>JAREIS010000293.1:0-595000 GCA_030060385.1 Muscicapa striata striata | reverse complement strand
GCACTGTCTGAACCACCAGAAAGGCCTCCTGTTTGCAGTGCAAGTGCATGTTTTGTCCAGTAAATGCATCCTTTGGCTGTTGCACATCGTTTGGGTGTCTGCTTGTAATGCCATATTTCTTGATTTTTTTATCCTCTCCGTTTCCAAGCAAAAATATTTAAAGAGAATTACCATGGATGCAGTGCTGCCTGCAAAGGGATAGGCAGTATGGGAGCTTTGTACCCCACCTCATCAAATGAGATAAACTCTTTTGTAAGTGCACTCTTGAGTGACTTTTTTCCTGACAATGAGATGATCTCTTTCTAGGAAATCCAAAGTCCACTGGAGATAACAGATGTCAGCTCTGTAAATGCCCTTGTAAAGCGATGTTTCAGTGTTGTAGGTTTCTGACTTACTTCATTGTTTGCTGTGTGAATGGCTAATGGTTTTCAATTTCCTGGTGTGCTGCTTCAAGCACACACATTTCTACAGTGTAGCATCTATTATGTTTAATAATTTCTCAAGCAGTTTCTAGCATTTGTCTTTACATTTTTTGATATTTTGTTACTAACTATGCTCTTAAAGACTGGCAAGAGCTTGATAACACATTAGAAAAGGGAAAATATGTGGATGGATGGCCCTCAAAATACTAGGGTTAGGAGTAGACAGCTACATGTAAATTGTTCTTTTAAATTGTCCTCTTCAAGATTTATAGCATGCAGCACCAACACTATTAAATTCTTTGTGGTTTAAGATTTCAGTTTTGAGAATCTGCAGCTACATTGTTCTTGTGGAATTGCACCCCAATTTCATAGTGGTGTCTTGTTAAATATCCTCAGCCAATCTCAGCCAGCCACAATGTCATTAATAGCTGGCAGTAGCTTAGTTTTGATGGCTAGATGGTTGGCTGTGGAAAGCCAGCTTGCATAATCATATTTCATTTGCTGTTTTGTGCTTAGAACAACATAATATGAGATCTTTTGGGGCCCCAGTGACAGGGAGCTGCCCACTTAGAAAATGGACATGCTGCAAGAGGATTTACTAGGAGAAGGAAAAATGGGTGAGAAAGGGGGCAACAAAACTGAAGGTGCAGTATTGTGTGGATGAGCTGGAGGAGCAGCCTTGAGATCAAAATAGGATTTCATTTGCAGGAAAGAGAATGCTTGCAGGGTGAGTAATCTGATGTCCTTGTTGAGGGAATAGGCTCTGGACAATAATAGCATCTTCAAGCTCCACCTCCTTGTAGCCCAAAGTCTACCAAGACCTTTGGAAGGTTGTTTTGTCAGCTGCTCCTCTGTGGTTTACAGCTGATTTAAGGCTTCAGAGGGACTGCTGGCTAGGGACAGGCATGGCAGCAGAAACTGGGCTTCCCTAGGATTGTTCCCACTGGTTTAGCCAAGGTCATGCAGAAAGTCCACAGCAAAGCCAGGAATTAAATCCAGAAGCCCATTACCCTAACTGCAACTTCATCTTTCTGCTTCTCAATACTGAAGATTTTTCTGTTTACTGGACCTAATCAGAATTCTCATGATGCTGCTGCAATGAAAAAATGTAGGTTCACAAAACAGGTTTTGTGCACAAAATGGAATTATTTGGGGTGAAAGGGTTTGGCCTATTCTGGTAATTTCTAGAGGTAGAACATGGCTGGGACCACTTACCTAGTTTCTGTGAATAAATTGTGTTTGAACAATACTTCAAACAAGAAAAATGTACCAATGTCGAATAGGTCCAACAGAAAACTTTTTTCCTTGTTCCTAAGGAAATCAGCTTTGTTCAGTGTAGCAGCAGCTCTCCATCTGCTCAAACTGTGGAAAATACCCAAACAAATGTGTGTGCTGGATGTGTGAGAGGCCAGAGCCTGTGGCTAGAAGCAGAAGGCTCCAGCAGTAGCTGTTGACCATATGGTGGCTTCTCTGGCAAAGAAAATCCACAAGTGGCTTGTAGGGCTGGGACTGCTTCAGCTGTCCCAGGAATAGACAATGCAGCTCCAAACATGTGAAATGGAGGTGGTGCTTGGAAATAGTTAGTTATTGGTAAATTGGGAGTGACCCAGGAAGAAGCTGTTCCAATAATGGTAGAAAATCAAATGTACCAGTGGCCCTACTGGCAGTAATGTAATAAGCCTAATGGAAAGTGTCTCTGCTTTAATGTGATTTCCACTGGTGGATAGCTGAATAATGATATCCCTGATATCTTTAATTATTCTTAACACCTGTGCCCAATCAATGGTAACAGCTTTTGGGAGCTTCTGGACTATGAGAAACTTTATGCCTAAAACCCAGAGACTCAGATACATAAATGTGTGTCTATGTTTGTACATATGGGAGCCCTGTAATTATAGAAAACATTTTTTTGTCATGATGGATAATTTAAAATCAGGTGTGCTGCTGAAGAAATGAAGTCAAAACTTAAATCTTCCACATAATTTTGTAGTGTAGAGTGGGCAGGCTGAGTGGGACACCCAGATTTGCAGGAGAAAATGTAAACCACAATGCCATTGTCTATAGTATTAAATAACTGGAGCTCACACCACAGATAAGATATAGATGCACTGTTTATAGGGAGCACTGTGCCTCTGTCACAGCTTGTGTTGAACTCCTCATCCTGTGGATTTTCTGTACCCCACTTGGAAATTAAAATTCTTGTCTGTGAACTTAAGCTACAAGAGCTAGTGCAGAAGCAAAGTTTTTCATATTATTCCCTCAGTCACCATGCTAAGAGCCAGTTTAGCTGTTTGCTAACATCAGTGATTCCAGTGGAATTAAATCAATCCCTAAAGTGTAATGTTTAGTTCAGGTTCACTCAGTGTTTTCTTGTGTCTTACAGTGTCACCCCAAGGGATGTGATCTGTCCACGTGCTTACTCAGAAGTGGTGCACAGCAGCTCCCCTAATACTATCATGTGTGTGTTCTAAATGAATATGTTCTTTGCATTCTTGGGTCAAAACCCACAAGTTCATGCCTTTTGCAAAACTGGTAATTTGAGAAAGCAAGCTGTTTGCATTAATAATGAAGCTCTCTCTCCCACGGTGATTATTTTGCCAAATAATCTTTTGGAGTTCTGTGTGAAAAAATGTCACTTGTTGAGCAAATATCAGCTTCAAGTCCAGCCAGTTCATAAGAATCTGCATTTGGTGCCAGACAATGGGTTGAAAAAGGAAGTGTTGCCTATGGCCTTAACTAATTTGGGATGTCTTTCTATAGATTTTCAATTTCCCTTGTAGCACTGGATTTTTGTAACTGCCCTTTGGCTGTTAGGGAATATGATGGCTCTAGACCTTTGCCTTAGTGATGTGCCAGCAGTGAGTTTGTGGGTCATTCCAAGGACAGCTTTCATGTGTGTATATTTACTGAGTTCTCCTCTTTGGAATTCTTTCACACTCACCTCTGGTGTTAGTGAAATGAACCAGGGAAAGTCAGTTTGAGTTGTCCATTTCATAATTTGTTTGAGAGGTTCTGTGTGTACAGGTCATGCCTCTGGCAGTGCATTGCATGCATGGGGGTTCCCTGTTCTCCTCCTGTTCTGTGTGCAGACCTCTTTTATCCTCCTATTCTAACACTCCTGAATCCAACACTTCCTAGGCTGGGTCACCAGGATGTGCCAGTCCCTTCCCTGGCTGATGGAGGAGCTTTGTCCTTCCTCTCTCTTACAGTCTCTCTGCATTCTTCCATGGCCCATTTCCATCCCATAATCCCTGTTATATTCTTCCCATGGTTTTCTTCTGTTATGGGGAAAGAGTTTGATGCATTGACCATTACAGCTATGACAGGGACAACTGTTAAACTGTGGGATACAGAGGGTACAATGTAAACAGCAGTTTTCCTCTTTGTCTGATTCCCCAGTAAAAGTAACAGACTTCAGCTCATCGACATATAAAATATTCTTTGATTAGGCTCAGCACACAAAAGTTGCTACACTTAAGGAAAAGAGAGGCTTGAACCACTGGAGATGTAGACATATGTGCTTTTTGTTTGGGTATGAAGCTGGTTAAAAATTTCTTTTCTTTGGCCTCTTGTTTCATCCCCTTCCAATGAGCCTTAGCTGTCTGTGGGACCATATTATAAAACAAATTGGCAAAATCTTGAGTAAAGAAATAAATTACAAAGAAAATGTACCGAGTAAGTATGCCAAAATCTTGCTTTGTTTATCTTGTTCAACCCTGCTTTTCATGTTTACCACAGACTGTAAAAATCTCCTGGCAATAAGGTTATATTTACAGGTGAGATTGGTATGACTGTACTTCACAGTAACAGTCTCATTATTCAATATACAGAGTATTATTGCACAGTCACAGCTGGGAGGAGAATCAGGCTGAAAGGTTGCCCAAGGATGCTCCTGAGCTGTGGGAGACTGGGCTGGGAGCTGTCAGAGGGACATGTGGCAGCTGCAGTGGATTGCAGAGGCTTCCCTCCTAATGGCAGGTCTGAGTGGCCTTTGTGACAAAGGCTCCTCAGGGGACACAAGCATCCATGTGTGATAAATTAGTTGACTTGCCTTAATTTCCAGTGTTCTCATATGGAACTTCTCCCAGCAGTTTTGTTGGCATTGTTTTATAACAACAGCTCTGCAGTTGCAAAAGAGTAAAATTCTGCTGTGCTGGATTTGTAGTGCTATAACCTCTGCAGAATTTTGTTGCCTTGGGCTTAAACCATTTTCATTTAAAGAATTAAATGCAAATGTTACTGGCCCAGAGGCATGCCTCAAGAAATCATGAGGCTGGCTTAAAAATCAAAATTTTTACACAAAATACATTTGGGATTCTTTTCCTTTCACCTCTGGTTTTTGAAGCAATATTATGCTCTGTGACATGGAATGATGAGAAACCTCTGTTAGTTTCATGAATCTGGATGAACAAGTTGATATCTTTAAAATCAGAATAGAGCATGTAACTTTTTCTGTCTGACAATAACACCATAGTTATTTGGTTTCTTTAAGTAATGTATAAAGCTCAGAAATTGCTCTGTTTTAATAACAGATGAATGTGCATCAATTCCCATACCAGCTGGCCAGGACAAATGGAATCCTTTATCAAACAGGAAGGGAACAGCAAACTGCACTGTGTGATAGAGATGTGCTGTGTGAGCTGTCTCTTTAGGGACTGATGGACAGGGTCTGTGTTTAAATCTGATTTCATGCTCTTGGTGACTGAAATCATGTTCCTTCCACCACTGAGAAGAGTAAATACTCCACAGCTTAAGCTCCCTCCATCAAGGACCATTCAGGTGCAGAAAATGGCTCATGTAGATTATTATTTCTGGGGGTTAGAGCCACTGGGTTCCTGTGCTTTGCAAGTCCTTCTGAAATGGGTCTATCTTTTTATTTAGATATAGCTCAAAATACCTTCAGGTATTGACTCACTCTTAAATGCTGCTAGACAAAGAAATTATAAATAAAACTACCAAAAAGTAAGTAATTGAAGACAATGTAAAGTTTGCCACTGATGTATTTGACTTGATTTCAATGTGAGTAGAATTGAATAAGTCCTTGTATGCCTCAAACTTGAAATAAAAGCAGAGAAAAAAGAAGATCTGTGGTTAAAGGGAAACTCCTATTATTATCTAGATAGCAGTGTTTCTCTCAGTGTTTCTCTTTTATCAAACCAGTGAAGAGATGTTACTAGAGGCAGAACAAATAGTTCAGAAGACAAAGAATTCTTCAGTTATCTCATAGGTTTTTCTGGGTCTTTTGCAAATGTAGCATAATTGCTTCCCTGCTGTTAAGTAGTGCACAACTCAACTTGGTTTTTCTTTTTGTAAATAGGTGTAGGAAAAAAAAAAAAAAGAAAAAGGTTTTACCCTGGGTAAAAGTGTATTCTGAACATGTGAAATCACTATTGAGTGTATTAAGTGATAATGACCTCAAAGATTAAAGAATTAGGAAATTATGTAGATCAGCCAGATCCACAAGCCAGTCATTCTCATTTCATATTAATGTTCATTTGTCACTGTGAAGATGTTAATGAAAGGAAGAAAAATGCTTATTTTTTAAAATTCTTATTATTCAGTCTTATTAAATGAAGGCTTTTCTCTTGTTGGGTACATTAGGGATTCATACACTCCATGCTGAGGGGAAGAAGTCTGTTTTGTCCCAAAAATGCTGCTTTAGAAGCAAAGCAAGCTTTGGGACCCTGGGCCTGCCATGTGACTTTGTGGCTGCAGATGCTGTGACCTGGGATAAATCATATAATTTTTTTGTCTATGTTTTCCACTGGATGTGTTTCTTCTCTGCAAGAATTTTTCATAGGTAATGAAAAGTAAGCAGTTCTCATGGGCAAACAGATGTCACCTACCATATATATTTTTTTTGCAGAGAAAGTAGCAAAATGCAGGTTTGAAATTGAATTAAGCATTTCCTCTTGTCCTTTTGCTTGAGCCATGGCAGAAGAGCCTGACCCCCCCCCCCAAGCTGTTCCCTCTATATCTAACAAATATTATTATTTAAAAAAATCTAAGTATTGAGATATTAATTATTATATCTAACAAGTATTGTCCAATTAGAAGAGCAGTTAGCTAGGTAATTTTCCTCCAGGTTCTGCCCTATTAGAGTTAGTCAGGAGCTTCTTTGCCCCATTTCTTGTTGTGTCTTCTCAGATTCTGGTTGGAGAACAAAATGTCCTTGAAGGTTCTCTTCTTAAAGACCAGTCTTTCAGGAATATGTTAGAAGATTAGCTTATTACTCCAAAATCTAAGAAAGGGTAGGAAAAATACCAGGAGCTATATAACCATGTATTATCAGTCCACAAAGCTATGAATATATGAAAAATGTATAAAAAGCTAAAATCTTTAGGCATCAAACCCATGGTGATATCGATTGGCTGATTCTCTTTTATCCTCCCAAACAGATCTCTTTTCATTTCTGATTCTGAAAAGCAGCAATGGAAAGAGCTGTAACTGGCTTAAAACTGCAGTCCAGCTAAATGGGGAGGGACATAGGTACCTTGAGAAAAATGGTTTTGCTTAGTGCAGCTATAGTTGCTTTGCTCCCTGACCTTAGACAAGCAATAGCTGACTGGACAGGTTGTGGGTTTTTTAAATATATAGGCTGTACCTGCAGTTGTTTCACATTATATTATTGGTGTGCTATGCTCTTGAAACTTGAAACACCTAAAGTGTGCAAATGCACATTAATGTGTAGGCAAGTTTTGCCCAACCATTTTCCTGGAAGGGGTTAAAAATGAGGCAGAGAATTGCATTTTGAGTAGGGACAGACATCTTCAGAAATAACTGTATGGGGAAAGGAGCATGTTCACAGCCAAGGGTGTGAGATCTACCTCAACACCAGTGCCGAACAGAGGTGCCCTGTTGTTTCCTGATTTCTGATCCTATCTCAGTCAGCAGAGCTTGCTATGGTGCTCTGCATTTACCCAGAGACCATATTATGACTGTAGAGCAGAACACAGAGTGATAGAATTGTCCTGGAAATCAATGGAGCTAAGGGTAAATATACAGTTCTTTTTGATGTAATGAAGTCCTTGAGCATGATTTTAAGACCCAGTGACTTGTCATCCCAGCAAAGATCTTTCCTTCATTGTTGTCCTTGGTACAGTGTGTGAAAAGGAAGGGAAATGAGGCACAGTGGGAAGACTTTCAGCTGGAGACTGTGAGCTCCTGCTGGGGTAATGTATTATGCAATTTAGGCTGTTTTTTTATATGGGCTCTAAAAAGATGGGAGAATGGAGCTGCCAGAGGATGCAGGAGGGCAGGCTATAGCTGAGGAAACAACTTAATGTGCTGGGTTGGCTTCAGGCTTGGTCAGCCTTAAATAGGTGTGGGAAGGGTGAAGAGAAAAGTAATTCTGTCAGAGCAAGCAGGTTTATCTGTTATTTCTATGTTCCTGCATGTTGTATGTTACCTTTTTTTGTTTTAGCCTGATGGGTGTTGTGCTCTCTTTTACCGTGGGAGTGTGTTTGTTGGTGAGTAGAAACTGGAAGAAAAATTAAGGATATGGGCAGACATCTGCTTTTAAAGGTGCTTGTGCTAGTGCAGGATTGTTAGTGCCCTTAGCCTGCTGTGCCTCATTCCTGGTAGAAAAATAACACACACAGTATTTTGGGTGGATGCATTCTGGTTTGTCCCATGCAAAATTTGCTCTGTGAGTTGATGCCGAAAGTAGAAACTCCTTCAGCTAATTTGGCTGATGTAATTTTAAGTGGATTGGAACAGTTTGTGTGAAGTTACTCCATTAGTGATGACACCTGGTGCAGGACAGGATGAGCATCCACAGATATGGACAGCCCAGCTAAAGCTTCAAGAGAAAAACAACTTTCCCTTTGAATATCTGATACCAAAGATGTCTGAAACAATTCAAGTAAAACAATTTTCCCTTTGAATATCTGATACCAAGAGAGGTCTGTAATCAACCAGTAGCAGCTGTGAAGGACCTGTGACAAAATCCAGGACACCTGGATATGATAAAGTCATAGATGTTGGGACAAGCTTGAAGACAAATCATGACTCTTCAATGAAGGCAAACTTGTGGCCTGTTGATGTTTTTAACAGTGGATCTGTGGACCTGACTCATGGTTCTTAGAGCTCTGAGGGTACTATTTGGCTGTGCCACAAATCTGCCAGAGAACAGGTCCTGGAGTGTTTTATTTACTGGTGTTGCTCCAGTTTTAGGACCCAGCATGCTCCAAAGGAGGTTTTTCTCCCAGCTGTTTTTCTCCCAGTAGTGGGGCTGCCCCAGCTGTCAGTGCCAGGTCCCAGACACTCTGTGGTCAATGTGCTCTTCTCATCCTGTCCTCTATTGAGTAGTTAGTGTGCTAATGTAAGGGAGAATCACGACTCAGACCACTTAAAAAAAAAAAAAATAGTACTAATGCATTAGCCAAAAATAGCCCTGCTTTGTAACCAGTTCATTAAAGCAGTGCTTTAGGATACTGTATTGGGCATAATAGCAATTCTGTGGATAATATGTGTGTGTGAACAGTTCAGTGACAGCATTTTTACCAAACAGAAAGTAGGTTTTCCTCCTAAATAGAATAAGGTTTTCACAGTGTGCTGTTTATAGCCTCTGGCAAAACATACTCAAAACACAACTCAGAATTAATGGACCCATGTCTGCAGAATTTAGCCTGTTGGTTTTGGTTTAAAAGCTGGTAGCTGCAAGCAGAAAAATAAATGGATTAGGAAGTCTAAAAATCTTAAGACTGTGCTTACTGAATCTTGTTGGAAATTGTGTATTTAACACTTCTTTTAAATCCAATCTTAAGTTGTCTCTTTAATGTCAGGTCTGAATTCAGGTTCCTTATGTCCCACAGACTCCCTTGACAGGTCACTATTGACTCTGTGGCATTTAGGCCATATAAGAGGGGCACTAATCTTAGAGGATTCAGTCCTTTCTGAAAATTTGGCCCTCTAATAAATATTTAATTGGTCAGTCAAAAAAAAATAGTGTGGCAATATAACATCACAGTTTCAGTCTTTATTCTAAATCCCC
This sequence comes from Muscicapa striata striata, assembly GCA_030060385.1. Taxonomy (NCBI): domain Eukaryota; kingdom Metazoa; phylum Chordata; class Aves; order Passeriformes; family Muscicapidae; genus Muscicapa; species Muscicapa striata. The sequence goes on along the minus strand of JAREIS010000293.1, from coordinate 585,583 downwards.
AGTCTCATTTAGGAAAACAGAATTGGAAAATATGGCATCAAGGTAAATACATTATTTTTATTTTCAAAACCCTATTCAGGTGGAATTTGAATGTGTAGGAGAAGTTCAGCATACAGACCTCAAGAGGAGATACTTTATTGTTTTGGAAAAGTCTTTTTTTTCCTTCTAATGGAAAAATCTAATTTCCCCTCCAGTGTTGTAGGGTGAGGATGAATCTGTCATACTGACCTGCAGATTTACACTGAAATTAGCCAAGGGGGAATGAGCTTGCAGGCAATTAAAACAATAGTGTGAGGCTCTGCTGTACAGACACTTGCAGACATGTCTGGCAAGCCCTCACTGTTAATGAGCACTTGCATCTACCAATGCTACAAAAAAAGTTATGAGTCATAATGGGTCTGCTGCATTGGATTAGCCAAAATTTGGTCAAGCACTGGCAGATCAAACAAAGTACAGCTAATTGGGATTGCTGGATTACTAGCATTGCTATTTATTTATTTTAATTTTCCATGTGGTTTCCATACAAGGAGCAAATAAAGGGAATATACCAAAGGCCTTTGCATCCTTGGGCTGCAGGTTTGTCCTCTCTTAGCTGACAAGAAAGGAGAAACTGAGAGAAACAACCTTCAAAACCACATAGAGATGCAAAATTTCACCAGAAGTCTTATGGGTTTATATCTGCCATTTCACTTTGAACACAACTATCCTGTCTGGTGACTGCATGGGAGTGTCAGTGGCCAGAAAGAGTTGAGAGAAGCCAGAGAACATCTGCACTAGAGGATGTTTCTCCCTTCCACATGACTAAATTTGGCACTGTAAGACATCTGACATGTACAAGCCAGAAGGAGCAGCTGAGGTGTTTCCAAGTCATTTCTGTGCTGCCTTGTGGCTGCTGCAGTGATGGGCAGAGACAGAGTGGCCCTGGTCTGACTTTGCTCTTGCTGCTGAAGCACTGGCCATGGGAAAGGCACAAAGAAAGAGTTCCCAGTCACAGGGACTGCTGGGGTGTGGTGGGATTTTTGATGAGTCCTGGTTTCTGTGTGCCATTAGGCAGCACAGGAAAGCACAGTGCATCCCCACCAGCACATTCCTGTTGTGCAGGGTAGCAATACAGGCTCACAGATAATTAAAAAAGGTCTCCTAAAGACCTGCAGATTCTGGCAGGCAGTAGCTTCTTGCAGCTGTTTCCCACCCCCTCTCTTTCCAGATATTTTGTGATAAACTGGAACACTGTGTTCTCTTGAGGTGTTTTATTGGCATAGCAGAGGAGCTTGTCAGGAAGAGCATTTCTCAGGTGCTTTGCACTGAAGTTTCCCAGATGCTGGCTGCCTCCATTTTAGGTGGAATTGGATAAGTGTTCATCTATTCCTGTCTGTTTTGACAGCATGACTTCAGAGGTAGCAGGACAGGCAGTCTTCCTCCCAAATGAAATGCTACAGATGGAAAAAGAAAGGGTAGAATTGCTGGGAACTTATTAATGTGGTGTTTGGTGCCTCATGTCCAAAGGCTGGCACCTTTGAACAAGTTAATCTTGTTTTTCAGTGATTATCCTGTTGTGTTTATCCTTCTGTACCATCCCAAGTGAGGTGTGCATGCACATGTACAGGTGTTCAGCAGCACAGGGAGGAAGCAGTGAAGATACTGGAGATGCACAACATCCATTGCCTCAGCAGGGCCAGAAATCTGGGGAGTACAGAGAGAGGCTCTGCACACTTTTATTTGCATTCTTTATTTAGCTTGCCTCACCTTTTTCTTCCTTTTCTTCCTTCCTTTTCTTCATTTCTTCTTTTTCTTCTTTTCTTCTTTTTCTTCCTTCAACAGGTATAATAATTTTACTAAGAAAGTCTTTGTGACATTTAGATCTGGCTGGGTTTTGTGATAGACTGGGATTGCTGGTGTTATTCACATCATCTCCTTTGGTAATCTCAGTTTCAGGAATTTACCATCCATCCATAAAATGATGGTTCCTGCAAATCTCCACAGAGATCACTAAGTCAGCTGGGTCAAATGGCAAATTTCTGTATGTTTTACACACAGATGGGACTGCAGCAGAAGTCTCACATCCCATCATACTATGGCATTTTAATAAATTCTACTAGCCCAGGTCTAGGCTTGGGTTTCCATCATGTGGATAGGTACAGTATCCCACTTTTATCTGGCTTTTCAGCCAGATGGTTTTCCCAGGGTTGAAGATGTTGCCCTAGCAGCCAGGTCTGGAATTTGGGCTGCCTGTTGCTAGGTTAAGTCTAGTTTTGGTTTCTAAACCAAAAGAACATTTAGCTCTGATAAATGTTTTTATTTCAGTTGGTTTTAGTCCTAGTAGAGATGTGAAGAGATCATACATATCTAATCATGCATATAAAAGCTTTTAGATTTTTTTTTTTTAATAATCATGTGATGCTTAATTTTGTTCTTTTAAACAGAAAACCAGGTCAATGATAAATTTTTTACCTGGAGCTGTTGGAATCTGTGTGTGTGTGGTAAATAATAATTGATTAAGGGTGACAAGTTAAAAAAAAATCACTGTTGCCTCAAAAGTTAATTCCCTAGTTTTCATTTGCATTAAGACCCTGAAATTCTGAAGCACAGTAACTTGAGTGCTAATGTGGGAAAAAATCAGGCTGATACACTGACTGACAAAAAGGAAAACTAGCACAGAGTTCATGGCTGAGGGAAATTGAGATCAGTGATCCTGCTGCAGGTGTAGGGAGGAGAAATTCCAGCCTACTGGATGGCCCCAGCATTTCTCCTTCAGCATCTCACTGGTTTTGGTGGAAACACTTTTAGTTGGAGAATTTTGAGCTTTCCAAAACCCCCACTTTGGATGGGAAATATGTCACCTCTGCAGTTCTCTGTGGATTTGAGGGCAATCAAGCCAAATCTGGTGCACAGCCACAGGTCTGGGCAGAACCAGGTAAGGCCATGGGGGCTGTGCTCCCTGTCCATCACTTTTAACTTTTCTGCTGGATTTTGTGGGGAGCAGGGAGGGAACGTGCTGCTCTCCTGAAATTTCAGTGTGGTTCTGCCTCAACCCTGCAGCCCTTCTGTATTCAGAGGTACAATAGAGATGGCAGCTTTTTGCCTAGAGAGCAGCTGAGCAAGGAAAAAACAGTTTATTGTGCATCCCCACTGAGTTATTTCTTTTCCTTTCATGGAAACAGGGCTGCTGTAATAGCATTTCTCTTTGCAGGTGAAATTGAAAATACTGAAATAAATTATGGAGAACCAGGGTGTTTCCGGTCAGAATAAATATTTAATGAGAACAAGGGTTGTGCTCATTCAGAGTCACAAGGACTGACACTAAAGTGCTGTATAAATGTTAATTTTAATGCATAAAATATATGCTTGAACTTAAAAATGCAGAGTGAACAGCCTTGGGGGCAAGTGTGTATTGTGTGACAGCTGTCTCTATGGGTGATGATAATGTAAAAGTGTCTTTTTTTTTCCCCCTGTCCCAAACCTTTTTAATTTACCCATCAATCAGTGAGGGAACAGTGGAATCTTGAAGGGCTTGCTATCCAAAACAATTATTGGAGCTGTGTGTTCATTGTATCCAGGCTGTGCTCACTCCTACCATTAGTCTCCCTTAACTGTTTCTGTCTCAGATTAAAAAATAACCAGGATAATGATACAGTAGGATTTTTTGGGTTTTTTTGTGTTGGAACAACATACTGGTACAAATGTACCTGTTTGGGTGTACTGTCTTGTTAGTTAACATGAATTAACTAGTGGCTGTTACAAGTGACTTGCAACTCACAAATTATTCTCAAGTTCAAATGGTCATGATCTCATCATTCCAAGGACTGGGCTGCAGGAGCAGGCTTGGGCTTTGTAACCAGTTCTGAAACCATTACTTGTTCCTTTAGGCAACACAAGAGAGTGAATAAATCCTGGTCTCATTTCCCTCAGTGCTCACAACTATTAAATAATGGGTCTGTCATTGGCAGTTTCCAGGGTGTCCCACACCCTTGGGACTTTCCATCTAAACTGTGGGGTCCCTCCCCTGGCTGGGATCTCTCCCCTTTCTGTTCCTCCATCTCACCAAGAGCCTTTCTCTTCATAGCCCTCTGTCAAATATCTCTGTTTTGAGGGTTCCCTACCTGCCTGGAGGTAAAGTCACTTTGAAATACTCCAAAAGTGTAATTGAAGTACCTATTAATTTTCCAAAGTGCAGCCACTGGCCATGATATGTAATGGGTGCTTTGTAAATGTCCTCAGAGTGGGGAGGGATGGTTGACTGGGGCTTCTGAAGCTTGTGACTGACTTCACTGTGCATGGATGTGTTTGGGGCTTTATCCACTCCATAACCTGGAGGCATAAATAGACTCTCAAGTCGTTGCATAACAGGGGCCTTGCCTGCAATTTAGAATAAAGGTCTCTCAGCACAGCCACTAATGCATTTTGTGAACTTGGATGACCTCTCCTCACCTCATTTTTTAGTTTCTGAAATGGAAATAGCAGTGTTTTGCCAAGGTAACATCTACCGAGGTGAAACCTTTTGTTAAATGCTTTGCAATTCACAGGTTAAGTGATTTGGAGACAAAAGTGTATTTAAATTGTTACTGAAGAAAAAAAATCTCAGGTCTTTTGCATGAAAGACCTACATGTATTTAAAATAAAATGAAGAGAGCTGACATACTACATTAAAACAGTAGTAATAGACTTAGCTCACAGCAGACTGTTGAGGACAAAAGTTGCCATTATTTCTCTGTTTAGGTCTCCCTTCATATGGTTGTGTTTAGATAAGAACTGTAATACAATCTGTTCTCTTTCATTGTTTGGTTCATGCAGGCACAGGCTTGCTGCAGGAAGTGGTGTATCTAGTGAGTCAGGGAGCTGATCCAGATGAGATTGGACTAATGAATATAGATGAGCAACTTCCAGTCCTAGAATACCCTCAGCCTGGTCTGGACATCATCAAGGTACAATTTATTGCAAAGAAAGTCTTCCAGCATTTGGGTGTCTTTTTCCTTGGTTCCATGTTTATCACTCCATTTACTTCATCCTGTGTCCTTCTCCTTTTTATCACTGGACTTGTTCAGAATGTTGCAATGCTTCACAGTGTTATTAGGTTATTTTAAATTGCTTTTATTAAGCTTCATTGTATTCTGTTTGATACTTTAAATGTATCTCCATGTCCTAAATATCTTTTTTATCAGTGGGTTTTCTGAATCAAAGTTCCATGCATCTCTTGCTTATGTAAACAGGAGCTGGCCAAATGAAGCAAATTTGCTTTGATTCCTTCCATGAATTTGTGAAAGAGTAGCTAAAAATGCATCTGTATTCCCACTGCTCTGAATTTACACATCTCAATCTTTAGATCCACAGATCCTGGCTCTCTACAGACACTGTGGGTGTAGTTTGAGGGGCCTGGAATATCCTGCATGAAATCCCACTGTGTCAAGAATCCCTTGGACTCCAGCTGCATGGCACATTAAATGTGATCTTGTCCTTGCTGCAACCACTTCTGACAGAGGCACATCTTGGAATTATTAGGAAAACTATACAGGGCCATCCTGTAACAGCTGGACTGAGCAAGCTGAGCTGGCAAGGATAGAATTAAGCTGCTTGTGGTCAATGACAACTGCAGCCTCAGCCTACTTTAGGCTGAGAGTATTTAGAGGTCAGAGATTGCTCTTCTTTTTTATCTAATCCAGCCAGACCTCAGTGCTACCCTGCTGCAAAAAAGTGGTGGCAATAGTAAGAGGTTTAGTTTGAGATTACACATTCTTATCTATGCCGTGTGCTAGCAGCTTGATTCAATATGGATTTATTCCATTTTTAATAGCAGAGCATGACTTGTGTCATGAGACAATTTTGGATCAAATTATAGAAGAAATACTGTTTGAAAGACGTTTGCACACTCAAATAAATCTTTGGGCCTAATTCTGAGGATAAAATAAAATGCAAGGGTAAAATTTGGAAGAAGTTGGGGGTCATGCTTTCAGAACTTCTAATATTTTTCAAGGATTTTTAGTGGAGACATCACTGGAAATATGAAACTTTGACTGTTATATTCTCTTTCTGAGAAGGTCCTGCAAATGGAAGTACTTTGAAAGTAAATGACAAAATGACAAAACCCCCAACACATTATCCAACCTTTTGATATTTAAAAACCAGATGCAACTCCCTGACCTGATTTTGAGTCCCAAGCTGCTGTTAATTTTAGGAAGCGAATTTGTGAATGGAAGGCACTGTAGTAGAGGGACTCAGGTGTGACAGTTCAGGACAGCTCAGGATGGAGCAGTGCTCAATAGGAAATGATTCTCTCTGCTGTATTTTAGGAGCTGACGTCCCCTCGCCTCATCAAAAGCCACCTGCCCTACCGGTTTTTGCCTTCGGACCTCCACAACGGCAACTCAAAGGTGAAAACCAGCTCGTGTTTGCTTTAACTCTGCTGGCAGCACTTGTGTGAGTGCTTTGGGATGAGGAAAAAGCTCTCAATAAGATGATTTTCCCTCCCATCACAGGTCATATACATGGCTCGCAACCCCAAAGACCTGGTGGTGTCTTATTACCAGTTCCACCGCTCCCTAAGGACCATGAGCTACAGAGGAACGTTTCAGGAGTTCTGCAGAAGGTTTATGAATGACAAGTGTAAGGAGCTGTTCTCTCTGCACACATTTATTTTCATCTCTGCTTTCCTTCTGCAAGTACAGAAGTGAACTGGATAAAGGTGCATTTGTTTTGCATATACAGTGAGGAGGTTGCTATGGATAGCGCTGCGGGGATTGAGATTTGTCCATGCAAACTATGAGCTGTGCTTTTTGTAAATAATTTCCTTACAGTATTTGACCCCCTGGGCTCAGCAGTTTTCCACCTGAACCAGAGCAAAACTCTGGTCTGCTCTTCTAAAATTCAGTTTGCAGGCTGCCAGGTACCTCCTAAGAAGTAGTGAATACTCCCAGCATCATTTGATTTCAGTTGTTCCTCACTATCAGCTGTTCTCAGGAGTGTATCTGGTCCTCAGGTTTGGGGTTATTTTCCTGGTAATCCCTTCAATATTTAACTTTCAGCCAAAAACTCAAGGTTCATACTTTGCAAGTTAGCACTAAATTCTCTAGTTTGCATGGGCCTGATCTGGAGTGCACCAGTGAGCTCAAGTGAGACCCCATGAGAAGGCAGCTGCAGGCTGAAAAATGCAGCTCTGTGAGAGGAGTGCAATAACCAAGGGATTGCCACACTCTCTAGCTAAGGAAGAGAAAAAATTCCTGCTGCCTTTTATTTCTCTGCAGTATCTCCTCTGATACCTTAATGTGACACTAAGAACTCACCAGATATCCTGAGCTCTGAGAGCAGGATCTCCTCTAGATCCAGAGCAGCAAACCTGGAATTTAGGGGAGCTGATGCTGAAGGAGCCATGTAACACCAAAGGGAAGAAAAAAGTAAAGCCTACCAATGGAGGTTATTTAACAGGCCTTAAAAAACTTTTGCTGCAAGCAAAAATCCTGCAAGCTTGCGCAGGATTAACACTCTCCTCCCATTCCAGCCCACTTTCAGTTTTCCATTTGCATTTCCTAAGAATGGAATGTTTGCCTGTAGCCCCTGATCAGAAACTTCTAGACCAGAGACATAAGAAAGACATGTTAGGAGGTTTTCTAAGATAGAAAGGTCAGGCACTCTTTTGCATGTAAGTATCCCAAGAGTTATTTGTCTCTTTATCTTTAGCAGCCAACTGGCTTTATCACAACCTCCCAGAGCCAAGAAAACATCACAGCATGTTCTGTGGCCATAATTGTGCAAATGGAATGTTTACAATACAGTGAATTTAGCATTTAGCTGGGTGTTTACATCTCAGCAGAATCCTGGTAACTCGAATACGTCCAATATACAGAGATCAGTTTTATAGAAAACAATTTTATCCAACTAACCATTTTCAATTTTTATAAAGGCGCTAAGATTCCATTTTTGTTATTCCCATTCCTTGAGAAATGGATACATCAGTGTTCAGTTACCAGAATGAAACAATTCCATTTCAAAGAGAAAAGGTGGCTTCAAAATACAAACCTGAGAAGTTGGTTTTTAAATTTTTCTGTAGCTTCTTTGCTGAAAAGATAAAATTGACAAAAAAAAAAATATTGGGCAAGAATTGAAAACTCCTTATTTGCTTAACTCCTACCTTGATTATGTGAAGTACTTTGTGGGAATTAATTACTGGTAACAGAGAAAAATGCAGAATGTGTTTCTCGTAGGGTTGTCTTCTAATATTGGCAACAAAAGAGATTCTTGAATCTCTGGTTGAAGAAATCTCTGGCAGAGACACATAAATTGACTGAAAATCAGTGCAAATGTGGACTTAATCAGAGAACTGGAAAGCAAATGAGTAAAGTTTTGAGGGGAGAGTTAGGTTTCTCATTACATGGGTCAAAATGAGACACTGCTCTCCTGGGACTATGAACCACTTCAGTTATTTCATTTTTCTTTCTTTTTTTTTCCTTTTTGAAAATGGCTTAATAATCAAAGTGTTCATTTTCCTCATGCCAATCATAATGTTTTTGTAGTAGGATATGGTTCGTGGTTTGAACACGTGCAAGAGTTTTGGGAGCACCACATGGATGCCAATGTACTTTTTCTCAAGTATGAAGATATGCATAAGGTAGGTTGGTAGGTTAGATGTAGCAAAATGATGTTTTAATCACATTTAGCATCCTAGCTTTTAAAAAACATAAAGCACAAAATTGCCTTCTTATAGCCATATTGGGCTCCCTAATGCCTGATACCATTTTTAAAACACTGGCTTAAAAGATTCAGTTGCATCTATGGACTTCAGGCACTTTCAAATCCATATTAATTTTCTGGGGAGTCTGCCTGCATCTACAGGCACTGAACTACTTGCAGAGAAGGCAGTGATGTGAAACTGTTCAGTACTTGCTACACTCAGCCCTGGGCATTCATTTAAAAGAAATGTCTTGCTGTATGTGCTGAATGAATGAGGAAAAAAAATATAATCATTATTTTGTCCTATGTATTTGGCATTTTTTGTGATTATTTTGTTTTTATTGTGATTATTCTTACTGCTTTCTGTGAACCAAATCTGAAAACAATGAGGGTATTATGTAGTGTAAGGTGGATATGATTATTGAGGCCTTATGGTATGCTGGATAATAAATCCACTTAAATAAGAAATCTAGTGGAAATATTACATATTTCTTATTGCAGTAATATCTTTTTGAGAGCTAATGAAAATACTTCAGAATGTTTATTTGACTGGAAGACTAATGCAAATAAAGGAAGAAACAGTTCCTGTTTCTAAACCTGTAAAAAGAAAAAATCAGGACAAGACTCAGTAAAGTTGGGTAAATTATAATTCCAGCTTTATGTCAGCCTTCTGACAGAGTGGGATTCTAAAAGAAGGTGTAATACAATCAGAGCAAGTAAAGTTTAGTCAAAATTGTTTAAATCTTGTGGTTTTGAATAATTAATGCATTCCTAGCTGTGCTCACCAGCTGGTGGCATCACAGCATCCTTCTGCTTCCTGATAAATATTACTATTTTGTCCTTGCAACTCATACTGAGGAACTCTGGAATTCTGGAGATGTAAATTCATGGTTATTCTCAGAGGCCACCTCCCCAGATCCATCCCATCTACATGAATGCAGTCCCAGAAGCTGACAAAAGAAGAAGGGCTCTTCTAACATTTTTGGTTTTAAACATTATTTGACTAAGGTCAAAATCAAAGTAATTTTTAAATCCTCTGAGATGCACTGGCATTCCAAAGGGATCAGTTATGGGTTCTCTGAAGTGGGGAGCATCACAATTACTTTTTAGTTGTTCCCTGTTCCAGCATCTAAAGATTACAAGGCTGTGCTTTCTGCCAACCTGCCTTACTCTAATTTCTCAAAATATGGGGTTTTTTGCAGCAAATTGGAAGGTGGAAAAACTTCAAGGCAGTAGTGTTTCTTCAACTTCTGCACTTGTATTTTTCACACTCACTGAGATATAACTTACTTTGAAATTTTTAAACTCTGTGAAATTTTTAAATGCTGTGAAATAACCTGGGTTTTAAATGCTCTCTTACAGGACCTAGCAACAATGGTTGAGCAGCTGGTGAGGTTCTTAGGAGTTTCTTATGACAAAGCACAGTTGGAATCCATGGTGGAACACTGCCATCAGCTCATTGATCAGTGCTGTAATGCAGAGGCTCTTCCTGTTGGCAGGGGTATGTTTAAAACCCACAGCAAAACTTCCTGGAGAAGTTGCAAGAAGCAGCTTAGTAACCCCAGGGTGTGTTAGATGTTGGCAAAATATTGCCATGCAAAGGATGGGAGGGTGCTGGCTGTTGGTGCAATTTGGGTTGTTTTGAAATCAGATTAGGTAGAAGTGACTGAAAAGGGTGGAAGAATCCAAGATTACCAGAGTAATTTCAAACCACTCCATCAAAGAGTCTTTGTCTTGCTTGGATGGGTTCAGCTCTTTGTGCTGAGGACTCTGCACTGCTTCTCCTGACCTTTGCCATGCCAAAGCCCTCACCACCTCATACAGTTTATCCTGGCCTGAGCCCTGGGGTTTAAGTAGATCAGGTTTTCTAGAATAGCAAATATTTCTAATTTGGAAGGCATAAAATTACAAGGAACCTCAGCTTCCCTTATGAGCTTTTTATTTTCTTTTCCTACCTCAGCTGTTTAAAATGTGTTTATCTTCCAGATGTTTATTCTGGTGAGATTCTTTCTCTTGGAACCTGAAGGTGCCATGTGATCTGTTGATACATCTGTCCTTGGATAAGAAATTAAGTCCTTTCAGTTGCCTTTGAGAAGCATAAGGGTGAATTTAGGCTCAGTCAGATTATTTTCTGTGGGCTGCTCTGTGTCACTTTTAAAAACTAGGGAACCAGGTTAAGATGGTCAGTTCCTATGTTATCCCTGCTATGCCTTATCCAAACATGAAATCACTTCACACACTAATTTAATCCAGTTCTATTTGGAACTTTCCCTTATTTTCCACCCATAGCACTTCATGATGCAGCATCACACATGAAGCACATGTTTATCATGATCACAAAGTTTCTCAGAGGAATCAGTTTGCAGGTAATTGTCCCTTACCCAAGGATTATGATAGGAATACTTTGGTCATACTTCTGTGTGTAGGAGCCCTTTTCATACTGCCACTTTCAGCCAGCCTTCATGTGATCTGCAAATTATACCAGCTGCAATTTTTATAATTATTTTCAAATCTCTGATGAAAATTCCAAATATTACGGGTCCCTCAACTACTAATTCTATGTTAGCTGGTTATTTATTCAATTATCACACATTTTGTTGGGACATCCCAAGGTCCTTGGAGAAGGTGCTCATGTGGGTGCAAAGCCTTACAAACAGCAAGGTTCTGTTCTCCTTGCTGGCCCCCATGAACCTTCTTATTTCTGCAGTCTTCAAATGTTTCAGAAAGAGGCCTTCATGTTGTAATAGAGAAGGAAGGGAGCTACAGCACTTACTGTGATACTTTGTCATTTGTTCGCTGTGTGCTTTTTAGTATAAATATCCTTATTTTGAATTTCTTTTCTTTGCTGTCTTTGGCTTTTACAATATTTTGTTACTCCAGAATGTAGCTTCATTAGCAGTGCTTTGTTCCTTCTCTGTTCGTTTTTTGTGACAAAGAATGGTGGCAATGACATGACAGCTGATTGTAATTTGTTTCAAATATTTTAATTTGTCATTAGTTACATTTACTTTATTATTTTGCTTTATTTTAGTTCTTCATTTTTTTTTTCTTTTAGCACATTGATCTTTACTCTGAAGATAACCCTGAACTGCTGTGAAAGCAGAACAATGATTAGATATGTTACTTGTATTTGACTCTTATCACATCATAATTTACGCAGTTGCATGATTCAAATCATAAACCAGGTGGGTGACTTTTTGACAAGCTATCAATTCATATGGTAAAAAAGAAAAAAAATTGTTACAAATAATCCACTGTGTATGTATGTCATTTGTAAAACTTGTCATTTGTCCATACATGTTTTTAGGGAGACTCAGAAATAAAAGGATTTTCTTTACCAAGCAGAGGAAGAAAATGTTTTATTATCATTATTGAATGGGGAATACAGGGTTTTGTGTTTCATGCTGTAGTTTTTGCAGTTATAGTAGCCAGAGCAAAATTTAAGCTAGTATCAGATGTTTATGATTGTAACATTTCCTTAATTTATTTTTTGAAAAACAAGGGAGAAATTTGATGAAAACAATAAATGGCATTTTCAGTGTCAGGTTATTCTGGTCTTTGGATCCTGAAAAGAAACCAGGACACTTGCATACCTTCAGGAGTTATAGAAAAGCCATGATTTTATAGAATGGCCTTTGCCACACATGCTATACCATCATGTTAGTAAGGAATATGTAGATGTTGCAGACAGTTTTGTCTTTGGTCTCAACTATAAAGTTGCTGCATAAAAGCAATGGTAATTGAATTAAATGGGTATTCTTCTTGAGCATCAAATGCATAATTAAGCTCCCTGCATGTAGCTTTGTTCTTGCTGTTATGATTAAACTCTGGTAGCACAGTCCCAATTCTCCTTTCATTTATTCCAGTTGAACAAGTCTGGATTTTGTCTTTATCTCCAGCATAAATGAGAAGCAAATTGAGCCTCTCAGTCTGGCTATTCCCTCAGGCTTATTCAGCCACAAGTAACCCTGGCTGACTTTGAGTTAAATATATTTTAGTGTGCATTGAAATAGTTGTTAAGGGGGCTGCTGCCTTTGGCTGGTAAGTTCAACAGGGTCACCAGGTCATGTTATTGGTTGGGTTCCATAGATTAATTCATATAAGGAAGGTGTTCAGTGTCCATATTGCATCTCTCAAAAGCTTCCTATTCCTCATGTTCAAAAGTAAAATGTCAGTGGCACAACTTGAGTGCATGGCACTTGTTCTCTTTCATACATAGAAACTCATATTTAACAAACAAATCTCTCCATACTGAGAAATGGAAATTCATCTGTTCTTATCTCTAGACACAAAGTAATAGAAATTAGCAATGAAAACATTGCTCTCCAATAGGCAGTTTCCCACCCCACATTCCCTGTACCTTTTGCATAGTTCTCTAAGCAGTGGGTGCCTGAGGCGTGGTGATTGTGAAACGTCTTGTTAGCTGTTGGAGTTATTAAACAGCCATAGCATGCACTGAAAGCAGAAATCCACATTTAAGTGAACACCCAACCCAAAATCTGTGTTTATTTCTGATTAAGGCCAGAATGAAGTCTCACACAAATCTGAATCCTTTCTGTGTAACACTGGGCTGGTGCAGTTGATGACATGTGTGGTTTTATTTGAAGGCTCTGCAAGGGTAGTGCCAGAGTAATTGGGTGAGACAGTGAACAGCCTTAGGTCTCATTAAGCTTCCAGAGAAAGCCCAGACTGATCAGCATCTCACAGCTGATACTTGGTGCCCTGCACAATTAGACTGTGGGTATTTGGTGTCCTGTTACATCCACTCTCTGACTTGTGTTCTTTCTCTGTGTTTCAGGACGAGTTGGGCTATGGAAAGACATCTTCACTGTTTCAATGAATGAGAAATTTGATTTAGTTTATAAACAGAAGATGGGAAAATGTGACCTCACATTTGATTTTTATTTATAAAAAATGCATGCATATGATATCCAGATATAGCTAGAAGTGCTTTATGCATTCATTTATTACCTGCTGGACAAACTACTGTAGCTATTATGTGTAATAAGACTTAAAGAAAGAAAAACAATCTAAGCAAACCATATCAGATGCAATTATCTTTGATCCTCAACAGCTGTTTATCTTCTAGTATTTAAGTCCTTTGTCCACATGCAAGAACTTCCCAGACAATACTAGAACATTCAGCTGTTATGGAATGTATTATATAAGTATAAGGTATGTATCATATATGCAACTAGAATGTACACCTTTTCAGCCCCACATTGATTATTTAATGTGTTTTATAAAAGCTTGTCACTAGAACCTAAATAAACATCCGTAAACCAAATAAAAATTTATTTCTGAGGGAAACAAGTAACAGGCCAAAACAGTATGCTAGAATGATCTCAGGGGTTAATTGTCACATTTATTTTTATAGCAGGTATAACCAAGTATAAATAAATCCCATTCCAAAATAGGAACTGACCCAAGTGGGGTTCACATTAGGTTCTGCACACCCTTATCTGTGTGATTTGAGTAGGTTCTGTGCACTGGCACACTCTGTGAGACAGGGCTTGTTCTGATTTACAGCTCTGGTTGTCAGCCTGGTCCCAAATCCCACCCATGCCTTTATGAAGAACTGGCTTCCTGATGGAGGCAGTTCAGCTTTGTGCCCAGGGACAGCAGACAGAAGATTCTTAAGCCCTCAGCTCTCGGTCACTCCCTCAAAATGGGGTTTAAAAGCCAGGAATCTGGTGCAGGGACTTTGCTGAAGAATCAGTCTGCAACCCATATCACTTTGCAGTGTGAATTTCTCCCTTTAGGGGCAGCCCCAGAATTTAAAGTGCTGGGTGAGCTCCAGTTCCACCAAAAGGTGAGGGCATTCAGCACTGTTCATGAGTTATTCTCCTGGACTCCACCAGACCTAAGGGGAGGATCTGTGCCAGTGTAAAGCAGGCAAAGGGAACTGCAGCATCCGAGGAGGAGAGTTGATGGATATGCCAGCAGGTGGGAGTATTGCACAAATATCCATGCACAATAAATTCCAGGAATTGTTAGCCATGACTGATCTGGATTATAATCAGGATTCAAGTTTATTTCTCTTATCTTTTTTTAGTCTCTACACAAACAGCCTGAAGCAGGCTGCTATCACTACAGAACTCTCCCAAATTATTTTATTGTTCCATAATGTAATGACATCTATGCTTTTTAGGTTCTCAGCTGCTGGAGGTTCATTTTTGCTAATCAAATGTTCAGGCTCACCAAAAACTGTGAGGAAGGACTAGTTTTTAGTGTTTCAGTTCTGTTGGGAAACTGTCAGTTAAGCACTGGCAAGTGGTGTAGCATGATGTGGCTTGACAGCACTTTTCCTTGTATATTTGTGAGTGAAAATGCTTTCAGTGAAATTTTATTTCTATTTTTATATTTTTAGTACTGTATGAATATTAAGCACTACACATTATTCTTCTGTGCTTGCTTGCTTACTGAATAAAAGATGTGTTCTGTGCATTGTGGTTGCTCATTTTCTAGACCTCCCACTCAGGCCAGGTGGTCTTTGCAGGCAAACTACAAGAAACTGAGGAACATGGGAGAAGGAGAATTCCCTCTTGCTGCAGAGGAAGATAAAATTCCCCCACAGTTCCTGCAGATTAGAGTCAGAAGAAAATTTCATTAGCACAAAAAATCTACTTAAGTCACTTAATCCTGAGGATGTGCAAGCAATACAATCTAACATTTCTGAAGGCACCAGGGAATCTTGCTCAGGTTCCCAGAGCTGCTTTCCTTTGCTGCAGCCTGTGTCCAAAATCCAGGGATGTCCCACAGCCACATTGCTAAAAGCCAGGTCCATCCATATGCCATTGCCTATGCAGAGGGCCACCAGCTGCTGAAATTCTACCTTTGGATCTCTGGTACTTGAAAGCATTTGAGTTTTTCTATAAAAATCCAGGAGTAGTAGCTCCTTCCTCTTTTGGACAACTTGAGCTTTCAGGACTCAGCCCAATGTTACCAAGACTCTGCACAAACACAGGAATTCTTGGTTCAAATTGTCTGGAGAGAATGCCTTTGTGGTACCAAAGCACTGCAAATGAAGAACAAAAATACCAGAAAAACAAAATAATTTCTTTTTCTCCCCCTCAACATTCCAGTTTGGTGAGCTGCTTCAGCTGAGGGAACTGCTGCAAAGTTTGTGCCCTGTCCAGATTTGTCAGTCCTGAAGGTTCAAGTGTTTATTGCATATAAGTTGGGCAGGACAGAGGAAAGAAAAGAAAGCTGAGAAATTACGAGTAAAGGCTGTCAACACTTTTGTATAAGCCTCACAACACAACATGTCACCAATAGTCTTGGCAATAATTATAAAGATGTATAGGCTTGAGTCACCATTATAATAAACCATCCAGTCTTGCCTGGGCTATAAATAACACCACCTAGTAGCTACCAGCAAAGGTTTAAAGAAAGGATTAAAGAATCATTTTTGCTGCTTCAGTCAAAAGAAAAAAAAAGAAAAAAAAAAAAGGTTAAACAGAGATTCAACAGAATCAAATAATATTTAAAAAAAATCCAAACCCAGTGAGCACACCTGTGGGAGGGACACAGTACAGAAATGATGTGTAATCTCACTACATTTGAGTTCTTTTCTGCAGGATCTGCAGACTGGTGTCCTCTAGTGTTTGAATCATAAACCATGTGCAGATGAGTATTTTCTGCTACCTGTCATAGTGTGTGTCATGCAGAACAGAAATGCACCCAATAATCAGCTTTATTCTGGCAATGGAGAGAGAATCAGTAAAAATTAGCATTTTTAAAAAATAGAACATACCCAGATTTCAGCTTAATGAGGTTTAAACCTCGAGTGCCAAGCCATACTCCAGTACAAACTGCTGGTTTAGCTTCAGAGAGTGGCAAGGAAATCAAGAAAACTGATGCCACTGCTCTCTGGTCTATCAGCTTAAAAATCACCCCTCTTCAAGATGGGAGAGTGATGGCAAATTCTCCAGGCAGACTGGAACAGCTCCTCCTTACAGCTCCCAGGCTTGAATCACGCTTGGTGCATGTAACATCCAGTGTCCTTCTGACAGCACCTGAGCTGTGTGGTCTTTAAAAGTGAATGTGAGAAAAATTGACAAAAATGCAGGGCAAGACTTTGTGCTTTATAGCCCTGACATGTCAGGGTAACTATCATCAGTGCAGGATTCCTTACCTTACGTTGGTTTTAAAAAAGGTGAAGAGCTAATGCAGGAACATTGGGTTCTTTTGGTGAGCTGTACTGTGCCAGCATGATTTTTCTGGATTTTGCTGCTTCATCCATGGGCAAAATTGTAAAACCAGGCAACAACTTTTGCTGGAGTTCTCTCTGTGCACAGATGATAAGCCCTGGCACTGCAAGCTGGAGTAGTTTGAGAAGCTGCCACCTCCAGCTGTCCCTGCTGCCTCTCTGCCAGGAATGGCCACCACGGAGGAGAGACAGCAGAAGCAAATGTGTGCTGGTTCCTCAACTGCTGTAATTTACAGGCTGACATTAACCTGAACCCCTGTGCATGGTGGTGTCAGAAAATAGGCTGTGCCAGGAGCCAGAGCACATCCTCAGGTGCTGCCCTGGGTCAGAGGAGTCCTGCCAGGTCCTTGTCTGAGCTCCTCTGCACCAGCCCTGCAACTGGCCAGAGCTCTCTGTGGAATTCTCTTTCCAATTGCAAAAGTACCCACCTAGCCCCATGAAGAAGAAGATGATGAAGAAGAAAGAATCCATTTTTCCTTTGATATATTATTATCTTCTAAAACCTTAAATTCTAAATTCTCCACCATGTGATATTACACACTTCCATTCGAACTGCACACCAGTGATCCCAGTCCCATCACTCCATTTTGGAAGCCTTCTCCACGGCCTCAGGTCAAAAGCAGTGTTTTCCTGGGGACCAGTGCCTGCCAGCACAGAAAGTAAAATTCCCAGTTTCCAGGGTTCCAACAGGTCTGTGCTTGGGAGCAGTCTGCTTCACCCCCAGGCTGAGTTTCACCTGTGAAATATTGTGTGTGAGGGTGGAACCATGTCCTTGAGCAAGAAGGAGAGACAGATCCACTCTGCCACATGGCATGCATTAACTAAAACCTGCTTTTGGGAGGAATGTTTTGTAGGAGGGAGTGCTGCAGTGTGTGACAGCACACACGATGAAGCAAGCAAGCAAGAAAGGCAATGTAAAGACTGCTCAGACTGATCCCAGTCACAGGCACTAATGTGCTGACTGCCTTGATGTGTGTGGGACCAGTGATATTCAAAGTAGCTGCCACCCAGACATTAAATCCACTGTCACCATCTCTGTCACATACTCAGCTCTTGCCAGCACTGAACATAAATGACAATTTAATCCTCGCAGCTGGTGTTACAGTGTGTTAAGTCTGCAGCCCTTGCATCTGCTTCCTCTCAGCTTTGGAGGAGAGTCACCCATAAAACGTGGGAGAGCTCTAAGGACTCAGATAAAGTGAATCAGTTGGAACAAAACAAGAACTAAGGAAGATGTTTGGATTTCAAGCTCCACTGGGAAGACAGCTCTTTTGTTTCAAAAGGAAAAAAAACCCACATAATCTTTCCCAGGTACCACTCTTGTTTTCCTCTGCACCTTATTCTACACCCACCCCCCTCCCAAAGGCAGTTCTAACCCTGCAGAAACAGATAAACCTGGAAATTCTACAGGAGATTTTCTGTAGCTGGGATTGCTACCACTCCATAGCTGGTAGGATTTAAACTCACAAAGGCAGACCCACAGTGTGTGTCCAGTTTCAGTTTTTTAACCACCCTTCTCCAGCCACACATGCTGAGGGGTTGGTCTCTCTTAGCAGCCAGACCCTTCCAGACACTTCCTTGTTCCCTCCTCAGTAAATACCAGTGAGATTAGAGGCTAAAATAGTTCTGATTTGTTTTTAGTAGTAAAGATATGTATAAGCCTGTGTACTCTAAACAGGATGAAAAACAAACATAAACAAAAATATGGCACGGGTCAATTCAAGTTGTAAACATTTAGGTTTTAACCATGCAAGTGTGGATCGTTTGGTCACTCTTTGCTGACAAATCTGCAGCAATTTACATGAAGTCTTTGAAATAAAAAAGTAATTTCAAAACTATTCTTTTTTTTTTTTCCTAGCAATAACTATGTTGCTATGTGCAGCCATCACATTTCTGTGATCCTACACACAGATCGTTCTGCCCAAGTTGTTGTCTCTGAGAACTATCACTGAATTCAAAGGGACTATATTGAAGGTAGGCTACATACACAACTATTTGTGGGAAACAAAATTTTAATGTGCCCTGTAGGACATTAGTCTGTAGCACAGAACTGCTGAAACACTGAATTTGTTCATGGATGTTTGCAAACAGCATTATCATTTGGTTGCTGATGCATGACCAGTGTGAGAGTGGATCCTGCAAGACACTGCATTTTTTTCCAAAAAGTGGCTACAGTATAGTTTTCAAGTAAACTCCCTCAATCTATTAAAAAAATACACCAAAGCTTAGGGACAGATATAGAATAAGGCTTTTTTTCTTTTTTTCATGTTGGACTGCAGTGATGTATGTAGTCCTTTAGAATGACCAGGAGGTCACCCCTAACTGCCCCCGACGAAGAAGAATCTGGTTTATGCATGGTTTAATCCTGCTTGACATGAGTTCTTTCACCTTTCCACTGAAGTACCTGAAACAGTGATGTTTTATTTAGGGCCTATATAGGCAGTGGTCCCTGCAGCCCAGTTTACAGCATGTCCTGATAATGAGAATGACCTGCTGCACACCAAGGGGTGCCAGGGCAGACCAGGAGGCAGCCTGTGTGCTGCTGAACCTCCCTATGTTATATGCTGTAGGTTGGTTTTCACTTTCCCAGTATTTCTGCCTTTGGGAGCACAAAATTACTTAGTCACTGTATCCAAAATTATCTTTTTCTCTAAAATAAAAGGCACATCCTGTGGGTTATTTCTGTCTGCTGCATTACTGGGCAGGTCTCTTGGGGGTGGTTTGTCCAAATGAATGACATGTGCTGGAATCCAGGAAACTGTGCTAGGTTGCAATACAGGATGTGGCCACAAATGTGTATTCTATCACCATCTGTTGAAGCTGGGTGGGGCAGTGACCCTTACCTCCTTGGCACATATTATCTGCTAATGGGCCATCTTTAAAACCAGGTGGGCAATCATCTTTATCTTTTTCACAACCTACCCTCCCTCCAGGAAGAGATCATCTGCTGTTAATGGGCCATTAAGTCCCAATGTATGATAAAATTACATCATCCCATTGGGAGATGCTCCAGCCAGGGGGAGGAGCCAAACCTTTCCTACCCAGATAAAAAACCTGAGATTTTGGGCAACAAGGTACTGCCTTTCCACTGGATTCCAGAGGAAAACCAGACCTTTTCACATCATCCCTGGACCTTCAGAGGAAAACTGCACCTTCTACAGGAGCACTGCTTCAGCTGAACCACATCTGCCACTGCAGGAGGATGCAGCCACCATTTAATGGGACTGCTACCAACACCCTGAGTGACCGATGGGGTGTCAGGTTGTATTCTGACTCTGTCAGTGTTTTGGGATTGTTCTTTGTAATACTGTATTTCTATTTTAATTTTCCTAGTAAAGAGCTGTTCTTCCTAATCCCCATATCTTTGCCTGAGAGCCCCTTAATTTCAAAATTATAATAATTGGGAGGGAGGGGATTTACATTCTCCATTTCAAAGAGAAGCCTCTGCCTTTATTGGCAGACACCTGTCCTTCAAACCAGGGCACTGTCACACAGGTGACAGGTCAGAGAGGATAGGGTATCTGTAGGATTGTTCATTCTTTCTAGAGAGTGCTGTCACATTTATTTGCTTCAATTCTGTATGCTCCATAAAGCAAGGGCTACTGCTGTTCTCCCTGTGTTGTATGAAGTGAGGAGGAAACTTCTTTGGTCGTCCTCTGAGTAGGGCAAAGGCTGGCTGTAAAGAGTTGATATTTCTTGAATGAACCTTTTTCCCTCAAGCCATGGAAAAATGGGAAAAAGTAGCAACTGGAGACTGAGGATTAAGGATTTCATAACTGGAGTTAGTGAGGTGTGAAAAGGAAGGCAGCAAGGAGATACAATCTATACTGTGGATAGTCTGATTTACACATCAGAATTTTTCCCCTGGCTGGTGCACACTGGCAAAGATGCTGCCTGCTTCCAATACCCAGCTCCAGGAAGAGCTGGGAGGTGGGAATAGTTTTGCAGGAAACTCCTGCTTCACCCAGTGTTTGGATTTCAGGGTGACTTGCCCTGTCTCTCTGTGGTAAGTGTAGGTGTGCACAGCTGTGCTGAGAGAGAGAAAGGAGTGAGGGGGAAGACAGCAGTGTGAGAAAACACCCTGCAGATCCCAAAGTTGGAGAGGAGGAGGAGGATGATAATGATGATGGTGATGACGATGATGATGGCAATGATGATGATTCCTCTGCAGACCCATGGGGAAGCAGGGATTTCACTGCAGCCATGGACAGGACCATGCTGGGACAGACACCACTCTGGACCCACATTTTGGTAACCTCCAGGTAGCCATGGCCTGTAGGAAGCTGCTCTGTGCTGGAGAAGATTCCTTGCAGGACTCTTGGAGAGGAGCCCACAGGAGCTCTGTGTGAAGGACTCCATCCAGTGGGAAGGACACACACTGGAGCAGGGGAAAAGTGTGAGGGGGAAGGAGTGGCAGAGAAGCTTTTTACATTTCTGTCTGAGCTGACCAGAAATAGAGCATTTGCAAGATTCATCCATCTTGTAGCTCTAGTGAAACACGGCTCAGTGCAGGAGCCACGCACACAGACACTTGGGAAACTCTTATCAATTAAATTACTGAAATGAGAGCCAAATCTCTTAGTGGCTATAAATGCTGTAATTCTTCCTAAGATAGGAAAGCAAGCAGAGCTGTTCTGATTTATGATAACAGAGAATCCTGCTCTCACACTAGTAGGAATGTACTTAAAAATATAAGCAGTGGGGCTGATTTATTGCCTTTTATGCACTGCTGTGAATTCCAAGTAACACATAAATCAGGAGCTATTCAGTGCAGGTGAGTTATTCTTGATTCATGCACTGATATTTTGCAGGTATAAAGGCAATGATAGTGAGAAAAGAACCAGCCTCAGTATTTGATGAAACTTGACATCTGTTTGCTCTGTACCAGTAGCTTTGACTTTTTACAAACCACATGCTGTTTCTGAAGAATGTGTGAGAAAAACCTGATGCACATATACTTCAACCAGAAAATGTTTTAGAGTCCAGGAAAAGGCCAGCTGACTCCAGTGTTTTAGAGCTCTGCCCTGATTTTTCTGGAGTTAAAGAAAGCTTTGCTAATGACTTTAGCAGCATCAGGATGTGCTACTACCTACAATATTCCTGTTGTAGTCTAGTTACTGAGCCACAGAGCTGCTGCTGCACCTGTTTTTTGGGCAGTCCTTTTGCTAACAAGTTGATTAAAATATATCTGTTGATGCTGTAAAAGGAGCTGAGTAGTACTGAAAGATCTGTAAATTTCCCTCTGGCTGCTCTCTAAATTTCCCTGGGCTGCTACAAGTATCTGAGGAGGCAACAGCAGAATCATCATGTCTGAAACGTGGCTATTGATTGAAACATGGGTTACTGCCCGTATTTATGATGGGGTAGGTGTCATGGTGTGACTGGGGTTTGCCAATTTGAATAGATTTAATTTCTCTTGGAGATAGGATTTAGGAGTATAGACAAAGCAGGTTTAAAACTTAAAAGGGTATAAGAAGAAATTTATTAATAACACAAAATAATTCAGAATGAGATTTCTAGATTATTCCCTCCTCCCCCTTTCGTCATACCAGCAACTTACAGAGAACACTTCAGTCAGTTATCCACTTTAATAATAATTTCAGTTTACTCTAGAGAGAAAAGTCCCTTCTTTTAGTTTAGGCTTAGAGGGTTTTTCACCCTCATAACTTGCATCCGCCCAGAAACTACAAATTATGATTTTTCTTCCTCCCATTCTCACAGTCCTTCCAGAGCTGTATTACGGGTTGCTGAAACACATGGGGTGTCATTTCAAAGGCAGGCTGCTGAGAACACAAAAGTCTCTTTATCTCATTCTTCACCAAATGTCTCTGTTCAATGTTCCAGTCCTAAAAACAGAGAGCTTCATTTTCCGAGGCAAAAAAAGTCTTCATCTCAAGCACTTAACCTCCCCAAGTATATTCCACAGTTTAAAGGAATTTCAGTAAAGTCACAATCCCCTAAAGCCCACAAAAAAAAAAAAAAAGTTTTCAGCTACTTATCAGTGGCAACTTTTCAATCTCTCCTTCCATGAGAACTTTGCCTTCACTCCGCTGACTTCTGTAATTCTTCTTGCTTTATTCTTTTCGTTCTGGGAAGCTCGGGAGAGCTAGAGTCTCATCCAGGCACTAAGAGTTAAACTTGCATCCAAAAGGTAAGGAGCCAGGCTGAAGCCACGCTGGGAAAAACACGTGGCTGGACCTCGTTCTGCCGGGTGCTTGGCTGGAGCCTCTCTTCTCAGAACAGGGGGAAAGGAGAGCCTCGGTAGCTCTCCCATGCCCCGCTCAGCCATGCTGCATGGAGAAGGAAAAACCGGCCCGAGCAGGAACCGGGGAGACGAGCCGCACCGAGCCCTGCCGGGGCCGGGCCGAGCCGAGCCGAGCCCCACCGGGGCCGCGGGGCCGAGCCGAGCCGAGCCGAGCCCTGCCGCGCAGGGCTGAGGGCCGAGCCGAGCCCCTCGCCGCGGGGCCGAGCGGAGCCGAGCCTCGCCTCGCCGCGCTGAGGGGCCGAGCCGAGCCCCGCCGGGGCTGAGGGGCCGAGCCGAGCCTTGCCGCGGGGCCGAGCGAGCCGGCGGAGCCGAACCCCTCCGGGGCTGAGGGGCCGAGCGGAGCGGAGCCGAGCCGAGCCGAGCCGAGCCCCGCCCCGGGGCTGAGGGGCCGAGCCGAGTCCTGCCGCGCGGGGCCGGGCCAGGCCGGGTCCACCCCGGGGCCTTTCCGGGCCAGAGCCCCCAGGTCTGTTCACCTCCCCGACCAGAAGGCAAAATACCTAACCCACCCCTTTCTCCCCTTGTGATTTGTGAAAGCAAAACAACCTTTCAATTGGTTTTCTGGGCTGTCAATCACCAACCCAGGTCTCTGACTGGTCTCCGCAGCCTCAGGGGAGGCTCCCAGAGAGGGGACCGCTCTCCTGTCTCAAGCCTTCCTGGTCCACAAGAGGCTCGCTTGGGGGCCGGGCCCTCCTCCCCGCTCCACATGTCCCCAGCACTGTAGGTCTTGCAGCAGAACTTGTTCATTTGAGTTCTTGGTCTCTAAGAAATGGGCCTTCCCTGTTCTTGGTTTCTAAGGAGCCAAAGCTGCACAGGTGCCAGTGCCAGTGTATCAGCCACTGTGGTGAGTTCATTTGTTTATTCATTTTGGGTGAAGCTTTTCAGGGTGGGAGGCAGAAGGGGTCTTCTACCTATGCAAAATGCTGCAGTGCTGCATTTTCATTGGGTGACTAGTAAGTCTTGCTCTTGTCCTGATGTTTTTCATTTGGCTGTGCAATATCTGCCTTTTTCTTTTTTTTTTGTATCTCTCTTTATGGAGTTCTAATGACTGAGTGGTGAGTTGACCTTGACTGAATGCTACCAGTCCTTTCTATTACACCCCCTTCTCAGCTGGACAGGGGAGGCAAAGGATGGAGAACAACTCAAAGGCTGCAGAGCTCACAGAATTCCCTGTGCTGACATTTGCTTTCTGTACTGTGGTAATTGAATGGCAAGAGCACATTGCAGTTGACTGGCACATATTAGAGAGAGAAGGAAATATGTTGTACTCTCTGACTGTCACTCAGCTTGGAGACAAACCAAATTCCTGATTTTGAATTACATTTGTAATAGAGAAAACAAGGTCTTGAAATATTTCCTTTGAAGTCTGATTGGACTAACCTTGTAAGTATCACTAGAGCTACACTGTGATCCAGAGCATAAGAATGTCAATATTCAGAAGTGTTTTTGTGACTAATGACTATAAAACAGCATGGAAAAGACTGGATGATAGCACCATCACCTGGGTCACCCCTGTTTTGTCAGCACTTAAAACCCTTTACACAGGGGAAAAAACAAGTGCCTCATTGTACCTGAATAAGCTTTGGAGCAGCCTGTTGCCTAAAATCAGAAGAAAAATTTTAGGCATCAAGGCTTTGGTCCCTGGGCTCTCTGATTCCTCCCTGGAGCTGAGAGCAGATCCCTTGGCTTTGCCCAGCAGCCCCTCCTGGAGCCACCAGTCTGGAAATGCCATGTCTGTTATTCTTTCCCCACTTAACTCTTTTCCTTGTACTTGCAGTGTAGTTTGCTGCAGATTTCCTGGAAAATTAATACTTTGTCTTCATAACAGAGTAGTTAGTGTAATGAGCTTGTGTCTGCTTTATGCATTTGTGTCCCCCAAAACCCTGGAACTCAATATGAACATTCGAAGCAGCTGTGCTGCTTAATAAAATAGCAGACTTTCTCTACTAAAAGGTGGTGGTTTAAAACATTTTTAGAGTGCTTTAATGTGCACAGACTTCAAGATAATGGCAGAAAACATTTCCAGGTATAATTCTGTGGTAAAGGAGTTAGTCTACCACTCCAGCTTCATTCTCTAAACTGCATATCTGAAAGTGCTGACATAGGAGATAGTATCCAGCACAAGCACAAAAATTGTGACCTCCTATCCTCTGGTCACTGCTGTCAGCAAGAGGTATCTCAGTCTATCCTTTTATTAGCAAATTAGATCTCATGTCAAGAAATCAGTTTTGTCTCTCTTGTTGCTGTGCCAGCCCCACTTCTTGTTTTGGTGTCCTATACTCTGTTTTATGAGAATACATATGGGAGACCATGGCCAGGGTGCAGACTGCAGAACTCAGTGCCTTGTATACCCCTGCCAAGGCATCATACTCCCCACTGGACCTCATTTTGTACACAGCCCAAAATAGCTGTGTGGCAGCAGGTGATTTTCAATTAAATCAACTGCAGGTTGTGCCCACAGTCTTGGAACTTCAGGTCAAAATTCCTATTTAAGGGTTTGGGACACATTTTCTCCACTGCTTGGGGTGAAGGCATCTGTCAGGCACACAGTGTTTGCTGGATGCTGTGGAATGAGCTAAATCAATCTAATTCTGCAGAAGAGAAGAGGGTGGAAGAGGAGCCCTGCTCACACAGCTCTTGTTCCTCCTGCTTGTATGTAAGGAAACAGGGTCTTTATTTCCTTCCCTGCTCTGGAGTCCACTGAAACTTGAGACGGACCCCTCATTTGGTTTCAATTCTGTTCTGAAGTCACTACAAGACCAGTTCCATTTATAATGGATGTGGTATCCATTTTATCTCTTTACACCTTCTTTGGAATGACAATACCAAAGAAAGCTCACCTTCAGGACAAGTAAGATGTGTAGTTTGTTCAAATCAAGTATGAATTTGCTGGTAATCCCAACCTGCACATTTCTCTAACAAGTAATATTTAATTATTATCATGTTAGGCTCCTGCCATCAGAGTTTGTGTCACTTTTCCTCCTCTCCTTGCCGAGCAGTTTTAGATTTAGGGTCAGATTCATTGTAGGAGTAATCTGTGGCAGCTCTATTGATTTCACTGGAGCTGTATCCAGCTGTGAATTTGAATGCTTTCTTTTGTCAGAATGAGATTGAAATGAATGTGCAAGGCATCTGTGGTTGTACCTTCATTGTAAGGAAGGGATGAATGTAAGAAAAAAATTGGCCCTCATAAAACTGCAGCAAAGCTGTAAATAACAAAAAGCTGCATTTTGCCATCTTGCTTTTTGTAAACAAAGCTTCTTTTGAAGGCAGTTATGTTTTGTTTAAGAGCAGATCCTAAGTTTGGAAAAAAACATAAATACCTATGAACTAGACTTAGAGTTAAATTTGTGTTCAAAACCTCCTCTGATTCAAGTAGAAGGTAAACAAATGCTCATAGCTATGGCAGAATTTGGCTTATCATGAATCTAAAAGAAACATCAGGCCAAATCCAAGAGAGCCAGAGGTGTTTTAAGTAAAATAAATCATCCCTGTACACTCTACTGCACTGCCAGGTACATCACTCTCCATTGCTGGTTGTGCTTTCAGTGGGAAAGGAGCTGACATTTGCTGAAATACACAGACCCCTGATGCAGACAATGAGTTTTGACCCCACTGCTACATGGCATCTCTACCCAAAGCTCAGTAACTGAGTAAAGTCTCTAAATTGTGCAGGGCAATGATCTCTCTGTTGTTTGAAGTGTGAGTGCTGCTGCCATGGAACACAGTTGTGCACTCAAAATTTTTTAACTTTTGAAACTTAAGTGTGTATTTCAACTTACTGTTTAGACTGCAGTATCAGAAAGAGAAACCCTGGAATCTTTAATTACTTACTATTGTGTTTGGCTATCTATTGCTTTCCAAGCTGTAGTCCTATCAATAACTGCTTTATGTTTACATTCATAGGAAATTACATCATGCATCAATACATTTATAGAAATGAACTGATTTATATTGAGTTCTAAAAAAAAAAAAAAAAAAAAAAAAAAGTGGTTTTGCCAAACTTAGGAGTATCTTAGGATGACTGCCTAATTCATTTTACAGCTATATCTGTGAGCTCTGTCCCAGATCCCAAATTTTTTCTCCTGGGACATCGGACTGATCTTACTTCAAAATACAGCTGACAAAGAAGATGAACTGGAAACAGAAAGCATTTCAGATGCTTGATGTTGGTCAGACTTTGACAGTCTCAAAGGGTGAGTTCAGGAGGTGTTGAAGTCTTTCTCATCTGTGTGGCAGAAGTGAAATGTGATGCTGTGCTGGCAGGGCCATGCTGTGTCATTGCTGTTGATAATTGTTTAGAGGCTGTCCCTGTTTATGTCAAGAACAAAATTTCAACTGGCAGCAGGTTTCCAGACCAGCAACATCAAAAAGGTGCAAGACACGGTCAAAACCTATTCAAGTGAAAGTTTTGAAAAACTTGCAAAAGTAATGTGACCTAAATTTGACAACTGGAATGTTTGCATCAGATTTTGTTTGTGTAATGTGTCTCTCTATGTGAAAGAGTCATAGTTTGCCAGCAGATTTTTTTTTTTTTTTTTTTTTTTAAGGGAAGATCTCACAGCTTAAATTCATATACATGCGGTGTTATGAATATGCATAGATTAGGTTGTGAACTCTGAGTCAGAGACCAGCTGGTTTTTGTCTCCACAGAGCACTCCTCTGCTCACTTTAGGAATTTGTCACCTTATAAACCACCATCAGATTGGACTTGAAGGAGCACTGGGTGTTTATATGATATCATAGCTGAGGCCTATCAAAAACAGAGGAGGATTCTGATGCACAGTTTACACCAGCATTATTGTACACTTCCATTTCTGTCCTGAATGTGGAGGTTAAAATTTTTATACTTATTTTTTTCCTTCACTACTTGACTCTCTTTTGTTTGTTTGCTTAATTTAGGTGACCTGATATGTTACATTTGCATTTTAAACTAATCAGGCTGTAATGGGTTAAGCCCATTTCAGCTGAGGTCGGTGTTGATATCTTTGCTAATACTAAATTATCATTAGGAGGACACATATCCTCCTGAAACACTTCAAGAGTGTTTTGGTAGAAGAGAAGGATGTATCAGTGAGATTGATGAGAATGAGCATGCTTTCATATAAACATATGAAAGTTCATAGAGTTAAAGATTTGAAAAAATTTATCTTACATGATGGAAAGGTTTGTAGGTTGTAAGTTTTTGAGAGGGATTTACCAATATTAAATTAATGCCCTGCCTAATTCTGGACAAATCATTGAGAAGTAGCAATGTATAATGTACAAAATAAAACCAAAACTATGAGAGAAATTTATTTTTGCTCAATTTGAGGAGCTAGTATTCAAAATGAAGTATTTAAAAAAATCTGATACCAACTTAGGCCTTGTCTATGTACACTAAAATACAAACCCCAAACATTTTCAAAGTTACTCTTCCCTATATTGATTTCCTGTCAAACTTCCCTAAAATTGCCACAAGTACCAGCATGTTCAAAATGTAGGAAAGAGTTCCATACTTTGCAGCTAAATTTCTCCTAAACTGCAGTTGTGAATCACTTATGGAGCTCCCAGTCCATAATGTAGCTGCTAATGTGAGCTCCTAGTGATACAGAGATGTGCTGCATTTTTTTCCTAAAATTGCTTTTTCTGTACTTGCAAGTGGCATAGTTGCCATAGGAATGTGTCTGGGTTGATGAAGGGAAGGGTCTGCTAAGCCACTGATGTGCTTCTGGAAAAATATGAGCTTTGGGACTAATCAGTCTGCTCTCTAAAGTAACAATGGAAAGTTGGTGTGTGTGGAAGAAATTATAACTGATTGATTTTAATTGTGATTGGAAAACATGCCACTCAGCTTGGCATGAAGTGAGACATGGAAGTTAAGCCAAGGGACCCACTGATGGAAAGGTTATAACATTTCAGGATTCAATACTTTTGTAATAAATAGCTCACATTCATCTTCATTTCATGTAATTTTTCATTAAAAAGTTGTGAAGACACCAGCTGTGTGTGAACTGGGGTTAAATTTGGATTCTTCATTCAATGAAGTAAAATGGAAAGTAAAGTTGTACTCTGCAAGAAAATAAAAATCCTGAGCAAATCTGTGCTGTCACAGTAGCTTTCTAAGTGGAGCACTAAATGTTTTTCACTCCTCCAGTGAAATATAAAGGGTGAAATTTTGCAAGAGGATCTGCAGGGAAATTCCTTTTCCTTAATTTTGTCCTTTGGGTTTATAGGATCTGGCCTTCAATAAGGGGTCACCCCAAAACATATTCTGTAAATTCTGGTCCAACTTTGTTCCCAGCAAGTGCAAAAGCTAAGAAAACTCTCAGACAAAGAGAGAATGAGGGAGTTTAATGCTGAGGATACAAAAATGGGATTAGGATTTTGAAAGGAAGCAGGAGGAAGAAGAGGAGCAGCAAAAGAAAAGAAGAAAAAGGGAGGCACCTAAGCCACTTTCTCCCAGAGAGACAGGGGAGCTTAAGAAATCTAATTAATTAGTGAAAACTAATTAAATAACAAATGACAGAACTTTCCTGGAATAAAAGGCTAATCTTTTCTTTATTACAAGCAATATAATAAAATGTAAAGCTTTTTGTACGCTTGGGGTTGGATTTTCTTCCAGTGCTGAAGGAGAATATGTGTGACTTCCTCTTCAACTCATTAAATGTGGAGAGTAAGGATCACACTTGGGCAATCTTGTCTTTGGCCTGCTGGTTTGTTAAAGAACTTCTCTGGGGCTGTCTGCTCTGTACAGGAGCTGAAATCCCTGCCTGGGGTTTGCTCCAGCTGCCAGGCTCAGATTGGTGAGATTTCCACGGGAGGGCAGTGCAGGTGCTGTTTTCCAGGAGTGGAATTTCCAGGGGGGAATGTTCAGAGATGCTCTGTGTTTAAATCTTGAGCAATCCCACTGAATTCAGAGGCTGAATTGACAGCAGTGCTTGGCTTCTAGGACTTCACCCCCAGAAAGAAATCCAACTAAAATCACACAAGGCTTTTCAGAAGTGGTTAGTTAAGGCTGAGAGGATGTGCAGAGGGATCAATTTGGCACCTGTAGAAGTTGCCTGCAAAAGTAAACTTGGCTGGTAGTTGGCTGTGAAAATGACCTATGATGGTTCTTGATGCAAATCAACAGGGTGAGGAAGAAAAAGCAAAAGCAAGGTGATGTATTTTCATCTTTTAAAAGATTTTAAAACTTGCTGACGACAAATGGATTGGAAGTGTGTGCTGGGGAGAAAGGGAGGAGAAAACATGATTGCTCTCTGAAGAACACCTGAGCTAAGCAGAGAGAAGAACTTGTGCTATAATTTCTTGACCTTGGGATTCATGAGTATGCTGTACTTCCAAA
This sequence comes from Muscicapa striata striata, assembly GCA_030060385.1. NCBI lineage: Eukaryota > Metazoa > Chordata > Aves > Passeriformes > Muscicapidae > Muscicapa > Muscicapa striata. The sequence continues at coordinate 555,124 of JAREIS010000293.1, read as the reverse complement.
GGTCAGATCAAGCTGCAGGTCATCCTTTTTGTTTTGTATGGCAGCCAGAAAAAATCCTTGAAGAGGATAGTTATTTTACACTATCAGTCATCACACCTGTGGTCAAAGAACAATGGCCACACTTCTCAGGGATTCAGATTTGTGGTGATTTTCTCCAACAGCAGAGCAGAGCTGTGAAGAGCAGCCACAAAAAAAGGCAGGATCAAGCCACTTTCTTCCATTTGTAGTCGTTCACATGCTAAAACAAAACTCTCCCATTGATGTTCTTACAGTGGCCCATGATACTGTGGAGCACTTGTGCTTTATGTCCATCAATATCTTGTGGTTCACGTTCACCTAGTCCTTTTTATTGTATTTATTTTCAGGTTGAGCAGGCACAGCTGCCAAACAATGACATTAAGTCAGCTGGAATCACTGCCCAAGGAGAAAGTATGTTGGCCAGGGTAACAACAGAAACCACATGCAGGGGTAGTAATTCATTTCAGATAAGTAGATGGTGTTCTTGTTGTACTGATATCAATTTAGTAACAAGTTTTAAAGGATGTTGCCTTGTTGAATCATGGAGATCTGTTCATACTTGTATGGTTAGCAGTTTGCTGTTGTTCGGATTCAGCTCAAGGAATATTTTAAAAGGCTCTTCAATCCCCACTGTAAATTCTCTTTTAGCATCTAAACCCTAAGAACTCTCCTCTTTCAAGCAGTCTTGCTACAAATCTCTGGTGCAGGAGTGACAAGGGTCCCACTGTGATTTTATTTAATTTTGTGCTTGTGTCTTGAGCAAAGACATCTGACTTTTTAAGAGACTAGATTCTCCATGGCAGCACAACTTCTGTAATTGCCCAGCCTTTTGCAAGGCTTGTGTAAAACATACTGTCACATCACAAGAATGGTGTTTTAGGCATCTTGTTCTCTCTTTACACAGAAGTGTCCAGATACTTAAATCTTAACACAAATTTGAGCAGCACAAACCCTCTCTTATCAAACTTATAAAAGAAGAATGTGGTCATGTGACTGTGGGAAATCTGTATTTTTATTATTTTATTTTTGCACAAACTGAGCCATGAAAATTTGTTTATAAACATCATGGTATTTTAGTATGTTTGGGCATTTGCATGTTTTACCTAATGCCACATATCACTATCATTAGCTGCTAAATAATAACTATTATTTACCAGGACACAGAAGAGTGTTCCATGCATTTCACAGCACTGTGTGACAGTCTGTTTGCTCTACCCTAAAACTGCTCGTAGAAGAAGAAATACATTAAACATAACCTGATGTAAATTCCTAGGAAAATCCAGCCTCCTGCTGTGTCTGGCATGGACTTGGCCTGTAATTTGGGAGAAGGAAATAAAATCTTTCTGATTTCACAGCTGTTATTGCACCTCAGGGCTGCAGTTGTATTTGCAACCCATTTGCTTCTCTTCCACTGAGTAGTAGGACATCTGAATATATCCTCACTCTAGCCTGAATAAAATATTAGCATATAGCAAGGCTGTTAGGACAGATTGTATCCAAGACAATCTTTTCTCACTCTAGAAAAGCCTATCAATCATAACTTGCTATAGTTGTTAATAATGCCATAGCTTTTATTCATTTGGCTACATGCACCTAACTGAAGAGCAACATTTACATTTTCATGTTAAGTGTTTCCTATCACAAAAGAAACTGCTGAAATGCTTTGTTTTCGTTACAGAATTTATGAATTGAAAATATCCTCCAAAGTTCTAATTAGAGCTGTATTTATTTTACAAGGTCCTGTGGTATTTTTTTTAACAGCATTGTGAAATAGAGCTGTTACATGTATTTTAATACATTAACAGAAAGAATTATTAACTTAAGGCAAGGTTACTGCTGCCTCTGTGTCCCAAGAACAATTCAGCTATAGAAGTAAATATAAATGCAAGATGTATAGGTGCATGATGTACATAGACAGTCATTCAAATACACCTAAGAGCTCATTTACTCTTAAATATTTATTTGTGACCTATCACAGTGGTTAGTCTCAAGCCAAACCTTATTCTGCTTCTGTTTGAATGCACGTAATCCATCAAGGATACATTTACATTTGTAACTCTGAGTTTTTAATTTGCATGTGTGTGATAAACAAACAAGCCCCCCAAAACACAACCCTTTCCTGCAGGAAACCTGCCCCAGCCTGGGCTTCCCACTGGGTTGCAGCATCCTTTGGACATTCCCCTGCTCTGGTATTGAAATCAGGTTGTATATTAGGAACAATTTCTCCCCTGAAGATGTGGTTAAGCATCAGAACAGGCTGCCTGGGGAAGTGGTGGAGTCACCATCCCTGGCAGGGTTCAAAAAACAAGTGGATGTGGTGCTTTGCTGTGGTTTGTGCTCGGTTGAAGGCTGGAGTTAAGGATCTTGGAAGTCTTTTTCAACCTTAATGATTCTATGATTCACTGATCTGGCTGCCAAAACTCCAAAAGCAGGGGCAGGATTTGTTTCCCACTTGCAAAAGGATGTGGCAGCATAGAAAGGAGACTCTATTTTCATGACATAGTGCTCCTGAATATTAAAAAATATTTTAAAAGCTCCCAACTTTGTTCAAAAAGAGCTTGCAACTTGCAACATTTTTTTTAATGGCAGCAATAAGACTCTCCTGAAGTGAGTCAGTTCCTACCAATTACAATCTCCTTAAGAAAAGAGTCCATCCACTGTGAAAGTTTGTCAGAGTGCAAAGATGGCTCTGTACTGCATGTGCACCTCCATTTTCTGTGGAAGTCCTTTACTCAGAGCTGTCTGGTGGGACTGAGAATATTCTATTAGCCAGATTCAGACCCCAACTGTTTCTGTTTAAAGATTACTGAAGTACTGTGATTGATTCACATTTACAATCAGGCTGTTCGTGTAAAGAAGAAAGTAAAGAGAGTGGGAATTGATTTATTTTGCATGCTCATTGCACAAATTTCAAGGTCTCTAAAAATTATTAATGGATTGTAGAGAACTATCAATATGAAACAAGCATCACACCCATATATTCCACTCCCTCCTTCTACTTTCATCTCCCCTCCCCCATTAATTTTTGATTTTATGTTTATGGGGATCTGAAAATAGTCTAATTCTTTTCTATCTGGTTTGGGCCTATCTTTACCAGCTGGAAAATAGGAAATGTTCACTGTAGGAAGCCAATACTCTGCAGAGTGTAAACAGATGGAATCAATATAAAGTGACAAGTTAGACTGTGCTACTGAGAATACAGAGCCAAAACTAAGAGCATAACAGTCACGATACTTATTTTGTTCCAATTCATTTGGTACTGAATAGCACTTCATATATGCACAGCTGTGTCCCTCCATTTTTTACTTTCTTTCTTCTGGTTTGATGATGACAATTTCAAAGAAAAACTTTAATTAAAGATTTTACACAGAATGGCCCAAAGTAGAATATAGAGAAAATGAGCACTGATGTGTTTATAGCACAGAGAAGAATATTTTTCAGGCATTTATTTCCCTTCTTCCTTTCTAACAAAACAAACAAAATCTGATGGATGTAATATGCTGGATTGGTAGATCTTTGCAGATTGAAATCTCCCCTTTGGCAATATGGGCCTCTCAAATCTTCCCCATCGTCCCCTTTCTTCCTGCACTACCTGGCACAGCAGGCTGCCAGGAAGGGCAGGAAATCTGAGTGTTCATCCCTGCAAGGATGTGCTGGCTGAAGGGGGACAGCCAGACACTGCTGCAAAATGCTCTAGGCTGTCCTGGAACAGCCTGGAAGAAGGGTAACAGTGAGTCTGCCTTCTCCTGCACTCAGGTGCTCCTCCTACACTCTTGAGAAGATATTTTGGAGAGCCCCCAGGGGCAGTTCATGGGCCACTGAGCTTCCAAGCTGTGTCCCAGGGTTTGCCTTGAAAGCACCTCTGAGCTCTAGTCCTTCTGTTAGAGAGAGTACCAGGTGCTATAATACTGGTTTTTCTTTACTCATTTATGCATTTTTCGACACATTCTCACAAAAATGGAAGAACTCAGCATGTTTTACCACCCTATCTTCAACTTATTCTTTGCAGCATATTTCTTGATGCTGCCATTAAATTTTTTTCTATTTTTGCTTCCTTGGCAGATAAGACCCCCAGATTTCCCATATGTTGTTTATTAGGGTGGCTGTATGGTTCTAATGAGGGGCAGCAGCCACAAGTTTGAACACAGATTTTGCTTCTGGTCCTCGTGTCAAGGGCAAGAAGCTTTTATTTCCTTTAGAAGAACCATCCAGCCTTCTCTGTGTGCCTTACAAGACCAGATCCATGGGGCAGACTCAGCTGCTGAGGAAAATGCCAGGAGATACAGTGGTTGGCAATATCTGTGTAGGTGACAAAAGGAATTCTGTTAGGGTCACCAGTGTGGTGTTTTTTTGGTTTTGTTTTCCTTTTTTTTTTTTTTTTTTTTTTTGATTAGTTTTTTTTTTTTCTGTTTGTTTTTGTGTTTTGTTTTGTTTTTTGGTGTTTTTTGTTTTTGGGAGTTTTTTTGGGGTTTTTTTGAGGTTCCAAAGATAGCTTTATTTCCCTTCTAAGGGTTCTACCAGCAAAATCCAGATACATAGCGTAGCAAGGGGTTTTTATAGGGTTTAGGAAGATTGAAATTCTAACCAGTAAAATCAGAAGTTGAGAACTATCCAATTACTTTAAGATTCTAGGTGAGAAAAGACCATTTAGTAAAGTTAAGAGACTAATAGAAATCGTAAATGATAACAGGGGTTTCAGTAGGGAGGTGACATTTCTCCAACATGAGTCATCCTAAGAAAAAGTTTCATTGTCTCAGGGTATGAGATCCCAGGGGCCCTTTTCAGGGACAGTTGTATCATGCACAGAATTCCAGTGATTTGTGGCAGGAAATCATCTCACAGTCAGTGTGCAGAAGGGAGTGCCTGGAAGCTCCCCCCTTGGGATGCCTGCAGGGGATCTGTTTTCACTGGATATCCTACATCCTCCTGAAGAATAAGGAAATTCTTAAAATATTAATTGTTTTCCCTCTTCCCAAGGGAAGCCTGGGTGTTTTACATGCATAAATGCTGCTGAAGTGCAGTCACTGCTGGGGTGGGGAGCAGCAGCCAGCTGGCACGTGCTGGTGACAACAGAGCACAGTTGTGCCAAAGACACTGTGGCAGGGCCTTGTGGCTGCTGAAAGTGTGTGATATCAGCAACACGCCAGAGAAAAAACAGGAGAGTGCTTCCAGTGGCTCTGCTGGAAGATTCTGATAGCATTAACTCTGGGTTCGTGGCCTTTCTAACCTGTAAGGACAAAGGGTGGCACCAAAACCTGCCACTGGTGCCAGGCATCACAGCCTCCAAACCTGTGCTTCACTCATTAAATAATACATTTTGGTTAAATCTGATTGCAGGGAGACAGGAATGGAGATTTCTGTATTTCATGAAAAGCTTGGATTTGTGGTGGAAACATTTTGCCAATTGTGGCAAGGAAGAGAAATCCCTGCTGTGGTGAAATCAAATCCTATCTTTGAATTTCAATTTCCTTTATCATTTTATATCTATGAGAACTATAAATTCCTATAGAATTATAAGAAAATACTTTTAAAATTAATACAATCTATCTTTCTGTCTTCATGTCTTTAGCCAGATAACTTTGTTTTCTCCCACCCTGCTTTGGCAGGCAGAGTTGCCAAGGAGTAATCAAATCTGTCTGACTCACAGCTTCTTCCTTTGGGCAACCTTTGCCTGTCTCAGGGTGGTTATAGCCACAAGGAGGTCTGTTCCCTCTGCAGTTGGAGGACTGGGCTTGAAATGTTGACTGGACTCAGACTGTTGACTCTTTGATGAAAAAACCCCAAAATGTGGAATCTTGGCTCCACTGAAGTCACTTCTCTGTGATCAGGATTCCCTACAAGGACTTTCCTCCTCTTTACTCCTAAAAGAAGCACTGCAGAGCAGATACAGCCAAGCTGAGTTTAATTGTCTCAGGCAGCCACACTTGAATGAGTGAGTGAGGAGCAGTGGCAGGATCTTTATTATTGCTGCTGTTATGTGAGCCGGAGGGAACACAGCCTGACTCAATTCCCCAGTTGCTTCTGCAGAAAAAAGAAACAGTTAAAAAGAGTGGTATTTTTAAACAAGGCTTTATTCTTGCAAGCTGAACAATTCAACACAGAACAGAGTAAGCATGGGAGATTTCCAATACTACTTTCACTGTCAGTTGTCAGTTTTTAAGTTTATTCTAAGGTCCAGGCTGCTGAGATGTTTAACAGACCTGGAGAAGGCAGTTAGAGTTGCTAGAATCTTAATATATTTATCCCTTTGTCCTGTGTATCCATTTTCTTGCAACCTCTTCTTGATTTGAGGAACTTTGCAGAAGTGAAAAAATGGGGGGAAAAAAGTCTTGGTACATGTAGAAAAAAGCAATTCACTGATATTCTGGAGTTCATTGATACTTTGGAAATGTATACCTGCCTAGATCTTTTGTTTCCAGCAAGCCTCCAGGTTTTAGTATTGAAGGAAAAGCATCCTCTGCCTACCATTTAAAATATATGAATCTGAAATTCATATTATTTCTTTGCCTAAAATAGTCTTGAAGTTTACTAGTGCCATTTGAAGAGAAATTTGCCTCAGAACACTGAGTAAATGAAAAATACTCATCTTTCATGGGGTGTTATTGCAACATTTCCTACTGTGCCAGGGAAGGTTGTACTGTATTTCTATTCACTGGAATCACCTGTGATTTGCAGATTGCAGAGACTGTGGAAAACATTATCAGGTGTTGCAGGCCTTTTGGCTGCAGCCAGGCAGGATGGATAGAGAGGAGCAGCTCGAGATGACCTGGTTTCGGATGAAGGGCTTGGAATTTGAAAGTAAGTAAAGAAACTGTGATTTTTTTTCTGTCAGAGTAAAAATAACAAGAAATGCTGAGGCCTTTGTGGTCTTCTGAGTGACAGTGGCTGCAGGCTGCAGCAGCAGGGTAATTTGATAGTTTATCTTCTGTATGCAAGTTGCAGCCTTCAGCTTTTCTCTGACTAATGGATGCAATAGTTATGCAAGGATAAATGTGTTGGTAATTCATTCCAAAGGCATGAGTCCTGCATCTGAATTCATCCCAATCACCTTGAGTTTCAGGATGGAGGTTAAGATACTGGAGAGGTGATGTGTGACTGCCCTTGCCTGCACCCCACTGAGTGGCTTTGGGAGTGGATGTTCCTGGCCTCAAATCCAGGATGAGGTTGGGAAGTCTGCATGGAAATGTTTCTGCCTACTTCACTCTGAAAGCTGCACAGAAGAGATAGGGAGAGCCCCAGAGGCTCTTCCAGAGGAGGAAGTATTGAAAAGAAGAAAGAATTTTCCTTACTCTGCTTATAAGAGGTGTTAGGACAGCCTTTGGCTTCATCCCTTCAATTTCTTAGTCTGAAACAGGAGGACAGAGTGTGTGTGCAGGACACACCTACAGGAGCCAAGACCCTTTTGCAGTGGATTTGAAGTTGTTGTTTTTCTGAATGAGAAATTGGCTCCCTCTCCTGCTGATATCGGTGAGTGGAGAGAGCCAGGAGCTACTGCTCCTCACAGGGAAAAAGATCCTGATAACCAGGTGACAAGTGAAACCCTGCCTTTGGAAAGGGAAACATCTCTTATCAGCTGTGTTTCATGCCTTTGCTGAATTCCTGCAAGAGGCTTGACTATGACTGAGTTTTTCCCCCTGGGGTGGAGGAATGCTGTTATTTAAACACTGTGGTACTATTGCACATCTTCACATCCTGTGCAGCTTGAGGCAGGAACAGGGAAATGTCACATCACAGATCCTGGGATGTTCTTCCTCTCACTTTAGCACAGTTCTCATGTGAAGTGATCTGGTGAAATGTAAACCCACAGTGTTCTGAATCACTGAATCTCCTGAGGTTTAACCAGACGAGGTGCTGGTGCTGCCCCTGGGTTGGAGGAACCCCTGGGATCAATCCAGGTGGGGATGAGCAGAGGGAGCAGCCCTGTCAGAAGGACTTGGGGGTGCTGTGGGTGAGAGCTGGCCCTGCCCCAAGCCAGAGCCCCCCTGTGCTGGGCTGCACCCAGAGCCCAGGGCAGCAGGGGAGGGGGGATTCTGCCCCTCTGCCCTGCTCTGCTGAGACCCCCCTGCAGGGCTGCACCCAGCCTGGGACAGCACAGGAAGGACAGGGAGCTGCTGGAGCCAGGGGACACCAAGGGATCAGAGGGATGGAGCAGCTCTGCTGGGAGGGAAGGCTGAGGGAATTGGGATTGTTCAGCCTGGAGAGGAGAAGGCTTTGGGGTGACCTCATTGTGGCCTTGCAGTGCCTGAAGGGAGCCACAGGAAAGATGGAGAGAGACTCTTGACAAGGGCCTGGAGTGACAGGACAAGGGGGAATGGCTTCACACTGACACAGAGAAGGGTTAGATTGGATATTGGGAAGGAATTGTTCCCTGGGAGGGTGCTGAGGCCCTGGCACAGGTTTCCCAGAGAAGCTGTGGCTGCCCCATCCCTGGCAGTGTCCCAGGCCAGGCTGGATGGGGCTCTGAGCAACCTGGGATAGTGGCAGGTGTCCCTGCCCATGACAGGGGATAGGAACAAGAAGGGCTCCAAGGTCCCTTCCAACCCAAACCATTCCATGATTCTCTGATCTCTTGGAGTGAGTCCAGAGGAGGCACCAAGTGGAGCTGGAGCCATGGAGACAGGCTGGGAAAATTGGAATTTGTCAGCCAGGAGAAGAGAAGGTTGCAGGGAAGTTCTTACTGTACCATTTCAGTGCCTAAAGGGGCTTATGAGAGAGATGGGAACAGACTCTTTGGCAGGACTGGTTGCAGTAGGACAAAGGCTGATGATTTTAGATGGCAAGAGAGGAGACTCAGACTTGATTTAAGGAAGAAATTTTTTGTAGTGAGAGTGATGAAACACTGGCACAGATTGCCCAGAGCAGTGGTGGATGCTCATCCTTAGAAATATTCAATGTCAGGTTGGGTGGGGCTCTGGACAACTTGCTTTGGTAAAATATGTCCCTGTTTATTACAGGGACATTGGACTGAGCTTTAAAAGCCCTGTCCAACCCAAACTATTTTATCACTCCATGATCCTACACACTTTGTTTCCAAAGAATGTTCAGTGTCTTATGATTTCAAATGACTTTCTGTGGATTTTGGAGTCTGTCATATCCACCAGGAAATACCACCTACCTGAGATACTCTTTGGTGGATAGGGACCTGAAAGATAGCAAAGCAAATTAGGATGGTGTTTTATTGTTTGAGAGTTTTTTTAAATTTTAATTTTTTAAAAAATTTGTATATTAATTTCATTGTAAGAGACTTCCAAAGTATTTTTTCTCATTTCATATTGCCTGGATACAGTATTTCACTTTGTGTGTTTTTTTCTGGTTGGGGTACTTTCCATAATTAGTTATCAACAAAACCAGTTAAATAATTTGGTAGAGGCAATTATAGAGCAGAAGCAATAGTCTTCTAAAGCAGGCAATCAAAAAACAAAAATGTTGTTTTATTTGACAATAAACCTTATGTTTGGCATTGCAATCTGAAAGGTAATAAATTTATAAAAATGTTGCCACATCCCATAAGTGCTGAATGATAAAAAAACCCACAAATTTTCATTTGGTGGATTTAAAGCTCTAAAATGAAGTTTTATCAGAAAAACTTCTGAAGCTTAACAGATGAAAATAATGATCCTGAGTCACTTTTCCATGAAACACCAGGATACCAGACACAACACAGAGATAAAATGTAAGCTTAATTTTCTTACTGATGGAAAATCACCCAAGAAACTTTAGAAGAAGCCTATTAAATTTGAGGGTGTTCAAATATACCCGAGTTATATCTGAATTTCTTCTTATGGATGAACCATAAACTAAATAAAAGTGTATTTTCTTCTCAAAATACAAATTATGAGACAGTTAATAGTATGTTTAAAGGAGGATATTACTGCCCAAGTCAAATGAATAAAGTGTTCTGTTTTTTTTCAAAGTGCCATTAAAGTCATGGCTTTAATTCACTTCTATGGTGAAAATTTTGCTCAGGTCCAGTTAAATCTCAAGGACAAGATAAAACAGATGAGTGTACTCTGCCCCTCTGTCTGCACATTTGCTAATGCAAAAAGCTGAATGCTCTGTAATCATCATGCCCAAAAAGAACTCTGTTGACTTATTTTGTCTGTATCATAGTTGGGGAGAGGTGGGCAAGTCAAGAACTTTGAATCTAAATGGCCTCTGTTATTTCAAATATATTTGAAATATATTCATGTGTTGCCCTGAATTCCTGCAATTTCAAGTATATCCCTGTCTCCCCCTAAATTTCTGTTATATTGGGCAAGGGCAGTACTTTTTTTTCGCTTTTTGGGAACTTTATTGAGTCTCTTAATTGCCCCAGAAGTCTGTACTGCTGAGAGTAGCAATAATGGCAGTGAAACTGGGGAAATCCAATGTGAGCAGCAAAAAATCTGGATATTCCCATGAAATATTGGGGTCCTCCAAATTTTTATCTCTGGAATTCCTTGACAAAAATCAGTAGCCCTTAGTCTTCTAAGGAGTTTGTTTAGCACATCCAGAGCAGATAAGCAGGGAGGCAAAGGAGATGCTAATGGTCTCTGCTTCCCACTCAGCTCCCATCCTCAAGCACAAGGTTGGAGTGCCATATTCCAAAGCCAGCAGGGCAAAAATCTTGGATTCATCTACTTTTGAGGCTGCTGTTGAGGTTTCTGTGGATGTAAGGAGCCTCAGCTTCAAGGCTGTGTGTCCAGGGACCTTCCAGGATATTGCCTGCTCAGCTGGGTGCCAGGCTGTGTGTGATATGATTGTCCCTTGGGACAGTGCATCTCTCACACCATGGACCTGTGGCTCTGACTTGGAGAGAAAATGCATCTTATTTGATAGGGCTTGTGCTCCTGCTGATCTTCAGGTTTCTAATTTTGAGTTATAGTATGTTATAATCCATTTAAAATTCTCCTTGCTGCACTGATCTGCTATAAAAAAAACCCAAACAGACAAAACCAAACAGTCCCATCCTTTGGACCGAGTTCTGCCACCAACTTTCTTCCTACTGTCCCTTCTCAGTGTGGTCTTCTGAACTGATTTTTGCTTTTTGGACTCTGCAGCTGTTTCTGATCCAAGCCAGAGCCTGCCAAATATTTGCCTTGGATTGATTAACAAGTGGGTTTTTTCCACAATCCTGTTATAGTTGCTCTGGGCCATGGTGTCGAGTCTCTCAATTAACTTTAATGGACTTTGGACCAGTCCTGTAGTTATTAAGAGGGTTTTTCTCAGGCATGGCCCATACATATCTTTTGGGCTGAGAAAATACACTATGTAACATAGGGAAAGTATTCATTTTTAGAGATGTGTTTTGGATGCACAAGCTCAGCCAGAGAGCCCTGTTTGCACTCATAGCATTTCTTTCAGATAAGTCAGACCAATGCCAGAGAGATGGAGCAATTATTTTGCCTTACCAAAATATTATTTTAAAACTTCTGGGAAAACCCCAAAAGTCTGACAGTTCTGGAACTCAGATTTGTCTAGGAAGCAGTGAACCCTTTTTGAATGGACCTCCCATCTAAAGATTTACTTGATTATGTGGAAAATTTAACACTACCTAAGACCAAGTCAACTTTTAGTGTTTCAGAGTTGGGCTTGGGCAATTCAGGAAAGTTATTCAGGTTTCACATCAGGGCCTCTCCTCATTCTCCATTTTTTAGGGGAAGAGCCACCATGAAATATCCCCATCCATACATATATATACACACTTACCTATCTCCTTAACATTCCAGTGATATCCTGAATTTGTGGTGATACAAACCTTCATTATTAGACAAATGGCCAGAACCATAGAAACAAAAAACACCCAAATTCTTCCTATATGTGATAACTGGGTTTTATTTAAAGATCAGGGGAACAAAAAGGATACAGCAGCAATTTTTAAATATTGAACTTAAAAGCTTTTTCTTAAAAGTCACATGCTCAAGATGAAGCTGTCCCTAGGCACCTTTAATGTTCTCATGTGGCAGTTATGCAGCAAATAACTCAAGGTTATTTTCTTTGGCAGCAATTTCAGAGCAAATCTTTGTGTAAAGAATGATTTCTTTACCTTGAACAATGGGCTGGGTTCATAAAAAGTATAATGGGTACATTTGTTTGTTTTTCAATTTTAACAATTAGGAGTATCTGTATGGGTGTAAAAATAAGAAGTAGGAAAATAATGAATAGTCATAATTAGCATATTTTGATACTTGGAAAACCAGAAGCCATTTCTATGCTTATTAAATGTGTATTGTCAGCTTCCATGTTTTTGAAATTACTACCTAAAAAATAATTTCAGCTGGAGTGTTGCTTAAGGAATATACATTGAAGTTAAAAGCAAATCCAGACTTTAAAATGTGTAGAACAATACTTGTGTAAGTCTTACCAGCACTGAGGTAGCTTTTAGGGAAAACTTGTGCACAGATGTGGAAACAGTGTCCAAATTCAGGCAGGTATAGAACATAAAAAGGTACTGGAATGTTTTTTTTCAGATTATAACCTGTGAAATGGTTTAGGTTATATAAGTAGAGAAGTCATAGAAATAAACAAGGAAATTATTTAATGACAGGAAGAGCAAGGCCATCCAAAAACTAATTTGAAATACCCAGAGCTTGTTACCTTTCCTAGTAAGTGAAAAGATAACAATATATCAGAGAGAAGTCAGATGACAACAACAATTTAGAGTTTCTTGTTTTTCCTCCTTTTCACTGTGGAAAGAGACTGCTGTGTCCAAAGCCAGTCTTTGGGAATACTTTTCTTGGTCAATAAATCTGTGAAAGCAAACCAATAATTGCCATGATTAAAAGCAAGAATTTGGGTGTTTAATTATGCTCTCTTCATACTCCCAGGTGAAAGCAATAAGAGTTATATTGATTTTATAATGAAAACAGGCTCTGGCCCATTTTTAATGTCTGCTGCCAAAACCAGCTTGATCTTCCTGTAGGTCCAAATTGTACCATGCCCTTCTGCAGGGATTTGGTTCATGGTGTGCAGAGCGTGGTGGTGATCCTGACATAGCCATGGGATCCTGTACAAGAAACAGGAGCAGAAAAACAGAGGGCAAAAGTACAATTTTGAACCAGTCATTCCTTCTGTGATGTGGTAATCAAATGGGATTCTCTTTCCAGCCAAGATATTTATGGGTGCAGAATAAACCATTTGGTTCAAAGCAGCAGGAATTGAAGGAATGAACCAGCAGAAAGCTCCTGGGGGAAGGAATTTTACTTTTTTCATGGGACAATCCCCATGGGAAGGGTCACACATGGAGGATCCTAACTGAAGAGCATTTCTATTTTTGTTAATGCATCTCTTTATGTTGCAGCTTGGGGTTATTTCAGTAGATCAAAAAGTAAATTGTGATCAGGAGAGAGTTTCAGGCACTCCAAAAAAATATGCCAGATTATCATTCCTGATGCTGAGATTTACTATTTACCTGATCTTTCTCAAGGCATTCTCATGGTAAAATCAAAGTTTCCATCAACAAATAATCCAATCACAAATGGTTTTGAATTATGCCTTTAATTCTGACTGTAGGCATGAAAAGTTTGTTCAAAGTGAACTGAACTTCTCCATTTTATTTTATATGTTTCCACCATGTTTCACATATGTCTGCATGTATTTCCATATGTATGACTGCCAGGTAACACAATCTTAATCCCTTTAAAATTTCCTTGAAAATTAATTTTCAGATAGTTCTCACCCTCTAGCAAGACATGAAGAGAAGTCTTGAGAGGAAATAGGATGTGGGGGGAATTTCAGGGGAAAAGCACTACAGTCCTCTATGAATTATGCAAAGACACATGTTTTACCTGCATCAGAAACAAGTGTGTGGTTTACTGTCATGAACAGAAGAGCCCTATGGGTTGACCACAATTATATTTTTATTAAATTAATTAGTTACAATTAATTGTTACAAACTTTAATTATTTACAGTTGATTGTTACTAATGGGACACTGAGGCAAGAGGCAAGTAAATAACTTCCCAAGTCTGTTAAGTAAATTTAATGTTGTGATGGTGAATTCCTGTCTTTCAGTGCCCCACAAAAGCAGTGCAATTTGGATGTTCTTAGCAGCTAAATATACCTTTGTGCTTTGCCAAACAACCCAAGGAATAGAGAGGAGAACAGGGTATGCCAGTGCAGCTCTCTTTCCCTGTCCCAAATGGAATTTGACAATTGGTTAAGCAGGTTCTCTTCTCATTATCACTTAAATAGTCCCAAAAACTGCAAGTAGAATTCTCCTGCCTCTTCCTGAACCTCATGTTGATGCAATTAGAGGGTTATATATGGGTGGTATTTGTTTGGTTTTTTCCCCTTTAATCTTGGTCTCTGCTCTGAGGGACTTCTAAAGGGTTAATGTCCCAAAGGTGTCCAGAAAAAGCCTGAAAGAAATAGAACTTTTATTTTCATCTACTGGTGACAGTCAAAAGCAGAACACAGCTTCACATCAGCTGCTCTAATTCCCAGGATGTTGGAAAACTGTGCAAAAGAAAACAAACCCAAAGCACCATAATTGTGATTCAAAGGGTGGTGTGAATCCTTTAGAGCTTAATGTTAGCAGACAATCTGTTTAACCTTTGAGAAGGGAGTTTAAGAGGTGTCTGCATCATATGGTGTAGCATCTTCAGTAGATAAATTCAAATTAAAAGTAAGGCAATCAATTCTTCTTGGAACAAATTCATCAGGACTAACTAGACATATTTTTGTAAGACATGTTTAATCAAACATAAGATTTATTGTATTTAGAGACTAATTATGGGGCTAAATGCAAAAAAAAAATCAAGAGAAAAGTTAGTTGACTGTGATGCACAAGATGTGCTAATGATGCCATTTTAGCTGTAGACTTTATGGATCCTCTTTATGTGACAGAATTCTAATTTTCGTTTTAAAAACTACATCTTTCTAGGTTCCTTGCTTAGTAACATAAATAATGAGCTTGAGTCACAGCAGTGTTTTCTGAACAACTTTCCATTCTTAAAGGTGCATGCAGCAACTTCACTGCCAGTCAAGGGAAATGTCTAAAAAGTAAATGCTGCAATCAAGCTGTAAAAGTTAATATCATGTGGAAATGAGTTCTAACTGCAAAGTGAGGTTTCCATTTAATCCAGATGAAGCTGCTGCTGCAAATTTTCTTCTGCATATTTTACTGCTTCTTCACATGCTTAATTGTTTTTCTGTATATTTCTTAGTTTAGACCAATGTTTATAACAAGTACACAAAATAAGCCCTTTTTAAGTGGTTTTCTGCTTCTTGTTGAGACCCTTCAAAGCCACTAAAACATAAATTAATAGTCTTAAAATGTATAATTAGGGCTAAAAAGTAAACAATAAATCAGCTTCTGCATAGTGCTAAATCAGGAGAGAAAGAGCTGAAAAACAGAATACCAAGATTAAAAAACCCAAAGTAAAGGTGGGTGGTGAAGTTCTAGACAGCAACTAATCATTGTACCTGAAAATCTCGTACAAGGCACGTAAACAGCATAGAATCACCAATCAAAAAATGAGTGATCACATAAACAGTAGTCTTAAAATGTATAGTTAAGACAAAAAATAAACAATAAATCAGCTTCTGCATAATCATATTAATTTACTGTCCAAAAGTCCTGTTTCTCCTGCAACTTTTTAGGGATTTGAGGGAGGATGACTTGCCAGTAGCTCCCTGGTCCTTCTTCTTGCCCTGGGGTATCATTTGCTCTCTCCCAGTCCTCAGACACCTCTCCTGATTGCCAGGATTGGGAGAGGTCTAGTGTGGTGTCCAACAGCTCCCCCAGCATTTGTGGCTGGGTCCCATCAGTGGCCATGGAATTGTAGCTGCCAAGTTTGCCTGGATGTTCCTTAAACCAACCCTCCCTGACCAAGGGAAAGTCAACAGGCACGTTTATTATCAAATGTCATTCAGGATACTGTCTTCCATTTTCTGAAAATATACTTCTAGTGATTCTGGAAACATATGGAGGAGGAGAGGAAGTTATTTTCTAGTGGTACTTTCTGATATTAAATCTCATAAAGTTGCCTGTTAAGCTAGCTGTATTAAGTTTTAAAATAAAATAAATGCACAGATTAATTAGCATAATTTTGAACTACTGATCAAGTCTGAAATACAAGAAAGTTGTGTTTCAGGTTTGGTTTAGCCTGTTTGTAAACAAAGATATATCCAGTTAACAAAAGCTGTCTCCAAGAGTCTTAGATGGCTTTATTTCTTTGAAGATGACAAAGCTCTGGAATTTACTAAGACAGTTTCCTTAACAGCACTAATCTACCAGAAAATAAAAGGGAAGCAGCAGTAGTATAAAAGGTTTTTTCTACAGTTTTCACCAGCAAAACCTTTTGTTTTGCTGTGTGTTGGATGCCAGAGTGCAGTCTGGTTACACTGGGAGGGCACCCACAGAAAGGGCAAGGAATGCCATTCACACCCTGCAGTATTTTGGCAGACAGCAAAGCCAAGCCAGGCATCACAGGAAAAGAAAATTTCCAAGCTTTGAGGCCTGGTAATTATACCTATTTCTTTTATGAACCAATTCCATGCATAGGATTCCTTGTTAGAATTTACAGCCCACTAGCAAAAGCAGCAATTCTGTTTTATTTTGTGTGTTTCAGTCTTGCTTAGATTCATGTCAGTATTGGAACCCCAAATCCTTGGGCTAACACAAAATGAGAGTGCACCAGAACTGTGTTTCAAGATGTGAAGTGCTAGATCACTCTGTCAGATTAAGTTCCTTAATGACTTTGAGTAACAACTCATGTCAGTCTGACAATTATTTTCTGAAATAAATTATGAGCAGATAGGTGCTATTGCAGGAACACATTTTTTAAATGTGGTGGCAAGCTTAGAAAGAGTGGAGCTGGAATAGATATGGAAAATGGCCTATCCATATGCCCTTAGATGTGAATTTAGCAGAAAGGGGTTGTGAAGTGTGATGGTGGAACATAACTGTGTCCTACCTGCTTCATGGGAAGGGGAAAAGAAACAGAGTTTTCCCATATTCAATATTTTGCCTTTATGTCATGAAAGTCCTGGCTCTCTCAGAGAGGCTGAATCAGGAATATTCTGCTACAGGCTCTGTAAATGGTTTTCTCAACCCCAAAAATCCAGGATAGTAGGGAAAAACAAGGCTGCAGGGAATTCCAACATCTTGACCCTTTTTTTTCTCATCCATCTTGGTTGGAGCAGGGTGCTGCTGATGCCAAGGTGAGGCTTTGATCCCTGCATGGGTCTGTGTTCATGTAAGAGTTGGACTCAGTGATCCTTGGGGGGCCCTTCCAGCTCAGAGTATTCTGTGAGATCTTTGATAGGATTGGGAGCACAGTGCACCTCACCTTTCAAGCCCTCCCAGTGCTGGATGTTTATTTTGGGCTTTCTCAGCTCTCCCTATCCTGAGCCTCCACCCTGCAATTTCAGCAGTTTGGAATGAGCAATAATCATCTTAGAAGCAGATGGGGTATTTGTCAAGAAATGGTGGGGGGGAGAAAATCCTCAGGGATGCTCTCAGTATTCAACAGCCCAATGTGAGCTAACATTTTAGAAAAACAGACCAGTCTTCCTATTGTTTCATGAACCTTCTTAAAATCTGCATTAAGTCAACTTTCAGGCATTTGAACATCTCTTTTAACTATTCCACATCTTCTAACATTGTCCAGTATTAATTGTGCTAACGACCCATTTTAATAATGAGAATTTTCATACTAGATAATGCCATGGATGGCTTTAAGGTTACATTAAGATAGGTGTTATCAAGCAGACTGATCCACAAAGTATTTTTAGCTCTGGATTTTGAAGCAGAGTTATTATTTGAGAAACTTGTCTGACTTGTCATTTGAGAGCATGTGATTGGGAATACTGTTCTGTAGTGAGCTTATTAATTAAACATCTGACCGTCAGAGCATGCCAGGATAACCTATTTGATCAGCTCCCAATGAAGAGCATTTGAAAAGGTCTTGTGAAAAATGCACCACTGTTTTAAAAGCTTCATGAACTTGGTTTTTCTAAAC
Organism: Muscicapa striata striata; assembly: GCA_030060385.1. Taxonomy (NCBI): domain Eukaryota; kingdom Metazoa; phylum Chordata; class Aves; order Passeriformes; family Muscicapidae; genus Muscicapa; species Muscicapa striata. The sequence continues at coordinate 537,162 of JAREIS010000293.1, read as the reverse complement.
AAAACACTATAAATTGTATTCATTACAGCTCTGTTCAGCCTATCAGGACGTTGAAAAAGCCTTCAGAGAAATTGATGTCAGTCAGAGTGGATTTGTGTCTTTGGATTACTTGAAGTCAGTCATAAATGGCTTTATATTTCCTTTGCCAAATGAAATTTTTCAAGAGCTAATGAATAGGTAAGAATCATACTATTTTCTTAGGGGACATTTTTTAGCACTGCTGTCTTATAACTTTATTATTGCTTCCTGTGACTACCATCATTAATTCATCTTACTTGTGCCTGTGTTGCAGTATATATGGCACAATATGCAAAAGCTGATAAAGCAGGGTAAAAAACCAATTTTTTTTTCCCTGCAGTGAGATGCATAGGTTTAATGGAGTAGAAGCTTTAAGTTACTGCTTTCTAATTCTATTTGCTCACTAATTTGTATTTAATTTCCTAAAGCAAGCATTACTTTCTTGCATTCAAATGACTATTTGGTGACGTGGGATGGTGTAAATTTGCTGGAATAGCAGCTTCAAGACTGTTTACACCATATTTGCACAGTGACAGTGTGGCTCTACAAGCCTCTCCATTTCAAATATGAGGGTGTGGCAAGGAAAAGAAAGAAAAAAGTGAAACTAAAGTGAATAAATGAACTTATGGTGAAAGCTTTCATTTCTGCACTGTCAGTTGCTGGAAAAGACAACTGAAGGGGCACTTCTGTGCTGCATAACAAAGCAACTTCACAATTGGGAATTCAAACTTAAGACAAAAAGAGGCAAAAATCTGTTGAACTTAGGTTCTGAAATTGTTAATTTATATTGAGGCTTTTTTGAAGACTGAGAAATCGTGCCAACTACTGAATTCAAGTCAATGTGCTATTTTATTTCAACCAGCCATCTTTGTAGCACTATGACCAAAACCCAAATCACCTTATGGTTAGAATAGTGTGCAGAATATAAACAAGTAGAAAGCACTTTACAGCCCAGCTTCAAGGATCTCAGCAGACAGATTTTAGGCCACAGGACATTTGGGTCACATGATGGGACATTTAGGTCACATCCATAATGTGATTTCCTGAATAGGATCACTGTCATACACTGACAAGATTCCTAAATTAGTGTTTTCCTTTTAAAAGCCAAAATATCATAGGAATGAAAATGTTTTGTGGCTTTTGGTTAAATCTAGTCCAGTGTGTCTCATGATTAATCTCTTGTGCTCAGAAACCAAAAGCTGTGAGAAGAAAACTGACAGAATAGACTTTATACTTGTTGGCAGCAGTGCTGAGGGCATATGGCCAGTCAAGGAGAAAGGGAGAACAACTTAACTCTTACACAGCATTTTTACTCCAAAATATTGCTTTAAGCTCACCCAGGCACCCAAATCAAACAGTGTGAGGAGGTCAGTAAGCAGCTCAGGAATTGCTGCCTAATGATTGCATAACTCACAGTTTATCCATCTAACCTGTTGAAAGGGTGGAATTGCCCACCTACATAATGAGTTGGGAATTTTTTCTGCCTATGCACTAGTTAGCTGCACAGAGCTCAGTGCAGATATACATTTTGCAGCAGCAGGTGCTGTATGAGAGTGTCATCTGCAGTAACCATATTGCTTTGTGCATTCAGCAGATAAATCTGATGTGCTTCTAATCATTCACAGTGGGATGTAACAATGATCAACTATTACTTTGTGAAAAAAATTGCTATTATGGAGTAGTTTTTTTGGTTTTTTCAATTAATGTCACTTGTTAGTTTAACTCTTCAAGTAAATATTACTCCTAAGGGCAGTTGCATAATGGAAAGATTTCTGCCTGTATTTTTCCACTGGAGCTTTATTCTAGCACTGAAAAATATAGTGACATTTTAATGATGCTGTAAAAAGAATTGTTCAAGCCTATGCATGCCATATCTCTTAGGTGGTATTTCTCAGATAATACAATTCAAAAGCTCCACCAGGTGAATGGAACAACAGCAAAAGCTCTTCATAATCTAATTTTAATAATGAACTAACTTAATAGTACTTGGTAAAAAATGTAAAAGCAATTAATGGGCCAGGGACATGATTTCAAAGTTTTTAAGATTTTATGTATATGATATGACATTTGTTGTGCCAGGGACCTGTTTGTAAGAAATAATACATGACAGCATTTGATAGTTGTTTGAGGTATTTATATCTCATGGGCTCCTGATATAAAATTCAGGGTCCCCTGAAGTGGATTCAGTTTTGCCTGGAGGCTTCAGCTACAATTTTATCCTTACTTGGTTTAGGACCTGATCACCCACACATTTTTCTCTGTGTATGTCTCCTCTGCAACATAATCAAGCACATCCAAGGCACCATTGAGGTGTTCTTCACTCAAAGAACATCAGTCACCTGAGTCCTGAATTCCCTGCATTCCCTCACTTCTACTCTTTGAATTTCTTTCATTTAGAAATAAAACATCATCACTTGAGGCTGTGTAAAGGGCTGCATAGACTGAAGGAATTAATTTCACAAAATCTTTCAGCATTCCCCTGTGGGAAACGTTGAGGTTGTGTCTTTGAGCTTTGGATTTGCCCCTTCATGAGTGAAAAGTGTGACTGAAGGGTTTTCTTGACAGTAGCTGGGAGCAAATCATACCTGACCAATGTGAAGGGTTTGCCAGCAGAAAACTTCACTTCTAAAAGTATTTTCTCATGGCTGCCAGGATTTTTAATTGGTGAATTTTATTTGTGATATGAGGTAAATTATTATTCTCAGTTGGTCAGGACTTTGATGAGTATAATGTCAGTGAAAAACACAAAGACAGTTTTCAGCAGCAGAAGTAGTTTTTGTGCTACCCTCATGCTTCATTTCTTTGATTTATGATTTGTATAAAAGTATCAGATGCTAAGGCACGATGATTGAAAATGTCTGAATTCCTGGTATTTTGTAAAGGACCAGTATGGGATGATATATCACATGGTATTGCCAGCTATCCATGCTGTTATGGCTCTAATCAGTCAATTCTCCTGGAAATATATTCTTTTGAACTGGGATGTATCCATAAGCATACTTCCAAAAAGCCATACCATGCAGAATTATTCTTACTACTTTTGTAATTTAGCTGGCCTTCTACAGTAGATAAAATGTTGGATTTTCCCTTAAAAAAGATGCATATTTTTATCTGGACCTACAGTGGAGCAATATTTCTATTCCTCAGTATTTCTACCTATAGCATCTAAATATTGTACTTATTGCCTTTCTAGCACAGCCTGAAATCTGAAGGCCAGTTTTACAGCTATAAAGAGGAAATGTTTTGAAATTAAAAAAAAAAAAAAAAGCTCTGAAGTCCTTTCTCTGTTTTTATTCCAACTGATTCAGCTTTATCAAAGCTTAACACTGGTGAGTTCCTCCCTGAGCTCCCCACCCTGGCTCCTGGAAGGACCAAACTCATCCCTTTCTGTGGAAAAATCTGCAAGAGGAATGTGCTGTGCTGGCCAGACACAGGCAGCACTGCAAGAGCTCCAAAATCCACTCCTCAACCTGCAATATGTGGCAAAACCACTGCACCTTGTGGGCTGATCAAGACAAAAAATTCCAGACTTTCACACATCCCCACTGCTGTTTCTTCCTGAGCTCCCTCCAACTCTGCCAGGATTTTGGCAGCTGTCACTGCTGAATCTGAGAGGCAACTGTAGGATTACAGAGCAGGGAGCTGGAAGTGGAGGGGTCTGCTGATCTGGTTGACACAGCTTTGGCTGGTTGTTCATTTTCAGTGCAGAATTGCTCTCTACAGTGTGATTTCAGGGATTGAGCAGCCCATCGACTTCTGAGTGTGAAGAGATCTCAGCTGGGGGCTCAAAATAACTGTTGTTATCTTGGCCTTAATTTTAAAAATAATCTGTTATTTCATACTGTTTGTTTCATATTCATTTGTCCAAGACAATAATCAGACATGAAATATGTATCCTTCCTACAGCTTTTTTTTAATAACCCATTCCTCAACAGAATTGTTGGCAAAGCCCTTCCCTGCAGACAATGAAATTATTCCCCTGGTGAAATTTGAATGCCAGCACTGCCTCTGTCTTCATTTATCTTGAGTCTTTGGTGCTTGGCCCTTCCCAGACCTTGTTTTGGGCTCTGGGCAGTGGAAGATGCTCAGCCCCTGAGCTGTGGGGTGTCTGCTGCTCACAGGCAGCACCACTGCAAAAAGTCAGGTTCCCTCCACACCCTGTGGGGTCAGGTTGCAGTTGACCAAAGCCTGGATGCTGTGATTCTTCTTACTTGTGTTGCAGAGCTTTGTTGGCAGCTTAGGCTGGGCTTAGCAAACTGCTGGGCAGTCCAAAAACAGGAGGTTGTTTTTTTTTTTTAAATCCTGGAAGCTTGGCATACCTTTGGTAGATTTTTAGTTTTGTCCTTTGCATGCTGGATTAGCAAATGTTCTTAATACCATCTACAACCATTTTAAGGAGCATCAGGAGTTTTAAAAGCTTTTCTGAGATGACTATAGAAGGAAGTCAGCACATTTCTGATAATACCTGAGGGATGTTGCTGCCTATCTGAGGGGATTTATGCTTTCAATTGAAACTTGGGGAGATATGCCAATGGTTTGGGGGTTGTGGGAACAGGTCCTTATTGATTTTAAGGTAATTATCTATGAAATACGATACTAGTGAAGTTCCTAGAATTTTTAACATAGTTTAATGTTTCCAGTACTTTTCATGTTTTCAAATTTGGGTACAATGCACATCATAACATTTAAAACAGCACAATATCCTATTCCCCTTAGTTAGTTTCTCTACTGTTATGTGTAAATAATGAGAAGAGATGCATTAAATACTATCTCATTGTAGGCATCTGTAATGTGAATGTCTGTGCCTGAACTGCCCCTCCTGGGCTCTGTTTTATAGTCACTGGAGAGGAACAATGGGCAGGATTCATCTAATCAGTTAGAGATGTCTGCTTTAGGATGAGATGAATCCTGTCCAGAAAGAGCCTGCTCCTCCCCAATGACTATAAAGGGAGCTGAGAGTGGCTCGCTCAGGTGCAGGCATGTACATTTGGTTAGATGAATTCCACAGTCAGCCGCTTGGAATGGAGAACATAAGTTGGCTCAGTTTGCATATTTAGCAACAAAGAAAAGCTATGCAAGCTTACTCTGATGATGAGAGTTGCACACATTGGCATCGTAGGGATGATGTGATGTTCTAGCTCAAAATTTTTATTGGAACGTAGGGTACTTTTATAAGAAAGTCTCTAAAAAGCACTTTTCTATTTTTCTAAAATCAGGTTTGGACTGAAAGCCACAGGTACAGTTGCATGGCAACAATTTTGAGAATAACTCCAGGATCCTGGGAGCACCTTTGAAAACAAACAGACAATTCCTTTGAGAAAAAGCAAACATAAGTAAGTCATAAGTTCTTATTTTTTATGTGAGTCACCTGTGGCTGCATATTTACTGAAGAAGAGATGTGTATCCACACAGAGATCACCCTTGATTAAATTCAGTTAAAAAATCCCTTGGCAATGCTTCCTTAAGTGCATTCTCATTTCAAATCCTATCAAACCTAAAGTCTTAATGAGGTGATTTATTTTTCCTGCTCTGAGAAGAATACAGTGAGTGAAAGAGGGTGAGACATGAAAGCATTGCAAACTCTTTTTTTGCTCCAGCAGAATAGATCCAGCTAAAGGAGATGAACATTTCTCTAGTGACACTGTTCTTCAGAAGCTGTGCAGATACATCCAAGATGTTTAGCCCTCTTTAAAGCTTTTTTCTAAAGGCTTTCTTTATGCTTGATGAGAAAGGAGCAATTATTTTTAGGTGCTGCCTCCGTTAATTACTCTTACAGCTAAGCATTTGTCTCTTATATTATTCAAAGTCAACTGGTGGTTGCCAGGGTTTGTTTCCTGTTAGAGCAATGCACAGAGTCTGTTTTTCTAGTTTCTTTAACATAGATATGTGCATCTGGGGACTAAATAATCTGTAGCAACTTCTTTGATGACCAAAAATTTTTGACCTCCTACAATTTTGCTTCAAGTCATGTTGGCCAGTAGTTTAACCCTCCCTGTGGCTGCCTTTGAACTCCTGCTAGTTTTTCTGTACATTTCATGAGTTGTTATGGCAGAAATGAGAGTTGGGGCTTTCACAGAAGTTGCATTGGTACGAGACAAATAAATAAATAATGTAACTTCTCAGGTAGTGCTAAGTGTTCCCCTGTTTCTACAGCCAAGGACTGCCTGAGTCCCTTGTGCCTAGCATCATACTGGCAATTTATTTATGCTTTAATTACATGTTATGAACTGCACATCTCTTAACAAAGCTTGTAATTAAGTTTCCCTTTCTATTCTGGCATATTTTCTCTGTTTCTTATTGTAGGACTTCATTAGAAATCTTGTTCTTTCCTTATTCTTCCCACTCATGCTGTGTTACTGGAATGTTCTCATTGTTTCCCCATTCCACTTATTTTTCAGTTATCTGTGATCACCCAATCTTTCAAAGTTTTGGAGAGGATTTTTTCCAGGTTATTTGTACATGTGTGTATGTATATATTTATATAGATGGGATGGGAAGTGATTACTCTGTTTGTACATCCTCACACACCCAGAGACACATATACATGGATGTGTGTGCATAAAATATGTGGATAGAATAGGGCTAAAAATCAGCCCCTGCAAGACCTCATTGCAAACAGACCTAGCTGAGAATGGGTTATTGTCCACAAATTTATTTGAAGGTTTCTGTTATCTGGTTCTGGTACTCACCACATTTTGGTGTCTGCTGCTGCCAATAGAGGGATCCAGATGTGTAAATTTGCAGCTGTTGATGTCCCTTTGTTGACTCTACCGTTATTATCTGTGTTATACCATTAAGTGTGGTAGCTCCCAGAAAAGCTGACTCCCTTATGGCTGAAAGGAAATGTGATACCTGCTGACTTTGACCCTTAATGGAGAGGGAGTGCTATGAAAAATGTTCAGACCCACATGAGCAACGCAAAAAAGTCCTCTTGGACATCATATTTTCTGTTCACACTAAGATCTGCACAGTAACATTTAACAAATACTGTTCTCCTGCTCAGCTGCTTTATTATTCTTAAATATTTATGTTAATGTGAGTAGGTTTACAGCTATTGTAAAAAACCCATATAAACTAAATAAAGATATTTCTTCCTGTCTTAGAGACAACAGAAGGAAGCTTCTTGCTCTTTTTTTTCAGGAGATAGAAGTAGATTTGAACTTGAATGTCATCTGTTCCAGGACTCACATCCATCTTGTTTTTATCTGTTAGATTTTAAAAGGGTCATGCAGCAGCCTTCTGAGTTTTTGTCACATCACTGCCCAATGCACAAGTAATGGCCTGCTCCCTTTTCTTCCAGCTGATGTTCTTTCCAAATTGTTCTCAGTGTGTTGGAGTCTAAAATGCCACTGGTCCCTGTGTGTTTAATCCATGTCCTGAAAGCAAAACTCCAGCCTAGTATTGTGGTTCTCTAATGTGCAAGCTAGAAATATAATATTCCCTCTTGTTGTACTACAAATTTGACTTTAAAATGTTGAATGAGATTGATGTTTTATCAAAGGATGAGTGAAGCACCCTTTGATATTCTCTTGTGAGTCTTGTAATATTTTGTGATTTACTTAAAATCTCAGATCTTATAAAAAAATTCTGATGCAAGTGTTCCAACACCAAAAAAATAACAATAAATAGTTTCTCTAGCCTCCTATAATCTATTCAGAGAGTTTCTCATGTTTATGGAGACACAGAAACAAAAAGATATGGAAATAATTTGAGTGGGCAATGTTTGGTATAAATTAGTTGTATTGGTATAAATAGTAAATGTATTGGTATAATTTGGTATAAATTAACTTTTTTAACTAAAAAAATATTCTTTCTGTATCTATTATTTTTATACATTGCATTATATGGCATGAATTGTTTTGTAGTTCTTGTGTTGCTAATATGTGATGTCTCAGTCACCTAAAACATTGGCATTTGTGTCACTTGAAGGCAGACATCATTTTTAAAATTACTTTCAGAGTCCTAGTGTTGCATCTCCTGAAAGTTTGGAAATTTGGGATTGCAGTATCAATCTTTCACCTGCATTATTAGAATTTTTTTTCTTTCAGTCTCTTCTAAGAGAAGATTGCTCACCTTGGGACAAGGAGTTCAGATCTTATTGGAAATTCTCCTTACTCTTGCTCTTAAATGCATCAGGTTCACCAGAGAAACAAATCTGGTTTGTCTCCTGTTTTAGGGTAAACCCTAATGTTCAGAGAGTACTAAAATGTTTCAAGGAGCACAGTGGGTTTAGTATTATCTCTTAAAACTACAGAGCATGAACAGCTATTAAACATCACATGCTGATGGGGACCAATGGGTTGTGATTGACATTTCAGTTAAAGGCAGGCATTAAAATGTGCAGGATGAAGCTAGACCTTAACCTGAGATACAGCATTTTGGAGAAGCAGGGTGAGTGTTATGGGTGTGTGCACCCAGATATGGCACTTAGCAGTGGATGTACACCCCCTTGGTCCCTGAGCACATGGGGGAACCACAGACAGGCAAATCTCTTTAGATGAAGAGATGAAATCAGTGTGACAGACAAAGTTAATGGGAAGCAGAACAGTGCAGCAATTATTGCAAGATAATATTATGGAATATAAACAGAGTGCTCTCATGTTTGTCAGAGGTTTGTGTTTGCAGTTTCCCATCTGACAGCTGGACTGTAGCACTGTGTGTGACACTGGCAGTGCTGAACCTGCTGCCCCACAGCTCACTCCATTTTCAGCAGGACCTTCATCTGGCATTTCCTACACTCTGGATTCCTCCTTGTGTTTAGTTCTGGGAGATGAGCTCTGGTAAGAGCTGCTTGTCCTTGCCAGTTCCACAGCCTCACACTGCACAGAGCTGGGCTGGGATGCCTTCCTGGCTGATGGAGTGCCATGACATGTGTGATCATCCCTTTGGTGGGCAAGATGTATTTTTTATTACTTTGATTTGCTACATATTGCACTCCCTAACTTGTAGCTTCTGTATTTCTAAATTGAGTGAACAAATAATAGTTTGAAAAAATTAAAGCTCTCAGTCTGTTTGACACAAGCAAAGGAAGCACTGGGCATATCTTCAGAAGCACTCTTGGCATTTTTTATTAGATGGTTTTATATAGATGATATATCACAATTCCTTTCTAATATAATTACATAAAAACTGTTCATTTTAGCTCTGCAGTATTTCATCCATGTACATATACATGTATGACCTCAGAGGGAAAGAATTCATGTAGCAATTTATAGGAAAAGAAAATCAGTTTCAAACATTGCAGTAGATAATAATAATAATAATGCTTACAACATTCAGGCAATGATTCAGTAAAGCACTTTACTACTATGATTTTTATTCATTTACTGAACAGGAGCATTACTGAATGCAGTTGTTAACAAAGGCAGGGGTATCGGAGATGTGGAAAGACAGGCAGAAAAAAAGAACTATTGAATCCCCAGCATCTGGAGGCTCCCACTGTGAAAGAAATACATGCAAAATAGTTTATATTTATACATAACATTATGATTTTTTTGTTGGAATAGATCAGTACATCTCCAGTCACATCACTGATGCTAGACTAAGTTAGATAATGATCTGGGCAACAGTATTAAATCCTTTTGACTAAATAAAGTCAAGCCTGCAAGGTGGTCAAATAAGCAAATGTTTAATAAATCCTGAAGTAGTATGTCTTAACATTCCCATATTATCTAAGTTTCAAACAAAATGCAATTTCTTTTTATCATAAGAGATATTTCACTTCCATGAGTAAGATCCAGTCAGTCTGTACAATTGTTTCTTGTGAAGTACAAGCTGTCTTTGTAGCTTCAGTACCAGATTCCCTAAGTTATTTACTGGGGGAGATAGGTACATTATCAGATTTTGCTTCCATATGATTTAATGCAGTGACAAGAGTCTCTAAAGAAAATTCAAATACCAGATAGTAGTTTCACAAGACCATTATCTTTTGATTGCCAAACTTTAAAGTATTTCCCAGACCAGCTGATGAAGTAAATAATTGCTCATCCTCTATATTATTACTGCCACCCTGGATCTCTGTGGAGGACTAAAGGGAAACAGAATTTTCTTAGGGTGCATTTTATGAACAGAAAGATATTTGTCTAGTGCTTAGCCAAGAAAACTGAATCACTGAAGGAACTATTTACTCCTAATTTTTCTGTTATTGTTCCAAAGCCTTTATCCCAGTTTTTCTTCTTTCTGCCCATTATGTCTCCTCAGGTTTCTTTAGAGAAAATAAAGAAACAATCTAAAAAAATATGCAGGCTTCTGAAATGTGTGCAGCCTCTCAGTTATTATGGGTCAGGATGATCTGGCAGTGTAGAGTGACAAGCTGGAATCAGCATTGCTTTGGTAAATGTTTGTTCTTTTTTATCCTTGTGGGGAAAACACCACAAGAAATTACCTTCATCAGCTTTTACAGGACCTGGTACTTCAAATGAAAAGTAGAGCCTTCCAGAAGTTAATTAATTGATCCAAAGCAGACTGGATAGCTTGACTGTCCTAAATTTAAAGATTTGTTTGAAGAAAAAGAACCAGTAGTAAATGTTTATTTTTAATTCTGTAATAGTAGCCTCTTTTATATTGACAGTGGCAAAATGTTTTTGTAAAATGTTGTGCTCTGTGTACAGTTTTTAGCTAAGTTAGTAGGTTCACATTCATCCTATGAATCAAGTAATCCTAATCATCACTTCTAGACCCTATTTCTGAAGCATCAGTTGCAAAGCAATCTCATGGTTACTAGAAGTTTTTGAAAACTCCAGCAGAATCTCTAGCTCACCCATGTGAATGCAGCAGAGGAACAGTGGTAGTATTTCTTAGCTTTTTGTTGTCAGATCTGTTCCTTATTATATCTGTTGTTCTTTATAATGTACATCAATTCAGTAACTCCAAGGGAACATCATGGAGCTGTCAGGGAGGGTCAGGCTGGATATCAGGGAAAGGTTCTTCCCCCAGAGGGTGTTGGGCACTGAACAGGCTCCCCAGGGAATGGTCACAGCCCCAAGGCTGCCAGAGCTCCAGGAGCACTTGGGGAACACTCCCAGAGATGCACAGGATGGGAGTGTTGTAGTGCCAGGAATGGATGGATTTTGTAGGTCCCTTCCAGCTCAGGGTATTCTGTAATTCCATAACAATATATTCTATGTACTACACAGACATTGCATATTTCCCTGGGCCCAGCTTTGACACTTCTGAATTTGCAGCTGCCTTACAATGGTTTCCTTTGGAACCACTCACCCAAGGTACAGAGAGGTTATTTGCTGAAACCCACAGGCAACACTTAGCCTGTTTTCCCTGACAGAAATAAATAATTTTTTGCTCACTGAGTTATTCCAAGAAATAACCTAAGCTGCAATTTGCAAATCTACTGCCTAGTATAAAGAAGCTGTTCATAATTTTCAATATCAAGCCTCTGTTAGGTTTGCATTAGTTTGCAAACAGACTCCATATTTAGCTTTATCCTAGGTGCTCTGGAGAGTGTTTTTGAGAGATACCAAAGTGTCAAGAGAGAGAGAACAGAGATACCATAGGAATACACAGGTGTCAAGAGAGATGCTAAATGCACAAAAATAAAGTTCCATTGAACAGCCCTGAATGGTGTGCATTGCTTTGAAATATTTGGAGCTGAAACAGGCTAATTTTCTACTCTGATGGCTCCAACAGCAGCAACATTTGATGCAGCTGCTCAAGGCCATTCCAGCTGGTTTTTGGTAGAACCAGAACCTGGAACCAATCTAGGTCCCCAGCCAGCTATGACCATCCAAGGGATTTCTTGACCTCCTTCAAGGTCACCTGAAATTTTGCATAGTACAATATTTGGTCAGATCTGCAATTAGGCTGAGACTTTTATTTATCAGAGCAGGATCCTGGTTTTGTTTCTTCTCTGAACCTTCTGTTATTGATACACCCAATTTATGCATGAAAAACACTTTCAACCTAAGTGCTATTGCTGCAGACAGATCCTAAAGCAGGTTCAGCAGGCCAGATTTCATAATTATTTTCCCTTGAGCAAAGCCATTGTCTCCAAATTATGCCCTGAGTGACTTGAGTGCCACTTGCAATGCACTCAGTCGCGGTGGGTTTTGTTTTACAGGACTGAGAGGAGGAGCAGACAGCAAAAGCTCAATGTCCTCAGCAGTCACAGACCTGCTCTTCAGGCACTTACAGAAAAGATGCACATCTATGAAAGGAGATGAGGGGATGATTTCCTGCAGCCTTTCCAGTCTGTTTTCAGAACAAGTATTTTCACAGGTGAGTTTTGGGTCTGATGATGCACAATGCTTTGAAATTAGTACATTAATTTTTTTAGGTGAACATAATTTTATTTTAACTTAGATGTTTACAGATATCTTAATGGAACATATGAGCTAAAGAAACCTGTCTTTCTTGTTCCAGCTTGTAATACTGTAAGTGATAACCCAGGTCATTTAAAGTGTAAAATTTGTCATTTTAGTTCATTTCTCCATGTGCTATTGCTATCAAAACTACAGGAACACTTTTTTTTTTTTTTTTTCCTTACTAGTATTACAAATTCATTCATCTTTTAGGTGGAGGAGATCCTTTCAGATAAATTCATGGAAAACTGGGAAGATTTTCCGAAGGTTTTGCAGTCCTGTGATCCTGAGTGTACTGGCACAATGAATAGAAGTCCTGCAGCTGTGTTGTCCTTCTTTCCAGATCAACAGTCTGGGAGGCAAGTTGATGATGTGTGAGTTGTAAAGATTTAAGGTAAGTTCTTGTCTTTCTTCCTGTCTTTTAATATGGCAGGTATAGCTGGAGACATTGAGTCTTTTCATTTGCCTTAGGCATGTCAGAAAGAGAAGACTGGTGGAAGAGATTCCCCCATTCCTCATGTGACCAGCTTGTGACTTATTTAGTCTCTGAATATTGGAAACTCCTGTGAGTTTGACACTATTTCATCATTTCAGAAGTGACACAAGCCTTTTCTCAACCGAGGAAGTCCATGTTGCAGATCCACAACATTGTCAAATATTATTTAGCATTAACAAATACAGAGAAATCAAAGTTAATTAATGTCTTTCTTCAGTATACTGTTGTTGTAGGTCAAGGAATTGAAATTTAATAGTGTCAACATAAAATGTAATTTTCAATATAAGCAGAGTCCCCAAAGTGAGGAGTACAAAGAGCTACATGCATGAGTAGCATGGGGTCAAAATATCCATACCCCAAAGAGAAAGAATTATATTAAGCATTTTATTGTGATAAAATTTCAGTTACATAATCAGGCCAGTATATAATCAGGTCTAATCTACTCTCTCAGGAGCTCTGGGTTTCTCACTGGCTTACAGCCAGAGACTTTGAGAAGGATGTAGAACTCTCTCTTACCTTTGAAAACATAATAGAAAAATCAAGGAAATAATTTCCAGTGTGGCCCTCACAACCTGGTGTCCTGCTGATCATTCTGTGTGAGGAGCAAACACAACAGCATCAATAGGAAATGGTTTTTGGAAAGCATTCTTTTATATGAAAATGAAATATGAATGAGCCTGAGCGTGATCAGTGCAACCAATTCTGCAACACACATTTTCCTTTCTATAAATATCTTAAGAGAAAACTTTGGGTGTAATGCACTGGGTTCATGAAAGTCATGTCCCCAGCACAGTGTGCTATAACTATGTGCTTTCACCATTTGTCAGTTTTATAGCTCTGTGTTATGTAGTATATAATTAGTCATTGATCATGAACAAGTAATTATCCTTTGAATTACCTGAGACTCGACAGTTATACAATTTTCTAAATAATGTTTCTACCATTATTTGTGTCAATGAGAGATCTGCACTGTAAGAAAAGTCAGGAATTGCAGCCACTTTGAATTGGAAAGCGGCCCTTACTTGAAATTCAAAACATTACCTCCAAGAAAATAATACAGAGTAAGGTACAGAGAGGCAAACTGTTATGGTTTAATTCATTCATCATTGTGGTCAATGGCTGTTCTGCTTTTGTTTTAACAGGATGGAGGAGAAGCCTTGTGAGATCAGTCTAGGAAAATGCTGGGCACTGAGGCTGTGGTCTAGCCAAGTGCAGGGAGGTGTGGGGATAAATAACACTTTTATGATTCTGTTGGGGTGAACCTGGAGCACATTTGCACATTTGCATTATTAAGCCGTGGCATTGCTGAAAATTGCAGGTATTTAGCTAAGAGAGATGTGCAATGCTGTAGATGGGATGAGTTTGGAATCCTCTTCCTTCCTTCCTGGGATCCTTCCTGGGATCTTTCCTTCCTGGAATCCTTCCCCTCCATGTTAGGAACAGCCTCTAAACTACACGTCTGGAAACAAGGCTTGTGTTCTGTTGTCAGGGGCATTCAGGACACGCATCCTTGCACTGGCCATGTTTAGAAAACCCTTCACACCACATCATTAATTATTCTGCAGTAAACATCTCTTAAGGCACCTGTTCTTGGCAATATTATTCATCAGGGTCATGGTCTAGGCAGGTATGACTGCTCTGGAGAAGAAATGTAGTTCTTAGAATAAGATGAAGAGAGAATTCACACTCAGCAATATAAAAATTACTGACTTTGATAGTATTTGGTATAGCTAATTAGGTTAGAATAGCTCACCCACAGGTGAGGAGATATTTCATGAAATCCCCTTTGTTGTAATCTCCTTTTTGAGTTCTCACTCCATGATTTAGCCTGACCCTTTAAACAAGCATTTTGCTTCGTGCCTTCTTACCAACCTATATTTCTTAGTTCCAAATGTGGCATCAATTTTTATGTTAAATCTTATTTAAGACATCCTAGGAAAGTGTTGTGGATTATGTAGAGAAACAGTGGATGGCACTGTTCATTCGCTACTCTAATGTGGTAAGAAATGCCAGTTTTAAAAAGGCTGTATTTTAAAATTATAAGGAGAAAAAAAAAAAAAGAAAGGTAATTGACTCCTCTAAATGCACACACACTGGCTTAAGACTATCACAACTGTGCTGGGAATGTTGTAACCAGATTGGGGATTTAGCACGGGCGCTTTAAGGGATGCAGGGGTTTTGAGCAAAAGGTGATGAAGTGACTGAATTACATTCTGAATTCCAGTGGTTCAGCTACATCAGTCTTATTTACTTGAAATGATACTTCTGCTTTGGGGGGCTCCTGCTATAATTGGACTTCTGCATTGATGTGACTCATCCAGAGGCACTTGAGGACAATACTGCCATCGCTCCTGCAGAATAACTGGCATGCTTGTCCCAGATGGCTTCCTGGGAGATAGCATTCAGACTGGGGAAAAGAGGCAACAATTTTTAAGGGCATTTAGAAGCCTTTTATGGATTAGAATCACAAAGCAGATGTTGCTGTGTAGTGTTCACAGCCATTTTCTGTGTGAAGGCTACACTTGTCTTAGCTAAGCAGAGCTTCACAACTGCTGGAAAATGGTGACTCGTCCCCCTCCTTGTCACCCCCCTGACACTTTTCCTGCTGCAGTATATATGGTGTGGATTGGAATTATGAAAAGAAATAAAAGCTTTGATTTCTTTTCCCTTCTTATATTACCCCTGAAGGAATGCATAGGAAGGAGGCACTTGATATGTTCAGTTACAAGTGGGTTTTTTTTTTACCACAGGTATTTTTTTTAGTGTCTTCTGAATAGAAATGGACTAAGTCAAGTGTAGAGAATGCCATGTGTCCTCCTGCTTTCATCCAAGACTGCTCCAAAGCTTCATGAACATGAATGAAATCCTGGAAGGTTAAACAGCTCAGGAAAGCAGTGACACAGTGGTAACAAGGGCTCTGATTCTTGAGCACTGCTAATTTATACAGGAGTGAATTCAGAGGGTCACTTAACAGGGAATAGCAGCTCGACCTCTCCATTGGAAATTCTCTCAGAATAACATGAGTGCCTGGTTAAAGCCAGGAGCACTGACTCAGCCTGCCAGGGATTTCAGTTTATATTTGTGTGCCAGGCATTGAATGAAGGCAAACAAGGGCTTTCATTCATGATTTCCAGCTGATTTATTTGTGCAGTGGCTGTGATCTTAGCTCCCTCTTCTTTAATGCAGCTGATTTGGCAGGTCAGTGTCAGGTGAGCCAAGCTTCTTCCCAGTACCCACCATACAATTTAAGTTAATTATGCAGGGTATTCACAAAAGTTTGTGTCCTTAGGCTCCTTCTAGAGGCAATAGAGCTCTTCCAGGTAATGATACAGTGCTTAAATTAGGTTCCTGTTATCTCTGTAGTTAGAAGGAGCCTGGAAAGGCGAGTTTCCAAGGATGGCTTCCTTAATAATGCCCTTAGCTGTGTATTGAAAGGAAAGTTATTGCTTTGATCATCTTTGCCATCTTAAGAAATTTGTATTATAAATTGTTCTCAACCTCCCAAATTATTTTATATTCTTATTTGTCCCAGGTTATACAATAAATAGAAGGATAACGCTTCTGATAGAATCTTTTATAAGATGCTTTTAGATAACTTAAAAATTGCTGTTCTTCCTGGTGACTTTAAGTGGTAGCAGCTCACATATATCAAAAGAAATACAACAAAGAGAAGAAAAAAGGCAAACAGAGCTTTCAAAAGTTACTGTTATTGTAGACAATTTTCTGTTTAATACAAGGAAAAAATATGTGTAGAAAGGAGAATTTCAGATAGACTGAGGATACATGTTGTTTTTGTAATGGTAAGTACTGTCCTGGGCTGATCTCTCATTTCACAGAGATGTATTCAGAATTTTACAACTCTCAAAGCATTGCAACAGGAGAGCAAACACACACAGATCATTCATCAAAGACTCTGGGATTCAGGTACAAATGTTGAGCTCACTTTACAGGGCCCACAAGGATTATATCTCAGCCCATCACTCAAAAATTGGGGTTTTGCCCATGATGACAGCTGAAGAGAAAGCTTGTGATCTTCAGCAGAATGGGCACAGCTCATTGTTTAGGACCTGGATTTGAGTGTTCTCAGGGGATCAGGAGCTCTGACACATCTGATGGCTGTGAGTGCTGCAGCCACACCCCCATGGCTCCTGTGGCACCAATGTTGGTGCACACAGGTATCACCTATTGATCCATCTCTCTTTTTAATGTGAATATTTGCAAACACCTGTCTAATCATGGGGAACAATGGCACAGCAGACACCAACAAATTGTCCCTTGTAATGGGGTGAGCTTCTTCTGGAAGTATTTGTTGTTAACCCCCATGTGGGGTCAGACACAGGCACTTCCTTTCCATTCACCCAGATAATGCTTTACTCTGATATATCCTCTCTGGTTTTTTTTTTTTTGGCTGGTATTCAATAAAACAGAACACCCCATGCAACCCTCATTTTCTGTCAACAGCTCTCAAGACAGGAATATGCCCTGTCTTGCCCCAGATTCTCCTCAGCCTTCCTCGTTTCCTCTTAAATAATGTGACATTTTTGTGTTTCTCAAGACCCCAGCTCCTCTGTTTAGTGAGAATTTGTGTCCAGTAATGGAAAATTAGTATTACATGAAGTCTCTAGAAAAGCAAATCTGTCCTTGCTACTGCAGTAGTGATTTTGGACCAATGGTCTGGAATGGGTGGAATCTTGATATTTCCACATCTTTCCACCTGTAAGTTCTTTAAGAGGTTGGAGTGGTTAAGGTGAAAGATCCTGTTCCACATGACCTTCATTAATCCTCAAAACTTCTAGCAGGGTGCCTCAGTCTCTGAAATGCTTTCTAATTTTGTGTTTGCAAGACACTAGGATATATCTAAGACCTTATGGTTGGCTCCTTCTATGTAATATTTTTTGGATACTGAGTGTTCCTGCAGATGCCTTCCAAGATTGGCTCCAGTATGAGCTGTACTTCAGTCAAGAAATCAAACCTGGGTTTTTTTTTCTTCAAGCTGTGTTTGTCCTTCCTGCTCTTGAGGTCAAAAGATCTTTCAGAAATTCCTCAAAGTTATTTTTACTGAGGTTCAACATCAATCCTACTGAAAGACTGTCAAAGCAGAGAGCTGGCAAGACACAAGAAATGCAGATGACTCACCAACATGGAGCATAGCTCTGTCACTAGGACACAGTAAGCTAAATCCAACATAAATCAGCAACCTCACTAATAAATATCTCCATCCCCAACTTCTGCTGAGCCACCATCTGGAGCTTTATCCACACCTTCAACAAGCCTCCTGGCACCCAGAATTGGTGTGTCACAGTGGAGGGTTAGGCTGGTTTTGTTGGGCCTGAGACAAGAACTCAGTGACCCAGCCCCAGTGTGATGGGGATGTGCAGGGAGGGAGTTTGGTGCCTCACCCAGCTGGGAAATGTGCTTGTGGCTTATTACTTACAGGTAGAAAAACAGCATTCCTCTCTCTGCACACTTGAAGCAGCTGGGCAAGAGTCTGTGGCTAGCCCAGAGGAGCACATATGCTGTTTGCTTAGCTAGCTGCTAATGCATGGAGAAAATAATGGATCTGCCGTCCCAGAGAGAAGCAGGAAGAGTGTCTCTCCCTTTTGTGACTGTCAATATTACAAGGCTTGTAATAACTGTGTCTGAATGCCCTTAGCACTCTGCAGTTTGACTGAAATTGCTAAATGGACACCAAATTTAGGGGAAATGCTGTGGATGAAAAAGCTGATTGTATTATTCTTATTTTCCTAGGAAAGCAGGGTGAAAGTGGTGCCTGTTGGAGGAGAATATAATTGAAAATATAAGCTAGCCTGAACTCAGGATAGATCTCAAGGATCCCCAGTGCCTCCTGTCTCTCTTAACAGGCTTTGAACTCTTTGTGACTGTAATTACTGCCTGAAAGCAGGAATAGATTTCCTAGAAATATGTCAGTAACTCTCCAGTTCTTCTTCTTCCCTCTTTTTAAAGCTAGGTAGTGTCTTTGCATTTCTGCATAGATTTAGGAGACAATTCTAGCTAGTTATTTAAGAGCTAATACAAATACATAGCAATATTCTGTAATTTGTTCTTTCCTTATTTGTTATTGATATTCATAGTTCAAGAAACCTGCTGATATTTGACCTCTATCAAAGATGGATACAAAAGAGGCTTTAAGTGTTTCATCCCCTTAATGCAATCTGTTGGTAGTGTTCTCTCTTTGTTGAATAGAAAGCCAAATTTTTTCCTGATCCTTCTCATTCTACAAATTCTTCAGTAATAAGAATTCTTATTACTCTTGGTATTTTTTTTTTTTTTTTTTATTGAATCCCACATTGTATTCTGGGTTTTCATATTCTGGTTGTATGTACTGTGCTGGGATGCTACACTGATACACCTCCAGCTATCCTCAAGTTATTTTCTCTTTAGACTCATTTCCCATGAGACTGCAGTTCCTTGAGAAGGTAGAAATCTACATTTCCCCCTCTTCTCCTCCCTTCCTTTTGTTAATGTCATAACTTTGTCATTCCATCATCATTCCTGCCTGAGCTGTGTTTCACCATTTCAAGCAGTTTCTCTATGTTAACCAGGATAAAATATAGAAAGACTTTCCCTTCACTGGATTTTGTGGCATCAATAGGATGCTACTGCCACATTCTAATGGTCTTCTGGACAACCCCTGTTCTGCTGTAATAATTACTCAACCAATTACAAACAGCTCTTTTACCCTTAGGGGGGAAAAAAAAAATCTCCAAATCTCCAAGAACTTAAAATCAAAGTACTATTGTCCCTGTGGCTGGTGTGTAGTAGTCATCCTACCACTGTAGCACTAATATTCTCATAGGAACCCTAAATAAGGCTTAACTTACTGACCTGATTCCAGGATCTAGCAATAATCATAAAGACTTCCAGGTCCTGCTCTTTACACCACATTTCTTTTCTTCCTGGTTGCTGACAACCAGCATGCTTGATCTGTTCTGTCTGGCTTTGTCTCCTCTATGACCCTGTAATGCATAACCCAAGTCCAAGTAATTTTAGGTCCTCAGCTAAGTGGCTGTGATTAATCCCTTCTTGTGAGCTTTTCTGGCAGCTCCTTTCTTCAGTCTGGTCTAGGACTTGCCTCCCAGATTATGAAGCTGATGGACAAAGAGAGCTCTTCTGTGAACAAGATCCTGACAGGGAAGAGGGATTTTAGATGACATCCTGCAAGTGTCAGTAACCCATTTCCAGAACACAGCCAGCCTTTGCCTCAGGCTTGAACTTCAGCAGGGGAAAAAGGGTATAAAGGACTTTTGAGTTTGCCTTCATCACCTGTCCTTTAATTAAGTGTTCATTTTTCTCAGGGATATCCATGGCAAGGCCCATGTTGATAGGCAGGAGCATCATAGAAAGAGCTGGTGATGTTTTGGCCACCTCTTCCATTCAGTCAGAGGAGCAGATATCTCAGAAGACTCAACACATGAGTCCATCCAAGATTCTCGTGAGGGAGTCACCAGTCACTGTCATCTTTTGATCCCTTTTTTGGAGGCTTAGAGTTAATCTGCTGTGTGCTGCTTAGATCAAAGCCAAACTCTTTTCATTACCATATTTTTAGAATAAGTGTTAAAATGTTAAGATTATCTTCAAGTTTAGGGAATACTATAAAACACACTTAATAAATCTATAAAATTAGACTGCTGAATATTTCAGCATTTTGCTTATATGGAAATACATGCTCTAAAATTTAACAAAAAATAATTGTTCTAACTTGCTTTTTCATGGGTTATAGTAAATCCGTAGTGGATGTAAAATAGATACAAGTGGGACACATTGCATACACTTTAATTTCATTTCTTTCTGTCTAAAAATTATTAAATATTTAATTGTTATTTATTTTAATGGCTTGGTGATGAAGCTTGTGGTATTTCAGCAAGAAGGGTATATAGTCCATATTTATGCACTTTCTTATAGGGCCCAAGAAGGAAAAGTATTATGAACATTCCTCCAGAGAGAAAAACATGGAAATGATATAGTTGTGATCCTGAAGGACAGAAAATGTCAAAAGATAATTTTTTTCCTTTTAAATGCAATGGAAATACTTCCATTAACTTCTTTCATGTTAGCTTAGCCATCTCATGCTAACTGAGGAGGTATTGAAGGATCAAGGTGGCTCCTCAGCTGATGGAGAAACTTGGGCTCATTAGAAACTAAGCCTATGATTTGGGGGTCTAGCATCTTTATCAGCAAAGGAAATCATTCAGAACAGTATCAGTCATTCTTTACTTTTTTTTTTTCCTGTAAAGGAAATATTTGCACAACACAGGCCTTGGAATCAATGTGTGTTCTAACTTGATGAACCTGTCATTTTGTTTTGTATCTAAGTTTCTTCCATGGCTATCTCTTGTTTGTCATTACAGCAGTTCTTGCTCAGTATTGCTGAACCAAATGTTTGAAACTACAAAATAAGCAACTTATCTTCATGTTCCATCTTTCAATTTTGTAATCAAACAGCTTGAAGACCAAACTAACAAATATGCCCAGAATACAACTGTTGATGAAGTAATTAAAAGATTGAGGACAGAGAGATACAACAGCAACAATTCAAGACAGTAGCATCAGAAGCTACTGAACAATTACTTTTGTGATTTCATTGTTCTTTTATTACAGAGGGGATGATGCATTTCTCAAGTTTTGGCAATGCACAAAGGATAAACCTTCACCATGTACCTGCAGCCAGAGATAGGCATCACTATTTTGTGATGTTCTTGGACTGTGCGAGCTCAGCAGAGTCCAGTTCCATGGAAAACTCAAAAGATTGGTAAGATCTGTGTCAGAGGAACCCCTGGGATCAATCCAGGTGGGGATGAGCAGAGGGAGCAGCCCTGGCAGAAGGACTAGGGGGTGCTGTGGGTGAGAGCTGGCCCTGCCCCAAGCCAGAGCCCCCCTGTGCTGGGCTGCACCCAGAGCCCAGGGCAGCAGGGGAGGGGGGATTCTGCCCCTCTGCCCCACTCTGCTGAGACCCCCCTGCAGGGCTGCACCCAGCCTGGGACAGCACAGGAAGGACAGGGAGCTGCTGGAGCCAGGGGACACCAAGGGATCAGAGGGATGGAGCAGCTCTGCTGGGAGGGAAGGCTGAGGGAATTGGGATTGTTCAGCCTGGAGAGGAGAAGGCTTTGGGGTGACCTCATTGTGGCCTTGCAGTGCCTGAAGGGAGCCACAGGAAAGATGGAGAGAGACTCTTGACAAGGGCTGGAGTGACAGGACAAGGGCAATGGCTTCACACTGACAGAGAGCAGGGTTAGATTGGATATTGGGAAGGAATTGTTCCCTGTGAGGGTGGTGAGGCCCTGGCACAGGTTGTTCAGAGAAGCTGTGGCTGCCCCATCCCTGGCAGTGTCCCAGGCCAGGCTGGATGGGGCTCTGAGCGAGCTGGGACAGTGGCAGGTGTCCCTGCCTGTGCCAGAGGAATTGGAATGAGCTGATCTTTGAAGCTCCTTCCAACCCAAATCATTCTATTATTCTAAGACTGCCCAGAAACCTTGTTCTGCTGCTGCTTATGATCATTGAAATGGAATATGCTTCCCTCCAATAGTCCTGCTCTGCCCTGCTCGTGCTGAGTGAAGCCTGGGATGAATAGGGCTGAGAGCTCTGTGTGAATAAAGTGGTTAAATGGGTTTCCTTGTCAGAACTGAAGTGACAGACTCCCTTATGTCTCTGGTAACTGCCTGGGCACATTTGTGTTCATGTGAAATGCAGTCTGAAACTGGTTCTCCATCACTTGTGGTCTTCAAGGACCTCTGCAACTTTTGTAAAAGAAAGTGCATGTAAAAATGCACTTCATTGTCTAGGTGGAATTCCAGCTGGGAGTCCTCACATTCTTCCTGCTTTGATTTCCCTGACACTTCCAACAAGAACTTCATGAATCCCTGCCCTGGCAGCACAGCTGCTTTTCACCCTGGCTCTGTAGCTGAGCAGGAGCCAAGGAAATTGCCCACCTTAGAGGCATGTTTGACACTTCTGCTCTGATCCACAGCTCCATGTGGAGCAGCCAGGCAGCTGCTGCAGGGCTGGGCAGAGCTGCTGCTCCTCAGAGTGGCACAGGTCACTCCAACAGTGATAGCATGGTATGATAATGGTAAACATAACACCAATCCTGTTTCCTGATTTGTTATTCCAGACTAAGCCACAGAAGTGGACAAAAGCTGTCCCCAGCAGGGAAGTGGGTAAGCTTTTTTTATTTCTATATCTATTTCTATTTCTAGTTTCTACTTCTTTGTTTATTTCTACAGTGGCATTATGGGAGTGGGCAGAATGCACCTCTAAGGGGTGATTA
The DNA here is from genome assembly GCA_030060385.1 of Muscicapa striata striata. NCBI lineage: Eukaryota > Metazoa > Chordata > Aves > Passeriformes > Muscicapidae > Muscicapa > Muscicapa striata. The sequence goes on along the minus strand of JAREIS010000293.1, from coordinate 514,049 downwards.
TCTTGGCATTCCTGAATAACCCAGAAATGCAGGCATAACACCACCAGTTAGCCTTTGCAGGGTTATACTGTTGGTTCTTCCTGGGTTTTTTAGGGAGGGCTCAGATCAGGGCCCAGGCTCTGCTCTTTGGGGTCCAGCACCTTAGTATCTCTGCCTTCACTGACCTGGCTTTTCTAGGAGCTGGGCAATTAGGTGCAGACCCTACCTTTGCACCCTTGGACTTGTCTAATTTTTAATGCAGTTCAAAATGAGAAATAGGGTAACTGCAGCTGTGTTAAGGGCCTTGGGTTAACATCACCATTTCTATGTGTGACTTCTCTCTGGTAAAGGTTTCCAATGCCTCCTCCCTGTAAGGTCATCATCAATCCCTTGCTTTTAAATAAACAGACACTTTGCTTTTTGTGAGCACAGTCACACAGTTTAATATGACTTAATCTTGCATGCAATTTCAGCAGAGTTTTATCAGGTTTTTCTTCTCCAGATGAAAGTGCTCGTGGTTGAGACTGTCAATGTCACCAACATTACTATGGTGGCTGATTCTCTCCAGCTTTGATTGGATTTGTGCAGTCAGATTTCCTTATCACTATTATTAACATTTGATCTGATGGTAAATACTTGTTTGACTGAACATAAAATGTGCTTGCTTATCCAGAAGTTTTACATTTATAGAAAGGAATGATAATTTGCTAATTTTTCTCATTTTTTAGCCCTCCTCATGCTTCTCTGTTATTTAATGATTTTTTTTCTTTTAATCTGTATAATTAAATAAAATATAATGGCAACAATAATCACTGTAGGAACATTTGGGAAGTCAGGACAGAGCTGTGCATAATACTTATAAAAAATACATCCAAATCAGGAGTTTCAAAGCAGCTGAAAGAAACAAATAATTTTGGAGAAAACCCTCAGCAGCAGGAGGGATTGCAACTACACCTTTTCAGGGAAGCAGGAGGTGGGAGAAGTACAAGAAAACCAGGGATAGATAACACTGAGAGGGGCACAATGGGAGACTGCTGCCACTCAAGACTGCTGCTCCTCTTAGGTGCAGAAAGGCAGAGAAAAGAAAGAGAAGGGCAGGGAGGAAGATGAGAAAGTTCCTTGCCAAAACAGATGACCTCAAATGGATCCCTAAATCTGCTTTGAAGGAATCATGCTTCCCACCTCCCTGCAGCTCTGTGTGCTTCTGGGGTCTGAACCCATTCTGCAGCATTTCTTGTCAGAAGTTAACTGTGGCTCATGAGGAAAAATTCTATAAATGACACTTTTCCTCAAGTTTGCTAAATGAATTATTGAGATTTCCTCTGGCACTTCTTGCTTTCCAGGTGAAGTTTTATCTCAGCCTGTTGCTCGGTGCTTTTGCTCAAAGTACCAGTCTCAGAAATATAGTTAAATTTTGCTCTCTGACTCTTCCTGGACAGATTTGAAGTTGCACACAATAGAACTCTATTTAAATGGCTTACTGTCAATGCAAGGAAGAGAGATGATTTTTATCATAATCTAAAATTGAGCCATAAGATAAAACACCCAGATAGTTATTACTCAAAACAGAATATTTAGAAGGAAAAAAATAAAAGGCTGTTCTAGGACTTACTTTATTTCTCATCTAACATGTCTTGGGAGATCATGGCATGCCAATGAATGACAGTGGATTTAATCCAGTGTTAGTTAATTGAAGTTAGGTCTACAAGATGGAGGGTTGAGTTATCTGGATTTTGTGACAATACTGGAAGTTTAAAAAAAAAGTTAACAGCAATAAAGCATGAAACAAACCTTTCCTGGGAGATCTAGAACTTTTCCATTTCAAGTGAAGACTATGGTGGAATTAGGAAGACTTAATTTATATGAGTTTTAGCACACTGTCTGTGTTCTTTGGCTGCTGATCCAGCTAAGCTGCTGATCAGGCCAAGAGGGAGGCTGGAACATGTGGGATGTGAATGAAGATCCACAGGTAGTTGCTATGGAGTTGTCACCACTAACAGATTGCAAAAAGTAAATGACTGATTGCTCTGCCTTGAGCAGATCCTAGTCCTCAGCATTTTGAAACTCTTACTCACAGTCTTGGAATTATATTATACCCTAAATTATCATTGATGGTTTATAGTAGGGATGTTCAGCAAGTTTTTCTATTCTGTGTAAAAAGCCAGAAGACAGTAACCAGTCCTTTAAGGAAAGAAAGACATTAATGCCCAGTTTTATCAGCAGTACATACAGCAAGAGCTCTGTGGTGTGGCCTGGGTTTAATTTAAAATACTGCTTTTGGATGTTCAAGCTGTTAAGGAATGTTGCTACTAGAGAAGGCTGAAATGCTGTTGCCTGTAAGGCAATTGATGGTTTTGTTAGGGTACCAAGAATTCCAGTAATTGGGCAAGGTTTGTTGTTGGTGTAGGTACAGATGTGGTGCTCACCCATATAATGGTATTTATTGATTTACTGTTGCTAAAGAGTGAATAAAAGAAGAGTGTACTCATAGTCTGGGAGCAGATTTTTTTCATGTCAGCTCCTTGCCTTACCCCATCAGTCATTTCACTGATTTCAAGGCACTGCAGGGTTTTCATTTTCAGCCCTTAAAGAAGAAGTTTGTGGGATCTGAGCCAATGGCTTGGGGTGGAAACCTCAGTGTAGACTTATGCTAGTAAGTAATTATCCATTCCTCATTTCTTTTTAAATTTATGCTTTAGGTTTAATTTGGTGGATGAAATTCTGATGCCACTGAAGTCAAAGACAGTTTTGTCATTGCTTTCAAGGCCTGTTTTAACTTCCATATTGTGCCTCTGTAATTTTTCTCAGAGGCTGTATTTACTATTTCATGCTGTTACTACTGTTTTCTGCTGTCATTATTTCTCTTCTAGGAGTAAGACAAGAGGAAGAGCTGGCTTGTGGGTGGCTGACATAATATTCAGGTTTTTCCTCATTCAGGCCTAGAAGTTTAGGAGTTTGTGAATGTAGTTTGTTAATGTAGCCAGCTAATCAGGTATCCACCAAAATATGTGCACCTTTACATCCAGTAGCATAATAAAAGATTTTTAAAACAGGTTGACCTCAGGGAAAATGAGTATGCCAGCTCTTTGATTTAAATCAAGGATCAACAGTGTTTTGTCTGTATTTAAAGCTTTTGCCAATTATGAGAATCACAGCTTTTCTTTCCATATGTTACTATATCACATAGTTGTAAAAGGAAGTGTGACCCACATTTAATATAAAGTAAGTCTCAGAAACCAGAAGGCAAAGGAAAAAAACCCTCCTAACTTTTTTTTTTCCTTTTCAATGATTTGTGATTCACTGGGGTAGAGGGTGGTCTATAGTTACAGAAAAAGAGACTTGATCTTCTTCTTATAATCTCTAGTGGGAAGATAACATAAGTGCAAATGTTCTTGACTATATTTCGATAGAAACTCAAATTAAAAAAAAAAAAAAGAATAATGCAAGTCTGTAGGGAAGAACAGAGTTTAAAGGGTAAAATTAGGAGAAGTTAAAATGATGCAGTAAAAACGGTTTATGATTTTTTGAGCAGGCTCTGTATGCCAGCATATGTAAATCCTTTAAAAAGAAATGAAACATTCCTTTACAACAGACCATTATCTTAGTGGTTTTTCTATCAATCAGGAGTAGGGTGCAGTGAAATGCCAGTGTGTACTTTTTTCTGTGCAAGTTTTTCCCATTTTAAAATCTGTCATGAATTTCTTCACTCATCTTTGTGACTCATATGTTGCAGAAAAATCCTAAAATGCTCAAGAGGTTACACAAGATGCTTTTTTCTCTTTTTACCCACAGAAGCAAGGCAAAACAGGTTCCTAGAGTACAATGAGCAGGAGGGATCAGATCTCAGACAGTCACCAAAATAGGTTTTCTGTGGCCTAAAAAGTACCTTAGTCCTTCAGGACTGGAAGGACATGAGTGCCCTGCTGGGAAGGTGGCTGACCCTGCTGGGCTGTGGGACAATAAACTTGTGACAATGCAAAGCTGTTTGTGTGGGACTGAGCCTTGCCAAGACATCAGGCAGAAGAGTTTCAGGAGTGATGTTCTGTTAAGTCAGGGGGTTTTGGTGACAAATCCCCTAAAACAGCCCCTGTTGGTTCAGACTGGAGCAGGACTTTCTTCAGTTTGAGATTTCCTTCTTCATCTTGTGCTGGAGAAATTACAGAAGCTGAGGCCAGTACAGAAAATTGGGTGGACACCACTATTTCTGCAGAGAGCTGCTGGACTCTGCCAAGTTGTGCTGTAAAGAACCCAGTTGCAGAATTTCTTGGTTTGTTTATGCTTTATTACTGTGCTATTTATTTTAATATACTTTCAATATTTGCTACACTTCAGTTTCTTTCTTGCAGATGATTTCTTTCTTGTTGAATGGGCTGGGAGCTACATTATATAACAGCCCAAGCCACAGAGCAAATGATGCTAAATGCCACTGCATGGCTGCTGAAGAATATCTCAATCTCCTTAATGATATGCTGATGGATGTCTATGGGGTGAATACATGCAGCTTTGGTTCACTTTTGGCCATGAAACTGGGAGCTATTTTGATCCAAATATTTGTTTTAAAAGTTGGTTTGGAGGAGGTGTTGGGAAAGTGGCTCTAAAAATTATGTTGCATTTTAAGTCTTCTGTGTTCTCAGAAACTTCCAGTTCAAATACATTCAAGTTTTCAAGGCAAAACCTTTTTTTTTTCTTTTCTTTTTTTTTTAATTCTTAATTGTTTTCTCTGCAGCCTCTGCCAGAAAAATACATTCAGGGTTATTTTTTCCCATCCTTTTGTGAACATAGCTATTAAGTATTCTACAATTAGCAAAGAATATCTCTGCACTACTCATTCATGGAACAGCCCATCTATTCATGAGAATGATCCTTCAAGAAGGTATTCTTAGTCCCCAAAGTTTGCAACACAGTGATCTCAATCAAGAGTTGATTTTCCAGCTTTTCTACATTTGGTTATTATTTTCTGTAAGGCAAAACTACAAATGCTTTGTATTCTTAAACTGCATTCAGATGCTTGCCTGTTGTCAGTACAAATCAAGAGCAAACCTTTGTTATATTTATGTTTAAAAAATATGCAGTAGACCTGTTATATATATTTAGCCTCATATGTTTAGTTAAATATTCCTTGTTAGGACACCTATTCTGCCTTCTGTGAAACAGACAGTGACAGTGACAGTATCAGCAAGTCCTGAACAGCATTTTGCTTGCCTTGAGGAATTCCTGCACCCACTGGCTTTGTTGGGAAGGAGCCTGCCCTCCATGTTGCATAAGCAAGAATTCTGTTGAGTGTTTCACACCCAAGCAGCCAAGGAAGCACTTCCCTGGCTCTTGCCATCTCACAAGTAAGCAAGAAAAAGTTGCACAGCACCTACAGTAACCTGCTGTGTTTACAGAAATGAATATACAGCGTGAACACTCGTAGTGGGTATAAATGAAGATGTGGTATTAAAATACATCTTTATCAAGCAGAAGTGGGGATCTCTACCAAGTTCTCAGTGGTTTATGGCTGCATTAGATTAGACACTTAATCCATTGAGTCTGGATTAGGATGTCAGAACTAGCTCTGGTGGCTGTGAGGTCAAACATATGAACTGGTGCCTGAGCTGAAGCCTAGAGGTGAGTGAGCCTCCAAACTGGACAACTTTGCTGCATCTTCCAAGCACTCAGGGCTGGGAGTGGTTTGGGAATCAGCTGTCCTTTTGGAGGGAAGTGCAGGCAGGGTACTACCTGTCTGAGACAGTGTCTGTCAGTTTTGGCACTAATATTGCTGCCAGGGTGTTTCAGAGCTGTGGAGCCTCATGCTCCAGAGTTTTAAGCCAGTAGGGCACCAGGAGCAGACAGGATCAGGAGAGATGTGCAGAGTCTCCATGGAGTGGGTGGGGGATAGAGAGAGTGGACCACATCTTCCTTTCCTGTGAGAAGCAATACTGCTTTAACTGCTTAAACAAAATTTAAGCCATAAAAGAATCATTCTAAAAGCTCAGTGTGAAACTCTGTTTAGCTATGCAAAGAGACACAAATTTATAAAAATAATGACAAGATACAACAGGACTGGAAAAGCTCCTGATCAGCAACTCATCTCTGCTGTGGCAGTGATGATGTGATATATACACATAGGCTTATTTCCCAGTTTTTATTTGTCTCTTACAGCATTACTGTTGGCTCTGATGGTGGTAATATTTATCTACTTGGTTTGTTTTTCTTTTTTCCTGAATTGGACAACTGAGTGAATCAAGGACATCAGTCTAAAACAAGAAAGGAAGCTGATGTTCACAGAATCATTAAAGCTGGGAAAGAACTTCCAAAATCAGTGAATCCAACCTCTGATCCAACACCACCACAGCAGCTAAACCATATCACAAAGTGCTACTACATTTGCTTATTTTTTGAACATCTCAAGGGGTAGTGAGTCCACCACTTCTCTGGGAAGCCTGTTCCAATGCTTAACTACCCTTTCAGTGAAGAAATTTTTCCTGTTATCCAACCTGAACTTCCCAAATGATGATTGGATCTTACTACCCGTTGGAATCTGAGATTGCTAAGTGCTGTTGTGGTCTCATTTCTGTTTCAGTTTATACTTAGCTAGAAATTGAAATATTTTGACTTTAGCTCCAGAACCTGCCCGTTTCAAATACTCTTGCTGATTCAGGAGTTTTAACAAAGAAAACAAAGCGATGGGAAGCCTGAAGAGCACTTACATTTTCACAGTGAGGTTTCCAGAATATTTTATTGGTCAATTATTGATGCTTATGGACTCTTCTCTCAAGAAGTGCTTCTCAGGTGTGGCAGCACTTGGATTTAGTCAGGTTTCTGTGCAGTGTAACAACCTCACCTGAGTTTCCCCTATTCCTCTGCGTGCTTGGATTAAATCAGAAGCTCCAGCTCCCAAAATTTAGGCACTTGCAATGGTGCCTGAATTTGCAAATGTATTTTTTCCTTATTTTCTCCATTTCTAGCCATGCCTTGGTGACTCACAGAGATAGTTTTGGTCTATGTAATTGATATAAATCAAGGATAATCTTCCTGGAGTCACTCCAGGATATAATTGTTTCTGAGATAATTAACATTTCCTTCTATGTGTATAAATGATCCACGCTGGCTCTTGAGTTTGAGGGAGAATTGAACAGCATTGATTTGAAAATAAATAGGGAATTACAAGATTTAAAACATCTTCACTAACCTGCAGCCAGGGAAATAAGGCAATATTTAAAGAATTAAGTTTACACAGATATGAAGTAACAATCTTTAATGTGTACCTTACAAATTAGAAAACAAAACCACTACCACCATGAAGAACAACAAAAGGGAAGGAAACTCGTGGAGATTAAAGCTCCCACTAACGTAAAACATACTTAGTTGTTATTTTTTTTTTCTACTCTGTGAAAAAAACAGATGATAAAGGATGCAGAGCTAGCTTGTGATCACGCTCATTACTATCTTGTTATCAAAGCAAGAACCAGATGGTATGACCTAGTAAGGGTAAGAAGAATGTTTTCTTTAAATAAATAAGCAGCACTAATAGATTTCAGAACATCATGCAATGTTGATCTTCAGATTCTATAAATATTCAAAGAGACCCGTGCAAAATAGCTCATTAATGATAAAAACTTACTCTGTAATTAAAAAGAAATCCACTGTCTGAATAATATGCAATTTTTGCAATGTTCATTACGTAGTAGATGCCATTATGGTTATTTCTAAAACATTCTTCATGTTCTGCTGCTGATAATTGTATTTAATTTTTCTGTTGTAAGAGGAGAAATGGGCTACACCTGAGGTCTGGCTGCTGACACTGAACACAGGCACAGCTTTTTGCTCTGCTGACACTTAGTTCTTCCCATCACAGAGAGCCATTGAGGGGTGATGCTTATACCATGCAAAAAGACTCTCATAAATCTATCCTATAAAAAATTACCATCTTTTTAAACTTCTTGAATAGTTGAAATATTTGGTAAACAAATCAGAAGAAGGAAAAAAAAGAATATTATTTTTTCACTAACTGTGTACGTTAAACAGTAGTACTGGTAATCTCAGTTTACAAATTGACCAGTAAAACCACCAACAAACCCAAGCAACCAACCCAAACCTAGAGCAAAATCTAATTAGTACTAGATGTAGAATGAATTGGAGAAAAAATCTGCAGGTCTGTCATTTTTCAGTCTGTTACCTGACCTAGTCTAAGATGTCCCTGCTCATTGCAGGGGATTGGACTAGATGGCTTTTGAAAGTCCCTTCCAACCCAGAGTATTCTATTATTCTATTATTTTCTGTTTCTTTCTCAACTCCCATGATTTATTCAGCTTGTAGAGCGATCAGACATTTTTGTCAAACTTGTTGGTTCTTGTTAGTGATGATTTCTTTTGCATTCCAGAATTTTCAAGGGTTTGACAGTGGAGGAAATGGCATTATACAGCCAAGGGAGTTGAAGAAGTTCTTGTTCCCATTTGGCATTCCAATCACCCTGGAAGGATTGAAGCAGCTTTGGGCAAGGTATAACAACTCTAAATGATTAGGTCTTGCAATAATGCATCTTTTATAGGATTACAGAGCCTTTGCTAGTGCAGTGAATGACAATAGACTACAATGCACAAGAAATCTTTTATTTTGCTGTGATTGTGACCTCAGAACATAACACTGTGTTACAGGAGACGATGTTTTATCATTCTAAGCTAAGTCAGATCCATCAGCTCCCAATGAATTCAAAGATAGAACTTCCTCTTGGCTTCAGTATGTCTGATCCTTTTAATTGAACATGTATGTTCTTCTCAGATGGCACTGTAGGTCACTGGTTAAATTAACTTATTTTCCAGCAGTTTTTCTTCTACACACAAATGCCCAGCTCAGTGTGTCCTGGGTTAAAGTTAATTCCAGATATCTCAGGTCAGCTGGGAACTGCAAACAGAGCTTCCATCCAGGAGGTCTGTGGACAGTCCACATTGCACATCTGTTTGAAGGCACAATCTCTTCTCTTCAGAGCACTTTGTTTACTTGCAATATTTTCAACCTAAATAAAAGTGACACAGTCAAAAGAAAAATGCCACATACCAAATATTTAACAAAAGAAGGCAAGGCAATTTCATGCTGTGTAAAGATTTCAGGTAATATCATGAAATGTTTTTACAGACAAGAAATTTGCTGTGAAGTGGAGGGGAGCTTGTCTGCCTTCAACAAAGAGGAGCTGAGCTATAAACTGTGTTTGCAGTGGTATAGATGTAAGCTGTATGTGACATTATATAAAAAGCTACCTTCTTTACAGGCCTATTTTGAAAAGTAATCACTCTAATATATAGAATCTCAGTGTATTTCATTTTGCTTACAAGCTGCATTACCTATAGTGATTTTTCTTAGCATTGATTCATTTATGAGCTATTTTCTACATCATTAGATTTTACTTGCCATTCTTATTCCTTATTCCCATGGCATGTTGAAGAGTGTCCTTTTCATGTAGTTATCTGCTGCATAACTTCACCCCCATCAGCCACTCCTTTTAGAGAATAGCTGCACTCTCCTACATGCCTGATATGTCTGTAACTTGAATAAAGGAATTAGAGTGAAGCTGAGGCTAAATTAGGCATTGCCATGCATCAGAGCCTATGGAAAGATTTATATCTAAGAAAATATGAAAAGTTTTTTTGAAGCTAAATCTGTGTTTTTGAAGGACCATTACAACTCTGAGAATCTTGTGTGACTACTTTGAGACACTTGAGGATGGGTTTTTTGGAGACCTGCATCTCAAACCAGACTGAAAGACTGCAACACTGAGAGCTGGAGAATATTCCTGGTATTTTTTTTTCCTCAGGGTGGTATTTTTGGAAGTGACTCTGTGATTACAATGCATAAGCCCCATCTTTTGAGCCTCATTCATTCATTTTCAGTGTGGTATGGCACCTCTGTAAGGAAGGGAAGTCAGTGAGAGCTAAGCTGTTAAGTCAGTTAAGGACATCTGTAATGCCTTTTTATGGGGAACACATGAATATTTAAAAAGAGTGTTTCTTTTTCAAGGTATGATACAGATGAAAAAGGATAACTAACTCACCAAGAATTTTTAAAAAACTGAGGATAGAGTTTCCATCCACTGACAGAGGCTGAGCCAACATATCACAAATGACAGCCATGCACATTTACGAGCATTAATTTTGTTTATTATTAGAATAATAAACAAAAGAAGCATTCAAAGCTGAAAGAGCAGCAGGAACAGCAGAAAATAAAGCTCTGCATGTAAAAGAAATTACAAATCAGACCAAGTAAGTTATTTATGAGCTTAGCATTTAACTTTCAGTGTTTGTGTTTAGTTTGTCAAGATGACACTGCGAGCAATACAAATAAAATGTAACTAAAAAAAAGGCTCTGAAAAAGAGTCTTTGAAGATGCTGGACCAAGCTTATCCATGATGTTATTCCCTTGATTTCCTGGAAACGAGCCTAGCTCATGTGCACTGGGAGACCTTTCACAGATATTCTCCATAGGTTGTATCTTTTACTACACAGACCTTGTGGCAGCAGACTGCTGCTGGACTGACAAACCTTTGACTTGGGACAGCTAATGTTCTCCCTGCTCAGTCCTAGCTCTGCTTGGGAGCAAGAATTCCTCCTCCTGGGCAGCTTGGAGGCAGCAGCTCCCTTTGGGTGGCTGACAAGGTTCACTGGCAGAGGTGTGCTGGGTGTCCCCTGTCCCTCGGTGTCCTGGTTTGAAGGACAGGTGTCTGACAATAAAGGCAGGAGCTTTTCTTTGAAATGGAGAATGTAAACCCCCTCTCTCCAAATTATTATAAATTTGAAATTAAGGGGCTCTCAGGCAAAGATATGGGAATTAGGAATAACAGTTCTTTACTAGGAAGATTAAAATAGAAATACAGTATTACAAAGAACAATCTCAAAACACTGACAGAGTCAGAATCCAAGCTGACACCCCATCAGTCAGTCAGGGTGTTGGTAGCAGTCCCATTAAATGGTGGCTGCATCCTCCTGCACTGACAGGCGTGGTTCAGCTGAAGCAGTGCTCCTGTAGAAGGTGCAGTTTTCCTCTGAAGGTCCAGGGATGATGTGGAAAGGTCTGGCTTTCCTCTGGAATCCAGTGGAAAAAAGGTATCTTGTTGCCCAAAATCTCAGATTTTATCTAGGTAGGAAAGGCTTGGCTCCTCCCCCTGGCTGGAGCATCTCCCAATGGGATGATGTAATTTTATCAGTCATGCTGTGGGACTCAATGGCCCATTAACAGCAGATGATCTCTTCCTGGAGGGAGGATGGGTTGTGGAAAAGATAAAGATGACTGTCCCACCTGGTTTTAAAGATGGCCCATTCGCAGATAATGTGTGCCACCCAGCTTCAACAGATGGTGATAGAATACACATTTCTGGCCACATCCTGTATTGCAGCCCAAGACACTGGACCATTGGTTGGCCTGTCCATAGGCATCAGCTCGTGCTTCCAGTCCTAGCACTGCTGTCAGCTCAGGCTGAAGGAGAAGACCAAGTGCAGGTCCCTCCCCACCAGACTGCTCCAGACACCCTTGGCTTGGACCTGGTTATGCTCACCAGGGGCTCCCCTTGCAGCTGGACTGGTGGGTGTGTAGGATGCTATGGTCCTGTTTCACTTCCTTGGATGAGGGATGGGTAATAATCACACTTGGCTTCACATACCTCTAGCAGCTCCTTAAATTGCTGGGAAATGGCTCTGGAGTGCAGCAAAACCAGCCTTGACAAGGTTGGACCCTGGCTCCAGCAGGCATCTCATCTCCCAGTCTCTGTCTGAAACAAAATGAACACTCAGAGTTAAGAGGTCACTGCTCCTGAGAAGAGCATTTGACAAAATGACAAATGACAAAATGATATCCTGCTTGCAGTGGAGTCTAATGATCCGTGCTTGCCCCAGTGAGTCAGCAGTGATCAGCCTGCTGCTCCTGCTCCTGTAAGATTCCTGCACCTGCCAGCAGATTGAGGCAGCAGGAGAATCCTCTGCCCACTACAGTGCTGTTAAAACTTCACATTTCTGTGGATAAACACCACCTGGATGCTTATCATGTTTCTTGCTTGTGCTTTCACTCTTCTCCTGAAATGCATTATATTTTTTTATTTTTTTATTTAGGGGTATAAACCCTCAGGAGCAAAGCCCATGTAAAAATACATCCCCAGGAGCACAGGTTTGCTTTCTTTTGTGCTTGGAAAGGGTCTGGAAGTTGTAGAAACTAATAAATTATTGTTTATAAGAATGATAATTCCCTCTGACATGGTTGGTAAAGTTGATACACTCATAAACAGAGAGCAGCAGCCTTGTCTTGCAGATAAAGAGGCAGCTTGGGAAATCAGCTCACAACTGCCCCACAAAAGAGAGACAGAAGCCTGTAAGCTAAGACTTTTACCTTTTTACCCTGCTTTTTAAAATTCTGTTTCTCAGGATCCCAAATAGCTTGAAAGAATAAGAACAAAACTGTGACTCTTTTTTCCAGCATCACGTCTCTCCCACCTGCATTGCAGCTCCCTGGCATAAACTGCACTTACAGCACACACAGGTACCAAGGAGAGTTCCACCTGTAGAGAATTGTGTAATATAAAGCAGAGATGGGGAGGCAGCTGCTGCGTTGCAGGCATTGTTTATTATTGTATTTGATGTGAAACTGCCTCACACTGGGCTTTTCCTCTCCATTTTTTGTTCCAGCCTGTTATCTCTAGTCTGACTTGGATGAAGAGCTCTTCTGGTCAGGAACCTTCTATTTCTTTCCTGTTAGTGCAGTGCCAAGTCTGGGGCAGCCCTGCCTCCAGTGCCATAAATAAGAAGCAGCTCTGCGAGTCAGGAAGATGCTGTGTGCTGCAAGCAGAAATTTTACAGTGTGGCTCAAAGATGCAAATACTCCTTCTGAAGCAGCTGGAGAGTAATTAAATCAATGGAGAAGACATGCCAGGTAATAATAAAACAGTCATGATGTGTGATGCTGGGAGATCTGCATCCTTTAGAATGATTTGCTGCTGTGAACCTATTGTGACAACAACCATGGTCAGAACTGCAACAAATCTTACAGATACAACATTGCTTAAATTTTTTTGAGAAAAATTAATTGGAAACTGGGTCACATAGAGCTGGATACAGTTATGTGCTAGCAGCTGGAGCTCCTGGTTGAGGTAGAGCAGGGCTCTAATAGATGGACATGGAATATTCTGACCCCTGCACTGAGGGCTCCTTCATCCTGAGAGCTGACACTTTGCAGAGGGAACTTGTATAACCCTTTCCAAAATGGCATTCTAATTATTTATTAGATTCTGCTTTTCTTAATTTTTACACATAAGACACCCAGTTCTGATTTTAATATTTTGAAATTCATCATCTGCATCTGCGTCTGGGAATGAGTTCACCATTTAATCACTCGTGGTCTGCAAAAGTAAGTCTTGTTGTGGATTATTGCCACCTTTCAGTTTTCCTGAATGTTCTCTTTTTGCCTCCCCACACTTCCTCACCCAGCTCCTGGACAGTGGGAGCAGTTCTGTGCTAGCAGTGCCTGTCTGGTTTTCTTTCTTGGATATCTGGATGTGGAGGAGAAGTTGAATCCAGACCTCTGGACTTCTCAGATTCCATGTAGCCATAAATTACTCCAGAGCTGGAGTCGCTGTAGAGTGGATGAAAAGCTCTGTGTGTGGAGCTGTGAAGGAAGGGGTCCAGCCCAGTGTCACCTCCTGCAGAAGCCCCTCAGAAAGCTGAGCTGTGAGCAGCAGGGGTGGGGAGCATCCCTCTGATGGTGAGGATGGTGTAAGGAGATCCGCTCTTGGGCAGCAAAACCCATGCAGGGGCTGTAAAACTGAGCCAGGGGGTTCCACATGAGCCTCAGCCCACTCTTCCTTCTCTGAGTGCTGGGAAACTGATTCCTTTCACCCCTCCCATTCCATCTGGGAGCAGATGTTAGCCTGCAGTGTGGATTTGCTGTTTACAGGACCCACTTCAGCGGCACTGGGAGCAGCACCAGCTCCCATTTCCATGGTCCTGCACAAACCCTTGCATTTTTCCTTGCCCAGTGGCCACATCCATCCTGTCCTTACTCCTGGCTTCCTGCAAGGGCTGTGAACCTCACCCTGCCAGGTCTGGAGCAGTTTCAGGGCCCTATGATTGCACACTGTGAGGCAGACAAAAGCTCTGGACATCTTACAATTCAAAACATACTGCCTTGCACTACTTTTTTTTTTTCTTCCTTTTGCTTTTGGAACAAATTGCCCAAATTAGAAACAGACATTGAACAGTGTGCAGTGGCTCTGCAGCTCTTCAAGAAAAAACATTAAACATTTGCAAGAAAATATTATTTTTTTGGCACTGCAGCTTGATCTATGGTTTTAATCCACATTTTCTCCATGTAGATATTTATTGCTGTGAGTGGAATAATTACCACCTGGAAATCTTTTATTAGACGAAAAAATGTTGAATGCTTCAATTTTCCAAAAATATGAATCTCAAAATCTCAGCCTCTACTTTCATTGGGACTATTCTGTGATTCTGTGCAGAGTTAAGTGGAAGATGACAGCAACGATGAAGAGTGGCACTAAAAGTAAATATAGTTGAAGAAGGGTTGCTGAATTTTCCTGCAATGAGGGTACAACATGGACCATATCAGCCCTTCAAAGCCCACCCCTGCAAGATGGATGGCGCTGTGCTGAATAGATTTTGGGGCTGGCAGAGATCAATGTCTGACTGAAATCTCAAATTGTCCTTAGGGTGGTCAGCTGGCTTTGGCTTTTAAGTTGCTGTCCTGCTTCCTTGGTGTGATTCTCTTGCAGAGCCTCAGTCCCCATCCTCCTCCAGCACTGTCCCATTGCTGTAAAGCTGTGAGATTTAATCTGTGGCACATCATATCTAAAAAAGCAAACCCTGCTCTGACAGGAGATTTTAGATTTGTTTCTCTGCTGGAAAATCTGCAGGGCTTCTGAACATAATAAAAGTTGAAACTCAGGGATGTGATTAGCAGATGTTATATCTCTAGTGTCTGGTGTGTAAGAGGGGGCTGAGCTGGTTAATCAGGAATTAGGAACATGGAGATTGGGAGAGCAAAGCCAGCAGAAAGGCAGTGTAAGTGCACCTTCATTGCTGTGCACCCTCTGCAGAGCCCTTCTGTGTATGAGTCTGTGAAGCCCAGTGCCACATGGTATCAGGAGCAGGATGTGAAAGAGAGGAAGGAATTAAGCAGAAAAGAAAGATTTGAAAGTCAGAGAAAAAGTGATAGCTCTTTAGGGGCTTTTAGAGCCTCTAAATCACATGGGCATTATTGCTGTTTCCTCGAAAAGCCTCACATCATGCCTTGGAACTTATATACAGTGCCCAGATTAATCACAAGGAAGCTCACAACTATTTTCTGGAATATTGCAGGAGTAGGAGCTATCAAAGTTTTTAATGGCATGAAGCCAAGCTGGGGTGAGAGGGCAATCCATGCAGTTACAGAAAGTCAGTTGAAGGAATATTGCACTCGCAAGGAAACTTGAACTTTTGAAACACACAGGTTTCATATAAGAATGCAGAGGGAGGAATCCTTTGAAGAATTTTTGGCTGATCTTAAAATAACAGATCAGTCAAGTAGCTGTGACATTTCAGAGATTCCATTTTAAAGGATCAAATCAAAGATCCAAAGATAGAGAAAAGATCCCAGAAAAGTATGGTAAAAAAAAAAAAAAAAAAGTATGCTAGAAAAATCTGTTTAGTTAAGCTACAGTTGTAAGGGATAACATGGAAATACTAGAAAGGGAGAAGAACATGCTTTCTGTCAGAAAAGGAAACCAGAAAAATTTAAAGACTTTTCAGAGCTATCTGCAAATGCTAAAGTGAAACATGTGGAAAATTCATAGATTCACATTATGTTCAGGAGTTTAGAAATTCTGCAGCAGCTATAGGAAATGCAGTTTTTCTGCAGGACCTTGCAACTGGAAAAGCAGAGGCAAAAGAGAGCGCTCTCCATACCCCTAGATCTATGTGATGGTGCACAAACATGCAATACAACAAAATATCACAAAGAACTGCTGTGCAAAAGCTTCAAAAGTGAGCTGCAGACTAAGAACAAACAACTTCTAAATTAAAAACTGGTGTTCAGTCATTGCACTGCAAAATATCTGGCCTAGGAATATCTCCATGTAGATGAAAGATTGTTGAAACTGAGGGTGTCTGGCAAGAATCTGATTTGTATCAAAGGATTGAATTATCTTAATCTGAAAAAGATAAGCAGAGTAGTTTAGATTTATAGGCAGAAAGAGTTAGTGTTTGGGTTTTTTAAATACGCCTGTCCCTGGGCTTGGTTAAAACATTGAGTTGAGGAGGGGTCCATATACACAGGAGATCAGCACCCAGAAATCTTTAGTGTCAGAGGAAAAGGAAATTCTGAATGCAGAGCTGTGTTTTCACAGCAGTGTGTACTGCTAGGAGCATCCCTCTGGTTGTGAGAGAGAAGCTCATAAAGGAGCTGGAATCTTTAGGAGCAATAGTGGGGAGTTTGAAAATGAGCTATGTACCAACAGCAAATGAAAAGAGAAGTGATAGAGATTGCTCTTGGGACCAAGTATCTGTTTCAGGACAGCCATTGTCCTGTAGAGGAAGTTTCCAGTGAAAGTGCTGCATACATGTTTACAAATATCAGTAATTTGTTTATAAAAATTAAAAATCCAGATTGTTCTGCTGGATCTAAGCAAATATCCTTGTGTCTGACAAGGTATTTACCACCTTGTATTTTTAGATCACTGGACAAGAGGTTTTGCTTTCAAAGACTTCCTTTAGGCTTTAAGTTCACTCTTGAGTTTTCACAGGGAAGGCCAATCACATGAATAAACTGTCCTGCTTAAACTGGAGATGTGGAGTAGAGAGAAAACCCATAAGGAATCTGAAAAAACCATCTGAGGGCCTGAGAATGTGATTAGACAAAAATGCAAATGTAAGGGAGAAAAATATCATAAAATACGAACTTGTCAACAATACAAACCTGAGTCATTATAAAAATGCCATCCACAAAGAAAGCAAAGGTATCCAGAGGCCACTTCACATAGGAATGTTACATGAGATTTCATTTCACACAGGAAATCTGTGCAAGCAGCTTTTGATTTAGTACA
Organism: Muscicapa striata striata; assembly: GCA_030060385.1. Lineage (NCBI taxonomy): Eukaryota > Metazoa > Chordata > Aves > Passeriformes > Muscicapidae > Muscicapa > Muscicapa striata. The sequence goes on along the minus strand of JAREIS010000293.1, from coordinate 497,017 downwards.
CAAAATGGACATACTGGGCTGTAAATGTGGGAAACGAATTCCCAAATTAAAAGCATTAATAAAGACAATCCCTGGCCTTACATATGGTGACACTAGAAGACACTCAAAGACTTCAAAAGATGGCTTTAAAAAAAAAAAAAAAAAAAGGAAATGTGTGGCCTGTGTTTCTAGGACAGCTGTCAAAAGCAGGACTGGGGCACAGAGAGCAAAGCTCTGTCTCTCACTAATATGGAATATTTCTATAATCAGCAGAGCTCTGGCTCTGCTCTCTGGTTATAAGGAATGTCACACATTTGCTAATCCACCTGTATGGTCAGAGCTGAGACAAACCACTCTGTAGGCAAAGAAAAGACCAGCTTCCAGAATGTAAAAATAGCATGACTTTTAGTGGTTTGTTTTTTTTTTTTTTTTTTTTAGGTAAAACCTAAAATCCTATTTAACCTGGTAATAAAGTTAGGGTTGGAGAAATACCTACTGATCAAAGACACTTTACAGAGCACTCATGGAGTCTCCAGGTATTTTAAATACAACACCAAGCTGAGCCAAAACTGTTAAAATACAATTCAAGGAAGCTGTGAAGCTGAGCAGTAATCCATACTTTTCAACTGAACTTGAGAAAAATGTTGGAAAATGGTTTCTTATCAGTGAAACTTTGTGGGCACTGCTGAAGGCTCAAAGAAAAATCCAGTTCGGATTTTTCCCACGCTGTTGGCTTTCTCAGCTCCAGCTTGGATCTTTCCCAGGCTGGGGACTTTTCTCAGAGATAAACAAGAGAAGGAAGAATGAATAACATAGATTAACACCTGATGTTGATCACAGAGCCCTGTGATCTGTGATGTGTTGCACAAAGCATGTTTTCAAAGAGGTGTTGCCTTCTTGGACCAATGAGCCTTTTCTGTTCTGTATGGCAGGATCTATCCTATATGAGTGTGGTGGCCTTTCAATAAACCACTTCTTGTTACCTTAAAAAGGTTGTGTGTGTATGTGTTGCTGTATTATTCACTGTTCCTAATCAGACAGTGGCAACACTTGGCTAAGGGGAGAGTTAGTCCACATAACAGTGAAAGGTACAGTGGATCTGAGGCCTGTAATAAATAAACTGCTAACAACCCACCTCAGCCATATCATAATTCAGACTTTTTAAGGGTGGTTCCATACACAAGGGTGTTTCCTGGACCCTGAGCACTATGGGGAAATTGCCCTTTCTTCTTATGAAGTGCAAACTCCAAAAGTTTGGATTCATAGGAGAAAAAATAGGCAAGGAAGATAGACTGCCCTTAGAGGCTAGACTGAACTTAGAACTCCTTGAAAAGAAAATAGAAAATCAAGGATTCTGCAAAGCTGAGAGGAAAAGAGCTGAGAACAAATTGCAGAAAGGCTTTTGATTGAGTCAAGATGCAGAAAATCACATTGCTTGAGTTCCCAAAGTTTGATAAAAGTCCCTGGTGTCAGTGAAATGTAAGTGACAAAATGAAGGGGGAGGAGAAGTCAAGACTTTGAGGCTTGAATTAAATCTTGTGCAAGAAGTGATATCTCAGAGAGGTTTGAAGGTCCTGATCTGAACTCCAGCACATGGACATGGATCAGGCCTTGTTCTGCTCCAGGTTTTAGTCAGGTCCAGCAGGTTTTATTGAAGTTGTTCTGCTGTGGTAGAGTTTCAGGAGCCTCAAGAATTGCAGAGAGTTATGGTGCCAAACCCTTATAATTTTAATGGCTGTAGTAATAATAAAAAAATTGTAACTCTGATCAGGACAGGCTTTAAAAGAGAGAACTATGTTTTTCATCTGCAGTTCTGAATGGAGAGGAGCCAGTTTATCTCCCAGGTAGCATTATTTTATAACAAGAGGCCCAAGCCATACAAGTCCATATAAAAATTAAATGGGGGGCATATTGGATTTGAAGTTTATTTCTGAACAATTTTGCAGTCTTTGAATAAATTTTATGAACTTACCATGCACAGATAAAAAAGATCAAAAATATTTCCCTGCCCTTCCACCCCTATTCTGGGTACTTGTTTGTATCCTTTTACCCATTTAACAAAGGAGCTAAAATAAGCTTCTGCTTTCTTTCAGGAATAAATTCAGGGATGATTTCCAAGATTTCAGTAACGGATAAAAGTAGAGATGGCTATGTAAAAATATGTGGCCTGCACAGGTCATTACAAGAATTCAAGCCTTATCTTGATGATGATGATTTCAACAGTTTTCTGAACAGGTTTGTATGATTATCTCCTTAGGACCTCTTTGTTCACACCCACCAAAGTCTATAAGCTTCTAGTGAGTGTTGAGTAAATGGAAAAACTCTGTTAAAACTAATGGAGATACCCACAAGTTTAAAACTGAAGATGTATGAAAAATACTTTTGCATAATGAATTGATTTTGCAGGCAAAAAAAGTTAAATGGCTCCTTACCTTTTTTTTAAAGTATTCTTTGAGTATGTGCATTTGTTTACTAGGTTGTTCCACTTATTTTATTTCAGTTTAACTGAGCAAGGGTGTGCAAATCTTGTTCAAAATGGAAACACAATTAAATCAGGCTATAAGATAACATTAGCTTTCCAATGATCCAGTGCTGCTGCCATGACAAGCTGTCCTTTTAATTCTCTGTATTAATATGAAAAAGAAGAAAAATCTCTATTGTAGAAGCTGAAGAACACAAAGGACCTGCTCCAGCATTGGGTTCTGCTGTTCTGTGCACCAAGCCAGCCCCCAGAGGTCACAATGCCTGGCAGCACTGGGTTTTGTTCTCCAGTGCCTCCCACACCAGACTCATTTTTGAAATAAAATTAACAAAGTCTTTTCACAGTTCACCTTTAATTGGGTGATCAACTTTTTGTGAATTGAAACCTTAATAGGAATCTGCTGCTTGTTTCTTTCTCAAAGACCTCTTGATGATAAACACCTCTATTCATTGTAATTTTGTGCAGATTATTCCTTTCTTGATCCAAAACAGTCTTTCCTAAATAATACAGAGTAGATTAGCATATGCATTTAGTTTTATTACTAAAATTTTAATGCCCACTTGGCAATTTATTTCTCCGCTGAAATGGTGTTGATTATTTCCTTTTCCACACACTGTCTCCAATATTGGAGCCAGCTTGACACGGGTAGTATGTGGGAGTGCTGTGCAGCTGCAAGATGCAAAATCAGGGCTCTTGAATGTTTTTTTTTCTTACTAGCAGATATGGGGTCTATAGTTAATTTCTTTTCCAGCCTGTTTTATAAAGCTTCCTCTTTGTTTTACAGGCTCTCCCCATTAATTAGACATTCTTGTAACTGGATATTCTGGTGATTGGTAGCTGAGGCATTGGTCCCTGGTGATTTACTGTGGAAACAGATGATAAAAGTATGTTACAGTAATTCATTTTTAAACAAGAAAATCGAGGTTGTGTGGTGGGGCCATCTCCTCTGTCAAATCTTGGCTCTCTAGGACTTGCCATTACCATAATTTTGACAAAAAAGCTGAGTGCAAGACTGAAAAAAACTGCAGGCTTTCCCCTGCAGCTCAGGAATTGTCTGCCTAACACATGTGTGAAGAACCCATGGTCCTGATAATTGGCTATAAAATTATTAAAGTCTTTTATAAACCTCTCCAAAGATGGTAACTCTAAAGTCAGTCTGGAATAGTTCCATGGCAGCCAGTGGGTCTGTATCAAACATGCATGGTGTAAATTGTATTCTGGAGACTCTCTGGTGATCTTTTAAGAGCAGGAAATTCCACAGTCTGGCTGCACTGGCTTAATGCAGGGAAAATGAGGGCAGAGCAAGCCCTTGCTCCTGTATCCATTGTAGTGATGAACTCTGCAAGCTCACTGGGCTTGTTTGGAGTCCTTGTTTAAAATATATCAGGTGCTTTTTCATTAAGAAACCACAAGTCACAGGCCATTTAAAGTAGCTTTTCATGTAATGGTCACTGCTATTCATCTTGTCATAAATTTTCATGCTAAATAACTTTTAGAATCACATATTTTATGTATAAGTGAAGCTTGCCTGAATTACAGTCCTTCTAGAGTAAAATATGCAAATAAAAATTAATTTAGTTTGGTAACATAGTCCTCTGCAAAAAAAAAAGAAAAAACCATTCCCAAATCATATGCAATATCTCATGATTCCCCTTGCTGATATCCGATGCAAAAACATATTCACTGTTGTTACCTGGAGCTATCTGCAGTCAGCTCTGCATCCCACTCCATCTCCAGTGTGACAGAATATGGAATTCTCCAGTGTCTCTGACCCAGCAGATGTTTCAGGTGACAGACAGAAATTTGGGAAGCTCTGAGTGCAGCCTGCAGAGCCTGTGGGATGGGCTCCCAGGTATGGGATGGGCTCCCAGGCATGGATGGATCCCAGGTATAGGATGGGCTCCCAGGTATGGGATGGGCTCCCTGGTGTGGGATGGGCTCCCAGGTATGGAATGAGCTCCCAGTTATGGGATGGGCTCCCAGGCATGGAAGGGGCTCCAGGCATGGAAGGGGCTCCCATTTCTGGGCTGGCCACAAGCGCCCAGGAGAGAAGCCCTTGCAGGACAATTCACACCACAGGGCACTGGCAGCAGGGCCAAATGCACCATCCCTCTGTGCAGCTCACTGGGCACCCCGAACAGGGCAGGGCTTGTGTCTGAGGCAGTGAGGCCAAGTCCTGCCAAGTATGTGTAAAATAATTCTCTAGTGGCCTGCCCAGCCATGCTAAGTGCAGGTTGAGAAAGAAGTCAAACCCTTTGTCATAACCATAGGCAGAAGCACTGTATGGAATAAAGTTTGGTTACTTCCCCTGTGGTAGAGAAATTGTGAGTATAGATTTGTGTTGCTACATCCACAAAACCAAGCACAGAAAGGTACTGGATATCACAGTGTGGGTCTGGCAGCAGCTTACAAGACTGTCTGTGGTTCTGCTGCTTCCTCTCACAATGATCACAAGGTTTAGGAGTGTTAAGCAGCACTCAAGAGCATCCATTCCTCACCAGAGTCCATTGGATTGTGTTTGCTCTGTGATGTGAAAGAGAATCCCACAGACAAAGCTGGGAGGCTGCACATCCTCCAGCCATATGGGGATGGTGAGCCAGTCAGTAAATGGGGATCCAAAAACTGTGCTGAGTTTAAAAAGCAAGGAGTTACTGCTGATGGACAGGAAGGTTTCACACGTGGGCCCAGGCTAAAGCAGGTCTCCTGAGCATCTGGAGATTGGCCTGGATGTGGATCTGCATGTGAGACTGTAGTTGAATTTAAATGACAGGATGGGTATCTTAGACCTGATAAAAAGCTTGGGCTGGAACTAACAAGATTTATACACTGACACCACAAGCATATCCTGAAGTGCTGCTGCTGTAGAAATAATACATCATAATAATTAATCAGTTCAGACAACATGAGATAATGATTTAAAATCTTTGATATCTCATTCTGGTTTTTTTCCTTAGCTTAGGAATCAGCATTCATGACAGCAAGTTCTCTTATTTTGATTTCCTGAGAGCAATTGAGGATGGCAGAGTATCTCAATACCAGCAGAAACAAAAGCAGCCTACACCACGTGCAAGCCTTGCAAAGCTCAGCTTAGAACAAACCCTAATAAAGGAAACAGTTACATCATCTTAGGATTTGTTGTTTAAGGTAAGTTTAATCTTATTTAAAGTCTATTTTTTTTTTCTGGCTGGGTACTACCCCAAAGGCTTCAAAACTTTTCTGCTGAGTGTTACAGCAACCTTGGCCTATGTAGAAATACTATCTTCTGAAAACTGCAGGCTTCTTAACTAATTGTATTCTGGAAATTCCACAAAGCAAATATATCAAATCAAGCCTAAAGGTGTTGTGACAGTAAGATTTGGAAAGGAAAAAGCAAACAGCAAATTATCAAGACCTTCCTCTCTCCCAAAAAAAACCCCTTTCCTTCTCCAGTTGTCTGTAAATCGTGTCCCAAGCCTGTAAATCACATCTTCCAAACAGCTCTGTTGATTTTTCTAAGCTAAGACTTGCTATAACTAGATATAATGTGCTACTGCAGGCAGGCATTATGGTTTTATCAGGCAAAAGAAGCATGTAGCAAGTGAGAATAAAGACATCTGATCAGATGTGAGCACGTTACAGTGGCTGCAGAAGTTATCACCTGTCACCTGGGGCTCTGCAAGTATCTGCATTTATGCTCTGGGCCATTTCTGATTCTGACACAGACAGATAAGGTGCATTAGCTGTCAAGCAGCATGTTTCCTGGTTTCCCCACCTGTAAAATGAGAACAACAAAAATAAAATAACCACTTCTCCCTAGAATTTGGAAAGCTCTGAATGAAAAAAAAAAAAAAGAAAAAAACACTGGATGCTAAGTAGTCTCAGTCCGCTGTGTCACAGTCTGGTGAAATGCAGCAGCCTCTAGAGGAAATAATTCTTTCTGCTAGAGCAAGATTGTTATCAAGCACGGGAAAGAATAACCAAAAAAACCTTGAAAAAATGTTGCCATCACAAAGAACTCTAGATCCATGTCATCTGTGCCTGCAGTTTCAAGCCCAGTTTGAGCTCATGTTTTTAGAGGCAGATCCTGCATCCCCAGCAATGTGGTCCTGCCTTCTGCCTCGGTCAAAACCAGCACTTTTCTTCTGTCCCTGTGACCTGGGTCAAGGAACATCAATGTGATAAAAGCCTGTCCAGCTGTGTGTGGCCATGGGAGACCTGCTGCCTGCACAGGGGAGGGGAAGGGAACAGTCCCTGCAAGGATAATGGGGAAAGAAACTCCCTGTCATCAATGGATTTATTTCTGAAACCTCAGTCTGTGAGTCAGAAATAACACAGGTTTCAACAAACACTGCTAGTGATGTCCTTGGAACAAGAACCCAAAGAAAAGAGTTCCACAGAGATGCTGCTTCTGTACAGAAATCTCTTTTCACACTCTCTGGAGACTCCAGGAATGCTTGTTCCAAACTTATTGGGGTAACATTGCCACAACTTTGTTCCACAACAAACTGACCCACAGCTTTTCTAGACTTTGGTATTTCTGCCACTCTCTTGAACTGCTCTCAAAATTGATGCTGCTTCCAGTCTTCCTTAAACTGTTTCCCCTGGGAAACCTCTGGAAAACTCCCACAGGGAATAGGCTGGGAATTTTGTGCAAGGGAGGATGAGAAAAAAGTATGCCTTGAAGATGAGTTAATGAGGGTGAAAGTCTATTGAGTCCTTTATAGAGCAGATAATGAACTTGCCTCACCAACAGTCATGGTGTGGGGGGACAAAAGGCAAATTGAATATGCTCAGGTGAGTATAATTTTAAAATATTTTAACGTAAATTATTTAAGGCAGCCCTCTAATATTTTTGTTTGCTTCACCTCTTGTCTTAACCACTACCTTTTCTGGAATGTTTGGATATTTGCTATAATGCCTTTAAGTTTTTACTGCAGGTTGCTGTTTATTTCCATACTTGTATTTACACATGTCACAGAACCACAAACTATTTTTGGCTCATTTCAACAATTGCAACTTATTTTTAAAATAAAAGAAAGGTTCAAGTTAAATGTGGTTCTGAGAAATGTGTTTTGTTTCTTCATGTAAAAATCACCTGCAATTAAAAGGCATATGGATCTCAGGTGTTTCCATGTGAACTGCTAAATGGCTACTAAAACACACTGCTCTTTTGGAATTTCTAGGTTTGCTTAAACAATTTGAATTCTTGCTTCTCAGGCATTTTTCAGTGTTGGAGAAATATGACACTGGAGTAAGGAAGCACTGGAATTTCAGCAAGTAGTTGCCCATTTTCCCTTTAAATGATTTCAGGCACCTTCTTGAGAACCTCAGCTTTTGTATTTCACAGTACACTGAGAAATATAAACCACCTCAGACATCAGAAGTGCTACCAAGCTGTAAAACATTTCTTTAAAAGATGGGATTGGATGTGATAGCAATGACTAAGTGTATGATTCACATATATTCACATATTTCCAAAAAGTCACAAATATTTCTGTTGACTTCTAATTAACTCCACAAAACCATTACCCTCTTTCAAACTGCTGTGATAAGTTAAGTTGTACACTCACTTAGATTTTGGTGTGGACATGCAGCAAGCTGGAAGCATGACCATAAATGCAGCCAGATCACCCCACGTGGGTGATGCAGGACATGGCCCATCCAAAAATGATTCATGATGGACTGGCAGGGGCATCCAGAAAAATAAGTGGAGTGGGAATCTCACCAGGTTCTTGGTGCCAAACTAGAATAGCAGAGTAGGTGTGGCAGGAAGGCCAAATACAGAGATTAGTTTGTACAGAGAAAATCCTGACTGCAGTCATGGACAGGGGCTTCTAATGTTCTGAATATGAGAGTTGCAACAACTCAAACCAGATTTGCTGTTCCTCTGCAGAGGTCAATGCCAACAGTGTCTCACTTGATGCAGATTGCAGGAGCAGATCCCTCAGTTCATAATCATGCCCTGTTATCCGTGCAGCCATCCTTACCATGTTTGCAAATAGCAGGAACATTATCAAATTTGGTGTAAACCAAAGAAGTCTCTGTCCTGTTAATTTTCACAGTTCTTTCTTCTGGCTTCTCCCCTCTCAGCCTGCCTTTCCCAGCAGGAAGCAGGTGTGAGTAGATCTGAGTGCTCAGGAGCCCAAATGACCTTTCCTTACAGCTCATTTCTGAACCTGGCTAAGGAAGTGAAAGTTGTTTACTAGAAAAGAGTATTAACTTGCAGTTTATGTCCTAAGAAGGGAACCATGTTTCATTTTCGAAAATATGTGCTCAAAGCACAAGTAAAATGAGAAAAAATAATAATAATCATCCAATGGCAAACTGTACCTCTCTATTGCCATGGCAATGCTGGAATGTTGTGCTAAACAGAGCTATACAGCCATTAAACCTTCTGTCATAAAGAAAAAGCTGGAAAACCAGTGAGACCTGTCTCAGCCTCTTCAAATCCTGAGTCAAAGTCTGTCAGGTATCAAAATCACAGGGCTTGAGTGATGCACAAGAGAAGGAAGAGGGAGGACCACAGGTTTCAAATAAAGGGAAAACCATAAACAGCTCCAAAAGTTTCCAGTGTGTTTCTAAATGTTTGTAATGTTTTACAGGCATTTGTAGCTGGTTAGAGACTTTGTGTGTCAGTCAGCAATAGGCAGTTTTACCAAAGTGCTTATTGTAAGTGTAGCTTTACTAAAAATTTTATAAGGTTGCTTAACTGTATTTTATTCTCTGTAAATTCAGCATTAATATTTATAGTAGTGCAACTGCTACTTTGTCTGTAATAATAGTTATTTAAAAAATAGTTGAGGACCTAAAAATATTTATGCTTTCAGCTTATGGAAATTAAAACACAGTCTTAATAAATAGATTACATGGTTCTCATGTATGAAAGAGTGGGATACTTCCTAGAGGTTTGCAAATGCCACATTTCCCCTTTCTTGCTTTTATGCTGGAATAAATTCAGTCAGTTTCAACTGAGTCATACCAACAGAAAGACCAATTGAATGAGCTATAACGTGCCTGTATAATTATTGAAATAATCTATTTTTGTCCTATAATACTGACCCACCAGCAAGCTCCTGGGCTACCTTTGGAACAGGCAGCTGCTTTTGTTAGGGCAGGGCTGGCTGTGAAGTCCTCTCCTCCTGCAAGGAGGTGTTAAGTATCCTTAACAGCTCATCAAGCTGCACGATGGGGTCAAACTCTACAGGACTGTGTGTTTTTACATGAAGTCTCTTTTAAGAGTCCTCCAAGATCCCCAATACTTCGCACCTCAACTCAGCAATAAAACAAGGTGCCTTCACATCTTTTAAGAGGTACTTGGTCCATGACAGGGCTGGAGCTTGAATTGCTTTTTAAAATACTGAGCGTTCACCTTGAACAGCTTGTTGGGCTGTGCTAGTGGTAGAACGGAAAAATCCATCATTAAAATCCAGAATTAGTCCATAAGGGAACGTTTTTGAAAAGACAAAGCAAATACAAACCAGGTTTGCAGCGCTGGTTCAGCTTTCCAGGTGCTCTGAAATCCTTCCTTTTCATTTTGGGTTCAAACCAACATTTCCCACCCACACCTTTACAATTTCATCCCGCCCTGGTTCACATGTATTCCTGGGCTCCTGTGCAGGCTGTGAGAAAAGGCTGCTTGTTAAGTTTTTCACTTTATCCAAACACTCTACAGTTTTAGCCTGTAAAGTACGTATGTAAATTAATGAGGTATGCAACTCATTCAGGCACATTAGGAAAACTGATCATTATGCTATACAATTTGATCACTGAAGTATATTAAAAAGTAACAAGTAAAGTATGCAGCTTGATCATTAAAGTATGGAAAATTTACTGAACTAGTAAAGTATGAGCCTGGGATGACTTTTGTCTCACATGGCACCTCATAAATAAAACCCATAACCACAAAGGAAAATATTCACAAACCCAAAAGCCATACAGATTTAACTTTTGGGGCTTTTTCCCCCTAGAAAACAGCTGAATAAGGAGAGATGAAAAAAATCTTATGGAAATTATTTCTAAATGTTTCATGTGTCACGTGGATCTTCTGATGGCTTTGACACATGTTGATGAGCTTTACATTATTATTAACTCTCTAAAATAGATGTTACAGCATCTGTATTTGAGCAGGATGCCCACTGAAATACATCAACGTAGAGGTGTAAGGCTGAGATGTACAAAAATAGAATTAAAGAAATGTAATGCTTTTAAAGCAGTGTGATTGCAGCTCAGTATTCCAGCAGGAAAGAATCGTGGTTAATGACATTTAGCTTGGATGTTGCCAGATAACTGCAGAGGAGCTGAGGGAGGAGACAGACAGACACTGGCTTAGGTGGGATTCCATGAACCACCGGTGGGTTCTGTAAGAATATTAGTAAAAAGCCAGCCCCTGGAGCTGTGAACACACACTTTTCTTGGCTGCCTTGCCAGTCTTGTGATTAGTAAGGCCTGAGTGGAGATCTTCTGGTCTGGAAAAAAAGGGCAAATGCTGTCAGAACTAATGAAAGCTGCAGTCAGGATTCAGGCTTCCCCCAGAACAGAATGTCCTTCCCCACTGTGAGCTGTTCCAGAAGTGGAAGCAGACAAAGTAAAGAGTTAAAAGCACTAATTCAGGGCATGCTGGTCAGGCCTAGAACAGCAAGGTGTTAATCCAGGATCAGCACAGCTGCCTGCAGAGGGGAATGCATGGGGAAAGGATGGATTATGATCAAGGCCAGACAATTTAGTGTTTAGCCTTCTGGAGCTGAGGCTGCTGAGTGATTTGCTGGAAGCAGAGCAAACCTTCCCCTGTCAAATCCAGCAGTGAGCAGAGAGGGCAGGTCAGATTGAGATGACAGGCAGAAGTAACAGATTGCCACTCCTGCCTGGTCAAGAGCAGGAACTGAGCTATCCAGGAGTTTCTTGACACTTGTGTCTTTCAGCTGCCAAAGGGAATTACTAGAATGAATAGAAGCAGATTAAGCAATGGTTTTGTTTTTTTTTTTTTTTTTAAAGGCTTTTCATCTAAAATTATGACATTTGGAAATCAGATTGAATTCCAAGACTTTGCAGAAAAAAAAAAATGCAGAATATCTCAATACCAAATCAGGCATTTGGCTTAGCTTCATCCTGAACTTTCTGTTTCCACATGAAATTGTCTATTTTTATTCATGTTTAACTTCCTGTTCTGAGTTTTTCTGCAGTCTGTCTCATGCTGCCAAGTGCCTTCTTCAGCAGCTAAGTGTCTTTTGTTTTCAACCAGTGCCATCTAATCAACCTGCCTGCAAAACCACAGGCTTGTCTGTTCATCCATAATGCTCTTTCTGCTTCTGCTTGGACCAGTACCCGAGAGAGGATTCCTCCTGTACAGTAATTTTGCATCTCTTCTTGAAGTCTGTGAGAACTGTACCTCCAGGTCCAAGAGCTGAAGCTCCTGCTATTCCTAAACCATCAGAGAGGACAGCCCTGATATATTAGCTCCACAAAGGAGAGTGGCTGTGCTGTGACTCCCCAAACACCTGTTCACCTGCAAGTGATGGAATGCACAGAGTGCAACCCTACCTTGGGTTGCAATACAGGATGTGGCCAGAAATGTGTATTCTGTCACCATCTGTTGAAGCTGGGTGGGACAGTGACCCTTATCTCCGTGGCACACATTATCTGTGCCATATTAAACCAGGTAGGGCAATCATCTTGATCTTTTCCACAACCCATCCTCCCTCCAGGAAGATATCATCTGCTGTTAATGGGCCATTGAGTCCCACAGCATGACTGATAAAATTACATCATCCCATTGGGAGATGCTCCAGACAGGGGGAGGAGCCAAACCTTTCCTATCTAGATAAAAACTGAGATTTTGGATACCAAGATACTTTCTTTCCACTGGATTCCAGAGGAAAGCCAGACCTTTCCACATCATCCCTGGACCTTCAGAGGAAAACTGCACCTTCTACAGGAGCACTGCTTCAGCTGAACCACATCTGCCCCTGCAGGAGGATGCAGCCACCATTTAATGGGGCTGCTGCCAACGCCCTGACTGACTGACAGGGTGTCAGGTTGTATTCTGACTCTGTCAGTGTTTTGGGATTGTTCTTTGTAATACTGTACTTCTATTTTAATCTTCCTAGTAAAGAACTGTTATTCCTAATTCCCATATCTTTGCCTGAGAGCCCCTTACTTTCAAATTTATAATGATTTGGAGAGAGGGGATTTACATTCTCCATTGCAAAGAGAAGCTCCTGCTTTTATTGGTAGACACCTGTCCTTCAAACCAGGACAAACTCCACACTGAATTTGTGGAGCTCAAAACCCCCATGCAACAGAGAAGTGACATCCTCAGTCTTTCCACAACCTTACTTCCTAAATTCTGGTTACTATCCCAGTTCAGATGTGAGGACCTGAAGTTGATTTTGCTGACCTGTTCTACTGTGAAGTTGCAGAAAGAATATGTAAAGAACCTCATTATGGCTTCAATTTCTTTACCCCCTTCTACATGTACTCAATATTTCATAGTTATTTAATACAATATTTATTTTAATTGCATTTAGAAGAGCATGGGGTTTTTTTTCCCAGGCACGACAGAGGCATGTGAGCTACCTTTGACTTGTTATGTCAAATCATTTGGTCAAACTGTTGTATATTTTGCATATTCCAAACACTCCCAATAATATCTTATCCTGCAAGTGTGACCTCAAAACATCAATCTGTGCATTGCAAAGATTTGGTCAAAAGGAGAAAGGTCCATTGCAGAATGACCCTCGATGGAGTCATTCTTTTGCTTGTAGCTGGGTTTATTATTGCAAGCTCCTGTTGCACAGCAGGTGTAAATCAGCACTCAGGTTAATGGAGCCAGAGTGATCACTGCCAGGTGAGGGTACAGCTCTACCTGTAAACCAGGGATAAAACACAAGCTTCTCTACAGTGCTGAGACTCTGAGAGCTGGAACAGGCTGCCTGGTAAATTACTGTTTATATGAATATGAGAAGAAAGTACATTCCCACCCCAACCCATGCTCAGGCAACCAAGCCTACTGCTCCCACATATCTTTAGGGAAGAGCATTTGTACAAAATAACTTGAAGATATGTGCTGTGAGGCTAAAGGAGGACCCACGGGCTAAGCTCAGAAGCCTCTAAATCTGTGTGAGCTGTCAAAAGGGTGATTCCTTCTGGCCAAGGTAATTCTCACATACAAAGAGGAAAATGTATTTTATTTCAGGGGAAGATAAAAGGGCCTTCTTGTGTAAGCTGTTTCCCAAGGTCTTTGCTTTCTGAGCTTTTCCAGAGAGGGAAAGTCAGACTTGTGACAGGGCAATGCAATTCTGGACAGGTCCAGAAAAATTCGAATTTACCTTGATGTACTGATTTACTAACTAATTAAGAATTCCTCTTAACAGAAAAAGCTTCCAGAAACAGGAAGGAGCTGTAGGAATGGAGCTTCACTGAGCAGGTGTGGGTGGTGGAACCTTCTTTTATTACTAATCAGCACAGTTATGCCATTTATAGAAAAGGACATGAGGCTGTGCAAGGAACTTTCTAAAGAAGAAAAATACAGCCCCTCTTTGAACAGCAGGCTAGTTACCTAAGGTGGCCCATAAGAAAATCCATAGCCCTGGATTCTGACGTGGTACATACACAGGGCTTGCTGGGGTGAGTTGAGCACATGACAGTGAATGGCCAAAAATCACAAGAAGCAGAAAAGCCCCTTTTCTATTCTGTGGAAATTCCTCTATACATGTCCTGTAAACACTGCTGGGGAAAACACTGCACAGCCCTGAAGGAGCTCATTGCTGCTACTCGCTTTCATCCATGAGCTGAGAGTCAGAGAGAGAAACCCACACTGTGTCCAAGGTTAGTTTCAAATGCAGAAATGCCACTTAAATAACCTGATGCCCTGCCCAGGATCTGAGATTTTCATCTCCAGCTCCATTATTTCATCTAAAGGGGATTATTTTAGCTCACAGATGATGGAGTCAGGGATACACATTGAATGTGCATGGTACAGGAAATTTCAATCCATGGCTTGTAAGAACAAGTGATTCAATTTTTTATTGGCTCCCCAACCATTTTAAGATCGAAGTGCACTAGGTCTCCTGAAATAAACTAAAAGATCTTGTGAATAAATAAATCAGGAAAGCTTGCACTTAGAAAATATGTTTCTTTAGAAGATTACACAAGTAACACTTTTCCCAAGACTTCATTAGAAGAATTAAAAGCAGTGGTACAGTGTTTTTTAGTTGTAGCAAAGTCAGGCAGGCTGAAGGTGCACTGCAGTCTTCATTTCTATGGCACAGTCCAGGTTTCCATCTGCATGCACAATTCACTTCTCCTATTTCTTCTCTTCACAATCCAACTGTAATGCCTATCCCACGTGCATGTTTTCTCTAAAATACTACTGAGATAGCGATTTTTTTCAGTAATACTGAGAAGTGGTATTTATATCTCAAGATAGAGGAGTTTTTTTCTGATTAGGAAGCAGGTTTCTTCCAGTTCTGTAAGAAACATATTTTCTTTTCCATCCAGTTATAATGATCATGTGAGATGTGACAAGGAAACAGGAGCACAGGACCAAAAGCCATCTGTTTCTTTTTTGGAATTTCATATTCCACGGAGCAAGAAGGTGGCAAAGATTCTATGCTTCAGCATGGGGGCATAAAATGAAATCGTAATATTTAACATGCTGTAAAGAAATAGCTTTGAACCAAAAAGACTTTTTTTTTTTTGTTGTTGCTGTTTTTACCAGGACCTCTTACCACAACTATAGTAAAACTGGCTGCTACTTGTGTTTGTGAAAACTTTGCTTTCAAGATATTTTACATATTTAGTTTAGACAGCGCAGTGGGTGGAAAGTCAGCTTTCATTCCCAAAAATAAGAAGCTTCTTCTTCAAAATTCTGATAGTATTTTTTTTAAATTGTTATTATTCTTACTCTTCAATATTGTGCCATTCTTGAGACTTATTTTATACTTAAAACTTGATTTAATTTTAAAAAACTGAAGTTTCTACTTCTGGAGGTTGAATGCAAATGTTGAAAATATTTTATTGATATTTAACTTCATGAAATGTAGCCTTTTGCATGCAGTTAGATTTTTGGCTTTTTCAGGTGTGTACATAACACAGCCTAGTTCTTTGCTCTGCAGTTTGTTACAACCAGCTGCCTTTAGTCTTATTCATGTTTGCCTGCCATTGACCTTCTCCTGTATTTACCCAAAGTGTGCATTTCCACCCTGCAGAATTCGTAATGGGAGTTTAGTCAGTAATAAGCTCCAGTGGCAGGTTTTAAAAGCCATACTCCAGTCTTAGATTTGAAAAACAGGGGATTGTCCTGGCATTAACACACTTTCCCCCACCCCTTCTCACTCATTCTGTACCTTTGCAGCCTTCAGCTCCATCATTTCGTTGCACTGACCCTACTGTGGATGACCAGATTAAAAAGTACCGCCCTAAATATACCTGAACTTAGAAAGGAAAGGGACATAATTGCCCTCTCTTTCATCTCAGGACTAAAGTGCCTTTTCAATCAAAGAGATTTCTACTGCTTGCTAAAGACTATTCAGATGAGAAGAATACGTTTGGGATTTTTTGGGCTAGTTAACACTCACTTCCTTTTTTTCTGCATTAACAGAATAACCCTCTTTGTTAGATCACCGAATTTTTTAGAGCAATTTTTTTTAGTTTAGGTCAGTCCTGGAATCCTGTGTTTTTGTTGGCCTGTCACCAGACTTGTAATCTATTTTTCCTCCTTAACTACTTGCATAGCCCCTTTTCTCTTTTGTGGTGCAAGCCAGAATTCGTGGAAGCAGGTTTTACTGCCTGCGGGATCTCAGAGGCTGCCTTCTCCACGGATATTTCCCTCTTCAACTGGCTAAATGCCACACCAACGATTTATAATTTATTCAGGGGATCCATTAGTGATTCTCTGTGTATGTTTCTTGTCTAGACTGAGGAAGGGCAAAAAGTCATTCTGCCTAAATCTGCTTGGGAGCTGTCAGGGAGAGCCATCCTCTCACAGATACCAGAAGTACTGACTGCTGGTTTTTGCAACTGTGCTAAAGAGTTTCAAGATATTTACTTCTCTAAAGATAATACAGTATCAAAAAGAGGACTCCTGGGATGCATGTAACTGACATTTCTAGTGGCTGAAGAACAAGTCAGAAAATTATATTATTTTGTCTTGTTAATTTAAGTGTACAACTGGGTAAATTGGCTGTGGCTAGAGACATGTGTTTGCATACTCCTGTGTGTAGGCAAGCAGTTTTAAAATTTGGATGAAATGGAAATGTTTTCAGACTATCATTCCATGAACATTTGTTGCTGCATTTGTGTGAGATTACTTTTTTCCTTATCTCTGAGTATGGTTATGAGCTATGATAATCACAGGGTTTCTGAAGCAAAGTCAGAGAGATGTTATTGCTAATAGTGAAGGTGTGAATTTAAAGCACAGTAGTTCTCTTTCTCTAGTTCTTTGTCTGTGTATTTTCTATCTTTAAAGTTTCCTTTTTTCAATTTAAATTAATCCACTTCCAGTTGATGGAGGAAAAAAAAAAGCCTGGGATAAAAAGTATTTCCATGGGAGCTAATGTAAATTCCTTTTTCCCAAATAGCTATTTTCTCCTGCACTCCTTGGACAAAGAAAGGGGTGGGCATTGGATACTTCTTGGCCACCTCTCAGTTACTTTTCCTGGTTAAAGATTCCATCAGATTAGCATTGATAGTTCATATAACCTTAAAATTAGCATGAGTTGCTGAAGTCAGGGCAGCACAAACCATCTGATTAGCCCAGTGCTAGTCTCAGGGGGACCTTGTGAGGCCAGTTTCTCCTAAGAGTCTGCTTCTCCTGAGCTTAAAATGAAAAAAACCACATTTATTTATCTTTGCCAATGTTGGTTCAATGGGATTTTTTCCTTCCCCCAAGACTAAGGTGAAACAGAGGGAACCTTGATTAAAATATTTCAGTTTTTATTTAAAATCACTCTCACCTTCCTGTCCATGAATGCATCAGTGCCAACTGGGAAGAAGACTGAAGAACAAGACACAGAGCCTTCAGACTTGTACACATGACTACAAAACACTGCTCTGGTGCTTTGCTCATTGCAGATTCACCCTCTGAGTTCTTTTTCCAACATTTTGGACTATAAATGGCAGGCAGTATTGGGGCCTGCTTTGTAATTACAGCATCATGTTTGCACAGCCTGCCATGTTATCAGGCACTGCTATGGAGGTGTAAAATTGCAGATGGAAGCACTGAAAGCAAACTAAAAATATTTTCCTTTCCCTCCCTTGAAAATAGCATAAAACCCCCCTAAAGGAGTGTTTTCATCCTAATAGCCACACTTCTGGTGTGCTCCTGAGTGCAAGTGCTGAACTGAACCTGAAGCCTCAACCTCAGGTGAAGGTGAAAGTGGCAGTGTGGTCCTACTCTTTGCTCCTCCCTCTGAAACACCAGGCAGAAATGCCGGGATGGGCTTAAGGCTGACCCTGGCTGAGGCAGGAAAACAAGCATCTTCCTGAACTGTGGAAAATCTCATGGTTTCTTTCTGTTTTGGAAGCAGTGAGGCAGCTGAAGAGTCCTCCAGGCTAGATCTTGTCTACTTTACACTCAAGAAGAAGCAAAAGGACACAGGAGCTATTTTACACTTAAAAGAACCTCAGACAAGTGAAGAAAAAAATCTTGATAGAAACTGTCATCCATAATAGTAACTAGAGGCAGGCCTGAGGAGCCTCATTTATATAAGCACCAGCCTCTGTGTGAGTGAGATTCAAGCCCTGTATTTCAAGAGATATTTTGATTTTGACAGGCCCCTCAAAGATATGCCTACATAGATCTATATGAAGATGCCCCAGGAGAGCCTTCCAATCTGGGTGGAGATTTTACCACTGCTAATCCAAACCCCTGCCATTCTGACTGTTGTCATTGCTCAGAGTTGTTACAGAAGCGTTACTGACAGCCATAGTCTGTGTGACTTCACAGAAAATGTCTTCTTTTAGCCTTTCCTGGATGAAGGCCACTTACTGTTTGTCATTAGCAAGGCTCAGCTGGAGTCCATCTCAAGTAGTAGATGAAGAATTTAATGCTGGAGTTTGGCTTCTTGGTCTTCTGAATTTGACACTTGTGAGCTTTTTAACGAAAGGGTAAGGATGGTAAACACGCTGCAAGTGAGATGTTGATTAATATCTCGCCTAATGAC
Organism: Muscicapa striata striata; assembly: GCA_030060385.1. Taxonomy (NCBI): domain Eukaryota; kingdom Metazoa; phylum Chordata; class Aves; order Passeriformes; family Muscicapidae; genus Muscicapa; species Muscicapa striata. Next base: position 478,417 of record JAREIS010000293.1, on the reverse strand, counting down.
ATCCCTCTTTTTACCACAGGCACTTACTTGTGCTCCCTTGACTTGCTTGAACTATCTGCAATCCCTCAAATGGCTAAACTTCATTGAGTGCTGAAATAATTTCCAACTGTAGCTAACCCAGTTCATCAGGGTATTGTTCTATTTAATTGAAGTTTGCAACACACTTTGAGATCCTCGTATGAAGTGTGAAGTGCAGTGACAAGCGCAAAATAGAATTGTTTATAATACATAATGTGGTAGCAGCCAGGCCAATGGGGGAAAGTTGAAAGGAAATTCAAAATGTATCCTTTGCCCTTTGAAGTCTGACTGCAGCTTGGCACATGCATCAAAGAGGTGACTAGCTTCCTTTAGGGTTTAAGTCTCTTCCGAAAAAGATCAAATCAAAACGATCTGAGGTTCCCAATTGGATCTATATTAAAAATCAATAATGAAGACCCTAAAAAGCAATACTGATAACTCTTGAAACAGCCACAAAGTGAGTGCAGCTCATTTAAGGGCAGGCTGTGATAATCTTTGCTTTGATTAGTAGCTTATACCACGACTCCCATTTTACTCTGTAGTTGTGGAATAAAGCACTGCTCAGTGGGAAATCAGCTCAGCCTCAGCCTCATAATTCTGCACATAGCTCAGAAGGTGCCAAGCCAGCAGGAGTAGGAGTGCCCTGCTCTTCTGTAGAGATAGAGTTATTTGGCAAACACTATACATGACCCTAAAGGCTGTGAAGATTTTCTATGTTCCTTTTTTTTTTTTTTTTTTTTTTTTTTTTTTCCCTTGGGGTGAAATAATTTGTTGGAGCAAAAACAATAACTGAGGAGCTTTAATGGCCTTCTGAGATGGTGGCATCACTCAGGTGCACCCCATAGCATGAGAAATTCCCCTCAATGGTACTTAGCCAGGATGCAAGTGCAGCATGTGTTTGATTTACATCTGATGTTGAAGCATTATTCTTCTATACTGCAGCTCAATCACAATGTCTAATCATGAGGTTTAGTAGTTTAAACAGCACACTGAGGGCCTAATTCAATTAAAAATGTACCGGATTTTCCTTTTTTCATTGTTCTCTCAGTTTTGTGCAAGCTTTGGCAGATAAACTGTATTTTTTTTTTTTTTTTTTAAATAAGATGGACCCTAGGTGTTTTTTCTATTCCAAAGCATCCTCTCCCTTTCTTTTTTGATATGTTTTTTCATATCTTTTGGACACAAATAAAATTTGTGCATTCAAGCATAATCAGGTTTCTGAGAACAATAAAACCAACCCTAAATTTAAAAGACGTAATAGCTGCAAAAGCTGCTTAAAAAATATCTGTGGTCACCTAAAAAAGCTAGGCAGGACTGGCAGTGTTTCTAGTGGCCAAAAAATATTCTGTCCTAAAATATTCTGCTAGATTTTCCCACCTTCTGGTAGATACCAAATTATAGCTGTTAGTGCCTGAGAGTCTAAGTGATCAACTTGCCATGAGGACCAGTGATCTGAGAGAGGTAAGAGGATTAGGAATGTAGTAGTTCTGTCTCATTTTGACATCACTACTTATAGATCCAAGCAAAAATGCACTTTTGTCCTCTCCACTGCTATGCTGGCCTCAGCCTAGTGATAAGATTCACAGAAAAGTAGGAGAATCATTCCAGGAAGAAAAATTAAACAAATCATTGCACCCATGTTCTTCAACACAACAAAACCTGCAACAGGAAAATAAAATATTTAGAATTTTTCTTTGCTTGGAACATGCTTGAGTTTTCTGACTACTTCTACATGGAAATGTTTAGCTACTGAAAAAGAAATAACAGATTGAGCAAATTAAAGATGCAAACAAATTGTCAGGGCTGGTAAATCTAAACATTGGCCCATTGTGAGCTCAATTATTGCATTAACTATAGGTTCTTTCTTAGAGAAGCCCAGACAATTAGCTGCATGCATCCTTTGTGATTTGATCCAGCTTTCAGAGAAAGCAACAGAAAACTCCTTGTTACTATTTATAAATGCTAGACTGGGCAGTGAGAGACAATAGGAAGAGAACTTAAGTGTCCCAAAAACTTGGGGCTGTTGGAAAGATCCCAGCCAGCCTGAATGTTGATTGTGATGAATGTTCCTGCAGCCTTCATTCCATGGAAGTGTTTGTGAGGCCTCAGCAAGCCTGCACCAGTGAAACCCTCCAGGCAGCACTGGGAAATCCCACTAAAAAAGAGATGATATGTTGGATCTAGAAGGGTTCTGGGCTGAGGTTTTGCTCCTACCTCTCCCCTGGTCCTGCTGAGGCACCAGTGAAAGACATGGAGTATCAGGATCCTCCCAAGCTATTCCTTCTGTGGCTCTGCCCAGGATAACTGCAGAATCCTCCCTATGACAAACCAATCATTCATAATTCAGTGACTTTGCACTGGTTTGTGTTTGGTCTGAGATGGTGTTTCAGTGCTTTTTGTGAATGCAGTATCTGTTGTTTGATAACAAAGAGCTGGGAGAAACTATGATGATTTACAGATCAAGCCAAAATAATAAAAAATGGTCATGGCCCATTAAATAAATACTGTCATTTTGAATACACTAAGAGTATACAATACCTTTTTTTACCCAGAGTTTTGCAGACCAAATGCAAATCTGACTTAGAAGTGACTCAAGTGGTTGTAAGGTCTCAATCAACTTGCTCAACAAGACTTTGGAAAGGGCTTACAGTGGTTCATGTACTCTGGGTTGGACACACAGGAGAATAAGTTTCTGCTGTACTAACAGGATATTTCATGACCTGTTTCTATAGTCACTTTATGCATGGACTTTCCTTCTTTTTTTTTTTTTAATCCCATTATATTAATGGTTTAGTATTTATTTGGTAAATCCTTCAATTTGAGCATTTAACTGCTTGAGATCATGCTCTGTGTATCAAATTTACATGGTAAATTTGCCACATTTGCTAAAATTTGGGAAAACACAAGGGCTAATGGTTTAAGTTTTTGTTGAAATAAAAAACAAGCTAGAAATAAAAAGTGCATGGGGTGTATATTAGGATGGCCCTGACTTTCAGCAAGTTTTGCCTCTGCTGCACTGTAAGGAAAGCCCAGAGGAGGTTCCCACTTGCATTCTGGTGGTGGTCACTAAAAGCCAGCAGCCAGGACTGGTCAGGTCACACTGTGCTCTTGTAGCTCTCCCTGCCCCATGTTTCTGCTCCCCAAGCCGTGGAGAAGAGGCAGAGGAGCCCCAGCACAACAGCTACACACAATCTGCTCCCCTCTGCCCACAGTGCTGCTCCAGGGCAGAGGAGATCAGAGGAGACACAGAAATCTGGCTCTTGTGGCCCAGAAAGGAAGACATCAGTAATAGCATCCCAATCGAGTTATGTAGTAGGAACAGTGCCAAATTCCAAATCTGCTCATTCAGCGAGCACGCTACATTTTTAGGCTGTTTCTGACTGTGCCTAATTAGTTTAGATACGGTTAGTAGCAGTGTTTTATAGAGAAATAACATTACCAAACTGGTTTTAGATGTAGAATGAACATATTGCTACGAAGGTATGAAGAAAGCATCATTAGGAATTATCAAGTATTCACTACCAGTAGGGAAAGTAAGGTAAAGCCATTAAATTTTGCCTCAAAGTACCTCATTATCTTACATAAGGTTTCCTTTATACACACAAACTCAATACTGTGAAATTCTATCCCAATATTCTGGAGAGGATAAAGCAATAATATTGAAGTCCCTATGCAGCTGTTTCAAATATTATTTTTTTTTAATTTATTCTATTCAGAAAAAAAATAATGAAGGTCTCAATCCATGTCTGAGCACTTTTATATAAGGTAATATTCTGACTTAAATTTCCTCATAGATTTCTCAGTCCTTTTCAACTAAGTATACAGACACACATCAAGAGGAATCATAAAAAGCCCAAATAAAACCCTTTCCTTTTGGTGGCAGGCCCAATTCCTTCTCTCTCTCAAAAGCCTGAGAGAATAAACAGCCTAAGGCTTCATGGAAGCATCCAGACTCTGAGCAATGAAAATAACCCAAGCTGCAGTCACCATAAATTGCTTTCTCCCTCCATTCAGTCCATAGGGGTACTCAGTAGTTTGGGCTGGAAACTGTATTATTTGTGTACCCACTCATTCCTTTGCCTGTGACAACTCCACTCACTGACAAGTACAGCTGGCACCCAATTACAGCAATAAATACCAGGAGAGTGTGGGGAGAAGCTGAGATGGAGATGTATTTTTTAAAGAAAGAATCAGGTGATAGATCAGATCCAGAGCCTGGCAGAGGACTGGAGCTTGCTGCCTTTGGGAAAAGCCCCTTACTCATCACTCCAGTGTTCAGGTTTTGGAATTAATTTTGCAGTTCAGGGTACAGAAATGGAACAAGTTGAGCGAGGTTAAAACAACAGGTCACAACATGTCCCAAGGAAATTTAACACCATGGACCAGCCGTGGAACCACAGAAAGGTTCAAAAACTGCTAACACAGCAAGAGGTGTAGGAAGGGGTGGGTTTTTTCTTAAATACCTTACCAAACCCACTGTTGGCTTGTGTATTCAGTCACTTTTAAGAAAAACTTCACTGTGAAAAATGAAGACTGATGAGAATTAAAAATGACTGAAACAAGAGTTGAAACAAGGCGAGTGTAACACATGCAAAAACACTGAGCAGAAGTAACACTGACTTCAGAATCAGTTTAAAATAATAAAAAGTTAGGGCTTTGACAGTGATTAAGTAAATATACCATCTGCACTTCCCAAGAATATCAAAATGTTATAGGTTAAAATAATCTTGTGTAAACAGAATCTTGCAATAATTTGTAAACAAGTATTCAGCAGCCAGTCACAGACTAAGGCATTATTACAATCCAGCATCTTTTCATTCTGCATCACAGTTCTGCCCAGTTGTGTTCATGATGCTGTCAGTAAATGCCAGTCACTTTCATCCATCCTTGTTGGCCAGTTCTGTCCCAAATGCTGTACTGCTGGACACCAATGAAGAAAAATTCTAAATTCTGTCATAGAGTTGTATGAACTGTTAAATATTGCAGATTTCAGACAAGTCAGTTGCATTTATTAAATAATAGCCAGAAAATTAGAGCTATCAAATCTAATCTTCCTGATGAAAACTGTTCATGATTTTCTACTAGGTAAGGGTTCTGTCTCCTCTGCAAGTATTCAGGGACCTTATATCTCCTCAAACAGCAAATACACACCCATGTATTCTGAATATCAGTTATTCTTCATCTAGATCCATAAGACATTTGACTTCTGCTTAACTTTACTAATTTCAAAATTTTATTAAACTAAGAATAATAATCACTATCTGTTTAGGAATAATTCTGAACATTTGCTTTTCAATAGCAAGAAAAAAAAAAATAGAGTGGGGCCTGAACTCATTTAGTGCTGTGTGTGTTAGGGCATCTCCAGGACGTGATAATTACCATTTCTGGTTAAAGCAACAGCTTTCAAGTCCGGCTTTCTAATGTGACATAAGCTAAGCAAAAAAAAAAAAAAAAAAAAAAAAAATCCAAAAATACAACGGTCAACCAACCAAAGTGAACACTAAATCTTCATGGATCTGGATCAAGAAGCAACCTCGGATTCCAAAATCCTACCAGACAGGTATGAACCTTCTGTTTGACAAGATATCAAGTGATTTGTGGCTGTACATAGATCCCTTTATCTCCTTGGTAACTTAATTAACTGAAACAGGGAAATTAGCTTTCTACTAACTTCTTGTACTAACACTGCTATTTATGGCTGTTCTATCTGCAAGAGGTAATCAGTGATTTCAGATGCTGAGTTTGAACAGGGAAAGGGGCAGAAAAATCTGAGTTTACCAGGAACCTAAATACAACCAGCATAGGTACACAAGGATGCATCAGGTCACTGGCCAGTTGCCTAGTTTAAATTCCTCAGTGTATCTAAACCCAGAAGTAAATCTCAGAAATCAATGCAATTTATTCTTTCATGTGCGGGCACTGAGAATATTTAAAACTGCTGAAGTGCTGAAAGATGTACCAGGTGTGATACCTGAAAGATGTCAGGCACATGCACCTGTGTTTTAGCATCAGGTGAACCAGATGAGCCCTGTTCCATTTGGGTTCTCATTTAGGCAGACTGAGCACTTTTCCCATGGAAATTGAATGAGAAAATTAAAATTAAAATTACACTATGGGTGCAATATATGTCTGGAGCTTTGCACAGTTTGGGTGATTGGATTATTTCTTCTGTTTCTTTCAATGCAGATGACCCAATGAGGATAGAGAGGAGGATGGTTCACCTTTTCATCAGCTTGTATCCAGACAATAATGAAAGCCTTCTAAACATTAAATTTTTGTAAATTAGCTTCTCTGCACAGAGGTGCTGCCCACTCCCAGTGGAAAGTGGACAAAGCCCCTCCATATCCTGGTCTTCTTATGTCCACTCAGGGTGACAGTATTACCATACCTAGAATAAGAGATAATAAAGGATGGTTTGATTTTCTTATAATCTGGGAAAATTGAGAGTGAACTTGGATCATTAAGTTATTTTTAAAGACATTTTGGTGAGGTAAACCAATGGTTTTACTTCTTTCTCACTCAAAGCATTGTAATAAGTTTTTAAATTGTTTATGTGTTTTGTAGGTTCTTCATAAGTAAATCACTGACATAAAGAAGGGAAGCTACCCAATATTTTAGAAGACTGTGATAAAACTTTGTCTTCAAAAATATCCTATAATTATTTTCTCTAGGCATTTGTAGAGTAGGATTTGGCCAAATGCAGGAAACTGTAGATAAAGACAGTGACTGATTTATAATTTCAAACTAATAAATTAATTGAGTATGGTTTTTTTGTATCTATTCATTAGAAAACTCAAAATAGTTTTAAATTCTGACAGTGGTCCTGTGTTGTGGATTAAATCTACACAGTGAGGGAATTAATTTTGCATAATCCATTTATCAAAAAGGAAAAAGACAACAATTAACATTGTCAAAATAATGTTTCCTAAGACGTTTCCAAAAGCAAGTCATTTAAGGAAATTATTTTTAAATTTTATGCATTATATTACTGACACACTTAACTACACTAAAAAGGTTTACAAGACATACTATTGAATTTTCTCATTTGCCATTTTCCAATTGTATTACTTCTAATACATTTGCCTTCATTATTCAAAAAAAGAATCCCATTTCTCATTGCATCGTTTTTTCCCCTGCTTGCATTCTTAAGGACACGTTTATATGGACCAAGCATTGGAATCTGAGCAGATGCCAGCTGTGTGTGGATGCCACACCTTTAAGACACCACCAAAGGTATCGGTTTAATATGACAGCATGGTTTAATATGAATTTGTGGAAATGTGACTTTACCAAACTCTGTGGCACAGTCCACTCTACTACTTACATCCACAGGAAGATCAAATTAGAAGCAAATTGGAATGGCTTAGAAAGAGGCTGGGAATGCAAGAGTGTCAGGGTACAAAGGATATGGAAGCAAAGATAAGGGTACAAAAGGGTTTAGCAGCATTTAATCACTTTAACATTTGCAAAGCAATTCAGTAGGGTTCACAATAATTATAACAGTGCCTTAGCTATGGATCTGAGACAGCAACAGCCATACTATAATCAGTTCATACACCCCCAGGTCAAACCTGTGTGTGCAAAGGCACCTATCCAAAGTTCCCCTTGGGATCAGTGAAATACCCACACCAAATCCCCTGGAGTTTTCCAAAGGGAAGGGCTGCACCTCAAGGCCTGGGGAGGGGTGGGGTGGGGGGATATTCTTGTGGTCAGTAACAGTCCTTTGTGCATCACAAGCTTCAGGGTTTGGAGCTCCACAAAGGGAGGTGCTGGCACAGCCACTGCAATCCAGGAGAGCTCAGAGGGCCTCACTCAGGATTGAATACTGTTTATAGGGTCTCCAGATGATGATTTTGGTCACCACTAAGTTACCATCCTGGCCATAGCCATAGCCCAAGCTGGTAACTATTGCACTTCTCTTGCCCAAAGTTCAGTATCAGTCATAACATTTCACTCAGGCTATAATTCCCAGTGAGGCTGTTTCACATGGGACACGATTCAGGTGAAAAAAAAAGGAATAATTGCTTATCCTTTGTTTCCCACCTAGACTGGGCAGCTAATGGTGCCACCTCTGCCATGCAGAAGCTCCTGGTCCAATCAGTGGTTTCCTCAAAGCATCAATTACCAGTTTGGTCAAGGCTTATCAGAATTTCTCAGACCATAGAGCAGGTGTAAGGATGGGGAAAGGAGGGGGACAGAGTGGAGATGTACTCACCACAGTCTATTAAATACATAAATATGTCTATATAGTGTAAATAAATAAAGAAATATAATGTAAATATATATATGTATGTATGTATTTAAACAATAAACAGTAAATTGCAGGTAAAAATCTGTAGTTAGATTACCAGTTCTAGAAAAAATCCTCTTTGAATATCTCAAGAGGTACTTAGATCTTGGCAAGGAAAATAAAAGATAATTGTTTGACCATTGAACTCTTCTGATAATTAAAGGCTAACATGATCATCACAGCCTGCTTCCTGGGATTATATTAACAGTTAAACACCCACTCTGAAGAATTGCTAGATAAATATTTCCCTGTCTGGTTCCTAAATCACTTTTCATCAGAACACCAAAGGGCCCTTGTTAACTGTGCTGATTTGGTATCTTTCTCCCAAGTAAAACATAAAGAGAAGTCAACAGATATTATGAGGGGGGAAAATGGAGTAAGTTGTGAGTGTACAAACACACATACATGTATATTTATATCCCAAGGAAAGTCTTTGGAATAGGGAAGGGTAGAGGAATGTAATTTTATTTTTCTTATTATTTCTAGTGAATGTATGAACCATTAAATGAATCCGAAAGATTCTCAGTGCAGAACATTTTAACATATGGTTTGCTTTTTCTTCAGGGAAAATGCTTCTTTGCATTTGGAACTTTTCAGGAAATACTGCGAAGATTTTAAGTAAAAATCTTTGGGGAGACCTAAGGTTGGATGTTTTATATTCTTTCTCTTTTAGCTTCTAAGATTTGTGTAATTAGTACTCCACTAAAAAATAAATACATTTAAAATTGGATGTATTTGGCAAATAAGCATTAAAAAATGCTTGCTAGACTTTTTTCCCCAAATTGATGCATATCTGTATGTCCCTGAAATTGCTGCTTAGATAGTTGATTACCAGAGGAAACTGAAACTGCTGTTATTTAGGGATGTTCTCCCACACTAGATCATTACAAAAATTCCTAGTTCCATTAATAAAAAACATTTTCTGTTATTACTCCATGCAGTTTATATAGTGAGTTTATCATTCATATTAATTAAATAGTGAATTGCTGCTTTGATACCTGAGATTAACAGAAATACTGCATGAATTATTTTTACAATAGTGCATATAACCAAGGAGAAAAAATTAACTACTCAAGATTATTGGGTATTTTTGCTCAGTTGGCTCTTTCCTTTGTTTGCTTTTTGTTATCCCAAAATATCCTCTACTTCCTTTTTGATAACTGGTTTTAATTTTGTATCAAATACAGTAAGTTTCCATCCCTGCCCTGGTTTCTGGCATGGAGTGCAGCTACTCAGAGGGATGCAGGAGTTCTGTCCCTTGTCTGCAGTTTTCAAGCTTCCACCATCTTCAGGACAGGCAGTGCAGGGAGGGGATGGATGTCTCTGAGCTTCCACACACACTCTGCCAGAGGATTTTTCATTAGTTCGACTGGCAGGAGTATCAAATCCAACAACTCCAAAGGGATTAAAGAACAATCTTTTCTCTGTAAAAACAAATCAAATCACGCTGGGTTTTCTTACTGAGTTCTTAAAGGCAGGGATGTCACTTACCAACTGTTTATACAACCTCGAAAAAATAAACCCCAACAAACTGAATTTCAATTGCCAGCATTTTGAGATAACCAAGGTGGTTTTTCATATTAAAATTGCAAACTGCTGGATGGATGAGCTCTATAATAGAAAAGAGTTGGGGATTTTTTGGCAGCCGCTCCTGTTTTCCAAGGGTCAGCCATATGCTGACCCCTGTGCTTCCACCCTGAGATTCATATGAACCATCTTTTACATGGACAACTGGCATGGGGTCTGCAAGGCTAAAAACAGAGTGTGCTTCAGGGAAAAAAAAACCAAACAAATTCAATCATTTGTTTGATTAAGACATTACTATGTGAAGTGCCTGTATCTCTGTGCAAGTACTGTTTTTATCAGAATGATGTGCACCAGGTCATGAGCAGTAAGGGATGCTCCAAACATGGGAAAATGAAAATCAGATTTTGAAAAAAGATCCATTTTCTAAAAAAAATAATTTTCTTCTGTTTTTGAATTTTTCTAAGCTAAAGGCTGTCATGCAGTGGAAAGAGCATTATTATGCTGTGAAAAGAGTCATAAAGAGAATTTTGTATTATATCAATACTTAAAATATGCAAATATGATATCTTCACAACGCCCCAAAATTATGCTTGGCATGAATTCTTAGCAACAATACAAATATCATCATCTTCAAATAAGCAGGTATAACATGCTGCTCAAATAGCTGTAAAAACAACCTCATCACAGCTCTGGGAGCATCCAGATTTCATCTTTGATGTAGGTAGATTTCAAGTAGGAAAGGGAAGAAAGTTGTCTTAAACATCAGGGTGTGTTGGGATGAGCCTTAATGGGATGAGCAACTACATATTTAACGTGGAAAGGAGACCTGCTGGCATGCATTTACAGGGCTGGTTTCAGTGTAAAAATGGAGTTGTAGTGCAGGCAGAGCTGTGGGGCTGAGTGCTGTGGCACAGCCTCCTCCTTCCCTCCCAAATCCCCAATGAAACAAGGTGGCCTCAGGTTAGCTGGAGTCTGTCTTGGTCACTACACCTAAATTGGCTGTGATTTACAAAAAGGACAGGAGGAAAACAGTAAAACAAGTTCTTACAGACATTTCATTGTGGGGTAGATACCCGTTTTCACCTCCTTTCACTGTAAGTAATTTCACAGGACTTGATTCTGACCTCTTTAAATCAACAACCACTCCTCTGGCTTTGGCATTTGAGATCAGGACCAGATCTCAGCACTCCATTTTCTTTTATTTTTCTTTTTTTTCCTGCAGGTTTGCAGCTCCTTCTGCTCACTCCAGAGCAAGAGTGGCAGGAAGGTTTTGCCTAAGGAACAATGCATCTTTCTCTGCACACTGTACAGAATTCCCATCTTGTGCATTAGAATAGATGTTGAAACAGTTCTAATTAACATTTTTAATTTGCATTTTAATTGCCTGCCGGGGTGTGAAATGACATGCCTAGGTAAAGGAACATTTTCTTTAGTTGCAAGGGCTTGCACAAGCCCAGTGAGGCTGAAGCACCCTGGCCACTGGTCATTCCCACAGCTAAGGCAAGGGATGATCCAAATCACAATCACTTGAGTTGAAAGGATTCACATGGATGTTTGTTTGCTTGCTTGTTGTTAATGAATGGGACCCCCATAATTATTTTCTGTCTGAAGATACATATCCGACCTTGATTTTAAAATTGCCAGTTGCAAAGATTCAGTGTAATCATTCAAAGGTTGTTTTGGTGGCTAATTACTGTCTTTGTAAAGAAAGCACCATATCCAATCATATGAATACATACATTTTTAAGATGGTGTCCTTGTTTCAGATACGAATTTGGCTCTGTGCAGTTTCCAGCTGGTGCACCCTGCAGTTACATAAAGGTCACAGCAAAATCTACTTAAACCTCTTCTGTTTTCAGCAAGACAGAGTGAACTTCCCAGATTTTCACCTCTTAGGGCAAATTTTCTGGCCTTTTCCCCATTTCCACAGGCTTTCCTGGAGTCAATTTCAGCTCCTTGAATTCATGCTCAAGTCAGGGATGTCTGAACTGGGCATTTTCAAATCTCAGCTATAGGGATGCCAAAGGCAGAGGGTGTGCAGCCTGCCTCTGCCAGCTTTGCCCAGTCAGCTGCTGCATTTGCTCTTCTGGGCACACTTTATGCCAGCCAGACACACATCCAAGGTCTCTTTTTTCAGAGTTCTTCTCCCTGCAGCAAGTCACTCCATGTCCTTGTGATGAGGGATTCAGGTGTGCCCATGCTGAAATGTAGGACCAATTTGCTGGACCTCATTTGCTAAAAATCTCTGGGCCAGAGTGTCTCTCTGAGACATCCCATCCAGTATTTCCTGCAGAACAACACTTGGTTCATCTTTAAAGCTTCAGTGACACCTTTTGAGGTGGGGGAGGCAGGTTTCCTGATCAAGATGCAGCATGTAACTCATGTCAGGGCAGGAACCAGTACCTGGATGACCTTGCAAAACATATAGACTCTTCAAGATGATTCCTTATTTAATTACATCCTTTGGTGGGTTTTAATTCATTTGTTGTGTGCCATGTCGGAATTATATCATTCCTCTTTCCTCCTGAAAATACCAGACAGAGCTGCCAAGTCATGTGCTTTACAGAAGTCTATTACCAAGTCTATTACCTTAAGACTAATTAATTTGTCATCCAAACTTGTAATCTCATAAAAAGATATCAAATTAGTTTGAGAAGATCCATTTACCTTAAACCCACCTTGATTAGCATTTAATTTTATTAGTCTTTTAATTCTTTATTGCAAAGCCTTGCACAATCAATCCCACCACTGCTTTTCCCAGGGATCAAAGTCTGGGTAAAGCTCTCTTGCTCTGGCCATTCTCTCTTCCTTTTAAAGATACTGGCACAATTTCAGCCTTCTCTGGACTGCTGAGACTTTTCTTATGTCCTAATGTATCTGAACATTCTTTTATTATTAGCAGCTTGAAAAACCTACCTTCCCAGATACAATTCTGAGTCGACAAATTTGGTAACTGCCATTTAACATGCTCTTTCAGGACTGCTAGGCCTAGAAGTAACTGTGTGCAATGTCTCACCACAGGTCATTTTATCTGCAATAGCAAAGAGATCTTAAAATTCTACTGTTTTAGTAATATTTCCCATTTCCATTTGCTTTTGTGTTCTTATTATTACTGGTTTAAGCCATTGATAGCCCCTTTGTGTGTTTTGTTTTACTTGTTCCTTTTCAACACAAATTTCTCCCTTCATATATCTTTTTTCCTGGTCTGCTTTTATTTACCCTTCCAACCAGGGTGGGTTTTGTGGTTTGTTTTTTTTTTTAACTAATTTGAGTGTCTCTTTATTCTGAGACTGTTCTTTGGCAAACTTGATTAAACAGTTTGCAAATACCATCTCTGTTTTCCTGCTTCAATATTTTTCCTCCTCACTGATGTGTTAACATTTGGCTTTGTGAAATTTCCCTTTTGGAAGACAAAGAGTTTATCTGAGGTGGTTTATCTCCTTATTTTATGTTCACACAGTGGGTGTGACCAAAGTTGTGCTGCTGGTACCTCAAGCTGCTTCAGCTCCCTCATTCTGTGAACGAGTTCCCCTTGGCCGCCAAGATGAGACATGATGTAGATGTCCCTGCTGGAAGTAGCCTTTCTGTCAGAAAATCGCCATCTGGGGACTTCAGAAATTCTGGCGGACTGAAATTTCCATTTTTTACCATTCAGAACAAGCTGCCTCACAATGACAAGTGAGGTTTTGCTGCAAACAATATTGATATGTGGCTAAGTTGTAGTCTTCCTCTATAGGGATAAAAGATGAATTTAATTTCCTTTTATGATACAGTGACCCACTTGGTTGATTTAGGAAAGCCAGAAGATGGAATCTTTTTGGTCCTCAGTACTGCCTCTGCCAGGATCCTTCTGGACAAACTGTCTAGGCACAGCTGAATAAACACATCCTGTGATGGGGTCAGCACAAAGGGTGACAGTGACCAGGGTGACACCAGGCTGGCACCGGCCACTGAGGGGTCCCACAGGGCTCCATCCTCGGCCCTGTGCTGTTCAGCATCCTCACTGATGACCTGGATGCAGGACTCAAAGTAATTTTGCCAATGACACCAAACTGGAGGAGCTGCTGACTCCCTCAAGAGCGAAGAGGCCCTGCAGAGAGCCCTGGATAAGGGGCAGGGCTGGGCAATCTCCAGCTGTGTGAGTTTAACAAAGACAAGGGCTGGGCTCTGCCCCTGGGCCGGGGCAGCCCTGGCTGTATGGACAGACTGGGCAATGAGAGGCTGCAGGAAGGGCCTGGGGGCTCCAGGCTGGACACAGCAGCAGTGCCCTGAGCCAGAGGGACAGCCCTGTCCTGGGGCACCAGGCTGGACACAGCAGCAGTGCCCTGAGCCAGGAGGGACAGCCCTGGCCTGGGGCACCAGGCTGGACACAGCAGCAGTGCCCTGAGCCAGGAGGGACAGCCCTGGCCTGGGGCACCAGGCTGGACACAGCAACAGTGCCCTGAGCCAAAGGGACAGCCCTGTCCTGGGGCACCAGGCCCAGCATGGCCAGCCAGGCAACCTAGCAAGGGTTTCAAAGACCCCTGAATAAGACCCAGGTGCCTCAGGGCCTGAATTTAACCCCTTGGGAGAAATTACTAAACAGAGGGAAGAGAAGCAAGCCACAAAAATTAGTAGAGTGTAAATTAGATTGTTAGAATGTAGATAAATAGATTTCTGAGATGTCTGTGATAAGAGACACGTGGCCAACATAGAGGATTTGGGGTGTGGTATACCTCTTCCTCCTTCTTGTCCGTGCCATCCATGTTATGTGACATGTTGGTACTCTTGGATTGGATGGGGACACAGCTGGACAGTTTAACAAGATTGTATTGTATTGGAAAGTTATTATAAATATCTAGTGCGTAGTTTAGAGTATAAAAGATAAGTCCTGCCCAGCCGAGCACCATTCTGCCTCGGATGCTCAGCAGAACAGAATGCTGCTCGCCGGGCAGACACTCCTGAGATAAGAGAAAATAAACAACCTTGAAACTCCCGAAAGATCATCTCCTGCAATCACTCATCGGTGGCTTTGGGGGAAAACCTGAATCTCAGACCTCCAGCATGTCATCCTGAGGTGTCCCAAGCCAAACGGGGCTCCTCGGGCTGCAACAGGAATGACATGAGGCTGTGTCAGGGAGGGTTAGCCTGGATATTAGGAAAAGAATCCCATGGTGGGATTCTTGGAGTTCTTTGTCCTGTGCAGCGTCAGGAGTTGGACTTTGATGATCCTTGCAAGTCCCTTCCAACTCAGGATATTCTATGATTCAATTGAATGTAATGGTGTGAAGCGTGTATCACCTAGAGGGACACCATGAGCTTTACTTCTTAGGTGTAATGGATGAATAAATATTCCAGTTGACTAACTTCATAGTTGCCAGCATCAACATTTTATAGTGTGAGCCAGTTTTATTTCCCTTTTGCCCAGTTGATCTTTTCTAAAGAAATTATAAACAACTTAATCAACATTCCTGTCATGTGTCATCATATTAGGTTTCATTAATATCAGCTAGTTCTAATGCATGGTTCTAAACAGGCAATTTCTATTCCTTGCATTTATTACCTGGGCTTTTAATCTTGATACATAATCAATTTAGGAATTTCTGCACAGCATAGTCTGTCTCTATTATGTTGCCAACACCAAACGTTTGAACAGTCTGAGACTTTGGTGGTCCCTTCTTTTCAGACATTTCTGTTAATTGAAGCCTCCCCTTGCAGCTCCATACAGCCTTCTGCAGGAGTGGAGCTCTTCCAAGCCATGCAGTTTCTCTCTTGCCCCAAAAAGCAAAAACTATTTAAATTATACCTTTCACTGTCAAGTCCTTACATCTTCTGATTTCCTTAATTTTTCTCCAAGCAGACATCCCTCTCCCTCAGTCCCATTTGGAGTGTAAATTTTATAAAGTTAGATCATGAATCAGTGCAGCAATGTCTTCTGTTTTCAGGAGGTGTTGTTCTTTGTGCTGTGGTTCTGCTGTCAGTTCATCATTTTGGTGCCAGCCTGTTCTTTGTAGGATATTTTTCCTCCTCTTTTCCAAGCAGTAAGAGCTGATCTTCCTCCCTGGTTTTGTCTTCTGCTTCTTCCAGGAACCCAGTGAGGGGATGCTCTCTGCCTTTCACTGTGCCAATACACAAAATTCCTTAGACTTGTGGAAATAGTAAGAAAGCTGTGCACCATATTTATTTATCAATCATCAATTGAACAACTTCTAAAGCAAAATCCTTCCCCAATGAACGGATCTTTTTGCTTGCCATAGCTCCAGTTCCTGCACTTGAAGGCTCACGTCCCAGCTGAACCTTTCCCATGGAAAGGAGGATACTCTCCAGGAGCCCAGCAAAGAGAAGGCTCAGCCTTCTGTCACTGTCAGAGTGACAGTGGGTGTCACTCTTGGATTCTTCAGCCCAGTCAGAAAAGAACACAGTGCAAAGATGAACATGGCTTCTCTTGAAAAGGTCTTGAAAAGTTTCGTAAAACTTAAGGTGAGGTCATATAAGGATGCTTTGGACTCATAGTTATTTAGATAATTATTTTGCTGAGCTCAGTGCTCATTCTTCTGCTGAATTGAGAGGGATCAAGTCCAGCACCCTCTTCTTCAGAGTGGGTTTGCTTTTTGCTCTCCTAGAACAACCAAAGCAAATCAAGCTATTGCACTGAAGATGTCAGAGCACCAGAAATGAAACTGGCAGACTCCAGTTTTGCTGTGGTTCTCCGAGTACATTAAGATTTGGAGTGGCTGGGGCAGTCAGATGGACGTGGTGGCTGCCTGGCACTGGCCACCACTGTGGACATCACCCTGAAGGAGGCCACTGTGTAGCCACATGGGCAGGTGACTTTCCTTGGGAATGCAGGGCTTGAGCTTTCCATTCCACAGGACAGAGCATTTTACACCATAAGGGTGGTCAAACACCAGCACGGATGCCCAGAAGGGTGATGAGCTCTGCATCTTTCTTTGCAGATACTCAAAGCTCAGCTGGAGCAGCCCTGAGCAGCTTCCACAGCTTAAAGCAAGAGGTTAGACTGGCTGTTTCCAGAGGTGCTCTGACCTGAACAACTTGGAAAAGAGACTTGGATCCTTTAGCTCCTCACAGCTGGTTTCCATATTCTATGGACCCTGGGCTTCTGACAGAGTAATTCCCACTGGTATCAGCACCCTCCTCTTGTGGGAGCAGCTTCACAGTTCTCTGAAGTCATGTACATAGAAAAGGAAAAGCCTCTGTGGAATCATCAAGGAATCAGGAGAAGTGACTGCCTCTTAAAACTACAAGGAGCTTGTAAAGAATAAAAACAGTCTTTACTTTCTCTGTATTAAAAAATGAAAAAACACACATAACACCTTCCTATTTCAACTCCACTCATAGGCTGTGAGTTCCTGATGATCTTTAGACTAATGTCACAACTGTAGAACACAACCAATGTTAATAATGCCTAGCAGAGACTACTAAGATAAGGCTGTTCTTTAAAGGATGCTCTCCTTTTTTCACTCAGAAGCAGAAGCAAAGCCAATAGGGAGCACGAAACATCACCAGCACTTCTGAGACCCCCATTCAAGGAATTTGCTTTCACACATTTTGTTGTTTTCCATCTCCCAGCTTTGAGCTCCTTTTGTTATTTCTAATTGATAACACCAGCTTCAAAGTTTGGAGGAACTGCTCCTCTTCTGCCACTGTTGTCCTTTTTTCCTTTAGCAAATTTTTGGTTTTGTTTTTGGTTTTTGGTTTGGGGTTTTTTTGCAAGTTAAAAGGGGCTGCTTTAACAATGCATGTCCAGGATACAGGAGAGATGGGTGTCTTGCATTATGGCATCCTGAGTTCATGGAGAGATAATCCCTTTCCTGACCAGCAAATGCAGCTGCACCCTTTCCCTCCATCCACACAGCCTTGTGGCATAGAAAGTTCTACTAGTCTGATTAAAATTGGTGCACTAAAAGCTCCTGTGCCTTTATTGTAAGGGATGGCATAAGCTTGGTAGCAGTTGGATTAAAAGCAGTTAAGAAATCCCCTACTTTTAGCTCAGAAGAGGGCACAAAATTTCTGAGTTTATTGCAGTATTTGTGAGTGCTTGGTGGTTCCAGCTGTCATGCAACCAGCTCAGTGTTGACTCCAGTGCAAATACACTGCAGAGCTGCAGGCAGCTGATGAAGTGTCTTCATCATAGTTTGCTGAGTGCCTTGTCTATATTTTCATGATTTATTACTTCCCTGACTTTCTTAGGTGTTAGAAGGAACAATGAATCAATCCAGGCATTTTCAGAGTGGGGACTGCTAATTGCATGAGCTCTGTTTACCACTCGAGAGCTGCAGTTTTGACAAGTCTCTTGACCCCCTGTTAATACATATGATTAATTCTTGTTAAGGGTGTCTGCAGAAACGAACCGGACAGGTAACTCTTCAGAGCTTTTATTTCTTTCTGAACAAGCAATAAACATAATTATGTTTACATTGCATTCCAGCTGGAACAGGTGGGAAGAGAAGGTGTGGGGTAAACCATGGCTGCCCAGAGATGGGCATCCAGAAATACAGGCTGAGATGATGGGAAGCAGGTTGGAAGCAGTTCCTCTCATGACTCCCTGGTGGCTCCAGGGCAGCTTTCTCTTTCCTGTGTATATCACTACAGAGGACTGCAAGCAAGGGCAGAGGTGCTGCATCCCCTGGGGTGTGAATGAGGGGTGGGAATAACCAGGGGGAAGGGCACAATGTTATCGGGGTGCCAGATGTTTGTACCATTTCACAAAATGATGGAATAAACTCCAGTGCTGTGGAGCCAGCTGGGCCATTTTCTCTGGAGGCTTTCCCTGCCCTCCCATGCTTTACCTTGCTGTCCTGCTCTGTCTTGGCTCTGTCTCATTCCCGCTAGAACAGGGCTCTTCCTTCCCAGTGGAAGGAACCTACCCCATATGCAGCTACTGGCTCACCTGGAGAGACTTGGGGTTGTGCCAGGAGTTGTCCCCAGGCTCACCCCAAGCAGAAGGACCTGTCTCCTTTTCTTACACCACTCCTGGCTTGTTTCAGGTCTTTGCTGCTAATGCTGCTGGGAAGGGTGTTGGGGTTTGTCTGTGAGCTCAAATACAAGGCCAGGATGGGTTGACCCTCATACATCACCCTTGGGGACCCCAAAGAGGTATCCAGAGTGGAGGTGTGCATGGCAAGATGCTTCTCAGGGCGCCCCAGTGTGAGTGCTGAGAAATAGCAGGGACCAACAGGAAGCACAGGGAAGCACATGGGAAGCACAGGAGCTGCTGATAAAGGCAGCACAGTCAGTAACTGGCACATGTGAAGCAGCATTTTAAAATACCATGTAACAGACACAACCAGAATGGCTGTGCCAAGCAACAGCCTTTGAAAAGAGTAGAAAAATATAAAAATACAGGTTTCATCACCTGTATTAAACTGCTTTATCCTGCACGATTTTATTATTTCTAGAAAATTTGGCCCAGGTCATCATGGTGGGAGGTAAAGTTGGCAGGAGACCCTGAAATTAGACACTGTGGATTATTACACTGCACAGAGGAGAGTACCTCTGTGTGCACAAATGCCTCCTCAGCATGCTGGAGGTGCAGGGCCATGCAGGACCTGACCTTGTTGCTTTCTGTCCCTTGTGATTCAGCAGAGCAGCAGCACCACCAGGCTGAAACAGAAACCCAGCTGGGACAAGGCTGACTCTGAAGTTCACGGCACACAACATTGGAGCCACCTGGTTATGTGCCCTGCAGAGGTACAGATGGAGTCCCCTTGTCCCCTCCATCAGCTTCAGCCCCACTCCCCCACAGGCAGGGTCCCCACCAGGACACATTCCCCTGTGGACAAGGAGCACTCATTGAGAGAATGCACCTCAGCACCCTTTGAGACCCTGTCTCACCTTTCCAGGGGAAAGGTTTGTACCACCAATCTTGATGTCTTCTGGTATTCCCAATTAGCCTTGTCAGTGAGCTGGGCTAGCCCTGGCCCCCACAGCCAGGCTCTAACTGCAGTGAGAAAGGGGCACTTGGGGCTGCACTGGTAGGAGGGTGCTTTAACATCATCTTTGACTCTCGCCAGCCTTTCCTGGGTGTTGGGGAGCCCGTGTGGTTGGGCAAAGCTTTTTCCTTACTCTGATTTTGAAGCTCCATTCTACCATAAGCTGCTACGTGTTTATAGCAACCAGCATTTTCCCATCTGGCCCTGCTCAAGTTGCTCACCCCATTCAGAATGCAGAGAGAATGACAGGGTGAATGTAATGACAGTACTCCAAACAGGCAACCTGTCTGCCTTGTTGTTTCCCATGGCTGTTCCCCTGTCCCCAAGGCCATGCAGAGGCAGGACCAGAGCTCCAAGGGAGAGAATGGGCTCATCTCCCACAGCAGGAAGCATCTGTCCACTAACCAGGCCCACATGGCCCTGGATGGGAGCAAAGAGCACCAGGGCACGGTGTGCACAGACCCAGTGCATGTGGTGAGGTTAATTGCTCTGCTCAGTTTTAGTCCATTATGCTCTGGAGAGGGAATACACTTCACTGGGAGGGGGGAAACAATGCCGAGCGATTTGTGCAAAAGGAAAGGCCCTTTCCTTTAATCTATTTGAAAGCTTTTGTACATCAAAGTCCTGGCCAGAAGAGCTATCGCTGATATAATTGGTGTAGACAATTGTGAAGGTTTTGATAAAGACCTTTGTGGAAGAGCTATTCATGGGAGGCAAAGAAAGGGTCATGGTTTGGGCAGCAGCTAAGAAACAAAAATCTCAAAAGCAGGATGAAGGCAGTGCAAACATCACACAGCTCCTTATCCCACCCAGCAGCATCCTCAGCTCCCCACACGTGGTGGATGATGAGGATTGCCAGGGGAACAGGCCAGAGTGGGGGAAGAAGATCTCCCCATGAACACAGCCTGGGTAAGGCTCCCTGAGAGGATGAGGTGGTGGTTGTGGTAAGCCCAGATCAGCTCTCACCTCTTGGAGAGAAAACCGAGCTAGGGCCTTGGGCAGCTCACCACAGTAGTCCATTGGGGGTTACAAATATATGCTATTATCCCAAAAACTCCTAAAAAAATGAAGATATCAGATAAAAGTCAGGAGAGGAAGTAGCAGAGAACGGTGTCTAAATGCTCAGATAGGAAGGAAGAGGGGGTCTTCTTCTGGCACTGCTGCTCTCACCAACTCCCAAATGACAAATCAAAAAGAGAGAAGGGGAGCATTTCCAAGATGGGAAAGTAAGGGAGTTAGAAATAGAGTCTAGCTAGAATGGAAATTATTTTAATTTCTAGATGAAGTGAGTAAAAAGCAACATAATGACCAATATACAAAATAACAAATGGCACAAAAGAGGTGCGCATAAGTGCTCCTATTTTCACTTTTCACATAAAAAGAGAACAAAGGGACAGTCAATAAACCCAAGCAGCAGCACACATACAAGGATAAGCGAAATATTGTTGTTCTAATGCACTGTGCATAATCATCCAGGGTGCTCCCTGTTCCAAAATATCACTAAAATCACAGATGCAGAGAGACTTGCAAGAAAGGGACAGGAATGTACCTGAAAGGAAAGACCATTTGCAGTTATATTTGCTCTGTGTGAGTTACTTGAGCAGAAAGCAATAATACGGGTTTTAAGAGAGAAATTTTCACACAAACAGCAATAAATGGGAGGGGGGCAAAGATCCCCATGGGCAGATTATTCCAAAAATTGCCTTCTAAGGGATGTCTTGTTCCTCCTTCTTCTGAAGTATTTGCATTAACTGTTGGCAGCAGTCAATGACTGGAAAAGACAAACCACTTCTCATCTCCTCTGGCTCCCTCCTGCAGCAAGAGCAGAGCACCTTCCCACCTTCTGTGTCCCCAGCATGAACCCAAGACAGGGTTTTTGATCCTTCCTGGGGCACCAAAAGCAGCTGCTTGGGTGGGTGCTGAGTTCCAGCCTGCTCCTTCCTTCTAGTCAAGGAACATTTCACATCCTCAGCCGTATGTGAGTGAGGGAGGTAAAAATAATCTTGTCATCTTTTTTTTCTTTTTTTTTTTTTTTTTTTCCATTGACGTGCAGTGATATCTCCCCTATTCATTGCTGAAATGATCCAGAATTAATCTCAGCTGACAATTCTGCCCGGTGATGGGAATGCACATATTAGTGATACACATCAGCACAGCTTCCTTCAGGAGCACTGTCATCTGGATAAATACCAGTGAAGGTCAGCAGTGGGGAGGTGGGGCAGGAAATTACTTGAGAGGGCAGCCCAAATGGAGCTGATAACTGCACAGCTGCATTTGTGGACATCTTCCTTTTCACGGCCTCCCTTATCTGAGGTAGATCAGAAACTCAGGTTGTTCTGTCCCATAAAGTTAAAATTAAAATATTTATATTAACCCAGCCTTAACTTCCCTCTCTGTGAAGATGTGTCCTTACACCCAATTCAGAGCAGGAATTCCTTCCCCCAACTGCTGCCCACTCCCAAAGGGATGGCATCCCAGTTCTTGACCTCTCCAGAGCTGTGCTGCAGCACTCCCACCATCTGCAGCAGCTCCCTAGGAGGGAGCTTTTCCCTCCCTCCTAGACACACCTGGCACACTCTCCCACCAAAATACATCCATTTCAGGCAGTGGTTGCTGTTCTCCCCTCTCTCTGCAATCCCAGCCTGGAGCTCATTACCCTCTGCAGAAGATGTGGTGGCTGGAAGTTGGAGGACAGAGCAGGGCACCCTCTGCTGATCCCCCTCCATGACAACTTTAATGTCCCACACCATTGCTCCTATCCCTGGAGAAGTCATTCCAATATAGGGCTGATCAAATGTGAACATTAAGAGACCTTATTTTTTGTTGTGTGTTTTTTTTGTTCCTTTTTTTTTTTTTTTTTAAGACTTTATTCATCTAACATGCTTGACCAAAAATTACAACACTCAAGTTATGTCAAAATGATTAAATAATCTTTAAGCTTTCATACCTCAAGTACTTTAAATGATATTTTGAAGTAACAGTTGCTTTCATATCCTTTCCACATAAAAATACACAGTATTTGGAAGATACCTTAGGAAAAATTATTTTTAAGAGAATATTTTATGGTTGACATAGAAATTTTGCTGAGGCTAATAAAAGGACCTCTTCCCTTCACTTTAACATTTAAGTGCCATGAGCAAATGTAAACATTTCAGACTTTAACATACAGCCAATTTCCTGCCACATTTGTTGCAAACCACTTGAATTGTGACTAGCTTAGCCACTTTTATTCTAACTACATGCTATTGTTCATCTTCCCAATGATGACAGGAGTTCATATTCAACTATGATTTTCAGTTCTTACTGATTTAGGAGCTGATCCTGAAATTTCTACACCAGTAGCTCTGACAAAAGTGGCCCCATCTGAATTAATCTGCTTGTGCACTTGTGAACCACTCACCCAAAAACCAGTTGCAGGCGCCACCAATTGTTTTGGGTTTCGTTTTCAGGAAAAAAAGTGGCACATTAGTTTAGACACAAGGTCACCCAACAGATGACAAGAAATTACAGACCTGTGACTTGTCATGTTTTCTGGGGGTCTGGTGGCTTCTTGTGGGTCCACAGCATGAATCAGTTACTTGAACATCTTGGCTCCAGGCAGCACCTGGAAGAGCTGCTGCATGTGGGAAGCCAGTGAAAAGCAGAATTTGTGCCCACCTTGCTCAGAGTTGAAGCTCATATGGCCTGCTTTTACAACACAGGTATTTTAAATTGTTTATATGTATAATGTACATGCAGCTGCTACGTAAAACTCACATTTACATCCATGTAACACACACAATTCTCCAATGCATGTGAGCAGGTGTGGGCTATGCACAGACCTGCAACCAACTCTGAGCTGGCAGGGCTGTGGTCTGCCCAATGTGTGTGAACAAGATTAATGTCTAGATGCTGTCAGCCCCAAATTCAGGATGTCCACATTCTGAATACAACAGAAAAATTATCTCCATCAAGTCAAAAGGACATGCTTTTCAGTTCAAGGCAGAAATCTGTTTCTTGCAGGATATGTCTGAAGCTCTGGGTTTTTTTGGTGGTTTTGTAACCAATTCTTAAGCTTCTGCCTAGGGCAGGGCTGAAATCCCAGCAGCTTCAATACCTCTGCTGACACTGCAGGAGAGCTGCACGGGCAGTACAGTGGCTGTGGACCATCCCAACCAGCTCCTGACACGTCCCCTGCTTTGCCTGGTGCCAAAAGCAGCACAACAGATGGGTTTCTACTGGGTTTGTGCTGGGCCTGTCTCAGCAGTGTCCATGAGTGGGCAAAGAGCAGTACCAGGTCCCCTGAGGTGTCCTTTGCTCTGCACACTTTGGTGTGTACCCTTTGCTCACAGCCACCCAAAAGCCAGTGCCTGAACTACACCTTGGGTTGGTGCCTTCCCCTTGCCATCTCTGCTTCCCAAGGACAAAAATGGTCACAATGGCATTTCATAACTCCTGACCAGGGCCAAATTCAAACCAGCAATCTCATCATTGGCTACCTGTCCCATTAGCAGTCCCTGTGGGTTTTATTTAAAATACCATTACCAGTCATAGGGTGGGCTCTTTACAGGTTTCTTCTCTTTCTTTTTTCCTTAAATACAATCACATATCGCTTTATCATATGAAAACACAGTTATATTTTTCTATTTTTTTAAGGGAAATGTGTTTTGGTTTTTTTGGGTTTTTTTTTTTTTTTTTTTTTTTTTTTTAAACAGGCGAGGCCAGGTTACAAATTCCTGAGTTTATACTGCACTTAACACAGTCTCCCTTCTTGAATGTAGAGCTGTTTACAGCATGCTGGCAATATGCACCATTTCCCTTGCCATCTGTAATGCCAGATGTAGTAAAACTTCATTTCAGTATAGTGAATTAGGGCCTCTATTGCATTGGTTTTGAATAGATGCAAAGACTTAGACCTGGAGGACTTGGAGAAATAGCTTTCCTCCTGTGACTGGTCATTTGTGCACCGTCTTTTATATTTGCCATGTTGATCAGGGGAAAACATCTTTACCATAATTTTTATTTTACCAAGAGCTCACTGGAAAATATCTGAAATGAGGAAATCCTAGTCTAAACACTTATGTTTAAACTGCAAACTTTCTTAAAGAAACACTCCTTTGAAAGACATTGTTCTTTTAATAAGTCCAGTATACGGTATGTACAAATGCCCCTACTAGAGATATATATATAGATATATATATATATATGAATGTATATATATATATATATGTGGAATGCATTCACTTTTCTGTGTTCACAAACATTTTAATGGTGAAATGTTAGTCTTTAATCTGTTTCTGGCACCAAAATGTCTTTGTTCTTTGTCCACTTTTGTTACTCTAAATTTATCTGTGAAGAACTAGCAGGGAAAAAAAGAAGGATTTTGCTTTTTTTTGTTGAATGGTTCCCTATTGGGATTCTCAGCCAGCAATATAAAGTTGCTAATGTGTTGGGTACAACTTTAAATCCTCATTATAATCATGTGTTCCTTGGAGTAGGTAAGTCAATAACTATAGGTGGATTAAGTGGCTGGTAATTCACAGTGCACACAGATGCATTCACATAGGTGGTGGTTCCATCAGCCATGACACCATAACCTACAAAGGAAGAAAAATTCTGGTTACTCTCATTATTCCTTATTATCTTCTTTATTTTTTAATTACCTTTATCACACAATGATAAGTGCCACATTTTTTATTACTCAGAAAGAATTTTAAAATTCTCTTTGTGCAAAACATAAATGTTCCCTGAATCAACACAATCTTTGTCCTACAGCAGAACTTTTTAAATTGTGTAAGAAAAGCAAAATGGGCCCTCAGGAACTAGTGGCTATTATCTCTGGCAGCCAGCTCACTAAACCTCCTTAGAAGGACAGATACTTTTCTCTGCAGAGATTTTTTTCTTAAAATCTTTTTAGTTTTAGAAAGGATGCTCCTGATTGCTTGGGCTTGCAGTCATCAGTACAGCAAACTTTGATCAGTTTTAATCTTCCCACCTTTTTTTTTTCCTGGTCTGTGTTGAACATCCTTTAATTAACCAATGAAGAAAAAGCATTGTTTGACTGAGACAAATATGTGTACATGTGCATCTGGGCAGGATTTGCCTAGTAGGAACCTCTTCTTGCTATGGCTTTGAACTTGTTGACCAAACTGGAAAGGCACTAAAATGCCTGCCCTGGCTGAGAAAAAATGGCTTTATTATTGAATGCATTGTCTAACAGACAAGGTGAATTCACACCCTAAAAACCAGAACATTTCCACAGGAGAGCACACACATCCCTGCGCCTCACCAGTGGCAAAAAACCTCCAGCTACATCTCATGTCTGGCTAGACACCCGAAGCAAACAATTCCAGAGTTAAATCTGCAGAAAACCAAATTTCCAGCTCTAATGCCTGTAGAAGTACAGTGAAATGCTGTTTCAGAAAGTGAAGAAGAAGCCCTTTGACAGCTTGGTGTTATGAAAAAACAGACACGCTCTCCATTGTCAAAAATCTTTTAATGAATCTCTAGGAAAAAACATAAGCTTGATCATGTGAAAACTAAAAGTTTAATGTTGGAAACGTTCACGGAAATATTATGATCAATATGAAGAAATGCATTCATCATCAGAACTACATGATTTTTGAGAAATCACCTGGTAGAAAGCATTTGTGCTAAGATTCAATTTCACCTTTCATAAAGGTAATAGGGAAGTGTATTCATTGCTATATACACACTGAGTTGTAGCTATTCAAATCCTGGGTACTGAAGACCCTATGGTTTTTCTGAATGCAATTTTATGTCTTTCAGAGCATTGAAAGTTGCATAATTTGCAAACAAAGAAACAGTAGCCAAATGCCTTTCTTTTTGGTTCCTTAAAACATCCTGAATAATGCAGGGCCTCCTGCACCTCCCATGGAAAAACCACATTATAATTAGGGACCAGGCAGGGAAGAAAACTCTGTCAGGTTCCTGTCACAGGCATTTCTTCAAATCCCTTTCTGTTTGCCACAGAACGACTGTTCCGAGGAAAACACAAAATGCACGGAGGACAGTCAGCACCACGGCTGGGACTTTGTGTCTCCTCAGCTACACATTTGGAGAGAACAGAATCAGCCTGCTAGCCCACTCCTTTTGCTGGAAGATTCCTAATGCTGCAGCTTTCACTCCCATCCCACTGCCAGCAGAGTTTGCCTGGCCATGACCTCAGTGGAGTACTGGCTATAGTAGGAAAATCAGAATTTTAGCCAGAGCCCCTGCCATGCTGCTTGTCCCTTCCATGGGTGGATCAGCAGCAAGCCCATGTGCAGAGGTATTTTTTGGCAGACATGGTAGTTCAGAGAGGGAATAGGGAAGAAACATCTCTTATAAGCACCTCTTCCCCCCAGATGTTCAGTAAATGACTGCTGCAGATGTAGCTATGCTCACTCAGAGGAAGAACTCATCTGTTCAAATCATGCATTCTCTCTGCAAAGTGCAGCTTCGTTTGCACAGGCTGCCTGCAGTGGGAATTCTCCTCTGCAGAGATTTAGCATCCCACTGAAAAACAGGCTCTGCAGTTCCCCATTTGTTTTCTCTAAATTATGATAGTTAACAAGAAGAGTACCTTGTTTCTGTGTTTTGATACCTACTGTGCCAACTACATTAATTCACAGGATTTACCATTCTATGGAGGTGCCATTCTCTTCCCTCGAGAGCCAAAGTTGGGCTTGGTTTTAGCAGATGTGTTTTTGTTTACCTGCCTGAAGCTTCATGGCTTGCTGTTTGCTTATATCCCCTGCAACCCTCTTGGCTTACAATTTCTGAAATGACAATGAGTTTGAACTATATTCTCCAGCTCTCTTGGTTGGAATATCAAAGACTGCTCTAGCAGCATTATTTGTTTACTCTGTGATTTAACAGCACTTTGGACATAAACCAGGCATTAACAGGTCACTGCAGATGAGACACGGGACGAGAATGGACCTAATCCTTGAGCTATAAAGTAATGGTCAGAACATCTTATCCATTAATTTTACACCACCAGCAATGTCACTTCTAATGAGCCATGGTGAAAGCCCCCAGCAGCAAGTCAGAGAGGGGTATCTTGGGAAGCGTTCTTCACAAAACCAGAAGTGTCTGAATGCCAGCTCCTCCAGTATTTCCATCTCTACACTGGTGAGACCCACAGGGATCCTACAGCAAAGGCTGGAGCAGTCCCAGAAGCAGAAACTGGCAGTTGTGGAGTATCTTTTCCTGCCAGTAAGTGAATACTGCCAAAGACTGAGCAGCTGATAATGCACACTTACACGCCAATGGTTCACTCCTGCACAGCCCACTGCTTTCTTCTCAGGCTGGGGGCACTGCTTGGAGCCTTGCTGCCTTACTCTGCCTTTCCCTTTTCCTGGAGATGAACTCCTGCTGTCACCAACTTCAGCAGTGGATATCTGTTACCATTTACTGACTTGTGTGGAGGGGAACTCATTTTTTTCCCCAGTGAAACATCATATAGTCAATAGAACCGCTTGCTTTGTCTGAGCACAAAATGTTTTCCCTGCCAAAGCATTCATAAATATCTTGGAACTTCTACAGAAGTCAGTGGTGACATCCCTCTTGATTTCAACTTCATGTATACACTGATGGGGAAAGACAACTGTTATTCTACAGCCTTGAAGACCATGCCTTAGGAGCAGCCCTCAAAACATTCCTACCCCTTTTACAAACACAGAAGCTGAGCACAGAGATCTTTCATGAATTACTGTGAAGCACAGATTCTGCTGAGGAAAAAAATTCCTCCATCCTAATATTTAGTCACTTTCTGTAACTACTGGATTTGTGTTCTTTTTTTTTTAGACTCACTGTACTCATCGTGTGAAGGAAGCATCAACCTGTTTTACAGATGTAGAAAATGAAAGATAAGCTCAAATGCAAGTATTGAAATGTGAGTATCAGCCAATTTCACCTCTATATATGCAGTTAAATATGTATCTGAATTCTAGAAGTGCTTCAGTTCAGACATTCAACCTTGAAAATGCTGGTTAAGCCTTCTCTGTTCGCAATTTCTAAATATATTTATATATAAAAAGAAATATGTTCTGACCTTCATGGATATGTCCAAAAACATGAAGCCTTGGCTGTATTCGTCTCTGGACTGTGTTCAGCAGCTCAACACATCCTACCCGTTGCATTTTCTTAGGAACCCAGTCTAGAAAACCTTTGGAAAAGAAAGGAAAGCTTTAAGAGAAGACAGGTAATCCACAAAGCTGTGCTGTTATACAGCATTTTTGAGATTTCATATCTCATGGCTTTTCACCAACAGCCACAGAAGAATTAAAATAGCAAAAACTGTGTTTGTCTTGGTAAGCAGAAGAGGTTTTACCCATTTTCTTCCTGAAGAGAATGAGGTGCAAAAAGAAGAAAGTCCAAAGAGAGCCTTTAAAGAATTTAAAAGAACATTAACTATTTAAAACCAGTCCTGGGACCTACTTTTTTAGATTGAACACTCAAACCAATGTAATGGAATCTGTGTTGCCAATACTACAACTATATTGTTATCACACTGAATCCTACAGTAGTGGAGCTCAGGTGAGGAATTCACTACATGCCCAAAAAATAACATCCTCAAGTTAAATCACTTCTTAACACAGCAAGCCCCACTTGTCTAAACTGATGGGTCTCAGATAGGAAGAGAAACTCAGGCCTTTTGAAGAAGATGTGTTTAAGTGCTTCATTTACTTGCACAAAAAAAAAGTGTAAAAATGTACTTCTTATGAAAATAGGCAGAAATGTTACATCAACTTGCCTCTTTGTCTAAAAATACTGCTGGGGGAAATTTACTGCCAACTGAAGTCTCATGTTTCCTTCCAAGTAGTAGTATAAGGAGGATGTTGTATTGGAGTGTTTGCAATAACCAATCTGTTTTCTTTCTATTGTTCAGTCATTTTCATCAGGCTCAAATTTGGAAACCTAAAAGATAAAATCCTCCTGCCTTTATTTTGTTATTCTGATATTGTCACTGTGTGCCTGTCATAGCTTTACATCTCTTGGATTTGCAGCATTAGTGTGAATATATTGTGCTTTTAGCCAGAGGTACAGAGCCTGGACCTGGTTTTCATACATTTACTTTTGATGTCCACTCAAGCATGGCTAAGCAGCCAACTTATTTGGTTTAAAAGACCAGAAGGGTGGTATTCAAGCTCTTGGAAAAGCTCTGAGATTTGCTAGCTTCAGGGTAGGTTCACACATTGAGAAATGCCTCTTTAGCTGCCAGTGCTTGAAAACTGGGCTTGGTAAACTGTGAGTTTTCACCAAAATGGCAAAAGTTTGCACTTGTTTCATAGCTACTTGGAGAGCTAAGGTCAATTTTCAGAACAAAAAGTTGGGAATAGGGCATCCTAAGTACAAAAAGAGGAAGTTCTGATCATGGTCAAAGACCTGAAGGTGCTGTTTGGCACCTGTTGGGGATGTAGAAAAAGAAAGCCCTGCTGAACTACAGCCAGACTAAGGAGTACTCACTGCTGCTTAATTTACTTTTGCCATCAAAGGGAGGTCAAAATTCACCAGAGAAAAACAGTATTTATGATGTCAAAGAGAGGCCAGCAATTCCTCTGGAATAAAGTCATGTTTCTTTTTTTTTCTTTTTTTTTTTTTTTTTTTTTTATTTTCAGAATAAAAATAATATATCCATAGATTTTACTACTCCAATGATTTGAAACAGTTAATTGTCAAAATGTCTGCAGTGAACATAAAGCCAAAAGTATTTCCACTTCAAAAACTTCACAAACAAAAATCCATAAAATTAACTTCTCCATTAAATTAAGCATTATTTATGTTGAACATGTTTTTGTTTACATGCATTATCACCCTTCTGAAGCCTTCCCATATGTTTGCAGCTTATTATGTACACCTGACTACACAAACTAAGAATAATTGATTACACCTAGCTAACAATTAGAGTTCATCTTAGGGGTTTTTTAATGTTTGGTTACTTGAAACAGGTTTCTGCAGCTGTCAGGAAAGTATAAATCTTTGTCACAGACTATCAAGCAGACAGCTGCAAATAAAGACTTAAAGGTGAAATTAAATTAAAAACAAAGAAAAGAAAGTGAACTTTTGGAAGAGAAATAAAAGAATCATAAATGGAGATTTTTAGGAAACAAAACTATGCTGAAATGAGCATTAACACTGATCCCATAATCACAAATACTGTATTTCATAAGCTGTGAAATATATTGCATAACTTTTTTAATAGTAATAAACAGGTTGCTAGTAAAATGGTCAAAAAAATAGCTGTTTTAACCTTTTTTCCCTCATCCTGTGTGAACCTCTCATGAATCCCTGCCCTGGTTTCATCCCAAAGCACTACTCTAAAACAGAAGAGAAAAATTACTTGGATTTTTGTTACATGGCTAAATGAAAAACAAAGTTAATTAACTCTTAATGGTGCTTCTGCATCTAAATCAGACCATTTCAAATCTATGTAACAATGTAGTATTAATTCATTCAGAGGGATGCACACTCTTTTGAAGTGAAGGAATGAGGAAGCAGCACAAAAAATTGAACAACTCCAGTGAGGTTCTGAGTTCCAAGATCAGAACAGGAATCAGCTTTCTGGTTAAAATAATTGGCTGGGAGGGTCAAGGAGGATCCTGTCTCCCAAAAGGTCTGTGGACAGAGCTGCACAATAAGGTGGTTCTGTAAGTTAAGCAGAGTGCTAAGTTCTTTGAAGTGTCCTGTATTTGTTGCCATGGGTTTCAGGAAGACCAACAGCTCCTGCCCTCAGGCAGAGGGTTCTCTGCCTGAGCAGTCTATTAATGCATCAATAAGAGAGAGACAAAGAAACAGGAACTTCTTAAAAAAAAAAAAAAAA
Source organism: Muscicapa striata striata (assembly GCA_030060385.1). Classification (NCBI taxonomy): domain Eukaryota; kingdom Metazoa; phylum Chordata; class Aves; order Passeriformes; family Muscicapidae; genus Muscicapa; species Muscicapa striata. The sequence continues at coordinate 446,844 of JAREIS010000293.1, read as the reverse complement.
AAGGAAATTCTTGGGGGATGGTTGAAGGTAAAGAATTAAAAGGAAAAAAAAAAAAACAAAAAAAACAACCAGAGAATACATACTGAGCCATGGAGATGAGTGGAATTCACATTACTCCATTACAATCACTGGAGATGGGTGGCCCTTCCTTGGAACTACTGCAATTATTAATTTACTTTTCAATTATTAAATCTACTGTTAAATTTATTACTGAAGTCTGTCTGTTGAGTGCCAGCTCTGCAGTGTTCTTTAGGGGTCCTCCTCCCTCTGCTGATGCCTGAGGCTACTGGGGAGGCCTGGTGGCTAAAGTAGCAAGGTGGTTGAATCTCTCCACTTTCCAACGTTAGATTTCAAGTGAATCTTCAGTCAGATGAAGGTTGGATTGTTTTACAGCTGATCAGCTGGCTTTGAAAGGGTTTTTCAAAGTGCTGAAAAAGCTTCTGAGAAAGTATTAAATATGACTTATAAATAAAACTACATGAAAGACACAGCATTGTGCCTTGGACCCTAGCAGGGATTACCCCCATACCAATGGGTTGGAACTGATATCTCAGGGCTGAAACACTCAATTTCTGACATCCACTTTTACAATACAGGCTCATATTGAAATCAGTCCATGGCATGGCATGAGACTCCACTTAGGTGAAGAATCCAAACACACACCCCTAACTGTGAGAAACTCTGCTCACAAAGAACTACTTTCCCCCAGGATTAGTGAGCAGTGGAATGCAAACATGTCTTTCTAAAGAAAACAAAACACAAACCCTTCAGATACTTTCTCCTCCAAGCTCTGAAAGAGAAGAAAGGGTGGAAGACGAGGGTTTTAGCTTCAGGAAATTGGGGAATCTAAAGGTTTAAAGAAACCAGCTGCCTTCATTTCAAGCAAAGCACAGTAAGACTCAGCAGAACACTTGAGTACATGCTTCTTATTCATATCCATTTATTAAATTAGTGAGAGTCAAACACACAGTCACATTAAACATAGACTGATATTTGTTAAATCCATTGAAAAAAAAAGCCTAAAAGCCTTAAGCCTTTACTTAATCTGGGCAAGTTTGTGTGATTGTACTATTTCTGTAGCAAAGGTAATGTCAAAATTTTCTAGAAATACAAGAAATCTATTATAGATAGATAGTTTTTATATGAGCTATATTAATATTTGGAAATACACATGCAAAACTATTTCTTTTTTATTTGTTCATGTTGCCAAATTGTATTACAGATAAGGAATTCATCCATCCTGTCCAAAGAACAGGCAAACAGTGAGGAGCATTTGGGTTTGTGAGGCAGAAGGTGCTCCAATTCAGCATGATGAGGGAAAAAAGAAATTCTGGGTACTTGTTGGTGGGAGAATGCAGTAGCAAGTCAGGGAAAAAAAATAAGATCCTAATCATGCATTTCTCTTCAAACAGGCTCCATGCTTTCAATCTAGTAATTTCACTAGTGGCAGATTAGACATGTGCATAGAAAAACTAGACCCTGATTATTTATAAAGTTCATTATGGCTTTATGTGTCAATGTTTCATTTTTTAAGCCATTATTTAATTCCCTGGCATTGAGCAGAGATAGCATAGGTAATCATGAGCTGAAGTTCTAGTGCTGCTGAAATCAGTATGCATGTTGCTTTTGACTTTGGAAAATCAGGATTGCACTCTTTTTCTAAGGAGAGCCATCAGTTACCATATAATCATCTGAAATACACAGCTAAGAGCACTATTATTTTCTTACCGAGCGGTGGTCCATGTGTTATAAGAATATCTATTCCATCTGGAATAAGGTTCCATTTCTCTAATAGTGCTTGGCCTCGTGGAAGATTAAAGCCCCAGCCATAAAACCAAGGTTGCCTGCCAAGAGAGGAGGAGAATGTCTTCAGTGCTATTTCCATGTACTGGTTATCTAATTAAAATACTGAGGTTGACTCTTTACTACCATGGAATTTGAAGACACAAATAGCATTCATTTTCTTCTTTGTGTGCCCAGTAATCCCCTCTTTCCATACAAGCAGTGTTGTTTAACTTGTATGGAAAACACATGCAGTCCTCCTTGCTTTCAGTAGACAGCATACAGTAAAATATTCACAGTATTGCTCCAACTACTTACAAGCCCTGGATACCAAGATCTCCATGTGTGGATTATCACGCTGACTCTCACAACATTTAGAAGAACAGCTGCCTCAGACACCTCCATGTGATTTATGTTTCACATTGGCTCCCAGCATGTTTGGCCCTTAGCCTATGACCAGCTGGGCAAGGACAGACCCTGGCACCATGACAGATCCTGCTCCAAAGTCAGAGACATCGTCTCTGCTGCTCTGTATCCCTAATTGGATACATCCCATCAGAACAAGAATGCTGCTGCTTCTCTTACACACAATTTTTTTTCTGTCCTCTGGTGTGTTGACTTGCTTTTAAGTAAGACTTTCCATAGTCAGGATTCCTTATCAGACTGGCATTTGCATTTTTAAAAATGTACTTATGGAACAGCTCATTATGGAGCAGCAGGACTGTAATGCTGCCAGTCAGAACATAATTTATCTGTATCTTGCTATCCCATTGATTAAAAAACTATATTTCACAGCAATTATATCACAGTGTTAAATTATGTCTTGCTGACTAGGCTCCAATTCTAGGTCATAAAATTGAGGGGTTAGTTTTCGGTTGGAAGTTTAAATAATTTTTTGATTGACATCTTGTAACCATACTCATATTTGAAGAACAACGAACAGAAAGTTTTTCTTCCACAGACAAAAAGATGCTTAACTATTGATGACTGAAAGGCTTTCTTTGTCATCCCCTGCCTCTTCATCACATGTCCTGGATAACCAGGGTCTTGAGAGACAGGTGTCCCAGGAGAAAAAAGAAAAAAAAAAAAAAGGTGAAACTTTTAACATCTGCTATCAGGACCAGAAAAACATGTCCCAGCCTCCAGAAGCTGTGCTGAGGGAGGTGAAGAAGGTGTGTGAAGGAGAGATGCTAACAGCACTAGCAGCGAAGCACAAATCTTGTTCTGAGTAACATTGCTCAGGCCAAGGCAGCTGGCTAAGAAAAACACTCATCCCTGCATCAGCCACAAACTCACACTTTTCTGGTTACCTGTTCAATATTCCAAGCAGCCTTTCCTCACCTTCCTGCTGCCAGGGTCTAGAGGGAGGCTCAGGTGTCAGCTTATCTCTCTAAAATTTTCTGAAAGGAGGTTTTAGCAAGATGGGAATTTGGTCTCTTCTCCCGGCTAAGAATCTATAGGACAGGAGGAAATGAGCTAAAGTTGTACCAGATGAGGTTTAGATTGGATATTGGGAAAAATTCTTCACTGATATGTCAGGTGGCTAGATCATCATGCCTGGAAGCATTTAAAAGATGTGAAGATGTGGGACTTGGGGACAAGATTTAGTGGCATCAGGTTTATGGCTGCACTCCATCATCTCAGAGGTGTTTTCCTAAGCAATTATGGGATTCTCCTAACTGGCTTATTGTGCAGCAAGACACCAGCAATGTTACCATGTGACATTGCCACACAGCAACCACATAAGCTCTGTGGAGCTGGATCTGCCCCTCCTTACATTCAGCTCACCACTGAGATAAGGAAATTATTTCTACCACACAGGAATGCCTCGAAAATAAAAAAAAAAAACAAAACAAAAAACAAACACTGAAGTTTGTGAGGTGCTTGGATATTGCAGAAGTGGGAGGCTTTGTAAAAGCATACAGTGGTTGTTTTTTTCTAAACTCTTCATCCTTTCCTGCCTTGGGATTGCATTCCACACCTAACATGCCAAGTACATTTCTTCACGAAGAGGAAAATACACAACTGTTTGGCAAATTGTCTGTATGCCCAGGGCACATTTTCCAGCAGCAAGATCTCACTGACAGAAAATATTTGCAAGGGCAAATAGGTGGCAAAAGAAGTGCCAGTACAGTAAATCGTGTTTTAAGTCATTGACAGTTTCAAAGGATGTACATGCACCCCTCCCTTGGCCTGGTGGTCCTGGGCAGGGACAGGATTGTCCCTGGGTCGTCGATGGGAAATGAGGGGAAGTACCATCCCACAGGTGTGCCAGACACAGAAAAGAAACCAAGGGGAAAGACCAAGTGTTTGCCCAAGAAGCACAGGCCAAGAACTCACAGAATAATTATTTTAAGACTACAACAAAGCATTTTAAAAGAGAAATAATCATGACTGCCACCGGTCTCAGCAGAAGTCAGCTTAATCCTGCTGAAATCCAGACCACAAACTGCATACACAGCTGTGAGAGCCTCTGCCTGCTTCTACCAGGGCTGGACTACACACAGCCACTTTCTAAAAAAGCCCATTTCTCCTTATGAATAGGCATGATCTGCTTATTAAGACAAGAAGCACTTTCCCCATCCCTCCCTCCTCCCTCCCTCGCTCCCTTTGTGGTGACTGCAGCGGGGCTGGTAAGTTATGCATGCTGGAGCTGTTCTTTTGTGAAGGGGAGATGTTACAACTTGTGTGATTTGCCATTATGCTGTCTTTTGTGACAATCCCGAGATGGAAGGAAATGTCTGGAATATTTCTGGCAAAAAAAAAAAAATTATATATATATCCCAGGTCCAAGAAAGGATTCAGCGGAGGATGTTGGCATGCTTTGCATTGGAGAGAAGAAAGACAAATCCCACTTCAGTGCCCCCACCCCCAAAGAAAAAACCATCTTTATAACCACATAGGGATTTTATAAATCCCCACATCCCTTCTTCTGAAAATTTATTACAAAACATCTATCAAAGTTTCAGAATAGGGAAAAAGCCTTCTTCTCTAACACCTACTAATGAGCCTGTGACCTGGATATCATGCAAAGACAACTTTGTCTAAAATTTGCATATATGATAGAACCTGAAAACAAAATTAAATTTTTCATATTGAGTACTGAATTTCTATATTCCCAGTTAGTGCTTACTCAGGAAAAGCGTAATTATTTTTATAATGTATTTTTCAATAATACTTTACATTTGACAAAGAAAATATCGTCATGTATGTTCTACAAGAGAAAAATCAGCTATCCTCAAAAAAACCAGAAACCAACCCAAGAAAAATTTATTTGGCAATTAAAGACATACATCATTAATGTATTTCACCTTTGAAGTGAAGCACTCATCTGTAGAAATGTACTTTGATTTAGGTGTTACCTTTTTCAAGTGAACAGTTTGAGTGTCTCCAGCACTCTACTGAAATTCAACCATTTTATTATTTTGATAAGAATAATCATTGTCTACATAGAAGACTCAAGGGGGAAAATATATCAGAGGTGAATTTGTTTACATCACAATTAACCTTATGTTTAAAACATTTGAACAAGTTTTGCAGGCCAAATAATCTGCCACACAAAAAGGGCTGAATTATCAGAGTTTGTGCTAGAAATCGGATGTTGCTTTATGTACTGAATTTCTATCTTTCTGTTCTAAAGTAACCATTGGAATAATTTTCTTACAGAATGATAGTTGCTATGACAACCATAGCAAATTTTCCTTTTCTGAAACAGATGTCTCATTTAGTTGAAAATTAGAATGTGAAAAACCCATGGGAAAAATTAATTCAAACTTTAACAGAACACTGACTACAATGTAATCTCTTATAGGTTAACCCCTTAACATCTTTCTGCACTCCTATAGTAACCTTCTCATAAATTCTAATTAAACCAGTTTAACCTCCTAGGAATGACCTTCTTAGCTATCATTAGCACTTTAGTTGTCTTTGAAAGGATCATTTCTGTTATAATAGTAACAGAAAAAAAGTCATACTAAAAAAATAATGGTCAAACATATTACCTCCCTAATTATTTATTAGGGTTTTCTTTTTCTTCTATTCAGCTAGTACTGGAAAGAGCTAATATGTAGCCCAAGGATTCTTTTGTCATTTAAATGGGGCTTTACTTAGTTTTACATGTGATCTACTGCAAAAGGTGGGGATGCACCACACATATTTGACCTGCCCTTTATGTGAAAACAGAAGGTTTTTCATTTTTAAGCCACTGGTACCCATCTCAATCTGGCAAGCAGCCATCCAAACAAGGGATACTTGACTGAGGAGAACTATCAACGCACGTGGATTTTTCTATTGCAAGCGATGAAAGACTGAAATTTGATTCTCCATTGCCTTGGTTCAATTTAAATGTTTTAACTCAAAGAATGCTTTTCTTCCTTTCCAGCTCAAGGGGCTCTCCACAGTTTGTTTGCACCCCTGCAAACAAACAGGGCAGAAAACCATAGGCACCCCCAGAAACATGCCCCCTTGGCACTGCCTGCAGGGCTGGGGGGTGGCAGCTAACCCAAGAGCTGCAAGATTTATTGCAGCAGCTGCCTCGAGGCTGCCAGGCTGAGTAACACAAATCTTGCCACCAGTAGGCACCAATTACTCTCCTTGGCTTCAAGGGGAAAGCCCAGTAGCCACAGTGGTGGTTTGACTCCACAGCAGCAGTGTTTCAATGGGATCAGTGGGCAGCATCCTGCAAACACCTTGGTTGCAAAAAGTGCAGAACTGAAACACATTGTACCTCCTAATTCCTATTGTTTCCTATATATATATTTTTTTTTGCAGCTGAAAGACAAGTTCTTTCACTAGAATTCCTTTGCTTACCAAATAAATTTCAAAGGTTCACAAACACATGCAACTTGCTCCAGTCTTTTCTCCACAACTGTTGTCATTTTTCTCCTACAGGAAAATAAACAGATATTGGTTGGTGACTGTCAAGAAGCTCAGTGGGAAAAGAATGGACCAAATCACCCTTCTCAATCCTGCTCCTCTTCCTGAAAAAAGGAAATATTCTGTATTTAGAAGGCTGGACTACCCATGCTGAAAGCCATACTGGTAAGAGTCACTGGTCAAGGGCCATGGAGCACAAAAAGCAGATTCATCAGTGGCAAGCATGGGCAAAACTCCAACACATCCTGATTCCCAGCCCAGGAAAACTCAGTGTTGTCTAATTTTTCAGTTTAAGTCTAATTTTTCCTGGTCTTGATATAATCTACTATCATAACTAGCTACAGTCCTGTGAACATGGGTGTACAGTACTAAAAACACTGCATACCTTCCTTGGTGTGCAGGTTCTTCAGGTGTTCATATTTTTACATTCCCCACCACTGCATAAACTGAATTTACCCAACTGCTACATTTGCCTTTTTAGCCCTTCCTCAGTAAGTAATTAACTATTTTACTGAGTATTTCTATAATTTTTAACTCTACTTTCTCTTCAAGTAAGCATTCACAAAAGTTCATATTTTTGGTTTTGTTTTTTGGTTTTGGGTTTGGTTTTTTTTTTTATATTGGCTGTTTCATCTAAAGTCATTGTGAAATAACACAGACCTTTTTGTCTTTTCTTCCTTGCATGCAAAAGGGCCACCCAAAGCAGGAAGGGAAAGGACAAAAGTAGCTATCAGGCCATTGGTGCTCAGAATGACTGTTTGTCAGAGCAGTGTTTGTTTACAGGCTTTGAAATTTCATTCAACATCTGGGCATCTGAGCCAAATATAACTTGGAAATTATCTAAGGAAAAACAAGTTTCAGAAGTCTTCAGGAGCATCAGAAGATTTATATTATGTCTAACTTCCATGTAAAAGAGGCAAGGGTGGTGTGATTTTAGAGAACAGCAGTGTGGAAAAATAATTAAAGTATGCAAAAAAAAATTTAAATATTTTCATTCTTAGTATTGAAGCCAGGTCTTTTTAATGAAAGATAAGGCCTCATACTTATGACTAACAAATGGAAACGATGCAACTCAGATCTTCTACTGGCCATAACACACAACTCTGCTTCCATGGGGAAGTTTGCCTTACTTGCTTTGCATCCAAGGTTGTCATTCTTGAAACTCTGAATCAAATTAAATTATTGTTTTCACAAAAGGAAAGAAGGATAAAAATCTGAATATGGCCCTTTGTCAGTAATTATTTCTCTTGCAATTCGAGTTTCACATGAAATCATTCATCTTTTGTTTAGTAAAGGATTTCATACAGCTCTGACTGCAAAGAAGAAAGAATGAGCTATGACTAATAGGAACTGATCATTTCTAAACATTAATCTGTTATAAAACAATGAAAAATAAAATGAAATCTACTTTATCTTCATAACAAGAAAACAAGAAGGTAACAGGTAAGGAGGAAAATTAATGAAAGACTGAATTTAAAATATGCCAGTACCAAATGCAGATAGTTTATCTCATTCTTCTGGAAGGCAAATGATTATACCCCATCTGATATTTTTTAAAAATAATAAAATAAGCAAAGGTAGAAGCTAATTTGGAATAATTAGTCAAAAGATTCAGTGCTGAGGGTTCAGATGTAGAACTGTACAGACTTTCAGTACAGTCCTAGGGATTTAATGAGAGATAAGGTCTTGAGTTCCTGATGTCTCAGACCTGTTCCCCCAGTCTCTTGAATTCTCAGCATCCAAAACTATAGGTACAGCCATTATCAAGCCCATATTTAAGATACTGATAGCTGGCAGTCACAGAAAGAAGGATTAGGAAAGAAGAGGAGCTAACAGCCCCTCTGTTTGCAGTACAGTCACAATCTCTTTTAAATATAAAACCTGCCAAGAAGGGGCAAATAGAGAAGGAAAAAAAAAAATTATGCCCATCTTTGTATGACATCTTTATAGTTATTCACTGTCAGATACCCAGACAGCTAAAGGGAAAGAATGCCCTTGCACAGTTCCAGCTAGCTGGTGTTTGTTGGAGTCCCCTAATGCAGGTGTTTGCCACCTGAGGAGATGGAATATCCCTTTTAGGGGCTCTCCCAGATGAAACATGACTAAAATATGTAGGATATGTAACAGGTGCCCTGAAAAACAGAAAAAGGCTCTCACAGTAGCCACTGAATTACTGGGTCCCCCAGTTACAGTCAGACCCAAGAGTTACCCCATTTAGTAATTGACCAGGTTTACAATCTTGTCTCAAAATACCAGGAGTAATCAGGCCATATGGACTAACTGTCTGCCAGTTCTTTTCTGATTTTCCTCCCTTTTTATTTTTTTACCTTCTTTTACTTAGAAAATTCAAATCCATTTTGATTTAAACAAGCATGAAAACACTTCCAAAACTAATAAATTAATGCAACATGTGTGCATATATGCATGAAGTGCATTATTATTAATGTTTCCAATTCAGCAACAGATGAACTTCTTGTTTAAAAAAGCACATACTGATACTTCATATGCCATGTGTCTACCTGAAGTGAACAAAATCCAAGCAATCCTAAATTCCATATTTATGTTTTCCCACAGTCTTAAATTCACTCCACAGTGCAATGGTGGAAGCAAACTGCTGCAATATAGCTTTCTATACCAAAAAAGTAGATGGTTAACAGCTATCCTTCAGCTATCTAGGAATCTGAGATACCTTAAAAATGTACTTCTCTGATGTAGATTACACAATGAGAAATATCTGACATGCACAGGTGCAACCCTGTGTTGTAATATTCAGGGAGCTTTGTCTGAACTCAGGGGAAAAAAAGGAATTTCTGAAGAAGGACAAGAAACTTAAGAGGACTACAAGGATGCTGTGGGTTATACAGGGAAGAGAAGCAGAAGGACCAACTCCCAGATAGAGCTTAATCTACCTACTGCTGTAAAAGATGGTAAAAAAATAAGTATATCAGCAACAAAAGGATGAACAAGGAGAATCTCCATCTTTTATTGAATGCAGAGGGAAACATGGTGACAAGGACTGAGGAAAAGGCTGAGGTACACAACATTTTCTCTGCCTCACTCTTTTGGTTGTTGTGATTGTACCGAGCCCCCGAGCTGGAAGGCAAGGACAGGGAGCAGAATGGAGCCCCATAATCCAGGGGGAAATAGCCAGTGACTGCTACACCACTGAGACACCCCCAAATCTGTGGGGCTGGATGGGATCCACCCAAGAGCTGAGTGATCACACGCAGCACAGCCAGGGAATCCCAACATGGGTTTGTGACAGGCGGCTCCTGCTCGGCCCACCCAAGATCTGTCACAGTGACCTCCTCAGTAGGTGAAGGAAAGGCTGTAGATGTGTTTCCCTGGACCTTAGGAAGTTTTCAGCACTGTCTCCCACACATTTTTCTGGGGACACTGCTGCTCACAGCCCGGGTGGGCCCCTGCTGCACCGGGTATAAAACTGGCCTGGTGGGGAATGGAGCCACATCCAGGCGGGGCCAGCACCAGGGGAGTCCCAGGGCTCAGCACTGGGCCAGTCCTGTTTAATCCTTATTGATGATCTGGGTGAGGGGATGGAGGGCACACCCATCTGGGTAGGAGTGTGGATTGCTGAGGTCAGCAGGGCTCTGCACAGGGATCTGGACAGGCTGGAGCCATGGCCAGGCCAGGGCTCTGAGGGTCAGCAAGGCCAAGGGCCCAGCCCTGCCTTGGGTCAGCCCAAGCCCTGCAGCTCCAGGCTGGGGCAGAGGGGCTGGGAAAGGCCCTGGGGGTGCTGGGACAGCAGCTGGACATGAGCCCAGCTGTGCCCAGGGGGCAAGAGGTCAATGGCACCTGGGCTGTGCCAGCCATGGGGTGGCAGCAGGGCCAGGGCAGGGACTGTCCCCTGTGCTGGCACTGCTGGGGCCACTCCTCAGAGCCTGGGGCACTGCTGGGAACCTCAGCACAGGAAAGGCACCGAGGGGCTGGAGCGTGTCCAGGGAAGGGAACGGAGCTGGGGAAGGGGCTGGAGCACCAGGAGGGGCTGAGGGAGCTGGGAAAGGGGCTCAGCCTGGAGAAAAGGAGGCTCAGGGGAACCTTCTGGCTCTGCACAGCTCCCTGACAGGAGGGGACAGCTGGGGGGGTCAGGCTCTGCTCCCAGGGAACAGGGACAGGACAAGAGGAAACAGCCTCAAGCTGTGCCAGGGGAGGGTCAGGATGGACATCAGGAGGAGTTTTGTCATGGAAAGGTGCTCAGGGAGGTGGTTGAGTCACCAGCCCTGGAGGTTCAGAAGATGTGTAGATGTGCTTAGGGGCAGGGTTTAGTGTTGGCCCTGGCAGTGCTTGTTTTATGTTTGGACTTGATCTTAGAGGTCTTCCCCAAGCTAAACAATTCTATGTTCCATTCCAATTTTCTCTGCTTTCTTAGTGGTGAAGAAAAATCCTCATTTTAATTCATTTTAAACAATGCTAATTTATTGAATGAAATAACAGCAATTCCAAAGGAAGTGTTCTGATCTTAAAGCAGTTTCACAAGTGGTAAATTACTTTTCCCCTTAAAATCCGGTCAGGGAAAAGAGAAAGAACTCAGACAGCTTTGTTAAAATTAGTTCCTGTGCCAGTGCCTCTATTTATGGTTCTTCATATGGAGCCACCATCTCCTTCTTGATGTAGTAACACCTTTACTGTGTCAAAACCTGGGCAAAATGCAAACATATGAGCTACCACGAGTAGGGAGGCTAATTTTCACCAGGTGTAAGTGGCTCAAAAGCTGGTGGAGCACTGCCAAGTTACTCCAGCTGAGAATCAGCTCCACATAGACCCACTCCAAACTAGTTGGCTATTTGTGTTTCTCTTGGAAAATCTCCAAAGGGCTCATCGCAGTGCCCAACTGTGTTTACATCTCTGAAACATCCTGAAATTGCTGCTGTCTGGGACTACAGCTCAGACTACAGATAGAGCTGGTAGTCCTTTTGTTCAAGGAGAAAAAAAAAATGGGGGGGGGGGGGGAAGCAGCAAAACAACAGAAGGAAAGGCACTTTAAACTTTAAAATCAGCTCTGTCTCATAAAATGAAACTTTCAAGCAAATGTGAAAAATAAAGAGAAAACTGCTGTGGGGGATAGCAATTTCAGTCTTGTGGTTTATGAACTGCAGGAAAGTGAAGCCAATTCCCTATAGTGAGATTACAGGTCTCCTCTTCTACAGGTCTTAAATTAAAAACCAGCTGAATCCAAAGTGAGCTAGTTTACTGGATCAGAAGATTCAATTATTTCTGCTAAGTAACTGAACGTGAACTACTTCCTTTTAATAATATACAACTAATAATTACTGCCCAAGAAAGGACTTTTTCCTACCAAGCTAATTAAACTAAAGCAATATATTTTTCAACCGCTCTCAAATTTAACTAAAGCGAGGAACATCGAAAAGCAAGTAAATGCAAATCTCCACTCACAGAAAGAAATACAAAGCCACACAAAGCATTCAGACATCACAAGAAATAGGATTTGCCCCAAATTTTTATGTTGAAATCAAGATAATTTCTGGTCTATATTCAGCATACATGCATGTGTGTGTCCTGCACACTTGTACAGACACAGTGGAAGAGCTTTACTGAAAAGTGAATACAAAGCACTTTTGGCTTAACTGGTTAAACTCCCCCTGCAAGAGGTCACAGTGAAATGTGTTAATGAACTGATCCATATCCCTAATACACAACATGCAAGAGGTGTCTAAACTACTGGTTTTCCTCTATTGTGACACTCTGGGATTGAACTGTTCCAGACTCCTCAGCCCCAGGCAATGCTGAGAAGAAGTTTTATTTGAGAGAAAACATTTTCTGGAATGTTCATCAACAACAAAAGGAAAAAAAAAAAAAAAAAAAGTGATATTCTAAACTGCTGTGACTCAGGAATACCTAATAACTAGAATTTATTGCCTTGGTTTGACTGTGATGGTATTTATGGACTACAATAAGTGTAGTCTACATTTTCATTTGTCCACATACCTATTGCAGACATTAATTAGTTAATAGCAACTATACCTATTCAACATGATATAGAAAATTCACTTGGGGTTAACAAATTTTTACTTTCTTCCATGCACTTTTTTCAGAAATGTTAACCACTCTTGCTAATTCATTTCAGTCAGTTAATTTGTATGGAAGCATTCATTAAAGAAACCTCTCCTGAATTCAGTATGATTGCTCACACAAGCAGTAGCACCTGTATACTCAGAGCCTGCTGAATGACATTCACATCTCCTGTATTTTCAAGTGAAGCAGAAAACAAAATGCTTTCCAAGGCAAATTTATCACATCAAATGCACCAATTTAAGCTAATTTTTTTGTTAAACAAAAGAAAAAATAAGGAGAAAAATGATCCAGTGATCTGTTCCTGATGCTAAAACAGCCAGAATGTTAAATCTCACTTTCTGCCTCTGGAAAACCTTTCACACTCCAGAAGTTCAGTATCGTTCAGTTCTCCACACCAATTTCCCTGAACAGCTGAGCTTAATAGATCAAAATAATTTTGCAGGAAAAACCATGTTTATGATCTTCCATATGCTGCAGACTAAACTACAAGTTCATTGTGGTTTTAAGTTGTTTTAGAAGCACAGCTTCCAAAATGGAAAATGGCTTCTTCTAAGTATGAAAGAGGAAATAAAAATATCACTCCAGCATTCTGTTAAAATACAATTAAAGCTGTATCTATGTGCCTCAGACGGACAATATATTTTAACAGGATGATGAACTTTTGTTTTTCTCTTCTGAACAAGTTGCTATTTCTTACACATCTGTCATGTCTTACATACCTTACACTGAGTGCCTGAAATAAAATATCTTCAGCATTCTCACTACAGTAACACAGCCACATCAGGTAGGCTTAGATGCCAAACTTCTCTAAAAAATTTCTGAAACCTGAGATGCCTCATTTCTAAATAATGAGTAGAGTCTATTATTCCCACAGACTGCTTTCATTTTATTCAAGAACCTCCTCAAGTCTACCTAAATTACTCACTTCTATCACCTGCCTCAAAGTCACTAATTAAAACAGCTCCAAATAGTTCCCAACTTTAACAATCAGGGAACATCTACCACTTTAAAAACATGTTTCTGAGCAGCCAAAACCCAGCAGTCTATAATTCATCCACATTCAGGATTTCTACATCCATCCAAACAAAACTGTAGCACAGACATGCAAACAAGCCACCTGCACAAAAATCTACTTAATCTGAAGTTTGCAAGAGTTTTAGAGTGAATTTTCCTCAGGAAACAGTACAGAAGCAAGTGCACTTCAGGTATTTGTATTTTTATCTTTTGACCAAGTGAGGGTGCAGCAAGAAAAGAACATAAAAGGATCTGGTATTTTACTAAGAAGAACATCTAGTATGGTTTTGTCCAGTAACAAAAAATTTTATTCCCTTTTTTGTTGTTGTTGTTGTTATGTGAAAGATGCTAAATAGGTTTTTTGATTTGAAAGGGGACATAAGAACTAAGAACTGGAATTGTCACTTTGAGGTAGAAGTTCTTACTCTGTGAGCTCTGGGAGTGAAACCCACAGTGTAACACCTTGAGCTGCTATTGCTGCTCTATATGGAAGGCACACTCCCAGCTTGGGAGGTTTATTATGTTAAATGAAGTCAGTATTTTATTTTAATACTGTTTCAATTTAATTGATGTTCACCTCAATGACTAAAAATTTGTACAAGGTCCCAGAAAGTAAACATTAGGTGATTCATCACCAGCAAAATGAAAGCGTGTCCCTCTCATGAAACAAATCTATAAATCTTCACTGATGGAAACTGAGTTCAGTGAGGAATGAAACAGACTACTGCAGCTGTTCTTGAAAAGATGGAGGAGGAAGGCCCTGAACTGAAGACTTAGGCCTGGAGTCTGCATGGAGCCAAAATAAGGCTGCCTAAATTTTGGCCCTTTGTGTGCTCTTTGAAACTGCCCTGTTACACATGGAAGTTACCAGCCTTTCCATGCAAAGTGCACCTGTGCACGTGTGCTCACACAAAGAAGAAAGCAAGCATTTGACAAAGAGCCAAACAACAAAGTCACCTACTCTGTGATAAAACACAAATCAGACAAGAAAATATCAACTCAGATAGGAGTTATATACCCATGGCTAAGCACTACTGACTACATTGGATGCACAGCTTGAGTAAGGACACTTGGCTGGAATAATTCAAACAACTGTGGTGCACCAAGAAAAGAGAAAACAAGTTGGAACAAATTGCCAGCTGTCCAACCAAAAGGGGATGATGATTTGGAGAATAAGCTGCCTGTTGAGGCTGCTTTGGGCTGATACAATGCAACCTAGATGTTGATGTCCTTTAGACTGGAAGGAATTCATCCAACTCCTCTGACAAAGCCAGAGGTCACAGAATGAGCCTCACCCAGTTTGTAAACTCAATAAAAACAAGACTTGAACAGAAAGAAACTGCTCCCCACATACACACTCTTAACTTTCTTCCCTCCATTCCCAATTTTGGAAAAATAAAGTGGCACCAGAGCTGTTGGTCAATGTGTAAATATGCCAGGCCAAATCTAATCAATGCTCCATTGGAGGGGGGCTACAAAATCCCAGGAGTCCAGCCCTGGCATCTGTCACTGCAGGACAAATGGGCACAAATGCCTTTCTAGGCTGACATTAATATTTGCTCTCCCATCTTCCCTGACTGGGAAATTAAGAGTTTCTGAAGTTCTTTAACAAAAGAATGAAGGAGGAAATGAGAATAGATAGACACTAGAAAAAAATTTTACTTCTGCAAAAAAGAAAAATGAGGTTCTGTTTCACAGAAATAGATCCCTCCAGAAAATTGAAGCCAAGTAAAAATCCACTCTGGATAATGAATCTGGAGGCAATCTCATCCAAAAGGGCTTCTTTAAGCTATCCAGGCCAATATGTCATTTAGAATAATGAAACTGTCATGTTTGCAAGAGAGTTGTGATTCTCCCTTCCTTTCCCACATGGTGGAAAATGGAAAAAAAAATGCTGAAAGAGATAAAATGTTCTCCTGCCACCTTGTATGCTTGTTTGAAAGCAGGAGGACCAAAGTTTCTCCTGCAGCTGTATACATCTGCTTACAATTATTATGGAAAGGTAGGAAAAATATCTTCTTCTGCCACTTGCATTTCTTTTGCACTGTCAAGTAAAACATGTACTCTTATCCTGCCACTAATGCACAATAATCCACTTAATAGAAAAGCCACTTGCCATTTTCCACAAGATCAGAGCATACACACAGAATACCTGTCTTTAGCAGATGCACATCTTTCCTACAAACCTCAGAGACATGTTCTCTTGTCTATACATAAATGCACATGCACCTTTATAGTCATTTGTTCTTACACAGCATTTCTGAATAACAACTGTAAAAGGATTAATATACAGTGGACTCATTCAGCAAGCACAGCAGATCCTGTGCACTGAATGCATCAGGTCTTTTTGTGCAAACACAGTGTGTAATTGTGCAGTTAAAATCTTTGGCAGTACAGAAAAAAAGAGTGGATGGTATAGTCTATCTTCAAGCTGTGGCAAGTACTAAAACTCTTACCTGCAAAGTAGTACTGGGGGTGGGGGGGTGATGAACTACAGTAGAAGGCTGAAAATCTGTAACTCAAATACTCACTAATAAATTCTTACTGTGGTTCTATGAGTGATGTAATCATAGAGTTAATACCCTGTCAACACAGAATCTTGTCTGATGACCTTCTGCTTCAAATCCAAATTCAAATTTCCACTATTATCTCCGTTTCCTGACTTCTGAACCACCTGTTGGGACCATCTGCTGCTTGTAGTGAGTGTGATAACAACAGCAAACTCCCTTTTGCAAGGCCTTTGTTGACACCTGCCCATTTCAGGTGTCTGCCTGACACACAGTTCTAGCTCCATAGTGGGATTGACAGAATCACAGAAAACTGGCACAAAAAGGATTTCTGGAGATCTCCAGTCCAACATATCACTCACTTCCTCTCACCACCACTAGATCTGGTCAGCCATGACTGTGTAACCAAGTCTTGGAAACACTTAAGGATGTTTTCTCTGCTACCTCTCTGCTTGCTGTATTTTTACTTCTATTATATGGGGGCTTTTTGTTACTGAAAAATAAATCAAAAACCTCTAGAAAATGGCTTCATCCTTGGGAAGTCTTAGCAGTCATATGGAATTATTACACAGAATTATTTGGGTTGTTATATCTGCCAGTTTTTCTATCTTCAAAAAATTTCAGAACAAAAAGGGTGTTTAAAATTACTTTTTAATCAGAAGCTTTCCATTTTACAGTAAATGTTATTGAGGAACTAAAGTCTTCTCTTTTACATTCACAGCAACTACAGCTACTGCCTGCACAAGATTGTTTCCAGGTCTGTGAATATGTTCTGGCCATGCCCTGGGTCTTGCTGGGATGAAACCAGAGCGCATTTTCCTGTGACTAGTTTTTGCAAGAAAACTCAGAGTGTCCAAGCTTTATACTGAAGAAGACCCAACAGTTCCCAGCACCTGGGCTGTACCGAAGGAAGTGGATTAGGAAGAGCATTTCCAGCAGGTAAGGGAGTGATCCTGCCCCTCTGCCCAGCTCTGGGAGGCACATCTGGAGAGCTGTGTCCAGCTGTGGCACCAGAGCCACGGGCAGGGACTGAGCCCAGGGGGTTCCACCTGGACAGGAGGCACAACTTCTGTCCTGTGCAGTGACTGAGCCCTGAACAGAGACCAGAGAGGGCGTGGAGTCTCCTCACTGGGGATATTCCAGACCCCTCTGGGCACAACCCTGTGTCCTGTGCTCTGGGATGGCCCTGCTGGAGCAGGGAGGTGGCACCAGTGACCCTCTGTGGTCCCTTCAGCCTGGCCCATCCTGGGATTCTGTGAAGCATGCTACATTCTTATGGATGCCCTGCTCATCCAGATCTAGCAGCCAGCCCCATAGGCACTGTGAGAAGCATTGCTCTGGACACATTGAAAATCTTGGTATTCCTGAGTTTCTCATGAAACTTCTAATGTTTTCACATTTCTCCTCCTTATCATCTATTCTGATAACCCATGGTCCAAGATGTGGCTTTGGTAAGTACTAATTCCTAAGTAGCTGCTTTTGTGCATTGCAAGTTGCATTTCAAAATGGCTGCTCCCTGCTCAATGATAATACTTGTGTAATTAACAATTAAGACAGTTAAATTTTCGTTTGTGAGTAGAGGCTCAATCTGGCACTTGAATTCTTGCCCTTGAGCCCAGGAGAGTTAGAGCATTGGTTTCTGAGACAAAACACTGTCCCATTTCTTCTGTGCAATTAAAAATAACCACTTAGTTTTAGATAATAATAGAGGACAAAATACCAAGTGCTATTAAAAATATTTAACCACACACAAGTGGTACATATTTAAAAGACCTTAGAGACTGGCATGTTATGCAAACCAATCAAGCTCTCATGGTTTAATTTGCAACTAAAACATTTTAAATAGAAGTAAAATCTAATGTGTACAGGTTATATATAAAAACACAGGTGGTACAGGCAAAAGACACTAAGTTAATGCTGCTTGGCTTTCACTCATACTCCAGTGTTCTCAAAGTACTTTGCAACTATTGATTAAGTTGTTTTATGAATGAGGGATATCTCTAACTTCTAATTATTTCTGCAAAAGATGATGTAAGACAGAAGGTCAGTGCTGCAAGCAAATTGAACGTTCAAGTGCATATTTTCAAAGCAGAAAGAGAAAATTATTCTAGGATACTAGACAAGCAACTGCATGAAATTTATCTTTCTTATGGTGTTCTGAGACCTTAAAGAACCTTAAATTTTGACTATGTTCCTAAATATTTTCCAATGGACAGTCTTGACTATGTTCATAAATATTTTCTAATGGACTAGTCTGTAAATGCTAGATCAAAAAAAAAAAAAAAAAAAAGATTCACCCTGTTAAAGGTTAGCAAATTTCTGTATCTTTTTAGAGATTACATTACTGTGATGTAGAAAGAAACTGAGATTGATTTCCCAGGGAGGCTATGGCAAACCTCTCCTTTCAGGGCAAACGAAGTATAGCAACAGAAATGCCAAAGAACAGTGGTGCTCACCAGGCATAGGAGTGTACTACAGCCTGAAATCCAGCAGCAGCTAGTCAAACCCCCCAAAAAGAGCTGTTTGTCTTCCCAAGCTTTTTGATTGTTGTGCTGGCTGATGGGGCTCTGCATCTGATGCCCTGATAGATTAATGAAAGGCTGTTATTGCTACTGTTGATGTTTCCACTGGACATATCATCAATTGGTGTGGAAACTTCATTCAGCATTGCTGAACAGAGAGTGAAAAAACCCAGTTTGGCTGGAAAACTTTTATCAAGACTCTCTCCCAGATGGAGAAAGCAAATATCTTCAAGAGACCTCGCAACACTCAACTTCTGGACCATAAAGGGGGAGATGAATTAGCAACACTGTGAAACATGGAGTGGGGAAGTGTAGCTATAAGCTGGAGTTGCAGAAAAGATGGAAAATGTTCTTTTTACTTGAAGGATAGGTCATGGTGGATAACTCAGGCAACTTGTGCAGAGTGACAGGATTTGTGCACAAAGGGAATGTGGTAGGGTTGATTTTACAGAAACATTATTTATGGGTTAGTGGGTAGACAAAAGGTTTTCTCAACAGGTTTTTGCGGATCTAATCACAAACAGAAAGTCCAAATCTTTCTCTTTACCCTCTATATACTGCTACTTTATAGATAGTGTTTTGCTTTAATTTAATTTCTCTAGACTTTCGTGAGATTTTTGATACTTCACTGACTGGAAAATGATTACTAACACTGGAAACATGGTGCCTGGTTATGAACACTGCAATGAAGATATGAGGTTGCCAGACATATTGTAAACAGAGCATAATTACAGTATTTACAGCTGGACATCAAAATGGGAAAAGATGCCAAGTAGCATTTCTCAGAAGTTAATTTGGGACTGATATCATCTAACATCGTCCCAAATAATTTAGAAAATTAAGTAGACTGTACATTGTCTGTATACACTGCACACACAAGAGGAAGATTAACTACAATACAGCAGGTTGATAGGTTGAAAAAAAAAAACAGAAAGATCTGGAGGTCTGAGAGGGAGAAAGAAGAGTGCATTTAAGAGGGAAACTAATCAATACAAAAGTAGAATAATAAGCTTAGACAAAATTAACATCCAACTCAAGGAACCAAATGGGAAAAAGCCAATTTTCCTTAAAAAAAAAAATCCAAGAGATTTCACAGTTTATTCACTGTGAAATTCACATTGGGATATAGGCATCAGGTTTGACAACTTGTTTGCTACATTTCAGCCTGCTGTGATGTTAAAAGGAAGAATAATATATTCCCTTAAAACCCTGCTTTTTAAAATACATTTTTACTTATTTTAAACATATACCAAATGCTCATGAAAGACCCAATTTACAGGCCCATTGGCAGAAACAATAAACAGCAATGGGACATTAGTAAGAGACAGAAGCATCACATACAAGGAAGTCAGGAACTAAAGTCCATCTGCCTCCAGAACTGTCAAGGAGTTCTAAGTGTTCACCGTGCAGTAGAGCAAAATCCTTGAAATGTTAAGCTGCCACTGATTTGTTGACTTTAGTTTAGAAGCTCAGCTAGACCTTGGGGAAAGCTATTACTTTATAAAAGAAAGTAAGATTCTGATGGATATGAAATAAAAGACCTTCACAGATGCTGAAATAAGCTCATTGAGTTAAATGACTGCTGTATACACTAATGGGCCTCCAATATTATCTGTAGGATGGAAAACCTCAAAAGAATTTACCCTTGCATTAAAATTAACCTGTAGTTAGATAAACAAACCAAGGATAGAAAATATATTTTATGACACAAAAGCCCCCTGCATGGACTGTTAAACAACTGCTCCTGGCTGAGAGTTTGAAGAGCACCCCAGTCTTCTTCCCCATCATTATTTGGTTAACCATACCCACAGTACAGTACATTATTTTGTCACAAGAATGATTCATTACAAGAAAATATAAAATCTTTATCAAAGTGAGTGTTACTTTTCTTCCTAACACAGCAATCCAAATGCAGATGATGCAGACAAAATGGCTGATGTGATAGCAATCAACAATATTTTTCTTAATGTATGTTTAAAAACCTGCTTACCAAGGGGAGCCATATATTCTGAATCCCCTCACCGTCACTTCAGAGTCTTGAAGATAGATGCAGTTTGTTAGAAGAGACTGTACATTTTCATAGCTCTCTGGCTTCAGCTTAGAAACAGAGGGGAAATAGTAAAAGTCCTGCTTGATTAAGTCAGCCATGAATTCCTGGTCAAAGGTCAATTCATGATTTCCTGCTATCACAATCTTGTATTCATAGGGCAGGCTACCTAAAACAGTGAAAAACAAACAAATTACTTGTTTTATGGAAGATTTGATAAAAGCAAACAGATAGACAAAGTGTTATCGATGCCTGTAATATGCTCACATATTTGAAACAATTGAGCCTACCCCTACTACATGTTATTGTAATTCCTGCTGATTTCAGGTAAATGACATTACTGTCTTTTTCATGGCACACTATGATTTAGCATGCTTAGCATTAATGTGTTGAAATTACTTTCAACTCATCAACCTTAAAAACCAGTCTGCAGACTTCTGCTCTACTATTTACTTCTAGTTAATTGCCATTTGTGCTGCAAGTATCATTTACTGTGACAGTGATGATAACTCTTTGACAGAAATTAGGGTTCAAAGAAGATCAGCCATAATGCTTCATAAAATCATGTCAGCTCTCTTCTCCCAGAGCTGAGGTCTTTGTCAGCCTGTACTGACGAGGTCTAACACTCAGAACTTGGGTCAGCCAGAGGGGTCTTTGCCCTGACATTAATATCAAGCCTTCAAGCAAGCCATGGATTCAGTTTGGCTGTCAAAAATCCACATCCCACAGTGAAATCTCACCGTTTGCCTCTATCCCATGATTTTTTCCCTACTCCATTTTCTCAGTGACTCCCTTAGCTCTGTGGACTATAATTTAAAGTGACTCATGTTCAAGAATATTTTACAACCCGTATTTAGTGAAAAACCTTAGAACAACCTCCTGATGAAGGCAAGAATATATATGCCCACACACGTGGGCTCTTCCTGAGAGCAGCACTGAAACAGAAACTTTCCACCTGACTCTGCATTTGGTTATTCACTGGATTCTGCCCCTGAGTGCTGGCATTGCCTGTCTCAAATAGCTCAGCACAAACCTCCTAAGCACATCTGGGAGGAAACAAAGACAGAAACTGTGCAAAGCTGCATTCATTAGCTTTGTTTCTGCACTGTTAATTTGTATCAGGATGAAGACGGTCAGAAGAGGAGGTTGGGACCAGAAAGAACATTTTATTGAAAATTAAACCCACCTTGCATAACAGCAATTTTGTGGGGTTTTAATTTTAGAAATGCATTGTTGATAACATAAAAATCCTTAGCCATGGCCCAAGCTTAACCTGGAGGCAGGCTATTTAGAGAATGCAAGAAACCAGTTAATATGCAATGGCAAAAGTTGGCATGAGTAGGACTTTGGAATAAAATGCAACAGAGTGATTCAGTTATGAGAACAGAAGACAGAACAGTGCTAGCCTAAGGGAGGTGACACAGGGCTGAACTTTGCCAAATGAAGACGTGGGTGATTCTGAAGTACAAGTTTCAGACACTTGTAACACCTGTGTACAGGTTCCAGTCTTTCCTATGGATCAAATATGTATGTGTCTTTAGAATTTTCAACAAAAAGTCTTTTCAGATATTTATAATTACATGTTAAATGTTCAAGATTCAATAATTTACTTGAAGGGCTTCTCCATTTTGCTTCTGAAACACTTGTCATTCAGCAGACATGTACTCCACCTATACAAGCTTTCCAGGTGTGTGCACACATACACACACAAGATAAAAATGTTATTTACATGCTGTGATATGTTTGGGTATCTTCAGGACTTTAAGGAATAAAGACATTTATCCCTGTATTCCACAATATTGTTACTGACTCCATTTCTGTTCTGTTTGGCAAATCTTTTCCAGCTCATCTGATCCATCCATCTAGCAGCCAAGAACCTGTACGAGCTGGTTATAGTTGTTGCTTCCACTAATGTATTTATGTCATGTTGCTGTCTGTGGGTGTTACTTAGGCAAATTAGCAAATTACTCTAAATGTACAGTTACATTTATTATAATGCCGGCCAGAGGCACTGCTGTAGTTACAGGTCTGTCAGCTTTTCAATTAACAACTGTGTTTTTGATGAGTATGCAGCTCAGTTGTTTTTTATTTTTTCCATTCCACACCAGGCTTTGGTTAAACTATTTCCTTTTCTTTGTTTTCTTAACTATACCTTTTACCCTTTAAATCTTAATTTTTTTTTTTTACTTAAAGGGTATTTTCTGCTGCTCGTTCATAGATCTTGCAATATTTTGTTCAAACCTTGCTCCTTGGAAGACTTTAGAGTGTGCTTTTCTTTTTACTCCAAGTGCTCTTGAAGTACAAAGTCACACTTAAGTATAAATCTTGGAAATCTTGTTCCTGCCTAGGCCCTGCTGTTGTAAAGTTATGTGTAAGGAACAGATTCCTGCACAATTTGTGGCCCTGGCTCCCTTGGCTAGCAACTGGACATCCCCAAGAGCACATAATCTAAGAGCTATTGTATGGCTGTGTTCCTATGCAAAACCCTAGAAGAAACACTTTTCCATTTTTTATCTCAACAGCTCCTGATCACAGATAATTCAAACATTTGCAGGTTCATCAGGTATCCCCACAGCCACACTCAGGATGGAGTAACTTCACTCAAAAAGATTCTGCAGTGAGTCTTTGTGGCCATGGCACCCTGGCTGTGTTAATCACCACCTGAGCAAAGGAAGAGATCTTTCTCTTCCATGTGGGACTTGTGGAACCACCTCTGGAGTGTGGGGGAGCTGCCAAGGTGGTTGGGATGAGGGGAGAGACTGAGATCTGAGGCTCAGTCTGTGCAGATGCAGAGAAGATTCAGGGCAGACCCTGCTGCTGGTCTGCAACCACCTGAGCTCAGGAAAAACACAAGAGCAAGTTCTCAGAGATGCTCAGCAAGCAGCAACAGGCACGAATGGGAACGTGCTACAAGGAGAGAACTTTACCATGAGGATGGTGAAAAAAGTGAAATAGGTGCCCTGAGCAGCTGGGAAATCTCCCTTGAATGCACTCAAAGTTCACTGGGCTAAGGTTCTGGTCTCTGACCACACCTGCTTTGATGAGGAGGCTGGACTCAACATCCTCCAGAGGTCCCCTCCATCCTCCCTGATTCTCTCTGCTCCTGTCAATCCCCACTGGAAAACAAACCAGAATTTTAAAGAGCCTGCAATGCTAAAACAAATCCAAACCTCATTTTGTGTTGTGATTGCAATGGAACAAATCTGTGGCAGGCAGGCAATTTAACAGGACTTCAGAGCATGTTCCATTAACTCTGGTGTAAGTTTCTCATACTATCCATCTAGCAGATGAGTAGGACTAAATCCCCAACTGATAACCAATTAACATTTGATGCTAGCATATGGCTTTGCTGGTGGGCAGGTAGCAAACTCAGTATTAATACAGAAGCTCTGTGTATACAATGATATTAAAGAAAAATTATGGCTGTCACAGGAATTCTGCACACATATCCAGGACAAAATTAATTCCCCAGAAAAAATTAAGGCAGGAAGCATGTAAGAAACAGATCTGCCCTTCAGGAGTGCCAAGAAACACATGCAAGAACATATGCTATGGGAGTCAAAGATGTAATTTCAAACAAAGAAAAAAAAGAAGAAAAGTTATTAATTTGGGGGAAATTACATTTTTTTGTCTGATCTCTTCTTTTGACCAGCCAAAACAAGGCAAGTGTTTTTGTCCAAAGTCCAGGGATCCTTCTGTTCTTGGCACCTGAGAAGATTCTGCTCAAATATGCCTCTAATCTGGACATAAACTGCAACTAGAATAGTTGGAAAAATTTTACCTAAATATTTTTTCTGTATTAAAATACCACTTGGATGGAATGGGATATATTTGGAAATTCACACAGTCTTTCTGACATTACCAAGGGAAAGAAAGCGAAGCAAAATGTTCATTTAAAATATTTTGGTGTGAATAAAAATTTCATTTCAAGGCAAACTTTCACTAAGTAAGTGTTGGGGTTTTTTTCTCTCATAATGTTTAACTTGCAAGAAACTAAAATTATTTTCCTCCATAATCAACTTCTATCCACTTCATCCTATTTGGATTTGGAATGAAATATTTACAAATCAAAATCCTGTCAGAAACACACTGGCTCAGATTCAGCTGTGGGCTTCAGAGCTTTCTCTTTCAGTCCACATTCAACTTTTGCCTTCTGCCAATTTGGAATGGGGCTCCAAGCCACCATCCACTCTGTCAGCCCCTGTCTTAATGTGGGATAAGAGATTTCTCCCATCCTTTTCCTTCTCAGCTATGTGGCTCTTTCTCTTTCCTGCCTTATTTCCCCCTTTCCATTTTTTAATCTCCTCTTATATGCAGTAAAATTCTAGAGATGCATTATCTTGCCCTTTATTTAGCAGCTTTAGCAAAAGATCTCTTTTTTTCTTGGGAAAACATAGAACTTGTAGAAGTACAATGCTTTAGACTTCTGTCTGTCACTCCATATCTGTCTGAAACTGCCCAACAGATTGGAAAGCCATTTACTATATAAAGACCTCAAAATTAATTATGTTCCTTTGAATTTCATGAAAGTGTCTAAGGTGAATAATGCCCAATCTGAAGGAGAAGTTTCAAAGGAATGAGGAAACTTGGAACCCACAGCAGATCTACGAGACATGATCCAAGAAGTCAGGCAGCAGTGGCTCTGCTCCCAGAACAACTCACCACACAAAAAAAATCGGCCCTGAATTTCCTCCATCAATATAATTTCTTATTATTTGAAATTATTTTACTACCAACAAGCTCAGGATATCATATTTAACTTATATATAGCCAGATGTATTATCATCTTACAGATTTCTTCATTTCATTCTTGGAGTTTTTGTCAGTTTACAGCAAACATTCCTCAGAAAGTTTCTTAGCCTTCATTTGTTCAGTATAAGAATGTGACAGCAGTTCTGGTAATATAATGTGTAGGAATATATATATATTTTAGATAGGAACATCTTTGTTTATTCCTTTTATTACTGCAGATTACTAATTAAGAAAATCAACCGAACATCTAATTTTTGCATGTTTGTGCACCAATTACAGAATTATTGCGGCAATTTTTAACTTCAAACTCCAGTAGGTTCTTTTTATGGCGAACATAATTTTTACAAAATAACTTGAAGTTCTGGGGAACCATTACTTGAACTACAGGCTGCGTAATGCAGCCTGCTGAGCAACACTGTCTGTTTGCTATTTCTCTGCAGCTGAGATTGTTCAAAGTGGAACTCTGTGTGCTTAAGGGTTCATCCTGTTCTATCAGCAACCCAGTAAAGCAGATTGACACTGCAAATAATCCAAGTGCAAATTCATGATGTCCATATTCCAGGTTCCCCTTTGTCTTGGGTTGCAATACAGGGTGTGACCAGAAATGTGCATTCTGTCACCTGGCAGTGACCCTTATCTCCATGGCACATATTATCTGCTAATGGGCCATCTTTAAAAACAGGTAGGGCAGTCATCTTTATCTTTTCCACAACCTCCCTCCAGGAAGATATCATCTGCTGTTAATGGGCCATTGAGTCCCACTGCATGACTGATAAAATTACATCATCCCACTGGGAGATGCTCCAGACAGGGGGAGGAGCCAAACCTTTCCTACCTAGATAAAAACTGAGATTTTGGACACCAAGACAGTCTTTTTCCACTGGATTCCAGAGGAAAGGCAGACCTTTCCACATCATCTCTGGACCTTCAGAGGAAAACTGCACCTTCTACAGGAGCACTGCTTCAGCTGAACCACATCTGTCCACTGCAGGAGGATGCAGCCACCCTTTAATGGGACTGCTGCCAACACCCTGACTGACTGATGGGGTGTCAGGTTGTATTCTGACTCTGTCAGGGTTTTGGGACTGTTCTTTGTAATACTGTATTTCTATTTTAATTTAACAGTAAAAAACTGTTATTCCTAATTCCCATATCTTTGCCTGAGAGCCCCTTAATTTCAAAATTATAATAATAATTTGGAGGGAGGGGGTTTACATTCTCCATTTCAAAGAGAAGCTTCTGCCTTTATTGGCAGACACCTGTCCTTCAAACCAGGACATCCTTGTACCAAGTGAGGCATCTTTATCAACCTTGGACCTCCTTGAAGCTCCCAGTTGTTATCAACTCCCAACTTTGCTGAGCTAAATGCACACTTGTAAAGGCAGATGTGTTTTGCTTCTCTCCTGGTATTTTGTACTGAGCAGAATTTTTAGTATTCATTAAAAGAAGCAACAATCATGTAAGTGCCCACTTAGTGCTTCTTCCCTCTCATTTCAACCTTTTAGAATACAGCAGTGAGTGATACAGTGGAAAGACTGCAAACTGTCTCAGATTGCTTTTTAGCATCTTTTTGACAGTTCTGTGTTTAAACACTGGGGCTGATGTCTGGGAAATTCACATTAACATACTTTTTGTATGGTGTGTAATCTGGAATAATACTGTAAATGAACACTCCTTCTGAAGTCATCTGTAACCTTCCAGCTCTAGCCATTCTTGCATTGAAAAAGCAAGTAATTATACCAAACACTAAACCAGCAAACACATTAAACACTGCTCACGTTGGTAAAACAGGATTCCTTAAAATAGATGAAGGCAAACCAAACTAAAAAAACCACCTGATAATAATCCAACTTAGGCTCTTTGATATCCTGTGCTTTATACACACCCACACACATATAATAATTGGTCAAAATTACTTCTAAAGGGGACGTGGCTTCCTTTTAGGCCAGTTTATTTAATTACCCTGTAATTATGCAGAACCAGCCCAATGCATAACTAGGCCATTAGAGTAGCTGCAATGAGTCAAGACAAAAGGTTACATGGATCTGCACCTTCTGTTCACTTGTGGTCTGCAAGAGATGTCTACAAAATTGCATGACTGCAATGTCTGCCTGGACTGAACCTTCCTTTGATGTGTCCCCTTACCTTATGACACTTGTTGGCTTGAAAGCCACCAACTATGTAAGTCACAGTCCATTTTCAGAAGTTTTTGGCTTTTTTTTTTTTTTTTTTTACTTCCTGAGATAGTTATAGTCTTAAATTTTCTGAGGAGATATAATTCCTACCACATCTTTTCTGCCCCCTGAAATATTTTAGTTTTGGTTACGACTTGTATCTGGAGGCCATGAAAGGGAAGGAGCTGGGAAAACTGAGTTAAAAACTAACAATTAAAAAACATTTTACACTTCCTACATGGATCTCTGTGCACACTGATACAGATTCCTATTCAGATCTTCAGATCCCACGGAGGTGCTTTCAGCATCTCCCACTTGTCACCTTCTGGAAGGGAAGACTACAAAGAGCCATGTGTCATGTCAGAGTACAAGGTGCACAGCACTAATAACCATGTTTAATGTTTGTGTACAGTGCTGCACAATAGGTGTTCAAAGTGCTGTGCTGAGGATAATTAATCCTCCAACACATTCATGTGGTAGGTGGATCAAGCATCATTTTCCCAATTTCACAAGGGGGAACAATAAAGAGGCTGTCAAATCTGAAGATGACTAACTAGAATTTGGTTGCCTGTCTTCCTCAGGCTCTTTCAAATATCTCTGCCAGAGGCAATAACAGTTCACAGACTCACAATTCAGATCTTTCCAGTTCCATGGTTGTTCACTTCTGGGTCACTCTACCTTCCTAAAGCTACCCTTGTCTGCTAGTCTGGGACAAGGCTGGGTATTTTTATTCACTTGCTCATTTGAAGGGTCAGGGATCTCAGTACTTATGAAGCCTCAGACTCAGAATCCTGGACTTTGGCTGCTTTCCAATGCATTAGTGGAAAGATGCAAGTTCAGTATTAGTACAAAGTGCAAGAAATCCCCTAGAAGCACACATGTTTGGAAGGAGGACATGAAGGAACAATGCTTTAGCACCCATCACCTCTACAGCTTCTCACCACTGGCACAGAAGGTGTATGTGGAAAAAGTTGCTTTGGATCATCTTCCCAATGTAGGGATGCAACTTAAATATTCCTGAGACTCACAGAAGCCAATTTAATATTCTGAAGTTACTAGGACATCCTAACTCCCCAGAACTGGAGCAATACTGGGAGAATATATTGCAGTGCACTTTTCTGTGTCTGAGCCTTGGATGTATAAATGCATCCAAGCCACCATACATTTAAGAACTGCAGTAAAAACCAACATTTTTTTTTAGTATGCCCAGTCTTTAAAAATTGACATCTGTTCTAAATCCCTATGCAGCTCAATGTTTTTCACTGCATTTCCAAAGCCATTCTTTTGTAAATAGATAATTAGTGCTTAAATACTTATTTCAAGGGGTTTCTACATTAACATAAAAATAGTGTAATTACCGATGGTCAAAATGGCATGACTACAATATATAAATTCTAATCCTTTTTGCTGCTCTGAAGCTGAAATTTTCATCTTCAACAGTATTTTAATTTGTTTTAAATGTGAGTGTTACTGAACTTAAAAATATACCTGTTAAGAGAGGAAGAAAAAAATTACCATCATTCTGCAAAGCTGAGAAGTAAAGCAGAAGTAAAGCTAAGCCTAGTGACCACAAGTTTTTCTGAAGATCTTTTATCAAGAACTTTAAAAAGTAGAGATGATATTTACTTATAAATCTCTGATTCTGTCTGCAGAGTCTAATACCACAGGATTAGATCAAATACAATGTAATTCTAGAAACAGGTAATTCTAGTAATACTAGTTACTACAGTTGGTAGACATCTTCACTCTAAAATTTTTTTAGTCTGAAATAAAAATTTTCTCCTTTGTGCTGAATTTTCCTAGGTCAACTCCTGAAGTGCATGTCAAGTACTGTAATCCTTTTTTGTGTCTGTGTTTGTGTGGGTACAACATGCATGTAATAATATTTTCAGGAAAATACTCTGAAGAGCTAATTATTGTTTTCCATTACAACTCCAAGCCACCTTCTATTTTCTTATTTCCAATTTACCTGGAATTTGAATCTCAAATAGAAAGTCTGTCTTAGAAATTGGAAAATCTCAAGCAAACACACTGAAACAATATATATTACAAAATGTGTTAGTTTAAGTAATCTTCCCAATCCATGCACAGAAGAGAATTCTTAGAGAAAAGATGGAAGTATGTGTTGCAGCTTATGCCACAGATTAGCTACTCAGTTAAATTTCCAGGAAAGTAACCCACAAGCCCAAAGTGACAGTGGGTCCTGGAGCATACACAATTTGGAAATTATATTACAGGCTTGAGCAAAGGGAATTACATGAGCAACTGAGCCAAGCAGGCAATTTCCAGTGCCAACAATATGGGAGATAAAAAATAGAGGTGGTTTTGGAGTCACCATTTGATGAGTGTACTAAGGCAGAACATGGGTCTGTGTGTTTGTCCTACAACACATTTGATTGATATGCAGGTAAAGAAGAAGGGAATAAATGATAAAACCTAAGATAATGAAAAAGCTGCAGATTGTTTTTATCTGTTTGAAGTGTTATCATTAAAATCTCCTGAACATGCTGGAAAATTAGCACATGTTCAAAGTCATACCGTGCATTCTTATAAATCATCAGAATGTTTCACTGGATTCTTGGCCTTCTGTACTGTCCTACCATAAAACATACTTTGTACTTCATCTTTTTCTGATTCTCCAAAACTGAATTTTTAAATTTGAAAGAAAAATATAGTAAGAGAACAAAGTAGATTAAAAAAAAGAAAAAGTTAAGACATGATAACAGGAGAAGGGTCCATTTGGAAAAAAAAGAAGGGAGGGCAATGAGCAGGTTGGCACCATTTGTATGCTTTGTAAACTGACTATTCATCCCCTTTTACCTTAATTTTCTAAGTTACCCTGAAAAAGTTAGCAAAATAGAAATCTCGATTGCAAAAGTGCATCATGATATTTCATGACTGGGCAATAAGAGGACAGATGAAACTGAACGTAAATTTGTGCAGAATATTTTTTTAAAATTGGAAAAAATACATGAACTATAGATGCAGTGATGGGTTCTGAGCTAGATATTACCATTCAGGAAAGACTTCATGGAATTGCATTAGGAAATGTTCTGACAATGCCATCTCATTGTTCTGTTAAAAACAGAATAATCCACAACACCAGAAAGGAAAAGAGAACTAGGAAATTTCATTGTGCCAGGGAATAAATCTGTGGTGTTCTCAGTTCTGGTCTCACTCTTTTTAAAGGATGTGGAACAAAGAGGTACAAAGAGTGACACAGATGATCAAAGGCATTTAAGGACTTCTGAACAATCTTCAGGCTGAAAAATATCTTAAGGGCAGATACAGAAAGAGCCTAAAAATTCTTAAGCAGAATAGAGAATGATAAATTTTTCATTTGCCTCTTCCAGTATTAGGAAATACCAAATGAAACTAGTAGGTGACAGGTTCAAAATAGCACAGCTCATCTCACCATCCCTATTATATTCTGGAACTCTGTTGCAAAATTGTGTCTATGCTCAAACTTTGCACAGACCCAAAAGGCAATTAAAAAACTAAGAGAAGAAAAATCTATATATTCAATTAAAAGTAATGCTGGACTGCCTACCAGAGAAGGCTGAGAAAGTTAACACATCCAGTGATCATCAACATTTTAACTCTTCCACAGAGTTAGACACCAAGTGAAACCTCAACTCTCTCCCTGAGAAAGGACTTAGAGAAAAAGACACACGACAGAAAACAACACCAGAAAGAGCAAACTGAAATGAAGTAGAGGGTCAGCAGCATAAAACTTGGTGACTAAAGGGCAGCCAAAACAGAGCACCTGGGCTGCCAGCCCCAGGCAGGGACAATAGTGGGATCGTTATCTGAGCTGGTATCCCTTCCTGGGAACCCACAGGCAGTCAGAAAAAAGAGAACAGATTTTAGGGATGACTCATCCAGCCGATGTGCCTCTATTAGCACAACACTTGAGCATGTGCTTGATAGAACCATAAGGCCCATGGAAGTTAATGATGGTAATGTAAAATAAATTTTCCATCACACAGGCACAGGAGTTTTATGTAAAGCGCAAAGATAAAATCTGAACTTGCTGAAGGGCAAGTTCATCTGGAAAGATGAAACAGAGAGAGACCAGAGTGGCACACACCCAAGAGGGTATGGCAGAACTGCAAACTAAAAGGTGAGAATCAGTGCTGAGCATAAAGACATGGAGCAAAAGCAGGAGGAGGATTTGTATCTCGTGCTTGGGGGGAAGCTGAGATCAAGGGAAGGTGTAGCAAACCTTGTTTATTGCAAGGCATGAACAAAGTTGTAATCTAACAGCAGGAGACATGGATTAGACAAAGAACAAAATAAGTGGGAAAGCCAGCCCTGTGCATGAAGGAATAAACAGGGAAATCTGGCAGCAGCAAGGGAGAATGTCAGTGGAGGAAAAGTTGGTGCCAGAGTCTGTCAGTTACTTTCTCAAGAAACCAGTAAAATATTAAGGAAGATGGAGAAGGGTGGGTTGGCTGTGGAGTTGCAAAATTATGGAAGGTACTGGAAGCAGCTATCTAGAAAAACCAAAGCTGTTGGAGAGTAATGCCTTCACAAAAAATGGACAACCAGCAAAACCTTCTGAAATTCCTTCTCAATGGGAACTCTTTTAACCATTCTGCCATTTACTGCAGATTTTGTGAACACTCAATACATTCAAGAGTATTTATAAACTGCTCATTCAAACCAATCAAACAAAAACTTTAGTAAAAATTTAAGTTAAACCTTTATTTTCAATAGCCAAGAAACCAAACAAAAACCTTTTAAATTGTTAACTTCCTGTATCTCAAAGATGCTCTTGCAAAAATATAACTCCAAGATCACCTTTTCCCAAGCGCACGCTACCATGAAATTGGAAGCATGCCTGAAAAGTCAGAAAATTAAGCCTTTTTTTTTTTTTTTTTTTTTTGGAATAAAAATGATGAAGAGAACATCACAGGAATGCCTTGGGAAATCTCCCTACCATTCTGAGAGGATTTCAGCTTATAGACATCTTCAGAACACTGTACAGCTGTGACCAGCAGGGAGGCAGATGGAGAACTGGAGACAAAAACAGTGCAGCAAGCAATGTGCACAGCCCCATCCTTGCTCAACAGCAATATCCCAGAGCACTTCTCTTCCCACACCATCAGATAAATAAAATCAGGATTATTTAGAAGGGGTAACCATATGGTTTGAATAATTTGTAAATGCTATTTTCAGTGCATTACTATAATACATGGTAGAGACCTACAAAATAGGGTCAAAACTTGCTGTTTTATAACCAACCTGTTCCATTTGGGTGCAGAGACAGAGTTGATGGCTCTGTATCAATTATTCCACATGCTGTTCCTACCTTCAGAGTTACAGAATGAGACAATTGTTCCATGTGGGGCATATTACTGGGTTCTTGAGCTCAAATAAATATTTATCAGCCTTGCTGATGCTTATTTGCTAGTAAATATTTGTTTAAATTGTGAAGTCCTGACTTTCCTTTTTAAATTCCATTTCAGCCTACATACATCTGTCTGCTTTGTGCCTTCCTAGTGCAGAACGCTGCAATATGTAGGGGAAAAAAAAAAAAAAAAAAGACAGGAAAAAAATGCAAAAATATCAACCACAAGAAAGAAAATCAACATAAAAACTTGAAACCCATTACCCTTAAACTATGTCCTTTCTCTCTCCAACTCCTTCATTCCTTCTCACATTTTTTTATTAATGAACTCTTAGAATCCAGAAGCCACTTTTATTCTAAATTAAGGTATCTGCAATGCTGCAGGAGCAGCACTGATGAGGGTTTTTGTCTGGATACAGTGCACGCTTTCCAATTTTCACTGTCTTTTTCTTTTTTTTCTTTTTTTTTTTTTTTAGCATATACAAAACATTGCAGAAGCACATGTAAATCATCACTCTCTTGCCCAGTGGAACAGAATTTCAGTTGGCAATGCCAAAAGTTGCCTACAGAAGGCATCTACATCTGGTCTGCTACATCCAAAGCAGCAACCACAGGCACACACGGTTTGCTTTGTTCAGAATTCATCTCTGTGGCGCAGCTGAGCCTCAGATATAAAAAAACCCCAAACCTATGAGCCCTCTGGGGTTAAACTGAAAAATGTTTTCAGTCACAACAACTTTTTGAGGGAGGCAGCAAAGCTGTAACAATGTAGGGAAGAGGTTTTATGTAAATCATTAAAGGCTTCCTGACTTCAATTGTTGCTAACACCAAGAAGTTGCTTAATGTACACTTGAGGGTGTGAAGGCAGAACAGATGAATAGTCTCACAAATCCTATTTGCTCAGTTGGAAAAATGCAAAAATATTTGTCGAAACTAAGGAGGAAAAAAAATCTAATTCCTGCTCGCTGCCATTCAAATTTAGAAGTCAAATTAATATTCATTATTTCTGAGTGCATGATGGTTTTTAACTGGGAGGCAGAAGGGGCAGATACAATCAGTAAACAAATTTACTGTCAAATCCACACAGAATTCAGTACCTACCTAGCCACTCGTTGAATTTTTTTACTTCACTAGGAAGCCCCAGCTCAGTAAAATCACCAGCATGTATTAACACATCTCCATATGGCATTTGGATGGGATCAGTTCTTGAGTGAGTATCAGAAATACAGACAAATCGTGTATATCCTGGAGGCTTCGGAGCGTCGTGGGGCACCGGATCAACCCTGTAGGAAATGCATCATAACAAGGTTATAAAGTATTTACGTACTTCTTAGTGTCTGCTTTGCAATTCTAATGCCACTTTTTTACCTTTACAAAAGATTGCACAGACTTCTAAATCTGCCTGATGGAAGGATTTATTAAAACAAACCTAACACTAATGGGAGGTGTAAAAATTCTTGATGTTCACATCACAACATTTTCAGTATTTGTTGGGCAGATAGATTAATTTAAAGAGATTAAGGAAAAGAGATTGGACTATGGCAGTAACTCTGACACAAATACTTACAAATAAATCAAAGACATTGCCAGTTTCAAAGGAAAAGTACTATCCCATTTCATTGTTTAAATATGATTACACTATACACAGGGAAAAGATTTATTTTAGATACCTAAATACATTTAATTTTTTTTTTTCCCAATTATAACTCCTTTTCTGCAAGTTACTTAATTCCAGCAAATTTAATTAACACATTTTGGAGATATGTTTCAGTGTGTTAATGCAAAGCATCATAAAAACTCTCCTAACAGCTGTAAATGCACGCTAAAGCCTGACTATTGTCAGGACAAAGTGACGACTTTCTGGGCTTAATTATACTAAATGAAATCAGATGCTGTGAGGGGTGAGGCTGCATTGTTCAGAACCCAATCTCTACATTCAAAACTGAAGAAATGAAAAGATCTAACCCAGTTTGATGAGATTCATCATTTACAAGAGGAAATCAGAGAACACCTCTCTGCTATAGAAGGAATACTTGTTTTCAAATCAATCTTTTTAACCTCAATCCATATTTTGTTCAAATACATAGAAGCAAATCTATCTATATGCAGCTACACTGTATCTGCTACTCCAGTAAGGGAATTCTAGTGGAAAAAAATCAGAAAGCAGGAGATGCAAGAACTATATTAGTGTCACTAGAAACCAGAGAGATATACAGAATTGTTATGAAGTATTTTACTTTTACAACATTTCTTTTGAAAGGACAAATAAAATTAGTTTTGTTCACTGTTGCAGTATACAGTGCATATTTCTATCCCTTGCTGGTTGTGCTTCAATTCAGGAGCTTACTTTTACATAAACAAACTCCGGGGAAAAAATTATAGAGATCTTGCTTTTAATAGTGCCACTTCTGTTTACTAGGTAAATTTTCAAAAAGCATTTTATTGCTTAAAAGGTGTAAGATAATAAGCTTTAATCACTCAACCTTTTCTCTGTGTCAAAAAATTCTATGAAATTTATAGGCAGGTAAACTGAGATGGTTTTGACAACTTCACAGGATTAGTGAGAGGGCGAGGAACAAATCTAAAACATGAAATCTTGTTAAATACAGAAAAAGGTCTTAGCATTTTCTACAATGAGAGTGTGAACCAATTATTTTGTACCCATCTTTCCTACATAGGAAGAAGAAATACTGGGGTATTTTACAGGAAAACTGGAGGAGCAGCCTTTTAGTACAAACACCTTTCTGAAGTTCCATGTTTTGAGCAGAAAGTAGCTAAATATGAGCTGAGGAGTAAAGCCAGCTGTGACCAAATCCTACCTAACTACATGCCAGGGGCATATGTAAGCCAGGATGCAGTGGGAACTCCAAAATTTGGGTGGAAAAGAGTGCAGTTCTTGGACTTTAAGCAGCTGGACACACCTTGTGTAGGGCTCGTGGGGAAGGACAGATGAAGGAGAAGAGCTGAGATGTTAAAAATGCCTCTGTTTTGGAGGAGGAGAGAGGAGAGAGCTGCCCAGGGCAAGCTCCAGGGGAGGCAGCAGGGGTGCAAAGGAATTTGCCTTCAGGTGGGAGCTGTGTGAAGGATCATGCACAAAATGAACCAGGATGGCTGGGTAAAGGTGATGAGGGGCTGATCTTGGCTGTCACTGTAGCTGCTCAAGCTAAAAGGATTAAACATCAGTCCAGTAAACTGAATTATTGCTCTCCCTGCCCAACACTTCCCAGAGTGAGTTACAGATGGCATTACTGAGCCAGCTTTAAATCATGGACACTGCCTTGGCAAACAGAAGGATTTGGACTGGTCTAAAACATCATGTTTTTGACTTTTCATGGTAGAGTAACCTTTAAAGCAAGTAGTGCTTCTCCTTCAGAATTTTTTAAAAGCTCAGGACAGCAGTGAGTTGGGTGTTATAGAACAGTGTACATTTCATATAGGAAGCTGTGAGGAAAGAACAGCAGACTTACCATGGCAACCCCATGCAGCACATAATGCACATGCTTGGGATGGGGAAGGTGTGGACAGCATTTTCCTGGTTGCTGAGGTATGTGTAACTTTTAAATTCTCTGCAACAGGCCAGAGAATTTTCGTGGGAAAAGGGCACCAACACAAAAAAAAAAAAAAAAAAAAAAAAAAAAAAAAAAAAAAAAAAAAAAAAAAAAAAAACACCACCCAAATAAATGAGATGCAGATTTCTCATGTTGAAGTGATATGCACGCACTGAGACCATATATAGGTAAAAGCATATGTCAAGTTTCACAAACACATCCAAGTTGTATTACTGGAAATAATTTCTGAAGGCTCAATCCCCCTATTCTTGTGTAACGCATTCCCACAGCAGCTGTCACACCAACACCCAATGCACAGCTTGCAGCACGAGCAGAGGAATACAGATCTGCTGATTATTTCTGTGCAAATGCTTTTGTTTTTCTTTAGATCAGGAGGAAAACTTGCAGAGAAGCTGAAAAGCGAAGTTGGAACATCTCAGAGCAAAAAAACTTCTAGAGGTTAGTTTATACACTAGATTTCAGTACTTGAGGAAGGACTGAGACAGGCACTTTCCAGAAATGACTGATGGACTTGAAAACACTGGCAGAATTCAGCACCCTTCCTGTCAGAGGCAACTCAGTCATCTCACAAGCACAGGGATGCTAGACTATGAAAGGTCTAGAAAAGGCTGTCAGCATGTTCTGGGAGCTAAAATGTCAATTAAACCCAAACCTGCACAGAGAACCAAGGAAGAGCTGCAACACTGAATCCAGAAGAATAGGAGCACACAACCCTCCCCCCACCAGCGGTTAAAGTAGTTTACTGTGAGTTCAGATGTTAACAGGTCTGTGTGAAATGTTTATGATTGCCTGCAACATCACTAATGGAGGTATTTTGAACCATGCACAAAGCCTTCACCTCCCTGAAGTTAAGGACAAAACTTGCATGCACAGAAACAGGGCTAAGATTTCACCCACAACAATCATGTGAATAAAAGGTGCTTTTGTCACCCTTTTGATGTCTACTTTTCTCTTCTTTGTTACTATTCTATTCACTGGTAGGAAGAAAAAGCAATCCTGCTGGTATTCAGAAACATTATTTACTATTTCTGTACAAAGAGAAAGCGTAGGTCAGATTGTGGTACATGTTTCAATTGATTTGGCCTGTTTTTCTATTTGCACAAGCTTCTTCAATAGTATTAATCATTCATGAGAGATTGCTAAACTCTTCTGAGGAACTATTTTCTAAGGATAGCTTATTTTCAACTCCTTGCTTGGGTGCTGAGTTTCTATCATGTAGTTGACTGCCTAAGCCTCCAGTACCATGATTTCTTACTGGTTAGAAGTTTAAACAGCATATTGTTGAGAACCAAGTGAATGCTAATAAATAACTTATTTTCAGCCCAGTAAAAAAAATATTCAGCTTTTAAGACCAGGAAACAAATTCCTGAGTGCCCAGAAGCTGTCTGAATATTCACAAAGAATAGCTAAGCTCCAACAAATCAGGCAACC
The DNA here is from genome assembly GCA_030060385.1 of Muscicapa striata striata. Lineage (NCBI taxonomy): Eukaryota > Metazoa > Chordata > Aves > Passeriformes > Muscicapidae > Muscicapa > Muscicapa striata. The sequence goes on along the minus strand of JAREIS010000293.1, from coordinate 408,767 downwards.
TGCATTTGGCATTTTCATTTGTAAAAGTATTTCTGAACCCACATTTGTTTGTTTGTACTTTTTCTACCACTTGCCAGCTCTATAAACAAAAGATGTTTCCCAGTGCTAACACTCAACTCATTTTACTGTTTGCATTTCAATAGGATTTAAAAAACCCCAACACAGACCATAATATACTGCCCCCAAAAACCGAGTGTTTGCTCACCATCTTGATATACATGTTAGTCATCAGATTTTTTTTAATATAATCTAATTTATGCCTAAGAAGCACTCACCAAATAGACACACAGCGTTCAACCTGTCACAAGTGCTGAGTTTTTTAACTGCAGAAATCATGATTTACGTTTTTAAGTTATCAAATCATATTATACACCAAAAATGTAAACTAGGTGACTATTTGTTCAATCTTCCTAGATGAAAAGGGTTCCCTTTAAAAAATGAAAACCAGCCATCTGATCTAAAGACAAGGCTGCTTCTCTCTTTAATAAACACAATAAAATGGTGCAGACATTTTTATTCCCTATAAAAATATTTTACAGTAGAATTTTATACTTAATTTATTTGTAATAGCTTTACTGTTTTGCTCTTCCTTCTGGCTTTAAACTTTATGGCAGGTTTCATTTCATAATTATAATTCTCCACTTTACGTTACAAGTAAATCATCTGGAGCAGTTAATTTTACTGATGTTGTCATTATATAAGAAGTCAGAAACAAACACATTATTTTAATTACTCTTTAAGCACTTGGCATTTTCGGAAAGTAAGTTGTCGGATGGGTGCCCACAGTATTTTATGTATTGATATGATTTTTTCCCTTGTATGCAGCTGTAATATAACCAACCAAACAGAAACGTGTGCCATACAGATCCAGGCTTGGTATTTCCAGCAGCCATGTACATCAATATGCAAGTGCACAAAGCAAACAAACATTATTAAGACTGCAGAAAGTATCATCCTTGTAGCATCTCGTGTTTTATTGCCACTGCTTGTTCTTTATTTCTCTTTTTAATACGTAAGTACAATGTATTGCACTCACACCAGTGAGGAAATCATTCTCCCATCTTTTAACAAAGCAGTTTTCAAATGGAGTGATTTCTTGTCATTATAGTAAATATTATTAGAAAGGCAGCAAAACAGCATTCTTTGAATTCTTTTTGACTGGCCCATCAAATACCACACCGACAAGGCAATAACCATTCCCAAGGCCCTGCCGGAGCAATAACAACGCTACAATACTTACATTTGCACATGTGGGGGCTGGAACCGTCCCTGGTTGATGTTGTAGAAGGTGAAAGCCTGTGTGGGGTTGGAGCTGTACTCGTCCACCTCGATGATGAGCCGGCTGTGCTGGTGCCTCCTGGCTGCCATGATGTGGGACTGGGCGAAGGCCATGTCTGCGCGCGGGGCCGGCGCTCTCAGGCCACCATCTCTGCTATCTTCCTGCTGCGGGGGCCAGCACCATGGCAGCCCCCAGCCCAGCCAGCACAGCCCCCTGCCAAACACCTGCAGCAGACAGGAGAGAGGCAGAGTGACCGCCTGGCGCTCAGCCCGCTCGGGATTCGCGTTACTTAACGCCGGGGGAAGACAGACACATGGAAAACTTTCCCAGCTCAGCGACCTGATGAACGTGCTTTAACTAGGGTGGGAAGGCTGGAGTGAAAGCAAACTTGCTACAGAACATAACCCCAGTATTCCAGGCTTTTAACCCAAACCCAAAAGACAGGACCACCATTCAGAAAGCCACATCAAAAAAAAAAATGTTTTTTTCCAAGACAACTGTTGTTGTTGGGCTAGGGGAGCGGCGAAAAGGATGTAGCAACAATACTTCCTTCATGCAGAAGAGAAGTAAAAGCTCTTTGTTAAAGAACCAAACCACACTTATATAGAGTAGATCATGGCAGCAAGGACAGAAGTGATTTCATTGGTGCAAGGCAGGTAACACCACTGGTAAAAATGCTTTCATGAAAACATCACATCTCTCATACATCCAGCAGGTGCTTAATCAGTGCTATAATTCTTTCTCTTATGTTTCCCTTGACCAGCCTGAGAGAAATCTAAGCTGTTTCTTTCCTTTGCTTTCACCAGTATGCACATACAGCCATTTACTTTCTTTTTTTTTTTTTTTTCATAGAACTGAAGTTTCATTCCCATCGTCCCTCAAAAAACCCCCACCAAACTTAAAATGGAATACATGACTACACACACCTCAAATGCAAGTTAATTGAACAAGAACTAGTTCAACTAATTTTTTTCCAAACTCATGGCATTTATTAGGGAGAAGCATTGCAAGTGCCTGTTCTTTACATCAGCAGAAGAGAATGGCTTTCTGTGCACTTGATCCTGGTTTCACAGCATCACTGAAGGAGCTCCTTGAGGAGGACACAACTCCTTGGGTGAAGGACATAAATATGAAGGGCTTCCCTCTTCAAACACTTTTCAGTCAGTACTAGCCCAGCATTCTGTATTCACAGGAAAACAGAGTGATTCCAAGGCTAACACACAGTTAAATGTTACTAAATATTGAAAAAATATAAAATCCATACAGGTTTTATGTTTGGGAATAAATTTTTCCCCGAAGGTTATGCAAGTCTAGAACAGCAACACCGAAAATGGGTAGGGGAAGGACAGCATGAAATCAACTGGTATGCAAAGAGTATCCCCTAGAAACAGCAGAAAGTAATTTAAATGTGAATTTTGCTCTTATTTCCCAGTTTTAATAAAAAATGGATTAGAGCTATAAAGGTGGGTATTTTTATAGTATAACTTTGCATCCTTTTTAAAAGTTGTCTGACTTAAATATTGACTTTTATGCAAGCAGGGGCTCTTTTCTTCTAGGGAATACAAGCAATCTGACTCAAAAGATGTATTTTATGAAAAGCCACGCTAGAATGCAGCAATTCACTTAAATATGCAGAGTTTTGGAGAGCAGAACTAGAAGCATTTTCTGTGACCATGCTGATGTGCCTTTCTGCCATTCTGAAGGGACCACGGTGGAGAGTGATGGATGAGGGAGGCCTTCACAGTCACTCAAATTTTTAGAGCTATTTACAAGTACTTAGGTCCAATTCAGTTTAGTGGCAGTCAAGCACTTAAGCATCTTTAAAATCTGGGCTGCAGCCCTCTGCTTAACTACCGCAGATGTTAAGTGCTCCAAGAAGTGGCAGGGTATTTTTGTTTGGGGAAATCTTGTTCTCAGGAAGCCGAAATGAAAGATTCAGCTTGGTTTTTGTTGCTGGCTGAATGGCTGTAAGATGATGACAATTTGCTGTCACTAACAAGCCGCAGCAAAACAGCCTCAGAAAAAAAAAAAAAAAAAAAAAAAGGAGCAGATTCCTATCTACATGCCCTCCCCTCGAATGGAGTGGTAAGGAAATGCTAGAATAACAACAAAGAAAATTTGGGATTTCAAACACTTTCCGATGCCGCTCAGGCTACAGAAGAAGCAGCAGCACAAAGGAATGTGCCAGAGCAGGGGGAGGGAAGGGAGGCACGATCCTTGGAAGAATAATCAAGTATAAATTGCTGCATTTAGGAAATAAGAAATTATGACAGCAGATGTGAAGAACCTTCCCTAAGGAGCTTCCTGTATTAAATGATGCATTTGTAAAGAAGTTTGAATAGTCAAGGTCAGAGATTTTATAGGGGGCAAACTGTTCTAAGTGAACCTACTTCTGTTTGAAAGGAACTATTAGAACTGGTGACCTCTAGAAATATTCTCCAGTAAGATAAAAAATTTATGATTCCAGAGCTCTACACAAGGATTTAGAACTACCTGGAAAACACAGCCTTTTTTCTGTAATTCAGGGATTGTGCCCGCTTTACACCCAGCTGAACCGGGGTTCCAAAGGAGTTAAGGCACTGCCTTAGGGACCCAGAATCTCCCTTTAGCCTTAGGAACTCTCAGGAGCTCACAGCAGATGAGGAAAAGCTTCGGTCAGCCTCCTCTTTGGCTTCTGTCCTTTACAACTCACCACAAGTCAGATGTCAAATCTGCTGCAGAAACAGTAGAGAAATGTGCAGGTACCCCAAATCCACCCTTTGGCTCTCTTCCTCTTTCTGGGTTAGTGGAATAGCACTTACCAACATAATCTAACTCAAAAGACATATTTGTTTGGGAACAGAAATTTCTTGGGACACCACTCAAGACCTTTAGTGCTGAAGTGCTCTTTTAGGCAGGGAATCAACCCTTGCACATGGGAAAGTGAGTGAATCACACCATTAGGCCAGCCTGAGAGAATGGCAGCAAACACCCAGCAAAAAGTTCATCCTATACACAGGTGAAAAATGGGAGGACAACCTGTCTCCTTTGATGTGGGGAAAAAAAAAAAAAAAAAGGGGTGGGGGAAATTGCAACAGCATATTGAGCCTTCTGCTCAGTGACAGTCACTCACTGCCAGCCCTGGACACAGAAAAGCATAAAAACATAAAAGAAGGGGGAAGGGAAGGGAAGGGAAGGGAAGGGAAGGGAAGGAAGGGAAGGGAAGGGAAGGGAAGGAAGGGAAGGGGGAAGGGAAGGGAAAGGGAAGGAAGGGAAGGAAGGGAAGGGAAGGGAAGGGAAGGGAAGGAAGGGAAGGAAGGGAAGGGAAGGGAAGGAAGGAAGGGAAGGGAAGGGAAGGGGAAGGGAAGGAAGGGAAGGGAAGGGAAGGGGAAGGGAAGGGAAGGGAAGGGAAGGGAAGGGAAGGGAAGGGAAGGGAAGGGAAGGGAAGGGAAGGGAAGGGAAGGGAAGGGAAGGGAAGGGAAGGGAAGGGAAGGGAAGGGAAGGGAAGGGAAGGGAAGGGAAGGGAAGGGAAAGGAGACAGATCCTGAAAAAAAAAAAAAAGAACAGCAATCATAGAAGTGCCTTGTGCTAAACAGAAATCTTCTGTGTAACACACAGGATCAGTAAGCATAATCCAATAACAAGCTGATTTCAAGCTCATTTCAGAAACATACACAGATGTCTTTGAACCTTACCTTTCAGTCTATGGTTTTCTTCCTGCATAAGTGATTGGCTGACTACTGACATTCTTGGTGTTCAACAGAGCAAGCTGTCTCCTTCCAGCTTGACTGATAACCAGACTGACACCCATTACTCCCCTCTTTCTGTTTCCAATTCCAATAGTCCCCCAAATCGTAACTTTTTCTTTCTTTTGATATTCTGAAATGTATTGCTTTCCAAAACCACGGTATAAAATGCAGCAGGGAAATAATTATCTGCTTCTGTAGCATGCAAGTTTTAAAATTATATGCCCAGCATTACCAACATAGAGAGTTAAAACTCAGATCCCCACAGCAACAACATGCTAACCATCCTCTTCCCCCAGACTTATGGAGCTGCGGGATGTCTGCCAGGGAAAAACAGAGAAATGTAAAAAGGACTGCAAGAACATGAATACTAAAATAAATATCACAAACCTGGCTGTTGGAATCACAGACTGAGAAAAAGCTATTAAATCAGCTAAGCCATCTCCTTACTGAAGGCAGGAATGTTCTCTGTACATTATTTTCCTGCTGTTTTCTCCAGCGTGTGTTCAATTGGGCCCCAAAGTTCACTGTGTGCAGTGGACCCTGCTCCAGCCTTCAGAAGGTTTCACATCAGGCCATAAACTGTGAGGATTGAAACACCTCTCCTAAAGAATTACTGGACTAGGCAGGTGGACTATCCAGATATACTTAGGTGCTTTATGAGGTCCTCAAATAAATCTTTGTATTAAGATTTTTTTTTTTTTTTTCAGCCAGAAATTTCTGGTGTTGTATCCCACCAGCATAAATATTTCCCCATCTGCATGAACTTCCCAGCCTTTTTATGCATCCTATTTATCTTTTCATTTCAAGCCAATGTTTTATTTTGATCTCACTTCTCCACTCACAAATTTTGCTTTATTCTAGGTTCATTCTCATGTCCACCATCTCTCCCCAAATCTTACTCCATTGACCCCACTGTTCTCTCCATCATCCATCCTTTGTCTCAAGTCTAAAGACACCACTGACACTTCTTGAAAATAATTCCAGCAGCACACAATATGAATCCAGCATTGGAGAAACATGGCTCAAGCAGATGTCGCTGAAATAATTAGAAACCAAGATAAAATATTGATGATGATAATGATAGTAATAAAAAAAAATTAATTGGGAGAAAATTATAAAGGCCTTCTCTGTTGAGGAATGAACTTTGCCAAGTTGCAAACATCTGGAGGTCAAGAAGCACAATGTGACTGTGGCACATCCCAGCAAGAAGCTGAACAGGGGTAGTTGCCAGATTTTCCACCACCAGTGAGACAAAGAAAGAGACTGCTGGGACTCCTCTAGGCAGTACCAAGGTCAGGGGCAAAGATGCAGCTACAGAAAACATGTTCACTTTGCTCAGCCACCCTGACAAGCTGGGGTTTGAGGAGGCAGTGAAAGAACAAAATGTAGTAAAAAAAAACCAAACCAAACAAAGAAAAAAAAAAAAAAAACAAAACAAACAAAAAAAAAAAAAAAACAAAAAACAAAAAAACCCAGCATTTCCATGCAGCCATAAAATATCAAAGCTGCATTTTTTTTTTCTTCCCTATGCTACAGTGCCCCTCATAAACTGTGAGATCACCCCTCACACAGGGAGGTAGACCCTTTATTTAAACACCCAAAAATCACTGCAGACTACTCTGCATCAATGGTCTGAATAGCCACAGTAACATTTTTACAACCTCCATCTTCACTACCACAAATTTCTGCTTTTGCTTTAAGCTCCTGAAAAATGCTCATTACAAACTGACCACCAGTAAATGAACATACTGAGACTAGAAAAGCCACCACTTACTCTGAGAAATAGGCTGACAATACTGAGGGTTTTTGCTAAAATACCCATTTCAGACAGTTCAGATAGAGGCCAATCAATGGAATCAGTCTGCTACCTTCAGTTCTGCCACCAGAAAATGAATATTGAAATAATCCCTAAAAGGCATTATACTGTGGGAAAGAATGAGGCAGGGAAATCACACTGCTGATGAGAACCTTTCCAGGGAGATAAACTCTCCTCTTTCTCCTATCCATCTTCTGGAACAGAATGCAGGTCCTGGGAAAGCAAAACTACTGAGCCTCCCCTTGGCAGCCTGGTGTGCTCACCTGACAAATGAGGACTTTAGAGGGAAGGCAGTACAGCCAAATGTCATGGAGTGGATTTTTGTTTAATCATGAACACTTCTAGTGATGGAATCATTAGGCTTCCTAATTGAATAAGGTTTGTCAGAGATAGGAACATTTCCCAATGCATTTAAAAAAATAAACAAATAAAACTGAATATGCATTTCTTAGCCTTTTTATAAAATGTCTGAGGTGGTTTTCTGTGCCAGCAAATCTAAGTTTGATAAGTGTTATCACTCAAATAATACTCAGTTCTGTGACTGTATCTTTTCCTTGGAAGTCATAGCTATTTTCACCCATATATGCAAAACCAGGGAAATCCTAAATTCAGGGTAATTCTAAATTACCTGTAAGCCTCAAAACTCTACTCTTTTTGTCCTCTTCTGTTTGGAATCTCATATTTCATTTATCAATGAATACTTTGCTGCCTCATCAAATATCTCACGTATTTGTTAACTGCAGATCTACGGGGCATTGAGCAATCTGGTTTCTAACATGTAAAAAAACAGTGACTTAAATAAACCTCTTATTTCTCTGTAATTACAGTCACCTTAACCTGCATTGAGGGAAAAAAAAAAAAAAGGCAACAAAATCCCCCAAGTTATTCCCACCATTCTAAAACACACATCACTGTTCTACTTTGCAGGTTATAATGACCTGGCACATACAGTATGAAAAAATTCTTGGCTGAACTGTTTTTTCTTCAAATTAGTTACTTCCTTTGCTCTAGAACATAAATATTATACATTTCTCTACTTATTTTCTTTGTAAAGAACACTAATACACTTGTGAGCTTTAACTGTTATAGAAAGATTATATGGACACAGGAAGTAGGAAAGGAGATAAATGATTTGGGTTTTGGAACTAAGTGTTAACATCCACTTCTGTGAAGTTTCATCCAAAAATACACTGCACCTACTGTACACCAAAGTTCTGACCAGGCATCCAGGAAAAGATACAGACACTGAGTTCAGAAAATACAAAAATGGCACATTTACCCAAGAAATCAAATTCTGTATTTATTTAAAGCAGTTACCACTTAGAAACCTTCTTTGTCAGTCTTATTTGGAATGATATTATGGTTTTAAATTACTTTTTCTCATTTCCCTACTTGGTTCCCAACACTATACAGTAAATGAATATTCTATTTATGAAGATTTAGTTTTATTTTGGCTCATTAGCAGTATCATTCTCTGAATCAATTTCTCATCCATACAAATAAACTGTTCATTTATTCAATTTGAAAAATCAACACAACCTAATAATCATGCTTTGTTTTCACCTTAAACTTCTGCTTTAACATATATCCAATATATTTTAAACACTGGTGTACTCTAAGATTTACAAATAGAATATTTGCCAAGGCTAAATGCATAATTGTGATCCTACACACGATAGTGCCTGAATGTATAAAACATTGTTATATTTCAATGAAATATTTAAATGGATCCTTTTTTTTAAGTAAAATAAAATCTTTCTCCTGAAAAATTATTTTTGCTCAATACTACCTTTAGTTATCTAAAAATACCTGCAGAGATAGCTAATCTATGTAAGTAATTACCTCTAGGGAAGGAAATTTTAAATAAATATCTAAGAGCCACAAAAATCATTCCTCACTCTAAAAAATTTGCCTTGGTCTCTGACTGTAATATATAATCTCCTATGTTACTGTAAACCATGTGTATGCATTCATGCAGGAAAAATTAGAAGTCCTCAAATGAGAATGCTCATTCTAAAGGAAAATAGCCAAAAAAACAGGTTATGGGGGGAAAATAAAAAAAATTTACATTCCAACAGAAATAAATCAGATTGTGGGGGTTTGATTCTACATTTCAGTTTGCAATTTGTGCATGTCATCTGGTTAAACTCCTGAATATTTCAAAATATTATTTACTGAAGACTATGGAAGCACTGAAACATATTTAAGACACAGTTTGGTTTTAATTTTTAATCGAAGAATGTTCTTTTTCTTTACTCTTTGGTGACAACCACATCCTCCTTTCCTAGCCTAGGACAAGCTCTGCTGGGTGAGAGCCACTTACCTGCAACACTCACTTTATCCAAATTGATTTCAGTGGAATTTGTGTGTAATAAATGGACAGGATCTCCCCTTTTCGTGCAGCAGCACTGCTCAGCTGTGGATTCATTTCTACTGCCAATATTCTCATCTGATTTCAGAAAGAGATCTGATGCTAACAGCTCTTGAAAGGACAAGAGGACAAAAGAGAAGTGGCTTAGCCATCCCTGTAGTTCAAGATGAATGGAATGCCAAAGTACCAGCACAGATGTCAAAGGTGGGATGTAGAACACAACCCACGTGTAAATATATTTATGGTGATACTACTTCTGAGATCAGTGTCTCTTTTTCTACTAAGACTTGAAGATAAATTATAAAATTAAACAAGTAAACCCTTAACAGCTACATTTTTTTCTTTTACAGAACTTTGAAAATTAAGAATGATGTCATATTAGTTTTGCTGTCTCCACTTCTCCCTCATTTAGCTTCATCTATCCTGTTGAAACCCTTTGTGTCATCTAATTCATGTCCAGGGAGGGAGTCAGTGGGTTTGTTACCTTTATGTTTTTGCCTCCAGGACTGATGTAAGGAAAAAACAGAAAACAGGCACCTCCTACCCTGAAGTCATGTCCACAAAGAGTCCCCCCTGCGTGGTCCATGCGAGATAAAGAAAGGCTGCCCCTGAACTGTGCACTGTCCATCAGCTGATTCACTGGCTGCTTGAAAAATTCCCTTGAAAATTTTTATTTGCACAGGTTTTCATTTATGACACACAAAAAAAAAAAAAAAAAAAAAAAAAAAAAAAAAAAAAAAAAAATTAAAAAACTACACAGTTTAGGGATGGAAAGTAAATGGAAATCAAAATATAAAAATATCTGGGAGGAAAATAACCACGTTCTGAAATGAACTCACTGTACATTTTTTAAATTTTCTTTTCCCTTCTGTTTTACTTGATCAATGTGGTGAAATCTGAACATTTTTTTTTTATGTTGACAAACCTAAAGTTTCCACTAATACTTGTTGAAATCGACATTTATTGTCGTTCTTGTTGAAGGTACCAGACAGTTAACCTCTGTCAGTAGCCAAGCTCTAACCTACCCCATCCCCACTACATTAGGCAAGATGTCTTGAACTTTTACCAAAATCCACTCATATTAGGGACAAAGCATTGAGGGACAAAACTCAGAACAGCAGTACAGTATAGAAAACCTCCAAGTAGAAATATTTGGCTTTTCTGCCAAAGAATCAGAAAGAAGAAAGGCTGCCCCACAAAGCCAAAATAATCCTTCTATTACTATATATTATGAATGTCCTCAGACCAGGTGAAACCCAGCAGCAAGTGATGCTGGACACTGTACAGCCCTACAGTAAAACAGTTTCTGCCCCAGATTACAGCCCCCAGAAACTCAACAAAGGATAAGGGAGGAAAATGATGTCGCACAGGAATGATCGGTGCAATGGCAGCACACCACGTTCCTTCCATTTTCTTTTATGGACAGGGAAAAAAATAATGCAAGATTAGCATCACAAAAGGCAGAAGTGGAGAGAAGATGGGATATGATAAGAGCCAGTGAGAGGAGGGAAAAGGTGGTAAGGAGTAAAGTGGCGTGCAGGAGTTACACAGCGCGTTAAGCGAAGTGATGCGATTCCGAGAGCAGGCACAAAAAAGAGGCTTGTGCAAAACAGCCAGTTAGGAAAAACAATCAAAAATATCAGTCACCATCAGCCTCCTTCATATGCTACTTGTGCAGCTGCTCTGCTGGCTTCAGTCTTTGGTTCAATGACAAGACCCTCGATGCCATAAGGGAAGCTGGGCTGACTGCATGGCAAAGGAATTCAATTTAAAAGGCAAAGAGGACACACCACATAAAAAGTAAGCTTGCAAAGAAAAGTGACATACTCTTATTTTTAGCAGAAATTTACAAACTATACATATGTAACAAGTGAGGGCTAATACTTGTAATTGAAATGTATTTCTGCATTGCACCTCTCAATCAGTAAAGACAAGCCCTTACTACACCAATATTAGTCTGACACAGACTACAGTATATTTAAATGATATCATAAACTCAGTCTTTAATCTCTTAGAAAATCTTAGAATTTTAAATCATGACTGAATGGAAGATGCTGAGCATTTTGTGTTTAGGTTACTGTAATGAATCCCAAGTCAGTTATGACTGCAAATTGCCACATATATACCATGATGGCTAATTGTTAATCCTAATATAATTCCCCTTGTCAAAGCACGGCAAAACTGTCACACTTGTTGACAGTTTCAACAACGAGGTCAAGCAGTGAACAGTGCCCAGGAATGAGCTGCTTTACCTCCAGAGGTGGTTTCTGCAGAACCAGGGCAACAGCCTGTGCTGTAACAGCTCTGCCACTTTTTGAAATAGATCTTATCAGGGACTGTCACTCTGCAACCTTGCCTGAGCATCACATTCCCACCCTATTTTATTTGTAATTACACTGGCTGAAAAGATGATTTTTCTAATAGAAGTTAGAGGATAACAATCCAGCGACCTTAAAGAGCTCTCTTACATTACCAACTTTGCTTATATTTTGGAACATAACCTAGAACAGCCAGGATTTAGAATGAAGCGATTTTTTTGAATTAGAAATAATAATCAGAGACACCTTTGCTCTCAGACTCTCTCAGACAGATGAAATTCACCTATGGAAAGTGATCACAGAACCCAAACGGATGTATGACCCAGAACACCCAAATTAAAGTTTCCAGTGCTGCACTGAGTCTTATTTTGAATGTTGCAATATTCTAATATTCCTTCATGTAACTGAAGATGTGAAAAGGCTCTTCCTTCAGCTTACCTTGCACATCCCGCATGAATTCTTCAAAACAAGATTCAGCAAGGATCAAATGGACTGCACTGAATTATTTTTATTATGTTTATTAACCAAGTGAGATGAAAACTGTTCTCATGGATGAAAAGCATTAAAATTCTCAGTTACAAATGCTTTTTCTAATCACTATTTGATATTGTTTCCATATGTCTGAAAAAAAGAAACTGACTGGGTAATTGACTAAGCAGTTACCTGGTTTCAGGGGATTTGAGTCTCTTTCCTTGTAATTCAGTGGCAGAACTCTAGATGACTTAAAAAGCAATGATCTATTTATGCATTTCTACTCGTTCTACTAAATGGAAAAGTCTACTTCTGTGTAACTCTTCAGGTCAGGAGGACTGCACCTGAGGCAGCAGATCTGAACATTTGGTTCCTAGAAGGACATGAATCTAGAGGGGTTTTTTTCTGATTTAATACAGTACATTCAATTAAATAAATGTGATCACAAACGACACTATATTGTATGAACCATTAACTGAAGAAGCAGAAACATCAATGTCAGAGTCATCTATGAATGTATGCCAGATCAGAACTCCAGTCTGCTTTACATTCCTGCTGACAGTTCCCATAATGAGCATGCAGCATTAAATAAAAACCATGACCTGTTTAAACAAAGATCAGAGCACCAGCTTTATCTTTGCACTCTCTAATGTTTGTTGTTTGGCATCACAAACTAACACCAAAGCAAGTCTCTTGTTAGTAGCAGCCCAGAAGGTTTTCATACAGGGCATGAGGGGATGGCTCTTGTCCACCAAGAACATTTATGTATCTTTAAAATGGGCATTTTACTTTACACAAAGATATTCAGGTATTCTCTGCACTTACTCTGCTTTGAATTATACCACAGGAGATCAGGAAGAGAAGAAAAGAGATAGATGGGATAATGTACAAGCAAGAAATTTTAAAGATTTGTTATGTCTCGGCTTGAGACAATGAAACAAACCTCAAGAGCCAAGCTGAAACTGTTTAAACATGCCATTGAAATTTCATGGGTAATAACTAATATGAATCAGTCACATATGTATCATGCATGGGAAAACTACTACATTTAATAATTTCAAGGAAATCCACAAACAAACAGAAATCAGCCCACCCCCCCATTTTTGTAGTACACTACCAGAGAATTTAAAGTGTCTGGCATCACAAAACTGTTTATTATGAATAGGTGCAACACAGATTGCCATTTTACAATGACTCCATAACTGGTCTTCTGAGAAGATGCATGATTTTTTTGGTAGTCAAATTTCAGATGCACACTTTTAAAATGTAGCCTTGCATTGTAAATATCTACATTAGAAAAACTGAGAGTTCACTTCATCACAAGCCAATCGCAAAGTTTAATAATCATGCCAAGTTATCATTTTATCCAGAATATCCAAAGCTCATTTACACTAGTCTAAATTAACCACAAAATCCCTTAAACTGAAGTTGAAACGGCTATCAATACCATACATTATCAGCAGATCTCTCAATGATAATATTGTCAAGGTACAGACTGTGCAAGCAGGAATCTTCAACTACTGATCTTCCGCCAAAGAGAATGGAACATTCAGAATCTGCCCGGTCTCTTCACGTTTCCCATCCGTGCCCTCTGTGATACCCACGGACAAGCACACCCATTTACAAATGTATTCCACACTACCCATCTGAAAGTGCGAGACAGAAAACGCTAATCCTAAGTAAGCAATGAAAAGAACTGAAATCTCTACCTAAACCTCTCCAATCTTTTTTCATTTGTTTTTTCTGTTGCTTTGAGAGTGCTGGATACCAAATAACATCGCAATAAATCACACGCAAACCGGCATGAATCCTACCAACTTATCGAGCGGTTTCCTCCCGGAACAAAACTTTGGAGGTCACTCAATCCTCTCCTACGACAAAGGGAAGTTCTTCCTCTTCCATCACCCCTTCCCCCGGCTAGGCGAGGGGAAACTACCGGGGAAGTCGCGCACGGCTTTTCCAGGGGGGCTTCCTTGGCGGAGCTGGGAGCTGGCCGGTGACACTGAGCACGGCCGGGGGGATGCGAGGGACGAGCGGCCCGGGGCTCCCAGCCCGGGGTTCCCAGCCCGGCCTCCGCGGCAACTCCGCGAACAAAGTAACTTCGCGGCTGGGCGGCGGCGGGGTCGGGCGAGCTGGCAGGGCCGGGGAGAGCGGCCCCGAGGGGCAGGGGGTCCCCGGGGCGCGGTGCCAGCCCTTACCTTGCTCCGCGCCCCGCTCCGCACGGCCGGCGGCGGCAGCGCCGCGGGGCCGGGGCACGGGATGCTGCGAGCTCCCGGCGCCGCTCCTCCGCCTCTCTCCGATCCTCAGAAAAGCCCTTCCTCCCCTCGCTCCCTCCCCCGCCCGCCTCACTCTCTAGCTTTGGGGCATAGATTTTATATATAAATATATACATATATATATATATAATTTTTAATTTTTTTTTTTTTTTTTAAGGAGGCAAGGGGAAGCTTGGTTGGGAGAAGCAAAGCCCTGACGCGCTTGGGGGTGGGTAGGTGGGGGGTGCGGCTGGGGGGTTTCAGACCCTCGCACGGCAGCACAGGCGGACCCATCCCCCCCGTCTCCTCGGTCCCCAGCCGGGGGAGGCGGTCGAACCTCACCGCCTTCCACCGATCCCGCACCGGGAACGGGCCCTGCGCCGACCCTCCCGCCCGGGGCAGCCGCCCGGACCCCGGTCCCGACCCCCATCCCTGCGGGGGCAGCGGCGCGGGGGGGAGCCCCCCAAATACATACCCTGCCCGCCGGGGCTGGTTCGAGGACGCAGGATTTTGTGCGAGCGATCGTCTCCTTCTCCGGGAGCTCAGCCTCCCCTCCCCCGCATCCCCTCCCCCGCCTCCCCCACCTCCTTTGGGGGGCCAGGAATCCCCCACTGCCGGCCCTGCCTCCTCGCCGCCCGGCCGGAGCGCTGATGCGCCGGGGCCGCGGCGCTGCATGGCCCCGCTGCTCGGTGCCACGGCGCTCGGCAGCCCGGTGCTCAGCGGCTCGGTGCCCCGGGATGCTCGGTGCTCGGGGCCCCGGCTCTCGGTGCCGCGGGCTGTCCCCTCCCGCCGCGGGGCAGCGGGGGCGGCGCGGGGCCGCCTCCGGCGGGAGGGGATGCTCCGTCCTCCGGCCCGGGGCACAGCATCCTTGGCATCCTTGGCATCCTTGGGGAGCGGGTGTGAGCGGTGCGGGGCTGGAACTCCGCGCCGGCCTTTCGGGGAGGGAGGAAGAGAGGGAGGGGGGTGCCGGCCGTCCCCTGCGTCCCGCAGAGGTCAGGGCGAAGTTTGGATGCGGGGGGATTGTCCGGGCAGAGCCCCCGAGCCAAGAGAAGGGGCCGGGGGGACTCCGCAGGTCCGGTCCTGGCAGGACACAGGGGATGGCCGAGGGAAGGTCGCTTCCCTGGTGCGTTTCTCAGAGGCACCGAGCACTCACAGCTTCCCTCTGCTTCGAAATCAGGCCATGGTAGACTCATAAATATATAATATTACACTCCTATGATATTATGAGTGGAGAGCAGGAGAGTTAAATGCATGCATTGAGGAGAGGCGAATTACATGTAAAAGGCTTTACTGCACAACTGCAGAGCGATTCTGAAATGAAAAAAAAAAAATTCAAATCCTTACAAGAATAAATTGAATTCCTGCTCGCATGTTCCTGTATCGCCTGCTAGGCAAGAAAGCGTGCTGGATATCGAGCTACAATTAGTGGAGTTACATCTGGGTTTGGTGCACATGGTGACTTACTGCTGGTCAAACAGCAGGCTGAAAATCCCGAGCTGGAAAACACCCATTCTGGACAGGAAAACTGTACCTTGCACATTTCTCCCAGGTCAGGATGAAACGGACAGCGCTGGGAAATGTTCTGGAGGAAATACAAGAAGCCATCGATTCCCACACACGGTCCTGTGTGACCGAGCAGAGCCAAACTCACACCCAGGCTCTGCCCGGGGCAGGGGGACCCCTCGGCTGCCCCCCGAGAAATTCCCTGCTCTGGGCAGAGGCTGGGAACCCCAAAACTGCACCTAAAGGCCTTCCCCCACAGCTTCCATCGCTGGCAAAACATGTGTATTTATCTCGAAAGTTTACATTCTGACATGTCAGCGGTTTTGCAACAATATAAATGTGCTTGAGAAATTTTTGATCGCCCTAATGGTTAGGACCTATTAGAAGCTGCAGAACATATTCACAATCAATTCACTTATTCAGAAGCATGAATACAAGCTTAGAAAAGTAATTACAGGCACCTTTTTTTGGAAATCTTGAGGCTGTGTGGTTTCCCCACGGGAAATATGAGTAATAAATTCCTACTTTAAAAAAAAAAAAAAAAAAAAAAAAAAGGAGCAAATGTGCTAAGCATTGTTCTTATTTATTTTTGTCTTTAATATTAAAAATTCTTGCTCAAATGTTCCAGGTGAGGCAAGTGTAGCTGGATGCAAATCCTTTCAACTATTCTTTAAAAGAACAAGCAGAAAGATTTGATGTTGGTAATTTAGATCTTCTTTTCACTTTTTAAATTTTAGTTGTCTTTTTAAGAGAAATGGATTTTCCTTTTTAGGTGAACTTGTAAACAGAAATCAGCTGAACAGTATTAGCAAATCTGGCTATTTTCATTGTTCAACTGAGTTAACACCTATAGAGTTAACATCATATATATCCACATTAAATACATCTGGTTTAGGTTTAAAAGATTTTATTAAGAAATTAATTTCTCACCCTCTGATGTTACATAATGGTGAATAGTACTTGAAATTTTTAGTTATTTATTACTTGTATCAAGGTATCTTTGTATGAAAACTGACATTCAATTAAAATTTATTTGAGGTCATTTAAAATTGTTCATTAAAACTATCTTAACTACACTTGATGCTTTTCAAAAATATCTTTGCATTTTTAAATATTTTATGAAATAACTGAAATAAGGGCCTGTAGAAGGAGAATTAAATTGGAAGTTTCTGGTAGCCACGACTTTGATAATCTTAGAGAAAGCAGATCTTATCCTCTCACACTTGGGTTTAACTGTAGATTGACAGAGGAAAATAGGCAATCTTACTTTTTCTCCTCTAATGTTGATTTTTCAGCTTTATAGTCCTTAACTGAACTACTCAAATGGATTGAAACAAAGAAGATATTCACCTTGCCTGCAGAAGAGACTGGGGCTCTCAAAAATTGCTTTTCTGCATCAGTTACATCCTGCTTCATCTACTTAGCCAAGGCCTTTGGTCAGGCTGGTGGCATCACATTCCAAAGATCAGGAACAGCAAATATCTCTTCGTGTCAATTGTAGAGGTGCAGACAAAATTTCAACAAAATGTTACTTGAGTATTTTAATTTTTTTTTTTTTAATTGTGAATTTTTGGGGAAGATATTATAGAATAATGTTGCCCAGCAAGGATGGTATTTGCAGGGATTTTGATGAAATTCTGGTATAATGAAGCAAGGGACCCCTAAATAGTTACCTTTGGTTGTACAGATTGTTACTTCAAGGTGGAAGGGCTTCTGAACCTCATTTTTGAATGATTAGTTTTGAAGATGGAAAATGCTCTATGTGAGCACTTAGGTAGCAACAGACAGCAATTAATTTCAATTGATAGGGGAGGAAATGATCCCCTCATCTAAGTGAAAGGCAGTTGGGTAAATGAAGTTCAGATTACCACTGGAGAAGGCAGAAATGGACAATAAATATAAACCTGTATAACAATGCATCATTCTACTGAATTTTTGTATTCAATTTGGCTTCTTGGTTGGCAATCATTTATGTGTAGTTTAAATTAAACCTGTGCTTCAAAACCACCCGTTAAAAGAACAAATACAGCCTAGTTTAGGATATTTTTTTACATTTCTTGAGTTTGATTTTTACAGGTAGGAGTTAGTGCAGACTTCTGCCAGCACAGTGTCACAGCAGAAGAGGAGCAGTAGACCACTGCTGAGTGACAGGCTCTGAAATGTGCCATCCATCCTCTCCTAGGTTTTTCCTTCCCCATCCCCTGTGCTTCTGTGACATGTCAGATTTCCTGCAGGTGCCTTGCAGAGCTCTGTGCCTGTGCACTCCATCCTGTGCTGCCCAAGCCTGATCCTGCTCCAAGGGTGCTTTCCTGAGGCATCAGATGGAGTGCACATGTGCAAGGGACAGCTGATCTACACAGGCTGGGTGCTCTTTGCCAGGACATGAGGATATGTGGTGGACCTGAGCTCTGAGGAATGGCTGGAACCTCAACCAACACTGAGGAACATCAGGTCATGCCTGGCCGTGGTTATCACATGGAGGGAATGATTTATTGTCCAGGATGGAAAGACCCCAGTTCCTCAGGCAGTGGAACTTTACACTAACTCACACACACACAAGAATAAAAGTTAACAGGTTTGGTTGTTGGTTTTTGTTTTGTTTTTTTTTCTTGCTAAATTTTACATCTTTTCCACAGAAATTAGAAAGTGAGTCTGATGAATGCCTAACATCCCATCATCATTTCTTTAGTGGGGAGGAGGTCTCTAACCTGTGTGATATTTCTGAGCTAATAAACAAACAGCTAGTTCTTAACACTAAAATTACCAACCAAATTAGCCTGGTGTTGTTTTCCAGTAAACCTCAGCGATCTCCTTTCAGCTGTGGTTAGATGTTCCCTGTGACTCCTCATAAAATACGGAGCTGTGGTACTCTGCCTGTGGGGAAAAAGCCTGGAGCCACATAGTGATGTATCTGTTCAGCAGAGTGAAAGAGAAATTCCCTATTCACAGCCCTGCACAGTCAACACTGCCTGCTGGTAAACTTTAAATTGCCCGAGTTGCTTAATGTCGTGATTAAAAGCCATTTGTTTCTTTCTTGTCCTGTGCTGTGTTTGGCAAAACAGAAGGGACAAAAGTCTCACAACTGCTTGCATGCCCAGCAAACAATTGCACATTGTCCAATTGTATGGGTTTTTCTTGTTCTTAAAAATACGGTCTAATAATACTATAGATACCAGAGGACCTTTTCATTTGCCCATTGTGAGCAAAATGAAAAGCTGAAGTCTTGAATACCAAAGTGCAATTCTGTGACTTGTGAAAATGAGTAGGTATATCCAGCAGCTATAGGAAAATGACAGCACAAAACTTCAAACAAGGCATCATTGTTTCTTCCCAAATCTGAAAAAAAAAAAAAAAAAAAAAAAAAAAAAAGGCTTTGGAATTATATTCAGGTTTTAATTAAGACAAATGAGAAATGGCACAAATAATGCATTTTACAGGTCACAGCAAAACCATGTTGAATGTAGAATTTCTCCTTAAACACTGATGTAATTCCAAGTCTTTTTTAACATGACTTTTTCTTGAACTTTACTTCTGTGTCAGAGGCTGAGATGCTGTAAATAACTCTAAAACCTGAATAGCAGTGGCTTATGCTCCTAATAGTAAGATGAAATATCTGCATCATCCTGTATTAAAAATACAAAATGAAGTAGAGAGAATAAAAAAGAAAACAAATTATTGCATTTTGAAAGCTGTAGAATTATATATTTGGAACAGCTTTAAAAGATGAGCTGCTTTTCAGTGTTATAAATTAAAAAATATTACTGGGAGACCATCTATAGCAATAAAAGGTTTTTTGTTTGGTTGTTTGAGTTTTATCAGTGATATGTATTCTTCAGCTGAGGGGAAAACATCCATTTCAACAATCAAGTGGACATATTTGTGCTCCTATTTTAGGAACATATTCCTTTTATAGGCATTAAACAGTTTACTACTGGAAAAATTTAATTTATTATATCTGCTTCGTGTAGGGTCTTTCATGTAAACATTATGAAAAGGATTTAATGTTGGATTTAGAAGTTGGGGTTTGGGGTTTTTTGCCCTTTGTTCTCATTTTGTATTTTATTTCTTTGGAGAACTCTTCTTTTTCCCCCCCCTTTCAGGAAATTTCACATAATCTTTTCCATTCGTCATCAGCCAGGTTGCTGATTACCAGAGTAACTGCCAAGCTTTCAACTCCTTGTCATCAATGGGCTGTGAATGACAGACAGCATTAATGTTGGCAAGCTCCCACTCTCCTTTTTGCCTTTCCCAAATGTAATTAAACTGCACTAATACAGCGAAAGAAAAGCTGCAGCTTTATTTTACTCACCCTAATAACAATTAAATCAGAGAAGCACACAATTCAGTCAAATAAACCCATCACCACAAGGAAATTCGGAGGTAAGGGAAGTGTGGATCTAGCATTTAGAGAGAAACAGGAGTAGAGTCTTCCTTTCCTTTCCTGGCACTCCAGTGACTGCAGCATTTGACCTTTGGTGAGATGACAAGTCCAGCATCCAAGGAACCCCTCTCTAACAGCCTGGGTAAAGGACTGCAGTGTTTCCTCTCCTGCTGCACCTTTGGGTTAAGCATAAAGGGAATAATGAGCTACTCCTGCAAATGATCTGCTGTCCCCAGGGTAGGGGATGGCTGGATGAGGAGCAAAAAGGGTGGAGGTCAGAATGGAGGACAGTCTGGACAGCACTGCACACCTTAGCCACCAGAAGGACATGGCATTCTCCTGAGCTTTGAGGCAGCCTTGAGTCTTTGTTTTAATGCCTGTAGTGGCTAGAGGAGAGCCAGGAGTCAGGAAGAGGGAGAAACCAGAATCCTCACCTCATTTGCAGGGCACTGTGGAAATCTGTAGAATGCACATACACCACTGAAGGAGATGAATATAAATATATATATATATATATATATGTATTTCCCTGGATTGAGGCCAGTGAAGAAGTTACTGGCTCATAGAAAAGCAATGGAATTTCCCCATAAACCTCTCATTTCTCGCAGCAGTGTTCTAGGATGGGAAGCAAGCACTCCTAAGGAGGCTGAGAGCTGCCTGCCATGAGCTCTGTTAGCACAGCTCAAGCTGGCAGGAGAGCCTGTCTCATCCTTCAAGCCATCCTTAAAAGCAACACAGTTGGCTTACAAGACAAAGCAAATCTTCTGTAATGCAAAGGAATAGCTTGACTAAATGCTGACAGAAGAAAATAAAGGCTGTTACACAACTAGCCAGGAACAAGGGGCACCATACTCAAAATGGAAAAGCCAGGACCCTCCTCAGCCAATATTTGACCAAAGTAGACACAACTTCCAACATGACAACCCTTAGGCCAGCCCAGCTAAACAGACTAAGTGAGCCTGCCTGCTTGTGCAATTTGGGTGAATAATGGTGACTGTTAGCTGACAGGTGGTACCTTATAAATACAGCCTGTGCCAAATTCTCTGAGGAACTGTTCAGTACATACTGTAAGTAAATAAGTAAGTTCTGTGGAGTAAGTCATTTACAACACTGAACAAATTGTCCTGCAATGCCAAAAGCAGTTCAGTATGAAGATAATTTTCCAGAGGAAGAAAACTTTGGCTGAAATCATCTTTTAGACAAAGTTTCAAGTAGGATGTTATATTTTTTGTAGGTCTAGGGCAGGGGTGATTTTTCATATGTCTGCTAATGTGGCTAAAGTGTAGTGAACAACAGAAAGAAAACAAAGGGAGGCATGTAAAACACAAAAATGTAAACCCACTGGAGAGTAAGTGTGGCTGTATAGGGGAAATACTGAAGTGTTTGGAGGTTTCTGTTAGATTTGTTCTGATATAGTACTGTTGCTTTAAACAGGCAGCTGCAAAATGGCCCAAAAGACCTTTTGGTTGAGTGTCATGATTTTCTGCTTGATTCAGCAAAGATCAAGGCTGCAGTGTTCCAAGCCAGCTCCAGGCCCTCAGAGGGAGCAACAGCACATCAAACACCCACCTCATCTGTTTTTGCTATCGAGCAAAGAATGAAGAGGCCACAAAGGACATGGAAAAACATATCAGAAAGGCATAACTGAGCCTTCAGCTGTTCCTGTGTGTCAACCATAATTCTTGTTAAAAAAAAAAAGAACATGGCAGATTTGGTTCCTGTGTAGAAACTACCTTGAACACTTTAAAAGGCTTTTCTCTGAGTTTCCATGAATAGATAACTCCCAAGACTCTGTAAAAATTTAATCTGATTTTCAGACTGAATACTAAGTGAAGATTGGCAATAGAAATTAGCCCTGAAAATGAGAGAAAATGTTTTTACTGCAAGCAAGGTTTGCAGCATTCAATGTGGTGGCCTTTGATGTGGGCAGCTACATTTGAGGCACTGCTAACAGAGGCTTTGGTCCAGGACTACTCCTGGTTTACTCACTGCACCTACATAACACCCTGGGCATGTGTTAGTATCTTTGAACAAAATTAGATATATTTACAAATAGATTGGGATTAACCCAAACCTGCTGACCTGAAACTGCACCCAAAGCAATGGGGATTGTGTTAAAAAGAATGAATTTAGGTCTGGCACATATAATAGCAGTGAGGGAAATTCTACTCTAGGATCTTTGGACATAAGAGAGCTCCCCAGAGACTTCCAGATGTGCAGTTTTAAGGGACTTTAATCCTACCAGAGAAGTTTTTTTCCTGTGTTTTGCAATATTACATAATATTTGTATAAAAGGGGAAGGAAAACAATGTTATTTCAATGGTCATTGCGTGATCAACTATTCAGAGATGAAATGGTTCTTTTGACTTTTTTCTCTGTTAACTGACCAGGGCTGCAAACCTCATTTTCAAATAGACACAGATGCTACTGTTTATGGACTGGGTATTGATACAGGAATTAAAATTACTTAAGAGGATGACAGCCTATTAAGAGTAAAAGGCTAACCTCTCATGGGAAAAATTGCCTTATGTTCTGCAAGTGCTTAGAACTGTAGAATATGTTCACAACTACTTGTAGGAAAGAGGCTTCTGGTGGGAATGGACCAGCAGTGCTTCTTCAAATCCAAAATCAGGACCAGAGGGACAACTTTCATCCCCCACAGACTGGAATAACTGGTGCTATGGTTTTGTAGTAACCCAAAAGCATGGACTGAGGCTTAAAATTGACTGCTGTTGATGTCTTGTCCAAATAACTTTATTGTGATTGCAAACACCAGCCTGAAAAAGCAAGGAGCAAAGAATTGATTGTTCAGGGCAATGAGCACGTTTGGAGAGAGGTAATTTTTTTCCTCCTCTCCTGTGTTTTTCAGAAGTGCAAATCCAGTGAAACAGTTGGTCCAGGGATTCCCAAGAAACTGAGTGATTCCCACAGAGAGAATCTGCTGCCAGAGTACTGTGTCATTTGCAACAGCCATCCTGGAATATAATCTGTCCCAGTGTGAGTGAAACCTCCAGAGATTTTTTTCACCTGAGTGAAAACTGCATTCACAGTGGAACGGCTCAGAGTTTACCATCAAGTTCTGTATAAAAGATGAGAGGAAAGCAGCAGGTTATAAGCTTTATTAGCTGGCTCTAGATCTACTGAAAAATAAGGATGTAGTGTAATGTCATAATTTAAAAACTGCTGGCAATTTGAGGTGTTGTGAAATGGTATGATCTTCTTTGCATGGATTACAAATGGATATAGAAGTTGCTAGAAACCATTGAGATGTAGGAAAAGCCTCTCTTGAGCAGATTTTTCTAAGCAGATACTTCTGATATTTTTAATAAGGACTAGTATTTATTATTTGCTTGGGAATTTTGCAGTAGTTCCCAAAATGACATGAAGATCACATTGTCAGGTTCCTGATTGCACTAATAAGTCTTAATGATCCTGACCAGCCTCACCTGAGCCCTCTACCCACATTTCTTGAGAGACCAGGAGCTCTATTTAAGCTCAGCCCCAGCCTTTCACTTTCTTTCTGAGCTTTGCTGGAGAAGTTATGGGTTAGAGCCATGCTATGCAGCTAGATTTGAACCCATGCTCTGACTTCCTAGCTTGACCTGGACTTACCTCATCATCACAGTCATGCCTGAAGACCTGGATTCTTTATTGGACCTGGCCACCATCTCTGGATTTGTAGCTACAGGTATCCTGAATGTCTGTGGGATGGAGCTTGGCCAGTGAGGCAGCTGCCTTGGTGGCCCTAGAATTCCCCTTGGTTCACCTTCCTTTAGGAAATAGCCCTGCCCAGGTTGCTTCCTCACAGATACAAAGTAGAGCAGACTGCAGCAAAGAGAATTAATTAGATGTAAAATTTTGGGATGGATCATACACAGGTCAGGGAAGAAGTTTTGAATCAAAAACTGTTTGTGTAGATTGTGAGACTATAGGAAATTATTAAATACCTACCATTGGTGCAACAGCTTCTGATATGATGGTGGAGGAATTTGGAGTGGATGCTGGCAGTTCAGGTGAGTTTCTTATCAACCAGGGGCAGAAATTACCATTTTGTATTCCTTTTGAAGCTGTATGAGTGTAAGCTAGTGCTCCTCACTCTTGGTTGGTGGCTGAAGAATTTGGGAAATCTTCTACCTGGATGTTTTTTGTGGAGTAGCAATTATTTAGGTCATTCATAAGTCCTTAATTCCAAAGGGACAAAATGAAAAATGTCCTACACTTGCTGGATATGTTTAAAAACAACCTATGATAAATGGAGCTATCTACTGCTGATGTTCTTCTGTGTAAATTGCAAGTACTCCCCTACTCTTGGGTGTGAGAAAAGACTCAGAGCACAACAGCCCTTCATTCAAAGGAAGTTTGGAGTTTCTCAGCTGGGGAGATCAGGACTGCAGGGTGTGCCAGAGATGACTTTTTTTCAGTAGTGGCAGTGTCATTCCTCAGATAATGGGGATTTGTTAAAAGCATCTTAGGCCCTCCTTGATTTTACTGGATCTAAGATAGTTCCTAAGTTACTGGCAAACTTTGGAGATTATCATGTCCTCCCCACAGAACACACCACAGATGGAACTACTTGGAACTGGGAGTTTGAGTCCCTATCACTGCTTTGTGAAGTCAATGCTCATTTTATCTGTGATAATCACTGAGCAGCTGAATGGTTTGGGGAACTTCCAGTTCAGAAGAATTCCTGAAAATATCTCACTTAGATTTGATTTGGACTGGAATCAAGTCTGAAAAGCCCCCTCAAATTTCCATTGAACTGCAAATCTTGCTTTTGAGCCAAATTTGATTGGAAAACTTAAACCAGCTAAACCTTGGATAGGGCCCTACATGAATCTGATGTGAATGCAAGTAGTGTCATTGGAGATAATTTGGGGCTCAGCCCTGGATATAAATTGTCATGTCCAAATGAGAGCATTTCCAGAGTTAAGATTGTTCCTTTCCCTGTCTCATCTTAAAATTTGAGGGAGTACTTGTCAATCTCAGAATTGCAATGGCCATTTCAGTAAGAAACTGCCCTCCTCATTAGGACACAACGTGTGGGGTGCTGCAGCCACAAATTCCTGCTCCTACACCTGACATTACTCAGGATCCTTTAGCCATGTGTCCCTGCAAGCAGCCTGAAAGAAACCTGGGCAGTGAGTGGAAAACTCCAAAGACAGGTGCACTGAGCTACAATTTGGAGTAGCACATGAAAGCACCCTAATAGATAGGATACAATCCTATAGATAGTATAGAGTTATACTATGGATAACTGCTTGAAGTTATGTCATTTGTATTGAATCCTCTAGAAAGACTCTTCTACTTTTATTTCATTTCAAAGGTGACATATAGGTGTCAACCTTCTGTCCCAAGCTGCTGTGATGAGTAAGTGAAGTTAACAGATAGGGCTGTGAATTGTCTTGAATCAGATCCTAGCACCTCCCTTATAATTCTAGTAAGGCACAGGAAGCAGTAAAGCTTCTTCAAGAAACACTGCAGTAGAAGTGATGGAGATTTCAATCCAAACAAAGTTTTTTTATCCAGAATCAAAGACACAAAGACTCTTCTTCGAGTCTTCTTCTGCTCAGGTCAGCAGGGTGGCATCAGAGAAATAACTGATCAACATGTTTCTCCTCCAACTGGAGCAACCTGCAATGGCCAAAGCTGTGAGTCAGCAGGTAAGAGATGTTATAACACACATGTTAGTTGCTAGAATAGTTTTGGCAGTTTAGAAACTAGTTTCTTTTATTCACTGCATGGACCTAATTTGTCATCTTGCTGTTTGAGAATGCACAGTAGGGAGGGGAAAAAAAAAAAACGTTGGCACAGGGAGATGTGGATCCTTTCACACTAAAGTTAAGGAATAGGGACAAGCACAAAGGAAAATTCCACAGTAGAACTCTTTTGTTCAGGATGCCAAGAAAAAGCATGAAAGATGATACTATTAAGGTTGGAAAATAGGAATCTCATGCCACTGATGTTAGAACCTCGGAAATAATGTGTCAAAGATGTTGGAACATTTAGAATACAATCTTTTACTGTTTCAATGTCATCAACATGTTGTTCTCACTATTTTCCAAGACAGGATAATTTATTGAATCAATTTGTCTTCAACATGTTAAATGTACTACGTGTAGGAGGGCAAGTTAACCTTATTTATATAGTATTACAAGGGAGAATGCTAACTCACTTTTCCACCCTTGAAAACTGTATTTCATCTGACAGAAAATACCACACATTCAATGCTCAGGCAGGTGTGAGAATAGTGTTTTTAAAAGAATGGCTTCAACAAAGAGGAAATGTACTGGGGGGTGTTAACCCTACTTGTGGTGTTGAAGATACACAGAAAAGTTTATTTGGCTCTTGTTACTTTGCTTAAACTGCTCTCAGACCAGGTATTCATCCATCTTCCCTACACAAAATATCTCTCAGAACGAGACCCTAAGATATCTTTTCTTGCTGGCCTTGAAATATTTGTCCTCTTTCTGCTTCATGCATTGCTTCAATCTTCTCAGCTCCACCTTTTTTTACTTAATTTTGTGCTGCTCTTTGTGATTTACAGGAAGAATTATTTCTCTTTTTCCTTGATGTTATTTTCATTATCCCTTTCCTGCAGGTGTTGATAGAGCAAATGAAGCTCAACCTGTTGCATTTTTCTTGTCTTTAACCCTGGCCACTTTTTATCTGCTGTGTGATCCCAAGGGTCTCAGTTCTCCAGTCTGCTCCTTCTCAGTTGTTTTTTTGTCACTGGTACAACCTGTGCAGTACAACATCCCTCTCTTGCTGTACATACTCAAATCCAGCTGGAAGTTAGGCTACTTTGTGCTAATTCCACATCTTGGAGCAATATTCAAGAGACTCCACCTCTCTGAATTGCTTCTGACTGAGGTGCTCCTCCTGCAAGTGATCTTCATAGTACTGAGCTTCTGTGGCTGTTTTTTTCATGTCCCATTTACCATTTGGTAGCTGCCAAACCCCTTTGGTGTTTTCCCTGTTACTTTTCCTATATACCTGTTTGCTGTGTACACATACAGCTGGAATTACACAGTGAGATACAGTGTGTATTCCCATGCCTATGTTCACTGACATTTTCCTGCAATCTGCTTGAGATCAGCACTTGTTTATTTGAACCTTCACCCTGGAAATATAATTTAAATATATGCTCTTTACATTTTAAATTTTTGTCTTTCTCATTTTTCCTTGCACAAATTTCCCTTCTCAAAGCACATCATTCCTCCAATATTCCTCATATTTTTCAACCCTTTTTATGTTTTTTTAAGCAGCTTTGTATTTCCTCCACTTTCAATGGCTGTTGGTCAAACCTCAATATGTACATTTCTGCAGAGCAGTCATTCCATATAATTAAAATATCTAACAGCCCTTTTACCCTCTAGCAAAGGTAGGGTTTTTAATATTTCTAGATGATTAATTAATCCTTAAATGGTTTCCTGTTTTTGAGAGGGATGCCATATGTTTGACTATCCCCCCTTCAAGCAGAGGTGACGTAGCTGCTTTTGCTAATCATGTGAAAGGTGATATCATATGCAGAGAGAGGATAACAAGCAGGCTGAATCCAAACAAGTCTAAAGAGTTCACAACTTGAGAAGCATGGTCTGACACCTCTCTCCTTTTCCTCCCCACTCTGCCAAATATTTCTTCAAAACATGACTGGCTTCTTCTCTTGCTAAAAGAGGGGTCCTTGCCATACTGTGTCTTATGTCATAGATGCTACAATCTGTTCTCCTTTGGCGTTGTAACAGCAACCTTACTTATTCAAGCTAAGCCACTAGAAGCCACAGTCCTTGGATGTCAGTCTCAAAGCTCAGTCTCTCTTTCCCTCCCCATTTTAAATTGTTGTATGGCTTTTCACACTGAGCAGAACATCATCAGTTGCCTTTCAGCACTCAGTGCCTGTCTGGTGACATTTCTGTCAGCTTGAACCCAGCAAACACCCTGCTTCTGCAAACTGGTATGGACCATCCTCCTTTCCTGCTCTCTTAAACCAAACCCATGTGCCTGGAACATTGTGCTCGATGTTGTGCCTTGCAGCCTCACGTAGCAGCTGTGCTGCAGTAATCTTCTCACTCTTCTGAATCTTGCCATTCATGATATTAAATGTCCAAAATAAACAGTCCAGCCCTTTAATATCAAAACTAGGCTGGTGCTTTATGGAGATGTACATCTCATTGTTCACTGTGGTGTCTCAAGGAAGAGCAATCTCTGACTGAAAATTTTCTCATGGTTGAGATGTTTGCATGGTCACTCTTGCGCATGTGGATCCTTGGTGGCTAAAAATATCCTAATCTAAATAACACTCTTTTCCTCAGCAGGGCTAATTATAATGTTTCTGGTCACTTAATTCACTAATGCTTGAAAAATTTGGTTAGTCTGGAGCCCTTCCTAACTGGAAAATTTGTTAAAAACTGTTGATGACTTGTGGAGGTACTCTGGGAGAGATAGATGTGCATGTGCACACTGAGAACATGATTGCACAAATGAAAACTCTAGAAAAAAACTTTTAATGATTGTGGACATTATATTTATCTGTTTTATTTTTACACACCATGTGTATCTCCCTCACTGGCATATCTGATAATGTTGCCTTACTTTCTACTACTTTTATTGGGTGTAATGCATTCTTATGCCAGCATTCCCTTAAGTTTCCATGGATTTAAGGTTGCAGGTGGCATGAGATTTCCTTTTTCTGTCTTTGGTGGTTCAGATTATCACCTGCCAAAAAAGGCCTACAAAAATACCAAGTGTCTGTATCCCATGAATATATAAAATATGTACGTAAAAAAATAATGTGTATAAACTGCTTTCAAGGAACTCTACATGTTTGTGGGCTTGAGAACATTTTAACTTAGCACAAGGCAGTTGAAAAAATAGTTCAATGTGTATAGATGGAGAAGTTGGATACTTCTCTCAGTTTCATTGCTTTACTTGAAAGAACAAAGAGCTGTGATGGCAGAGGTCATGTCTGTATCTGCATTTTGGACAGTGGCAAGCACTCAATACAGTCATTAGAATGTGGGAAGGCCACTTCACAAATAGGGGTGCTTTAATAACATTTATAAACTCAGAATTTGGGCACTCTGTTAAGGTCCTCCAGGGCTCACACAATCTGTATCCATTTGATAATAATGTTGGGAGCTTTATAAAAGCAAGACTAAACAAAAACAAATTTTAAAAACCCAAACAACCATCAAAACTTTCACTTGAGACCTAAAATTTGGATATTATTCAAACCACAAAGCAAAATAAGGTGAGAATTACAACTGGTCTAGAAATTGGAAGAATTTCCACTTAGTTTTAGTGATGCAAATCCTTCAAAAGACAAGAGCTCAGTGCTCTAGAGCAGGAAAGATAGGAGTTATTTCTCTAGAGTGGATGAAATGACAGTGATATAAGAATAACTTTTTTGATATCTGATGGTGTTAGGGTTTTAGCTAAAGTGTACTTGCACTAAGAAAGCATCTCTAGTAATGAGACACTGCAAAATGAGGTCTGTGTCCACACTGTAACCTTCATGTTTTTGGATTTTACTGTGAATGTAATGAATTAGAGACAGGTTTGTCTAAATATGAGCAATAAAAAGTGAGGTACTTAAAATTCAGGGTAAAAGAAAAAAACAAGATGGAGTTGCAGTGTCCCTGTAAGCTCTGTGGAGAAGGCTCTGATTTTTTTTTCTCAGCACTTGCACCGTGCCCAGATTAATAGAAGGACCCTAATTATGGATCTGGAGCAAGAGAGTAGAAGATAAATTAATCTTCAAGAGACCCAAATCACAAAGCAATAGCATCTGAGAGGAAAATGTCATCAAAACATGCTGGAATTAAATCTACTAAGGGGATGCCTAGTCAGAAGATTTTACAAAGTTGGGTGCTTTGTCTACAAAATTCTTAGTACATTCTGCATGTATATTAGGCAATGATTTCCAACTTCCTAAATTTATTTTCTTAAATTTTTCCTAATTACTCTCCTTAATTTTGTTGCATTATTTCTCACAGTGCTAAACTACATGAAAGAACATCTACAAAGTGAATTGCACTTATCACTATCCAAAATGAAAGTACTAAAAGAGACATGTCAATTCTGCAGCTGCTGAGGTAAGATCACTACAAAGGAAAGATTCTTTGGTCTAGACTTAGTTCTACCAATAAATTATTCTGGATGCCATGTGACTTTCACTGATGATGATGTTAAAACTCAGAGTTCAGTGACTTGTTTTGAGTCATGCAATCTTATGCCTTAATTTACTTGGACAGAAAAGGAACTGAATGAAAAGTGGAATAGAATAGTTAAGTTTTCTTCCCTGAAAAAACAATTATAGGGGGAGGATGAAATAAGGGAATGAACAAAGTACTGGGAGAGGGAAAATATGTATCTAAATAGGAGAGAAGTTGAGAGATTTGCATTGCTACACAAAGGATTTCTAGGCAACCATGAGATGTGCCCTTAAACTTTTTCTAGTACCTGAAGTCCCTGTGAGGTAAATCTGAGTTTATACCATTGTTGCTTGGCTCTGAGGAGGTTCATGGAGTCTCTGCTTTCCAGGAAAAGCCCTAACTAGAGAGAAGATGATTTTTTGGAATAGACCTATCTTCAAATCCCCTTTCATTTTTTTTTTCTTTTTCTCCAAAACTGTCTTTACCATTAAACTACACAAGGCCAAATAATAAACTCACCTTTATTTGAACAACTTTCCTTGTGAATCTGGCCACTTCTTTCTAAACCTTCATTCTTCAGAAATAAAACACTTCAGGTCAAACAAAATGTTTCCTTTCACTTGAAAAGGAATGTTTTTTCTTTCCTTAAAGCTAGAAGTGTAACTGTGGGTCATGCTGAAGCCAAATATACATTAGATTCAGCTACCAAAATCATTTATTAGCACAGCTCTATGGCAGGGTGTTTTTCATGGCAAATTAACAACAGTAGTGTGCCTTAGGACCTTTGGATGAAAGGGATTATAGAACTGGAAGGGATCATTAGGTCTATTTAATTTGTCTTTAGTAACATGATGGAGGAAATAACCAGTATATTAAACATACATGAAATATTTTTGGAATGTGTAGTCTCTTGGAAAGGAATGAATAGTTCATGTTATTATTGGGAAAATGAAGTACATATAATCCACTGTGTGTGGTTGTCATCAAAGCCCTACTAGGAATGCAGGACTAAATGTGCTATTTTTACCTTCTTTTTCTTTCCTGCTTTGTTTGTGGCTTTGGCAGAACTAAAAAAGACCTGGATAAAATGAGAGAGGTTGTTTTTCATTTATCATGACTGCGTTTGAGGTTCTGTCTTCAGCATGAAGGCACAATAAGCTTTTCATTTATTATTTGCATTAGAGTAGGGCATGGAAGCCTAGGCTAATACCAAAACTCCACCTCTAGGCACTCTGTGCTCACAGGGAGGGTCTCTGCATCTGAAGGGTTCATGAGAAAATAGTTGTGGCAAATGCTGAGGGGTGAACAGAGGCACAGAGGTGTTCACCCCATACCTGGAACATCCTGCCAGAGCCTATTTCTGCCCTGCTGCCTCCCCTGATCCCTAAGGGATGCACATCCTTATTGGAAGAGTGTGATACACGAGTCACTGCAAAGTGCACGTGTATGCACCTGCACTATTTTAACTTTGTTGTGACAGAAATTTAAAAATAAATATATTCCTTTCACCTCCCAAATCTGACCTGGCAAGAACATTCATTTTAAAAAGCTGGCTGTAATGCCATACAAGATATTAATCAGCCTTCAATCCATACCCTTTGTAAGAGAAAATGGGATGGTACATGCCTAGTCTTATTTTATTGCAGTATTTTAACAACAGATGCAATGCTGCCTTTGTTATTATCCTTTATTCCTCAGACAGTGTTCCCCCTCCTAATTATTACTTGTCGTCTTCAGTAAGATTGAGAAATGGCATTTTTTTGAGCTCAGGTAAATATCAAAGCAATCTTACTTATAATGACAGAGCTGCTTTCACTGGGGAGTGAAGCGTAATGAACTAAAAAAGGAATTTAATATGCTTTCCAAATTAAATAATGTATTAATTTCTGCTGAACAGTGGTCCCCAGCCCCCTTGAAAACAGCGGGTCTTGTGTAAATACCTGCACAGTTTGAGGGTGGTTTGGCAATCAGTAGCCCAGGAGCAAAAGGAAGATCGGGGCCATCTCCTTCAGCCCGAAGTTGCCCATGATATCCATGGGTGGGCTTTGCCCAGGGCTCCCTGTGGGGACACTGGGCTGTGTCCTTCGTCTGTTCCTTGGTTTTTGTCCCTTCCCCACCGGCAGTGGAGGACGTTACTGACCCCATTCCCACTGTGTGAGCCCCAGGTTTGCCCTCCTGCCATCCATCACAGCGTGCAGCATCTTCCTTGCTGGAATCAGGATTATACCTCCCCCTCAAAAATGGCTGGGTTTCAGCTTTTGTGATAGCAAACTGCTGGAATACAGGAATTCTAAAGGTTTGAAAATCAGAGGCACGTTGGAAAACAGGAGATTTCTCTTTAGTATTTTCCTTTAGGCAGATCCTCTTTTGTTTCAGGTACATGTTTATTTAAAAGGAATAGGAGAAGATAAGAAACTCATTCAACTCGGTAGTTTTAACCTCTTGGAGAATTCATTAGGATTGTGCTGAAAAAATCAGTGCATTGAATGTTTGGTTTTTTTTCCCTCTTTGGCAACATTATTTTTTTTTCCCTCTCTGAAACATACTTTTTCATTTCAGAAAAGGAAAAAAAAAAATCCAAACAATTTTATGTAGAATTTAATGATTCTTCTCTCTAACATGGCTTAAGGTCATTAAAAGCAGCATTGCTGAGAGCAAGTGTGAGCACAGAAACCTGTATTTCACCACTCTCCAAAGAATAACCATAGCTAAGGCATTCCTATCTGGGCAGAGAGAAAAAGACTCTCAAAAGTGTTAAGAAATAAAAAGAACAGTCGCTAAAACTGAGAAATTTCCAGGCTATTGCTGCTACAGTGGAACTCACAGAGCTGGCCAGAAATTTGCTGTTTAAGAATTACTTAAAAAAAAAAAAAAAAGTCTAGATCCATCTCATTTAAATCAATACTTAATGAGTGAAATAATCTTTTTCACTCTGAGAAAAAAGGCAAGGATCTGCTTTACAGGCTTAACTTTTCAGTTGTTCCATTTCTCTGTATATTACTCCTCTTATTTAAAAACAAGCCAGCAGTACTCAGAGATATCCTTTATTTTTTAGACGGAAGTGACAAAATATCATTTTTAAAAAATTAAAACATAAACAAGAAGCTGTTTCAGTCAGAACTCAGAAACAGCAACTCATCATCATTTTTGAAGTAAAAGATTGAGTTCTCCTTACGGCGACGACTCGGGGAGCGCTCACATTGACACACGTTCTTCCTAATACCTGGAATCAAGGTCAAAAATAAGAATAATATGTTAAAAACAAAAAAAAAAAACACGTAAACACTAATTTTTTCTTTTTTTTATCCTTAACAGGCTCTTGAAACTATTTCGTCCGGAGAGGGATATTGGGAAGGCATTTCCTATGAGGTACTGACCTTTCGTTTGCCTTTGCGCTCTGCTTTTTATTCGGTTTTTGCGCCGCTTTCCCGCGGGCCCGGCCCCTTCCCGCGGCGGCTCCTGAGGCGGCCGGGCGGGGCGGTGGCGCCCTGGGGCCGGCGGCGGCTGCGGCCTCACGCGGCCCGGGGCCTCCCCTCAGGGAAAGGCCGCCAGAGGAGCGTTCATTTGGGGATTTGGGGTTGGGAAATTCTTCCCCGAAAGGGTAGCGAAGTGTTGGGGACAGGCTGCCCGGGGAAGGGTTTGATTTGCCGACCCGTCACGGTGTTCCAGAGGCTTGTAGATCTGGCGCTTAGCGTGTGGTAAAATTCGCAACGCCGGAGGTTTGTGTCCAGAAGGGAGACAGAGGAGTCCTGTAACTTTATTTGAATAAAGGGAGAGGGGGGATGAGGTCCTCCAAATTGTTGGGAGATTCAGTCCCCTTTTTATCCTAATTTTCCAGACATATCACCCTCTTCCTGAGGTACTTGGAAAGTACAGATTTCCCAAATTGCCTACTCCATGCCCCCTCTGATTTACACGCCCCCCCCCCCCCCCCCTTTTTTTTAATCCGCTTATAATAAGGAAATATAATTCTATTAACTCTGTTATTTTTCTCTAAGTTCAGGAATTTTACTCAGCCTTGGCTGAGCAGCAGTCTATGTCAATTGGCAACATTTTCTAGAACTGATAATTTCTTCCATTATTTCCCTGTCCGTAAGCTCCTGGCCCTATGACCAAGCAGATTCCTGTGGTTTGTTTTTCATACATTCATCTTATTCATTTCATTAGGGACATCTGTGCAAGGTTACTGGTTGGACTCAGTGACCTGGGAGGTTTTTCCAACCTTGATTGTGTGAGCAGCCACCAGAAGCTGACCAGAACTGCTGTGTTTGTCACAGCTCTGCTGTCCATCCTCTGCTGGCTTTGGCAGCCCTGCAGGGAGAACCTCGCTGAGCTGAACGCCCTGCCCTGTGCTTTCCTGAAGTTTTCTCCATGGAAATGTTGTGCTCATCCTGCTCCAAAGCACCTGCTTGCTCAACTGCAAAAAAACTGGTGGGTGCCCAAGTAAATCACCCATGTAGGCAAAGCAAGAAGCTGTTTCCTTTCCCTCCCAAATGATATGAAATGGAATAAATGAACTGTATGACACACAGGCTAGACTGAACATGTTTCTCCCTTTTATTTCCAGGCCAACTGGAAAATCTGCCTGCTTCAGACATTTTCCCACAAATGTGTTTGCCTAAATTATGGGTTCTGTGTTCAGCTGGGGTCCAACAGATTGTCCCATATGGGAATAGAGCCTTGTGAGAAGTCCTGTAGGAGCTTGTCCTAATTCCAAAGAAAGGAAATATGTTGGTCCTCTGTCTGTTTCAACTCTTCAGGTAACCATAATGTAGCTGGGAGAGTGAAGGGGATGATGACACTGCTCTGATCCTCAGCCCTGGAAACCTTAAACATACACTGAAGCATTTCTGCTGAAGACTACATTACACATATTAGTAGTTCATCTCTACACTCTACAAAGTTCTTGATCCTTATGCCCCTTGTTTTGTAATATTTAGGTGAAGATGCTAAGCAGAGTTTGACCTGAGGCTGAAGAAACACCTGTGTCCAGGCAGTGATATGTAGGTAGGTGGACAAATAACACAAATTGCTCACTCAGTCTATTGATTGGTCACTGGGTGGCATTTTCCAGGTCATTCATTAGTCACTGACGAGGCCTCAGAAGTGATGCATTAAAAGGTAAATACTTTATGGATTTTTTTTTTTTTAAGGTTTTGAGACAATGTTGGAGGCCTTTTAGGAAAAAAAGAAATAGGAACAGTTGGAACAACTCATTCAAAGCAGTCATATTCTTTTACTTGACAAAGGGGTCAGAGTTTCTGCTTTTGTAGAACTTTCCTGTTCTTTTTCCTTACCCACAGGTGAAAAAGGGCATAAACAACAGAAGGCACCAAACCCTTTTTCCTCAGAAATTTATATTTTCCCTTGGAAAAGGGAACTGCCTGCTTTGTTTTGCTTAAAAGGTGTTCCATCTATTTTTTTAGTGGAGAATGGATGAGATGTAAGTAAATGAGAAGGCCTCTTTCTTCTTACTTATATTGTCCTTTTTATTCCATAGAAGAAGATGGTTACAGAACATATCTTCCCACACACTCTTATTTTGAGTTCTGTGCCCTTTTCTTTGAGAAGAAGAGGTTTAGAGATCACAGAACTGAAATAAATCCCTCCAAAAAATTATTTTTTTTTTCAAATACTCCTGAGAGTGAGAAAGGCAGATGCAAAACAGCAAAAACCAGAAGTGTTTTCTTTTAAAGGTGGTACTAGGAATTAAAGTAGTGCTTTTCTTAGAGTTACAAAATTTTTCCCTTTCTCTGAAGTCTCTGCTGGGATTTTTAAAAGTTATTTCACTTATTTAGTCAAAAATCTGAAAACCGAAATTTTATTTTGGAGTTTCAACAGAGGTGGGGGGGGAAAAAAAGTGAGAAATTTGGCAGAAACAAAAATCCTGCCAACGAGCTTCCATAGTTATATGAAGTGGGAAATGGAGCCATTGCTGGTGCTGCTGTTTCTTACTCAGCTGACATCTGGTCTGCATGAAAATTCACATTTGGCACATAGGGTGTAAATCAGGTGATATCCTGTGTCCTCCTTGCCCCTTCTGAAATTAGGAACTCAGTGGGGCTGCAGTTTCTAGGTGAAACTTGTGTTCCAGGACAGCCCTAGGCATGAGACCATCTTAGACAAAACAAGGATATACCACACTTACAGGAATGAAAAAGGGAGCAGGGAAAGGGGAGGAGCAAATCAGGAATTAGTGTTTGCTCATCAGTGTGGTCAGGAATATGACAGTTACTTACAGATTGAGGCTCTTTGTGCCAAAGAAACAATCCTATATTTTTAGGAGCTGACAATTTTCCAGCTTGTGGCAACAGTTAATGCTAATAAGACAATTTTTTTGAAGATTAAGCTACTCCTGCAGGTGGATTGCTCAGATATCTCCTTAAGCAGCTTCCAAGCTCAGTGATGTCCTGCTCTGTGTTATTTCTTAATGGACTAGGCATGCCCTGAAATGTTTCAGGCCATATGAGAAAGATGTGACAGAAAATGTCTAGGGGGAATTATTGCTGGGAAAACCAAATCTTAATGATATTTTATTACCTGTTGGCAGATTGTATGTTGTGGCTTTCTACAGTTTTGGTGGCTTCATTGAAATCTTTTGTAGAGCTCGAGTGTGACGCAGTGGTCTCAGTCTGTGCTGGCCTGAGCCTGGAGAGCACACTGTCCATTTTGTAGGTGACAAATGGCACAAATCCCTGTTGAACCTGCATTCTTGTGGACTCACCTTGTCATGGTTCTTGAGAAAGTGTCCCAGAAAAGCTAAAGCAGTCAGTGGTGTCTTATCCTGGATATGTTTAATAAGCTGGTAGGCTGATCACCCAGCCTGTGCTCATGCAGTTGTTATTAATCCTGTATAATTCCAAGCACATAAATCAAGAAGCTCTCCTGAGCTTCCTTTATAATCTCTAGAGGAATGTTTCTCCCACCCCTCCCCCTGACTGTAATTCAATTCTTAAGTAAGGAGCAGTGCATCTCCAGAGGATGGTTTAGCTCACTCAGGTGGCTCAGATGAGATGGAATCAGATCACCATCTCTTCTCTAATAGAAATGCCAGGATAAGGCTCTATTGCACCTGGATCACATAGCAGTGAGTGCTAGCTGCTGAAGAAATTTGGGAAGCAGAAATATGAGACGAGGAGCTACAAAGATCTGATCAGTGCTTTCGGTGCTGGAGAAGGGCAGGCAGGGCAGTGCTGACCCTGACATGACCTTATTCTGGCAGGCAGTGCCTGCTGAGTCAGCACTGGCTCATATCTCCTCTGGTGCTGGCCAAGGAGTGCCACTGCTTCCCCATCTCCCTGCACAGTCCCCTGTGCTGCTCTCTCCAGGGCTTCCTTCCCTACAAGAGCCTTTTCCAGAATGCCTCAGTTTGCTACTGTTTTCTTTATTGTTTTCCCGCTTCCGTGAAGGGTCAGGGTTATTTACCCTCACACTTTTTCCTCAGCAGTGGTACAGAATAGAACCCCACATTGTTGTGCTCCACAAGGATTGGGGAAACCCAAAGTGGAAGTCCCATTTACAGAGCAACTGAATCCACCCACAGCACTTTTTTGCTTCCCTACCTACACTAACTAGAGAGCAGGTTTGGGGCTAAAACAGGAGAAAATTAACTTTTTTTCTTTCTTGAGCTTAGTATAGGGATAATGGGGATGTGTAGCAGGATGTGATTCCTTGATCACTCAGAGCACAGCCTTGGCCACTAGACCAGCAGCAGTTACAGCCCTTGGGGCCTGTGCAGCTACCACAGCACCTTCATGGCCATTCCCTCACCCACGTCCCTCAACAGCATCCATCTGTTTAGCCGTACATTGTTTGTGCTTCCAAACTCAGCAGATAATTAGAAATGCTCTTGCAAATTGGTTTGATCTAAAAATGCTGTTGCACTCAATTCTGGTTTCAAAAGGAATTCTAGTTAAAGCATCCCAGCTTCCACAGGGAGGCAGCAGAATACCTGTCAATTTCTTTGCAACTTTAAACTTGCTGATGCTTTTTTTGCCTTCTTTTAAAGAGCTCTTTGACCCAGTATATATATTGTTTGGATTAAGAGGTTTGAAGAATTTGAAGTTCAGATGAAAATTTTTTTCTTGCCAAGACCAAGCTTGCCAAGATCAACATTCCCCTTATTTCCCTCTGAGCTGCCACCAAAATGATTTACAAGTTATATAAGAGCCAATTTTGAAAGAAATATGCTTTTAATTAGAAACAAAAATCAGGGTGACCCTTTTGAGACAATGTAGTTACATTCTGTCAGTATTTCCACTATTTTCAGGGATTTATCACCTCAGGAGAAGAAAGCATTCTACTCCCATGAAACTTGGAATTTTAGTACTCAGTACTAAAAATATAAAATTAGTAGAAAATAATACTATAAAGTACAGCATTTCCAAACTAGGCATTCAAATATCATGGTGCAGACATCAACCCTGCCCCCTGTTTATGTTGCTGGCTTAAAAAAGGTGAAAGTTTTAAAATAATATAAATAGGTTTTTGTTTGTCTTCTGCCGTGTGAGACTTTATGATCTCTATTTTCAAAATATTTCTTTACAATCATGGGGGCTGAAAACATTTTGCTTTTTCCGTTTTTTTAAATGGAAGTTGAGTTTTTTTGCATGCTTGCATGACCCTGAAAGCTGAACTTTGAAAGAAAATTTAAATATCAAAACTTCATATCTTCACTAAATTCAGCTATATGTAACTTTTCTGAACTGCCTATATGCTTATAGTAGCTTGCTGGGAAAGAGTCAGAAATGTTTTAAATCAGAATGGACAAGCCAGGAATATTTAAATTATGTATTTGCTTCAATTATAAGTGGCTCAATTTAAATGCACCCTTCAGAGAAAAGATTTTTTTTTTTTTTTTTTTTTTTTTTGATTGGTTTTGGATTATTTTTTTTTTTAATGTAATCAAATTCATAGTTTGTTAGCTTTTTCTACAGAAGAGGTTTCTCATTGCTAGGAACAGCACACATTTCTTTCATACTGTCCTGAAATAGATATCTGTCTGCCTCTGAATTTCACTTCACAGGAGACACCCCAAATAAGCCTTCTCAGCTCCTTTACCCAATGTATTTGTAAAAATACTGCTCTCATGAGGAGTCTCTTAATTGATTCATGGTGGTAAATCCTATGTTCCTGGTGAGACTGGGGGTTTTAGACTATACTTATGGGTTCACTGACTTGATATCTTTTTTGGCTATCTCCAGGAGACCAGATCTTGCTCATTACATGGTCATTTCTTTGCAGCACAGTGCTAGATTTGGTTAGTTCAACCCCTGTCTACTTAAGAAAAAGGAAGAGGATTTCAACAGAAATTTCAAAATTCTGTTGAAAGCAAGAGCCTTAAAAATTCTAGTGCATTTTTACCACATACATATATCTTCTTCATATCTCTTTTCATTGATTTACCCCAACAGTGGATTCCATTAAAAAAAAAAAAATCTGGTGAAACAGGTAACAGGAAGAGAGAGGTAGAGATAACTGCCCTACAACAAACACACGAGTCAGGGAAAGCACAAGAGTGGCTTAGAATCATAACGAAGGGGACACTGAGCCTGTGAGCTGGGTACCAGAGTTGTGAACTTGTAGCCCCTTTGGAACATGGTTACAGGTAGAAGATGGATGATACAATTTGAGTAACTGGTAGTGTCAGGCTCTGCTGAGGCGCTGGGCTCCTTTTCCAGCTCTAACATTGCTCTCTCTGCTTTGGAGGTGCCTCATTCCCAGTGTAAGCTGCTAGCCTGAGCTGAAGGGCAGGGTTAGATGGCCCAGGGAGAGATGGATGGTGTGGCATTAGAGAAGAGCCAAAGGAGAGCTCCAGCTCCATGGTCAATGATAAAAATGAACTGAAAGCCTAGCAGTAGTTAGGAAAACACCCTAAATACACTTTCACAGCAACAGCTGGAAGAAGCCACCAAACTGTCAGTCCTGATCCATGACCCTGGGAATGCTTTAGGTCCCAGACCCTGGTGGGGCCTGTCCAGTTCCCAGGGAGAGAGGGGACAATCCTCTGGTTCTGCCTAGAGGCATTGATTGGACTTTGATACTGTGATCTAAGTGGCAGAACAGCTGCTGGGCATGGAGGGTATGAGTCTTCCTGAGCCTTTGGTTCCTCCTCGGTGTAACTGATGATCTCTGTCTTGCAGGATTGCTGGGAGGGTGAATGCATTACTCACTGTTCCAGTGAGCTACAGGGATGGCTGTTGTCAGGTAACTTATTAACAGTCTTTCATTCTTTGCTGCTTTTTTCTCCAGAGTTTGGAACTGGTATAATCGTGGCAAGTCCTCCTGGTATTCACAGTTATATTAAAAATAATCATATTATGATTAAAGGGCAAGTGTACATCAGAGCCTGAATTCAGGTAGGGCCACAGAAACATAGGACCACTATGTTTCAGCAGTAATGGGGAGCCAAGAACCTGACAACAGGGCATCAATGAAGGTTTGTGTGATGTTTTCTGTTAAATAGATTTAAAGGCTCTGATTCAGGGTCAAGAAATTCATCTGCCTTTAAAATTAGCTGATCTATTTTTCACATCATAGCTGCAGTGTTTCTGTTCTCTGCCCTCCCTTTCACTTCATATGTAACCACATTTTAGTGGTAGATGAAGTGATTCCTATATATAGCATGTAAAACACTTTGTGATTCTTTCAGGGAATAAGTCCCAGATATATCAGATATTTATTTAGCACAGTACTTTTTAGTAGGATCATGGTCAGGAGCACAGCCTTGGAGCACTTTCTGGCTTCAAGCTCAAAGCTGAGCCCACTGAATGTGACTTGACCAGAGTGTTTGAATAGTAGACATGCTGAGAAGTAAAAACAATTTTTGTCTGCATCTTTGTTGAAGCAATGAGCTCCTCACCCTGGATAAATTGCAGTTTCCAAGGAGGCTGACAGTTGTGCCCATTGCCATAGGAAAGGAAATACCAAAGAGTACACTCAAAGGAGGCCCTTTCCAGGAATTTAGGATTTGCTATACCTATCAGGTCAGATATCCTGTTCCTAGCAGCTGTCAGGACATGATGCTTCAAAGGAAGTTGGATGAGTTTACATAGCCAAAGCATGACTAACTAAAGATGGAGAGGACTGAGGTAAGCATCTCTCTGTGGTGCAGGACTCAGCTTTCTGCCTGTAGGAGGAGATCTGATTACCCCTGGCTTAGTAAATTGTATAGCTGTAATGTAAGTAGTAATCATATTCAGACTTCTACAATTTTGCCAGGTCATTACATTGTCCCTCTCAGTTACCTGTTCAGCATCTGCTACATTTTCCAAAGGTTTTACAACCAAAATAGGGTATGGCTCAATGGGGAGATACCATGTGATTTTGTGTGACCAGCTATGTGATTATTCTGCAATGTATTTTCTGCTGGGTCCTGATTTTTGAAACAGATGGAAAGTGGGCAGAGAGCTGAAAGCCTGAAGACCACTCAGCTTCAGCTGCTTTCCTGCCCACCACATTACAAGGTCAGGCCTTCTTTAACACTTCTGAAAAGTGCCATATGCTAGAGATACCACCAGTCCTTTTGAGTGTCTATTGACTTCAGAGGCCAGACATCTTAAATTACCCTTTGCCAAGCGTGCTACTGAGGCTTCACACCAGCAAGTATTTTATTCCATGTATTCTTTCAATGTGCTCCAACTTTTGAAAGCTTACAGCATTAACTAAATTTGTCATCCACAGTAAATGGACCTAAGGTTTTCTAAATTGTTTGGAAATTAAGAATTTGCGTACTTCTCATCTGCCTTCCCCTCCTCCTTGGAAATCATAAGTCATGTGGTGTTGTGCCCCTAGTGCTGCTCCCTTGCTTCTAGGAATGGGTTGACTTGAAAGTAGGTTGATAATTTAGTCATACTTATCTTTTAATTATCTCTACAGAAAAAGGACCCTTGAAAATGTTGAGTAGGCAAATAAAACAGAGAAACAGTAACTTATTCCATACCTTCCTCAACTTGTGTATTTTTTTTCTGAAGTATTAGGTATGGTAGGAGGAGAATATTCATTTTAAATTTTGTTGTGTAAAGGTAGGAAATTCAAGAGGTTCTATTGTTTTAAAAAATTCCATTTTAAAACAGAACGTTCCTTCTCTAAATCTCTTGAGATATCATACATATCCTCTAGCATAGGAAAATCAATAGATAAAAAGGTTCCAGTTCAGTTTCCTCTGGATGTGATCAAGTACATTCAAATATTGAATGATAAATAGGCTAATTTACACATCTGCCAAACTGGCATTAGCATTTTACTAACTCCCTGCAGTGTCATGAGGTTTAATTAATGGTTGTAAAGCACTCCTCTGAATGAAAGGTATGACTTTTTACATTTGAAATTATGTAGATCCATAAGTTTCTGCTGTATTTGTAACAGCTGTCTAGAAGACTAATGGCTTTGCAGATTTACTGCTGTGCTCTGCTGCTTTCTGCTAGCCTGCAGTTTTTGCAAGTTTGGTACTGGTAGTAACTTTCAGAGATTAAGACCAATCCTAAATTTGTTTTCAGATGAAAGAAAACTCTTAATTGTTCAAGGCAATTTCCTTGCATTCTAATACCTGTAACTTGCACTGTGTCAAATTAATACAAAGGGCACCACATTATTCACAAAAATGTTGGTTTTCAAGTAGCTGTGGAAAAAAATACCAGTTTATGCAGGCTCAATGAGACAACCCAGTGAAGAAGTGACACCTTGTCTGGCTGCAACATTACTAGGTTGGCTGCAGGAGCAAGGTAACATGCACTGATATCTCTACAAAGAGTTTTAAGAAGAAGATGGGTAAAGTGACAATTCAAAATATTTGTGCAGTTCTTATCTGAAGGCTCTGTCTCAATTTCTGCTTTTAGCTCAGTGTGGTCGTGCATGTTACACCCTTGAGACTGCCCAGAGTATTCCAGCGAGGTCACCAGTCCTATCTAAAGATCATGATGGGACCATTTTACTGAGATACAAAGGGCTTTTTTTTTTTAATCCTTATCCTCTGTTCTACTCTATCAGTGTGTCTCCTGCTAATTTGGTGTAACTGCTGTTTTTGGGTGGTGGGAAAGAAAGAGATGAGAGTGAATGTATAGCCTTAACTTGAGCAGCAAAAATCTGCAGCGTGACTAAATACTCGGTGATTTTGGCCTTTGCCTTTTGAAGTGCTCCACATCACTCAGCATTGTTGACTCGGTCCAAAAAACATACCAGTTCTTTCTATTATTGGTTTGAAAATTAAAGACACCCACAAATAGAGCATGGTTGCCTTGGTCACCCTGAAGTTGTCCTATCCCCAGCTCCCATGGAGCTGCTGTATCCTGTCTGAAACCAGGAAGACTCCCCAGCTCTGCAGCTGAGCCCCAAACAATCCACTGCAATGCTCCATGCCTTGTGCCAAATGGGTTCAGTGGTCTCCTGAGGCTGACACAGCTGCCAGATCTTGACAGAAAGGGTAACAACCAGGTAGGCTTTTTTAGTATTATCCCATAATTCTATCAGATATATCAATATATACAGATCAAGGCAGGGTATCCTGGGCCTATAAAACTAACAAGTGAATTATTTTACTTACAGAAGGATGTGGCTTTTCATCACATCAAGTAGAATTATTAACCCAAAGTGGCATTTATGTACTCTTTATTGTTATATTGATCCTAAATATTGGGGAATGCCAACAACAGCCATCTCTGCTTTAATTATTTTTATTTGTACTGGCAGAGTAAAGACCAGGACTATAGAAGCACATATATCTAAAGTGTTTGAGTTTTTTCCTTGCTTTTCCTTAAGATACCCAATTTAGATTCAATTGTTTTTAGAACTCAGCAATTCTCTGGCATGTATAACCAGAAATAATCCTGAATCAATCCAGATCTTGACATGTATTTTGATAATTCCTTTCCTGCCTTTCTAAGACAAGCACGGTGTTTGAGATGCACTCTTTTTAACTAGCACCTCTTGTCTGGAGAGCTAGAAAGCAGCCCTGCAAATAATTATCACCTCTGCATCAGTGTTGGAACAGGAAGCAATGCTCTACCAGTGCTAGTGAAGGACTGAAAAATATAGAAAGAGCTTTAATTGCTGAGCAATTATTCACAGCAGGTCAGCAACAAACTTCAATCCCCATCATTCTATTACTCTGTTTTAAATTTTTTCATTTTCGTGAAAGAATTATGATAAAAAAGACTGTATGAACCTTATGTGAGCTACATAAGACTGCAAAAAACACTCCAAAAGAGAAAAATTCATTATTGGTTATTTTAATGAATGTATCTTTAAAGGTAGTGAGTGATGCCTCTATGGAATGCATGGATACAAGTTGAAGTTACAAACAGTATATGGGAGTACATAAGAAGGAAAAATA
This sequence comes from Muscicapa striata striata, assembly GCA_030060385.1. Taxonomy (NCBI): domain Eukaryota; kingdom Metazoa; phylum Chordata; class Aves; order Passeriformes; family Muscicapidae; genus Muscicapa; species Muscicapa striata. Next base: position 364,165 of record JAREIS010000293.1, on the reverse strand, counting down.
CAGGACAAGCAAATAAAAGTGTCACTGCTCTTATACATGGAAGAACACATCTAAGGGGCTGCAATTTCTCTAAGTAGGGAGAAGTTGCTCCTGTAGGAAGGCTTTTGCTCCTGCTAAGCAGACAGTACTGCTGGAGCTTTTTGCCAGCCTCCTTCCATTGACACAAGCATTCCCAGGGGTAGAAACCATGAGATCTTGGTAAGCACTCAGCAAACCCTCTGTTTTCTTTGCAGGGAAGCAGCTACAAGCCAGTAGGAGTGGGCTATGCCAGTGGATAGCCCTCCTCTGTTCTGGATATTTAGCAATAGCCCTGCAGGCTATTGGTAGGGAGGTGTGGTGGGTTGACTCAGGTGCCCACCATAGCTGCTCTATCCCCAATCTCTGCCAATCAGATCAGAGCAGGATAATAAAGGAGAAATAAAACTAAATCTTAAAACCCCTTCTTCCCAGGCTTACTTTTATTCACAAATTTTCTACCTCTTTCCCTGCAGTAGTACAGGGGAACCAGGAATGGGGGTTGTGGTGAGTTTCTGGTGCTTTTTCCTCCTCAGGGGAAGGGTGCCTCATACTCTGTCCCTGCTCCAGTGTGGGGTCCCTCCCACAGGAGACAGTATTCCAGCAACTTCTCCAACCTCAGTCTTTACCTCAGGCTGCAGTTCTTCACAAACTGTTCCAGAATGGGTCTCTTCCACAGGATCAGTCCTTCAGGAACAGCCTGCTCCAGCATGGGTCCCCCACAGGGTCACAAGTCCTGCCAGCAAACCTGCTCCATCCTGGGATCCTCTTTCCACAGATTCTGCAAGGACCCTGCTCCCAGCACAGGCTTCCCTTGGAGTCACAGCCTCCTTCAATCACCCCCCTGCTCTGGTCTAGGCTCCTACAGGGGCTGCAGGTGGATCTCTGCACCCCCCTGCCCTCCAGGGGCTGCAGGGGCTCAGCTGTCAGTCTGTGGGCTGCACCACAGGGTCTCAGGGGAATCCCAGCTCTGGAGCCTTGAGCAGCTCCTCTCCCTCCTTCTGTCCTGGCCTGGGTGTCTGCAGAGCTGTTCCTCTCCTGTGTTCTCACCCCACTCTTCTCTGTACCAAATTACCACTGTGCAAGAACTTTTATTTTGTTCTTAAATCCATTATCCCCTAGGCATCACCACTGTCTCTGCTGGGCTTGACCTTGGCCAGTGGCAGGTCTGTCCTGGAACCTGGGCTGGCATTGGCTCTGCTGGACATGGGAGAGGCTGCTAGGAGCTTCTCACAGAAGCCACCCTTTTAGCCCTCCCTCCACTACCAAAACCTGGGCACACAGACCAGAATCAGGAAGGGGCAAGTGCTGCAGCCATGCTGTGTCCTGTATCACCTCTCCAGGAGAGAGCTGAGATTCAGCCTTGTTAGCCTGGGTCAGACTTGTGTAAATAATCCATTTGTACAACTGAATTAGAGGAGAATGGAAGAGGGAAAATAACTGTAGACATTTTAAAGCAGAGAATGAAAGATTGACTTAATAAATAGAATTGTGCCATAACACTGTAATATATCTGGAGAGTCTCTATGCCTCCTTTGTGTTACCACCCACAAAGTTTGTTTGTAGCTGTGTGGCATAATCTGCAGACCAATTGAAGGATGTGTCATGCCACTGAAATCTGTTGTTTCATGACTTGAAATTGCATCTTTTGTTTGACATTAGACTACATTTGTAGTTCCTGAATTATTTTCTGTTGACATTTTAAGAACTGGATGCTGTTTCTAAGTAAAAGTGAATCCATCCATCCTCTGTCAGGGGCACTTCATTTTAGGCAAATAAAACAGTATTGTTTCTTGTTGTCTTTGTATTTTCACCAATTATTCCTTAATCTTTATTCAGTATATTCCTTTTACCTGAAGTGTTACATAGCCCTGATGCTATACTTTGCAGGTTCAATAATATCTTTACTAATCTTGATATGCCTTTCAATTTCACCAATGAATTTGCAGGCAAATGGCCTGGGAAACAAATGCAAGAGCATTATATCACACAAAAGCAGTCCAGTTCTTCTGTGCAGTCCCTGTTTTGCACAACACTATCTGGCTGTATCAGGATGCAGCTCATGGACAAGCTCCAGTGCACTGACAGTCTCTGTTGCTTGAGCAGGTGAGAGGGGAGTGTCCCAGTTGGCTTTGTGCTTGTGTCAGATGCTAAGCCCTTGAGGGTTATTGGCTGTGGACCTTTCCTACTGTTTGTGAAGTTTTGGCTGGCTCTGACTGTTGAACAAGATGTGTCACTGCTGTTCAGTGTCCAGTCAGAGGATGCTTTCCATCAGCCCCAGCATGAGGCTGGGTTAGCCCCATTGGTCCAGGAAGACAAATAAGGTCAAAAATAGTGGTTTGGTGGTTTACTACTGGGTTATGGCTCAGCCACTGCATAGGGAGCTGCACTGTGTGCTCAGTGATGTGCACCCACAGGCCATCTGCTTCTGTGCTGATGTGATTTATAAAGTTAGCTAACAAGCCTCCATTATGGATAGAGGTGTCACAATGTGTCCATAGTTGTCGATCTAAAAAAACCCAAACCAACCAAAACAACAACAACAAAACCAAAAAAAAGCCAAAAATCAACACAACCCACAGTGAATTGAAGTTTTTTGTTGTGGTTTCATCCAGCAGACAGCTAAACACCACATAGCTGTTCCCTCTTTCTCCTGCACTGGGATGGGGCAGAAATATATAAAAAAAAAGGTAAATTAATAGGACAGAAAAGGAAGGGCAAATAATAATGAAGATAAGAGGACATGCACCACAAGTGATGCACAGTATGATTGCTCACTACCTGCTGACTTATGCCCAGCCAATCCCTGAGAAGCAGGTTCCCACATTCCAGCCAACTCCCTCAGTTTTATTGTTCAGCTTGAGGTCACATGGTCTGGAATTTTCCTTTGGCCACTTATGGTCAAAGCTGTCCCAGCTGTGTCCACTCCCAGCTTCTTGTGCAACCCCAGCCTTGCTTTCTAGCAGGGCAGGAGAAGATGAAAAATCCTTGACTTAGTGTAAGCCCTGCTCAGCAACAACTAAAACATTAGTGTGTTATCAACACTGTTCTCAGCCTAAACTCAAAAACACAGCACTGTACCAGTGACTAAGAAGAAAAACGTGTCTACCACAGCCAAAACCAGAACATTTTTAAGTGTGCTTTTGAAATGGTGTGAAGTACAGTAGGAGCCCATGGCAGAGTCTCTTGAGAGGCAGATTCCAGACCAGTCCCTGGATTCAAATGTCACTAGTCAATTCTCGTGTCCCATTTAGGTTAAAATATTTCATGTTCTTGGTTTTGAGACAAAAAGTTTAGACACACACTTAATGTCTCATTCAATAATGTGTTAGTGAGTTAATTACGCTGAGAGAGCAATTTTATTTTACTGGCACCAAAAATTTCAGCAAATGTCAAGCAAGCTGCAAATGAGGCAATTCCAGACTGGGCTTTTATTGAATTAAATGGATTATTTCCTTGGTGCCTTCAAAGTCTTCAAATATGTCTGGAATCTCTTGCCCATTTCTGAGTCTGCTGAAGCCAGATTATTTAAATGGCCCATTTTCCATAATATTGTCCTGGGTTTTTCTCATCACTCCCCTGATTATTATAAATTGTATGGTATGATATTTCAGAAGATTAATATTCCATCTGCTTTGCACACTGCCAGAGGATCAAAACACTTGGCTGCTTCAACTCAGACTTAATCTGCATGATAGGCTAACCCCTGTAAACACCCGAGTTGTTCGTGGTGGGCTGGTCTACATGGGTGGTTTACACTGGTGGAAAGCTGACTATCCAAATTCAGAGATCTGTGCCACACAGCATTGACAAAATGCTCTTATTTCTGTTGAGAGCTTTTAATTCTGTTGAGATTAGTAGCATTGTGGCAGTGGAATAAATACTGTCGAGAATCAAGTTAATTTTGTCTGTGCTACCATGTTTTGTTAGCTGTCCAGTTATGTTCATGTATTTCTTTGTGTCTAGTCCTGCATATTTGCCTGAAGATTCCCACCTCTGGCCATCTGCTGCAGCACATTGGTAAATGAGAAAAAGGACCTATTCCTCATTGAAGGGAAGTTAGCATTAGTCCAAGGCTTTTTGGGACACCTACCCACAAGCCTGAATACATGAAGAAAATAAAATAAATCCCAGCAGTAATAGATAACAGCCAGCAGTTTGTTTTGATATGGTTTCTGTTTTTCAGCATTCTGTCTCAACAGCACAGTCTGTACCACCCTGTTCACAAACTCTTCAGCTCTAGAGACTAAGGGAAAATAATATTGGCTCAGTAGTGAGCCAGCAGTGAGTAAGTATTGCATGGCAATTTATACTCTTTATCTGTGACAAAGGTGAGCTTCAACTCACAGAGGAATATGCTTCTGGTAATTTTTTAACACTCAGAACTAACCTGAACTGTAAATATTCAAACACAGTCATGACAAAGCAGTGTTGTTCACTTACAGCAATGGCTTGTGGTTCTTCTTCCTCAGTGTTTTCCTACTGGTAGCCTTTGCTGACCAGCTCTGTTGCAACTACTTCTGGTCACCATTGATGTCCAAAGGGAAAGGAAAGCATTCTGTGAAATGACACTGTAAGTGTTTTTGTGATGCTTATTTGTACATTTCTGCATCTCTCACTGAACAGGGTCAGCATGCAAAATTCATAACTTGCTGCAACCCCACTGTAATACCATAAATGAGGAATTAATTTGGTATGTTCTAAGTGGTTACTGGAATCACGGTGTGTAGGTTGTTTAATCTTTTGTTTATCCTGCCCTGAAAAGAAATTGTCCCCAGCTTGAGAACTTTTACTTGCTAATTTGGACTCCTTAGAAGTTGTTTCTCAACTCTCCTTTGGTCCCCACTGTTTTTTGGTCCCCAGTTAAACTGCTAAAAACCATTGAAACTGTGTGCGAGCAAAAACATATTATCTGTTATTTCTGTGTAGTTGAAGCTAACAAAGCCAATCAAAAACTGCCCTACTGAGTTTCACACAAATATTCATTCTTTTCTGTGGCCAGGATTCAGAACCTGAAACCTCCCAAACCATCACAGATATTTTGAGAAATTGAGTCTAACAAGGCTTTGAGAACTCTCATCTGGTATTGAACTTCTAATTCAATTGGGATGGAAATAACACAGAGGCAAAGAACACAGGTTTCTTAACACAGAAATTGTATTTCTAAAGGACTTGTCTGTACAGGCCTTGGGAAATGAGTCAAGACCAGCTACACAGTTCCATTAATCCAGACCCACCATTTCCATGTATCTGAAATTTTATCATTATTTTGGGAATCTTCCTGCTACATCTTGTGTCTTGCAAGACAGTCACTGTATGTAGCCACCACTGACCACAATGCAGCAATGACTGCTCCAGTGCAATGCTCATCTCTCTTCCATGTTCTCCAATGAGTTCTTGTTCCTGGAGCCATCATGCTGCAGTTGTGGTCTCTTGCACAGGAGATGTTCTGGTAAATAGTGAAGGGTCAGGAGCTGATGTCCCCAGTACACATCCCTGGGGTTTTCATTCTCACTTTTTTTTTTTTTTTTCTCACCCCCCCAAGTAATTTTACTTGGCTGAACACCTTACAGTACTATGGACTGTGGACCCTACCTTCTTTGCTGCCCTACTTCTCCCTTGTTTTTTGGAAATTTGGAATCAGAAAGCTGTGATAAAATAATAAATAATCTCTTGGGGATATTGAGGAGCCAATTTAGAACAGCACAATACACACAGTGTGTGTGTGTGCAGATCACTCTGCATGGCTAGCCTAAGTGCCAAGGGACACTTTTTGAAGCAGGTGTGTTTATCAGAGTAAACATAGACCCTAACTAAGGATTATTAGTGGAACTTAATTGTAAAAGTCACTTTGAAAAAGGTCCAGGATATTCCAATTGAATGAAGCTGGATATTTTTTAAGGTATAATGGAGTGAATTATTCTTTATGCCGATGCCAAGCATTATTATTAGGCTCTTGAAGATGAAACCCTCTATTTTTTCAGTATCCAACTACAGTGGGAGTCTGAAGTGCAAATTGTCCCAATCATTTTAATTGTTTGCCAGAACTCAATTTGCTACCAGATATTTGAGCAGTCAAGAAAGGGACAGTTTTTACAAGTATTACAAGTGGAGTGAAAGTATCCATACCAACTTCTACACTATTTATTTCTAAAATGGACTGTGAGATTCTTCCAACCTGATTTGTTCAGCAGCAGCTGTTAGCTTGACACAAATGGAGAGAAACAACACATTCTGAAAAGTAATCAGTTTTGAAATTTGAATACATGCTAGTGTCTTTCTTAACTTTCACAGACTAACATCTTTTATCTGAAGAGTTCAAAGCATTCCTCAAATAATTTATTGCATCTCACCACCTCCTCTCTGAGGCTTTTAAATATTATTTTTCTCATTGCAGAAGATGGAAAAATGGAGAAATCAGAAAAATTAAGTTACTTTCCTAAGACCACACAGTGAGTCAGAATCAGAGTGAAGAGTACAAGTCTGAAGTGATAACTTCAGCTCTGCCATTCAAATGCTGGATTATAGTTTGTCTGCAACATTCCCTACAGGGAGAGGTAATATGTTTCTGAAGAACTGCTGTAATTCAACTTGCAAGTTACTGGGACATATGTGTTAATTACTGCATGAAATTCTGTCACCTAGCTATTCAAAGGGTCAGACTAGATGGTCAGAAAGGTCTTGTCTAGTCTTAAAATAGAAGAGTCATTGCCACCATACAAATTTATTTGGCCTTTCTCTCTTTCCAACAAAAATCAGTAATTAGTCGTGTTGAAAAGCTTGCTATGAAACTGCATTTTTCAAATCCAAGGCATATTATGCCAGAGGTTAGTAAAAATAGCTTCAGAAATCCTGAAAAATTGACAGATTGAATCTATCAAATCCATTTTTAATTTTATTTTGACAAAAATTCACACTGGGGCTGACAGCTTCTTGTAAAAACAACCTTGCTGACTGCAGTTTGAAACACACATGCTATAAAACCTTGGGAACAGGATTTATAATAGAAACCTGGCAGTCTCCTAACTCTACCAGTATTATCACCATGTGTGACAATAACATATTAGGACCATACTTCAGAGCTCCTTCATTAGATTCTGACATATGGAGGAGAAAAGAGACCCTGAAAACTAGGGAGGACATAGAGTGCAGTCTCAGCTGTGCATATTTATCATCTAAATCAAGTGAAGGCTATTTATTGACTTATTGATTCTAATTCAAAATGAGAACTTAATTAAAAGTTTAGTTCATTACCACACAATTACATGGCCCTCAAGACATTTCCAGGATAGCACAGTGCACATTTAATCATGTGGTATATTGGATCTTCAGTTGTTATAAATCAGACATTAGTGGTGCCATGCTAATTCACGCCATCTGGGGACAGGGCCTATTAGTTTTCTATGCAGGAGACATTTGTTATTGTTTCAAATAAAGGAATTACAGTTTAATGATGCCCTTTGCTGAGCAATAGTGTTAACTTCCAACCAGAAGGCAAAGCAGTGATAAGAAATTTAGTTTTGGTGCCATATATATGACATATATATACCAGTCTCTTCTCAAGCAGAGTGAAGGACTGTCTGCCAAAATTATAACACCAAGCCCCAGAGAAGCTGTTCTGCACTGGAAACAGGCTTTGGTGACTCTGCTAAGAGAAATTCTGGCAGAGAACAAACTTTTTTGCCAGTTCCTCCACAGAAGCACAGCACTCTTGTGCCAGATGCAGCCAGCATCTCAATCACTGTGCTGTGTCAGCCCTGACATCCCTTTTGGTTCCCAGCCTCACAGGGCTGCACCCACACCTCACAGCTTGTACTGCTTCCCCCCACACAGCCAGTGGAAGAGTTTGGTTTTGTAAATTTCCCTTCTGAGGTTGTTTGAATGCAGCAAATTTAGGATTTTGCCTTGCAAAGGATGAGAGTCCTAACTCTATTTGTATTTACCTAATGCAGCATTCAAGGGCTCTAATCTTAAGGATTTTTTGTGTCTTTCTATATTTTTTCAGACTGACAGTCTGAAAATCAAATTGTGACAGACTTTCACACACAGACATGAGCTGTATTATATAGTGCATTTGAGGGCAAGTTAAGCTGTTCATGAAGAATCATTGTGTATCTTCAGTGACTTAATTTCATTCTCTAAAAGAGAAACTCCAAGAATACCTACAGATTGATACTATGCAGTGTGATCCACAATAATGCTTTGAAACTTTCACTTTGCCTGGCTTCTTTATTCAGCTAATGCTTTCCACCCCTGAGCCTTCTAAAAAGAATTTGGGCAGACAATTTCGACATATGCTCATATTTTAGACTCTCAGCACAGGACTTTCAGCAGTACTGTGGACTGGGATAATGTCAAGGAACACAAATTTTATTGTCCTAAGGGACTAAAAGATTTTTCAGATTTTTCAGGTGGTATGTCCTGTACTTCAACACATTAGCCAGACACCAGCAAGGAAGCAGGACTAGAAAGAGTTTTCAGTCAATTTTTGGCTCCCATCCCCTTGGCTGTTATTCACAGTTAAAAGAAAGTGCAGCTGACAAGGCAGGTGTGAGCTGACTGAGCAAACAGCACAAACTATACCTGTCCAATCTGAAGCAAGGGAAGGGCAGAAGGAAAGGAGCACAGAAGGGCACCAGACACAGCCAGGGAAGCTCCAGTCAGGCATTTGTCAGCTAGCAGAGATGCAGGCTGTGCTGCAGGAAGCACAGTGATTACCCACCACAGGTACATGTGCTCATGTGACTGCTGTGGTGGTGGCAACAGAGCCAGAGAAGAGAAGCCTTAAGTGACAGAGCTTTTAAAAACCCCATAGCCCAAGGAGTATCTATAAGGAATTGACTGAGGGAACAGGCATTTTAATAGCTGTTTATTAGGTGCACCTGCTCCACCCAGTGTTCAACCCAACAGTATTTTCCAGCTATTGATTGAGCACATCCCTGAGCTGCTGAGGAGCTGTTTTTACATAATGCTGGATATTGTGTGTGGCTGCTCTTCTCTGTTGCCTCGGATGATTCTGCAAAAAGGAAACACAGACTAAGATGGCCCCTGCTATGTTTGATTGCCATATCTCCAGCTGGCAAGAACCCATGTTTTACCCATTACAGTTAGAGTAATTGTTTTTGCCTTTCTAGTGCTCACAGCTCTCAGCCATCACACTGAGTTTGTAGCAATAGCTGCATGAGACATTCTGCTCTCTCAGATCCCATTTACTCTTTCACTAGTTGTGTTTTCTTTCCCTGCCTATGGTTTCTCCTAGGCTTTATTTTGGTAGGCTGAGATTGCACGTGTTTGTGTGTGGCCAGTAAATATTATTTGAAGAGACAGAGGTGTGAGTAAGGATAAGAGTTTGTCTTGCAGCCATGCTCTGTGCTATAGCTTATAGACCAGTCAGTTTTCATTTTGCAGAAGTTTTGGCATCTGAGAGAGAATTTCCCTGACACCTGAATCGTACTGAAGTCTGAAACTGAGTATTCAGGGCTAGCAGAGCTAAAACTGCCATCAATGTTAACAGAGCAATGCAACCAAGCAGTTTATCAGTGCTTTTCAGGTTTGCAGAAACTGATCTGATGTGGAAGGGCTCATGCTAGATAAATTTTACATTGATTTCAGAAAATGTCCTAGTAGTGAGGGCAACTGAACATTACAATAGATGAAGGGGGCAGCATGATTGACACCACTTGGAGTCTTTAGGAGGTAGTTTGGGTATCTTACTAAAAGATATTCTTTCAAACTCTCTTTGGCATGAATGGTCCCTTCTGGCCAAGGAATCTGTCCAGAATGTATCATTCATTCAGCTCTTTCCTTCATATGTAACAGGCAGAATAAGTCCTCAGCATGATCATGATTTGCATAAAGATAATAAAGACCTGGGCTTCGGGGGTTTAGCTGGGTAACCACTGGGGTCAAGAAAGATTTTTTTCTCTCTCTATACAATTAGCCAGATGCACTCTGGGTTAGTGTTTGCTTAGTTCCTCTGAAGCACTGGAAGTTGGCCATGCCTAGAAACCGAGTCCTCCCTGGTGAACCTTGCAGTGTCCCAGGGTTACAGAGACTCCTCTCTGGAATACTGGGGGAAGCAGCTTGCTCAGACCTCAGAGCATCTCCTGCAGCACGAGAGCATGGCCAGCTTGGTGTATCTCACTGCCTCTAAATGCTCTCCCAGCACCCAAGAGGCTTTGGAAATTGAACAAACAGTAAAGATTGGAGTCACTCCTTTGTTTCTAAATTCTGCTTCTTAAAACATCATTTCTGGAGTTGTAAATGCCTTTCTGTGCTAATTTGGGGAAAATAATACCAAGAAGTTCTAAATAGAGAGAATCTACATTAAATAATCAGGTTATATAGGGTTTCCTATATCCTATAGGATATATCCTATATCCTTTAACTCTGCTGTGTAGGTGCAGCCACCCACCCCATCACCTGCAGGCCCTCTGCCAGGACTGCAGGTGTGTAAGCTCACAAGGTTGGAGGAGCCTGTGAAGGTCAGTGACACCAACCACACCCAAGTATTAAAACCCAGCTGGAAATGCTCAGGGGCTGCAAAGCAGCCTTGCTGGGAGAAGGACACAGCACCCCCTGGGAATTGGGAGAGGACATTAGAAGTGAAGGTAACGTGCCAGTTTTGAGCTAGTTTTCAGAGATGCTGGGCTTTTCAGGCATCTGAGCTGTGTGTTGATCCACATTTGTAATGTGCTTGTGTCAGATTAATTTTTACTTTGTGGGTACTAAGAACAGTCTGTATTATGCAGACTCTTAGAGGAATTGTAATTGCTGGGTTAAATCTTTCCTGTGTTAGTAAATACATCAATATGAGACCTATCAAGCAACACAACATAGATTTGATCCTTCTTTCTTAACCTCCAGTGATTTTAATAGAGCAGGAAGAAACCTAATGAGATTTGTCAGGAGATACTACTGAGATCTGGTGGCTGTGGCAGCTGAATGCTGGATAAAATATAAAACTCTTCATATAGTGCACAGTGCTCAGGTTGAGTCATGGACCTTTTACTATGGCTCCTTTGGCAGTAAAACTCCCATCTTTGAGACAAAGCAGTATTTTCATACAAATGAATTCTCTAATACAGCTTTCCTGCAGCTCAAAAATGGGTTCTGGTTCTTTCATTGCTGTAAACTGTTGGTTTTAGTCGAGCTGCTCACAGGAGTTTGTCTCTCTTAATCTTGCCTGGTGCTGGAAAGTGTTACTTTCAAAGGTTTTTTTTTTTTTTACTCAGTGTGACTTCCTGTGGCTACTCTACTGCACAGGTTTGTTGGCTGTTAATAGACTGGCCCATAAGCTAATTCTTTCCACATTCAACACAGTAGCTTTTTTCCTCTTCTTTTGTTAGGAACTTCAACAAAGATGGATTTTAATGCTTTTTTTAGCTGTTGAAACCAAGGCTAAGGGAATATATCTAGTGTACTTAAATTCCTAAGGCAGCTCCTTGGCACAGAATAAGATCTGATTTTCAGTCTTCCTTTCTTACTGCTACACAACGATAACAGAAATATAGTAGAAACAGGAGATATTTTATGTATAACTGAAAATCTCTCTTGTGTAGGGTGGGAAAGCATCAAGTTTCTTAGAACTGAGTGTCATGAGATATATGTCTGCTCTGAGGCACTTCCTTTCAAACAATTTTTTCAGTATTTTCATGTGTTCTTATAATATATATTTAGGCAGAGTGCTGATTTTTCGACAGTACTAAAACAGAGCTGAATTTGTCACATTAGGTGTTTACAAAATTCCCCCCCCCACACACCCCCCCGGTCCCATTGCCCCCTCCCCATGTGTATTTGTATTCTTTAATGTTAATAGCAGAGCTCCCTCAGAGTTTTCAAAATCTAAGGAGTTTTCCAGAAAAAAAAACTCTACCAAATACTGCTTGTTTTCAACCCTCCTGCAGAGTACTAAAAGACAATGGAATTTCTTTTCACTAAAAAATTTTATAAAGTCTAATTGTGCTTAGAATTTTGGATGGTTTTCCAGTTTTTTGTGGCTTCTACTGGACATTTGGATTTATGATGGGTTTTTGGTTGTTTTGTTGGTTTTTTTTTTTTTCCTTTGTAGGCAAAGATAGCACCTGATTTACCCTTAAACCTGCTTCCTCCAGAACTCTGTCACCTTTCAGTGACTCAGGTGTGCAGGTTTTCTCCCTCCCTTTCTGAAGGGAACAGATGGTCCAGTTACAAGCCAATTTTCTTATAACCACAGTAATTCAAATACACATTGATTCTTGGTCCTGTTTTGCCTAGTGACATTGGTATGTTGTCAGGGACATGCCAGTGTGTGACACTGAGATAAACGTTTGCTCAGCAGCAGCAGCCAATATGCCTGGTCTGGGGAGCATTAACTAACTTTTACAAACCTTAAAAAAAAAAAAAAAAAAAGGAATTTTAGTTCAGAACATGTGTAGTTTAGATTGTATAACTGTTAAATATGAAGTGTTACGTTTAAAAGAAAATCACAGATGTCCAGTGTTATGCCAGTTGCAATTCATTTCTCTAAAAATATTTGAGGAAGGATACAATCTAAAAAGAACTTATATTTTTCTGACCACTGCTAAAATTTTCTTTACTGAACTGTACTCATTTCAAAAGTTTTAATCAGAGTTGTTTCTACCACTTCCTGCAAGCTTTAGATTTGGTTGTTTGCTCCACTGTCTGACTAGGGTTGCAGTCATCTGTAAACACAGGGGACATTTAGAGTTAATAAAAGGAAAACATTGAAGCTTTGATCAGGGGAAAAGGAGGAGGTGGGTTTTGTTTATGAATTTCTTCTTCATGATTTTACAGTTTATTAGCACCAGCTTAAACAAGATAATAGGTTCAAATTACAACAAAATAACTGCAGTTTTTTATAGAGCCACTATGAAATAACCTCCCTCCAATTTTAACCTTTCATCTTGGTCTCATTCTTATCTGTGGGCTGCTCCTTTGCTCTCTTCTTCCAGTTTGCCTGAAAAATAAGCAGAAAATACAGTTTACATTATGTCTGTACAAATGTCTAGGTTTTTTTAATATACCCCAGAGGAAAGTGGATAAATAAATATACATTTTTCAATAGCTGTAGAGCATTTATTTAAGATGGACTAACTCCCCAGTAACTAGCAGAAGATTATACATGCAAATCTAATTTTCTGGCTAACTTCAGTCTCTCTTGGGAACCTTGGTGACTACTTGCAAACACTTTCCTTGAATCAGCAGTATCAGCAAAGATACATTAAGGTGCTAAAATATATAATGTAAAAAGTGAACTAAAAAGATGGAAGAAAGTTTAGAAAGAAGAACTAGATGGAAAAGGGAAGTACTATAAAGGGAAGGGCATCTATAAAGAGAGAGGGGTCTAAGCCTTTTACAATAGAGGCAGACTGAAATAACCATGGTTTCTTCTTTGAGTCGTGAGAATAGCTATTTTCTTGTTTAAAAGCTTAAAGAGCTATTAAGTTGGGCAAATCACTGGTAAAACAGCTGGAAATGTAAATAGCAATTTAAACAGTCCATTGCCCCTCAATCTAAATGTGGAATGTGCAGATCTACTTCAAAAAAGTTCCTCTGGTTTTATTATATTGTCAATGGTAAGAGGATTGAGTAGGCACCCTTTCTCCATGGGCTGAATGGAGACAGTGTGCTTTATTTAGAAAATCCACAATTTTTTTTCCTTTTCTCATTTTTCTCCTTTTTTCCCCTTTTCTTTCCCCCTTTTTTTTTCCTTTTTCTCAATTTTTTCCTTTCGTTTTTCTTTTTCTTTTCTTTTTTTTTTTTTTTTTTTTTTTTGCAAGTGAGCAGACGAGTCTCTAATTTTCACACCATTCTCCCTTAGAGACCTCCTTCAATTGCACCATTCTTTCATTATGTGGAACTAATGAAGTGCTCTGCAACCTTTAGGTCTCCAAAGAATCCATTCCATTGCTCTAGGAATATAGTCCTTAAATAAAACATGTTTCATTGGCTGACTTCAAAACACTATTCTTATGGGGGAGGGGGGATAAATAATTGGCCTGGAATCACTGTGTGAAAAAAAAAAAAAAAAAGAAGAAGAAATTACATTGGACAATTCTTTTAAATTATAGTTACAGTCAAAGGATACATTCAGCAATGGCAGTTTGGGTTCTTATTCCTAGTAAGCTGTCAAAATTGGAATATGATTTCTTTGAAGCTGCAGATTGCAAATCTTTTTATGACTATTGTCTGTTCAGTGCCTGTGTTCTATTGAGAGCGAATGGGTTTTGTGGTGTTAAAAAAAAAAAAGTAGCAGATCAATAAGACTAATAATTCAGCAGCTGAGTTGGAAGGCTGGCTGCTTGTGTGTCTTAAAAATAACACCTCACATTTTATATATTGCTTTTCTTCTCCAAAGTACTCACCAAGCACTAACTCAGCCCTGTGGCTTGTTTATCCAGCATGTGGAAGCACAGATCTGTTTTATCCATGAGGTATCAGATGCCTTATTCTCCCTTGAATAATTGTGGGTATGAGGACAGCTTATTTTCATCTGTCATTATGGACTATAGACTACAGAGTTATTTCAAATTTGTCAAAGTCTCTTCTCTTTCTATGCAATGTCTGCCCTCTGGCATTTTTAATTGATTTGCCTTTTTTCTCTAAAGCTTTTAATTGGTCTGAGCCCTGTTTCTCTTCCCCTGTCCTAAAACCTTACAACTGAAATATGCTCTCTCATAATATCTTTGTCTGCATAATCTGCCTTTAAATTTAAAAAAACAAAACAAAAAACCAAAAAAACCACAAAAAAAAAAAAAAAAAAAAAAAAAAAAAAAAAAACAAAAACGGGATGAGGGGAAAATAAAGCTGTAGTTCAATGTATGATTGCTTGTGTATGTTGAGTTTGTATCTGAACCCAGCAAACAAATGTAAACATTTAAATTTTTATATTAGTATTCATTTCCTTTCACATTGCTTATCTTTTGGTGCTTGATCTAATTTGTAGCATATTGGATTCTGGCTTTTTGTAAACTGAAATAACACTATCAGCATGATTATTGTTATAGTACTGGCAGAAGAAATTTGCTGGCTTAATTTCAGTGAAAACTAGATGTTTGTCTTTGGCTGTAAAACAATTTATATTTATAGAAGCTGCTTTATTCATCTATTTTTGAGTGGAAGGATTTCTTGGAGCATAACTGTTCTGCAACACCGAGGACTTATCCCAAATTTCTAGCGTAAAAATAATGTATTTAAGCTCTGTTGAACTGATTAGAAAAGGAAACAGTGCTTAATGAATGTGGGGCTTTAATTTTGGGGTGGCTAGGCATAAGTTACAGCCTTTAATTAGCTCCCACTGTATTTTGGTAGGACAGCACACTGGACTTTGCAGTACTGAAGACTGGTGGAGCAGTAGTCAAGAATAGGGACTAACTTTTGCAAAGGTCATTAGTAGCAGTGGTTGCCTAATTGTGGATGCTCTTGAGTGGCCTGATTTCAACCAGGCACAAAGGTTGCAGTCCATGTGTCCAGCCACTCTTACATTTATAATGGAGACACCTGAAATTCCTTCCAAAATCCTGGCTCTGACTCTGTTTCTGGGTTCTCCAGACTTCTTGTGTGAACCTGAGAAAGTAATTTAACCTCTCTGTATGATTTTTCCCTTATCTTCTGGGGATAATAATACTCCCCTTTTCTGTGTTATGAGACCTAATTCATGAACATTTATCAATCTCTTTAAACAGAAGAGAGTTGTACAATACTGGCCTCATCATAAATAATTTTTGAAATTGCAAATTGGAGACTTGCTGGAGTTTCTGTGGCTTGATATAGGAGTGATTCTGGAGCTGCGCCATCTCAGTTCTTGGTGTGGAGTGACTTTTTTTGTAGCTTTGGTATCCAAAGACAGAGTTCCTATTTCCAAATCTAAGTGCAACTGAAGGCCAAATAAAGCTAGCAGAAAGCTCTACATTATCCTGAGTTGTGGGTTGGACTTGCAGAGGTAGAAAGCAGATGAAAATTAAGATCCTGGTCAAGCATTTAATGCCTTGATTAAGCACTAGCTGAAGACAAAACAGACAGGGGGAGCTGCAGAAGGTAGGTACTGCCATGTTCAGTGTCAGCTCCATAAAAACATGTAGATGAAATTGTCTGTTTCTAGGTGAAAAAAAAAAAACAACAAAGGAGAGAGATGCTGTGTTTCATGCAGGTTCTGGATATTAAGAAGGTCTTACATATACTATCTGCAGTCTTGACACATATAAATATATCTACATACATCTGGCCTTTTTGTTGTCCAAGGCATCTTTCAACAGGAAATCGGTGACACAAGTATTGATTTTGCTTTTCTAATTCTCTTGTATTTGATTGAAATTAATTCCAAAGTATTTTAGATTTGTAATCTAAGTTGAAGAACAATGAGAATTTACCTGGGAGCTTTCAAGCAGTCAGCAGCTTATGCTTGCTGTATTTTCACTTTGTGATAATATACATTTTTCTGATTTCATCAGCTCTCTGAGTACACTTTTATGAAGCCTTACTGTGCTGTAATCTTCTTTTAGCTACTTTCACTGTAATTTACTATACCTGTGTTAATCCAATCCATCTCTAATGACATTAATACTAACAAAAGGCAACACTAATAATGGGTCTGCACTGTGTATTTCATGTAATTTGAAAAGAGAAGCAATGAACATATGAGACTAAATCCTGCTGTCTTTATTCATTCAGACGTGGCCTTTCAATAGAACAAAATAATATGCAGGATTAAGGTGAGTGGAATTTTACCCTTTCTATATCCAGGCCTCCTGAGGATGCTGCATTTAATTCTATTTGATAATCTTCTCTTTTATTTGCCATTTCACACCAGCTGAAACTGCAGCTGCCTGTCAGGAATTGAGTTAGTCTGAGCTTCAGCTACCTCATAGGTAGCTTAGTGCACTAAAGCATAGGCTCCTCTGGAGAGTCCTTAGGGAGGAGAACTCATTTAGCAGAAAATTATAATTGGGGCTTCCAAGTGGTTCTGGAATTGTCGCTGTGTATTTGGATGGAATGATGTATTTTCAATATAGAATTATGTATTCTCTGCAAGTGTGTAACCGAGCAGGGTGTGCTTTTAAGGATGAAAATTCCTGTTTTTTTAAAGGTGATAACTGGGAGAAGGTGTGAGATGTACAGTCTAGCATTGAGATGCAGCATGCTGGCAGTATGAAGGGTTTGGGGAGGGGTGTTCCCCTTCTGTGCTGCAGAGGGATCTCTGCTGGGTCCTTCACAGCAGGGCTGGGAAACGGGGCTGGTGTCTGTGTCAGCGTGGATTGTGAGCCACAGGCTCCCCCACAGCAACTGCAATTACCCCTGCAGCCACCATGGGACTGGGATAGAGCCCTGGGACTTGGGAAAAATGTGCTAGAAGGGATGAATACTTGCTGACCTTTTGTTTTGTTCAACTCAGGTTAAAACTGCAAAAATCAACACACATGGGTGTATAGACTTTTTTTGTCTTATTTTGTTTTAAGAAGGGGAGGCGTTGGTTGGTGTGGTAGAAAAGTCTGAGGCAAAGATTTGAGCTTGGATACCTTCTGCAGTATCTTTTGTGTTGAAAGTTTCTCATAAACTACAAAGACCATGATAGCCTGGTTCCAACAGATTTGTCTGGTGTGTTGACAAGTGCAGCATGATTCTACACAAGACATGGACTTTTCTATTGCTGGCCAGTTCTGTGGGAACTGAATTTTACTTATAGTATTCCCATCAAAACCATAAGCACCCGACTGTATCCTTAGGTCTAACTTTAATTTTTAATTTCCTTTGTCTAGTCTTTCCAACTAAAACAAGTTCACTTTCACTAGTGGTGAGGTTCATAACAATGTTCAGCATCAACATTTTAAGCACTTGAATATCTAAAAATGTGAGAAACACAGCTGATATAATATAAATTATAAAATAATTTAATTCTACATTTTTATATAATTCTACTTCATAATGTATATTTATTATAGTTTTTAATTATTACAATTATTTTATGCTATTTATGTAATATAAATTATATTATAATCTTAGCATCTCCAGACTCAGTTGTCTTTAAGAGAATATTAACTTTACAATGCTGCATCCAACTATTATAAAGATCCTGTTGTGAGATTTACCCTTCTTCTTTAAAAGACAGTGAGGGAAAATAGTCTTCTCCCTGTTTAAATTCTTCTTGTTTCAGAAGCACTACTCTGTTTACTGGGATACAGTTGAAAATTCTCAATTGCCACAATCCTTAGCTAATCTGAGCATGCCTAGAAATGACCATAGGAGACAGGACCCTGCTTGTTCTCTTTCTGAACTTTTGCTTGCAGTGCTCTGAAAGTTATTTCTCAGCAGGTGAGCCCCACAGTGCTTATGCTACAGGACTACAGGCCTAAATTTCTGCTGCTATGCCCCTGATACTCACTGGCCTCTCCTGGTGACAGCTAGAGCATTTCATAGTATTTTTTCACAGCTGAAGAGGTTAAGGCTAGAGTCACACCAGGGGAGATGCAGGCTTCCTGATCTAAGCCCATCCCAGTTCAGCTGTGTTGAAGGAACCGAGCAACTGAATTAAAATACATTTATATTTCAATATAGGTACCTACTTTGGAATAAAACTTTACTTGGTCTACACAGATTTTGTCTAGGATAAGAGCTGTTACTGGTAACAGGCCAGGCCTACTGGATAAAGTCAAGGCTTGAACTCGACCACATCTTTCATGACATGCTTCTTGTTTAAGATTAAGTTTATATGGCAATGGGCTCTTAAATTGTGGATTGTGTGCAGTAAAGACTGCAGCTAAACAAGGGGATGAGTACATGTTTACACTTGAACTAAAATAAGCACACTGATTGTAGGAAATCTGCACTCCATAGCTCTCACTACGTAGCTGGCTTGGACTTGGTTTGGTGAAGGGATTGATGCTCTGACCTGGTTCTTAGTCCCCCAGCTGGTTTTGATGGAAGAGTTTCTGTCACTGCAGTAAATTGAACAGATGCTGCAATGCAAAACCATCTAAGTTTTAATAGCATTGGACTCTCTTCGTATTACAGCAAATTAAAGGGAAAATCTTGAGAGCAGCTTTGGTACTGTGGGCCTCCCTGAAGAATGCAGAATTTCAAATTAGTACACAAATCTCACTCTAGCTATCAGTGGCTGGGTGGGTAGGGAAGGAAGAAAATTGCAGGAGTTGGCTGCACTACAGATATTTTTTCCTTCCTGTCTGCAGGAAGGTGTCCTGAGAAATAATCTTTAATTGTCTGTGAAATTGTAGAGTCAGAAAAAGATTTTATTTTATGGAAAAAGCTTCTGTTGGAATTTTCCTGAAGTCTTGTTGTTGCTATTAAATTAAAAATTGAATGATTTTGGTTCAGGAAAGGTTCAAAAGAATTGTTGCAGGAGTCTTACAAGATATTACCATGATTTGGCAAGATGTCCTGCCAACTCATCCACATCTGCAGCTGCTCTGCCAGGCTGCAGTTGAAATTTGCAGCCTCTGGAAGTCCTGGGGCTTCTGTGAGTGCTTTTAGTTTGTGCTGGGTTTTGGGCTTCCTTTTTTTTTTTTTTTTTTCTTTTCTTTTCTTTTTTATTTTTTTGAGGAGAGGGAGGGCAGGTAGGCAGGGCTCTGAATTGAAAAAAAAAAATTTTTTTTACAACATTTAGACCTCTGTGAAGCTGAATCAGCTTTTGCCTCTGAACTGCTGCCATGGTGTGTTCCATGCAGCAGAGAGTACTGCCCATGTGGATTAGGGCCATCTTAGTCCCCACAGCTGGTTTTGAGCTGTGCAGAAGGATAAAGGGAATGGGAGTGAAGGGCATGGCCTCTTCTCTTTATCTTGCACTATACAATCCCAAGCCTGCTGAGACAGTCTTTGCAGAAGCCTATAGGCAAGAGTAGTCCTGCTGATAAATATGTACATGCTTCAGTGTTCCTTGCATGTTCAGGGCCTTGATTAGAACGGGAAAGGGAACTGATAGCTGATCACAGATCATGGGTACAGCAGAAAGCACCTCAGCCTGAGGGCCCAAAGTGCTTTGAAGAAGAAATCAGAGCCAGCTGTAGACATTATTGAGAAAAAGTTCACTTTCAAACGAGATCAGAAAATGTCTTCGAAACAACCCAAAAGATTTCTCTCATCTGCTGAGTTGCTAGAATTCTCTTTGCTGTCCTATGCAGTCCAGAACAGTAAACGACTATCCAGAATTTAAGATTTTAACTAAGTATGCTAAACCAAAAATACTGAAGAGAGGACTTTCCTCTGAGTTGCTTGATATTTTTGGAGTGTGCAAACACAGGTGTTCAAGAGGATTGTGTGCTAGAGCAGCATCAATACAGCATATTTCTTTGCAATCACAAAAATCTGTGAGATTCATTTTGAGAACAACTGAACTGCCAGTGCTAAAATACAATGGCAAGTCATCTGCAGCAGATTAGGAGCCAGAACTTGTACTAGCACAAGTCACTGTTTTGAATTCTTCAGTAGAGAAGTTATTGAGTAAAATTTTCATCCTGCTCTAGTCTAAAGCCAGTGGATGCACAAAGAGCAATCTGATATTTTTTTTCCCTTGATATTTCCCTTCTGGCTCCCTTATGCCCCCACTTCTTAAAACCAAACCATTTCAGAATGCCACTGCATCTCCTTGTGAACACAAGGACACATCACTGCCACTTCTAAAACTATTTTGGCAAGAGAGTTATCAAATGGGACTTTTAGAAGGATCCTTTTCAGCTCTGTTTCCACAGGTCCTTGTCATTCTCTCCCACATGCTAAGGTATAATCCCAGAGCAGGTAGTAAGCACAACCTTGTTTTGTGCATTCTCTCTTGCAGCTTTTAGAGGTGTCCCTTATTAATTTCAAGAGAGACTGCTGTAACCAATCTCCTGTATAATGAAGGTTATAGAGTTTTATCCAGCTCTTTATGCATCAAGTCCCTGTTTGAGATGTCAACATCCATCTTGGCAAAATATGCTTTTACTAGGATGGAGTACCTCTAAAGGAGGATCCACTCTACTTTTCATGGTGATGGTGATATTTTCCATCTCTTCATTAATGTTACCATCTTTCCCTATATTATAGGGAAATATTATAATTCAAGCAGGAGCAAAAAAACAGACATCTCCATTACTCTTCCTAGTAACTCCCTCCTTTCCCACCACTTTATAGCTGTTAAAGTGTTTTTCTGAATGGAAAACTGTTCATGAGACACTTAGGAGGAAAGAAGATTATGGATTTGTAGATAGTAATGCTCAGAAAGATGTTTTGAGCCTTATAAGCCTCATAATCCACTGTTTTAAAACAATTACATGTTTAAGGAGATGCTTTTGCACGAGTCTTCATCTCTTGGCACACTGGTAATGAAAGGGGAGGGACAGTTGGATGTAGCAGGTGACAAATTTTGGAGGAAGGTAACAGCACAAAGAGTAGCTGACATCAAGCATGAGCTGATGTGTCTCTTCAAAGTCTGGCACTGACTTACACCTTATTTTTCCAAGAATATCCAAATTTACCACTACTTCCACAAGGTTTCACACATTGTCTCACTGATGGGAGAGTGAGATAAAACTGATTGTGATCTCACCAAAGCTATGGAAAAAATGTCCCGAAAAAAAGAAAAATATTCTTGTCCTCTTATATGCTGAATTTTCTCATGCAAAACTTTTCCTATAGCTTATAGTGAAATGGTGTACTTTTCCTGTTGTTTTTACTCCCATGAACAAGAACAAATAATTGAATTACTTCAGCTGCATGCTGCTACTTGACTTCTGGGAAACTTACATGCTGTACTTCCCTGGAAAGAAGTAATACAGCATTGAGTATGTGGCATGTCTGTTGCCTGTTAGTTTCAAAAGCTTCCCCTAAGTATGTGTACAAATGCAGAATGGTCTATATTGCTTTGAAGAGTTGGGCTTGCATTGTTTATTTCTTCCTAATAGAAAGTACTTAAGTGAAGTTTGGAGATACATGGTTCAGGGTTCAAAGTGCAGGTGCTCCCAGCACAAATTCTAGCACATGGATTCCTTGTCCCCTGTCCAAGGGAGCCAGGTCTCTCTCAGTTCTTTCAAGCACGGTTCAGAAAAAGGGATGAAGTTGAAAGGGTCAGGGTTTAGGTGCCTTGCTGGCCTCATGAAAGCCCTAATTGGGGAGACAGACAAAATCAGTTTAGTACGTTATTTTGAGAGGTGCTTTATTAATACAGGAAGACAGGCCCTGCTACAGTGCAAATGGACAAGAGGGACAGAAGGAAGGAAAAGAACAGAAATGAAGAGGCAAAGCAATTGGTTCAAGTTTGCACAGGCTGTTGAGTGACTGCTGTGATTCCCAGCACTATCAATAGTTTGTGCTGTCTCCTGAGGCAGCAGTGGCCCCAATATACAGGTGTTCACAAATAGCAAACCGGGAAACAAAATAATTCTGCAGATGCTATCCTGTCTTTTCAAAACACTTTTGGAATGGTGCATATCTGTGGGAGAAGGTGTTCTGAAGGTGGGAGTACTGTTCTGCAGCCACTATTCTATTTATGCTCTTGCCTGATATGCAGCTTTTCATGGACCTATTCTGTAAAGAGATGGATCCTAATCAAACATACCTCTTTTATTATTAAGCATTATTATTATTATTTTATTGAGAGAGTCCCCAAAGCTTTAAGGGCAATAGTATGGAAGAACATTAGAAGCCAATTAACATGCTGGCCAAAGGTCTTTAGGCAGAGCAAAGTATTTTGGTAGAGAGCTAAAACACTGGGTGCTCCCCAGGCTGGGCTGGCTTCACCTGCAGCCTGGGTAGCTCTTGCTTATCCCCCTTACCCAGAGCAGGTTTACAGTCATGAATCTGCCTTTTATTGTCCACATTGGAAGAAGCTGCTTAGTCATTGCTTCTAATATTAAATTTTTCACAGAATCATTTGTGGAATTGACGTAGAGATGATGTTAGAGTATTATGACCAAGCATAGGAACATAATTACAGGTGGAAAAGGTGGAAATCCACAAGAATGGCTTTTCTAAGATGTGTTCCTTAGCAAGGAGGACTCTGAAAAGATCTGTCTGGAAATATTCAGCCTGGCATTGTAGATGATGTTCTTTATTTACGTGATAATCCTGACTTATAGTTCAGCCCCTCTTTTGATAAATACAGTACTTTTGTAATTCCTCATGTATTTTGTCTGTCAGGATCTTGGTTTAAGGAAATGCACAACAAGCTCTCTAGAAGATCTGAATGATCTTTAGCATCCAGCTGTATGCCACCCTCAGAGTATATGAGAGCATATATGGACAATGTGAGATTTGGAGCAAGGGGACTTTCTTTCTGGAGTGTAATTATAGATATATAAATATCTATACCTGTACAGGTGTTATAGACTATAAATGTATAGAGTCAGGCACAAGTGTGGTGATTTCTGAACACAGCTAACATGACACTTATTCATGGCAGACAGCAAGTCACCAAGGCAGTGAAAGTATTTTGTTGCTTTAGCAAACTTCTTTATTGCA
Organism: Muscicapa striata striata; assembly: GCA_030060385.1. Lineage (NCBI taxonomy): Eukaryota > Metazoa > Chordata > Aves > Passeriformes > Muscicapidae > Muscicapa > Muscicapa striata. Next base: position 340,705 of record JAREIS010000293.1, on the reverse strand, counting down.
CTGTGTCTTTTAAAAAGTTGAGATAGTTTGTTTTTTGACAATTCTAGTGGATTCCTTCATGAAATATAAGCTCCTTGGATTATTTATCCCATGATGAATTTTAGTATGATTCCATGAAATGTAATGATAAGGCCAAGTGTGAAATACTTAAAAAGAAACAAATAGGGGGGAAATATTTAGCCTTAATTTCCAGCTAGGACAAAACTCCTTCTTCCAAAGTGTTGGAAAAGGGCGCGGTGCGGGTCGCGAGGTGGCGCTCCAAGGCACCGTGTGCTCGCTCTGGGGACTCCCGGCACGGACGCGCCGTGGTGTATCCATGGAACACGCGGGCTTGGAATCCACCGCTGCACCTCAGCCGGGTCACACACACACACCAAAAAAAAAAAAAAAAAAAAAAAAAAAAAAAAAAAAACGTCCGGATTCAAAATAGCAATAGCCCTAACCCTAAGGGATTAGGGACGGGAATGCCTAAAGTAGAGGTGTAAACATGCGGAAAGCAAACAGCTTTGGCACCGTGCGGTAGTGGTTTAGTTTTATTGGAGGATAAGGACCGTGGTGTGGAGTTTTACTAAAAGCGCAGCTGGGCTGAGCAGCTTTTCTTACATTTCCTTCCCATCTCTTCAAGCTTAAAAGTACTTAATAGTGCTGCTTTCTGGTCAAGTGTATTGTACTGAAGTACACGTACATTTGGGAGGAACTTTTCAAAAAGAGGCATCTAAGGTTATGACAGGGGTGTATTTATCTTCCAGACGACAAGTGGAACTTCATACAGGACAGCCAGCCAGCCTCTCAGGGGAATTAGGAGTTGAAATAACCTGAAGTAGCAGAGCATTTCAGCGGTGGGGAACCTGTGAAAGAAAGGTGTAAAGCCAAGAGAGGCAGCACGGCTGTAACAAGGGATGTCTGGAGCTATTGTAGTCCTTTAAAGGCAGCCTGAAAGAGTTTAGGGTCATGGAGCTTGCTTCCGAGGGGAGAAATGTCTCATGCTTGGGTTTAAAAGCGAAGTATTTTCGCCTGCAAGGTGGTGGTGACAATGACACTCACATGTCCGCCTGCAGGGATTTTGGGGAGAGCATCTCGGCCGGGCCAGGGCCGCAGGGATCACTTACGGAGCTGCGGAGGAGCAAACCTAGGGCTGGAAAGGTGCACTGGCCTCGCACCAAAGTCCATAAGATGCTGGATGAAGCCAGCGGCTGGTGATGGGGGAAAAAAAAAAAGAAAAAAGAAAAAAAAAAAGTTATCTTTTAGCCTGAACCCGAGAAGGGGAGAAGGATCCCTGGCCGCGGTTGCCAAGGAGATGGGCAGTGTCCGCTGGCCTGTCTGCCCTCGCAGCCGCGGCGAGGGGCTGTCCGTCCGTCCGTCCGTCCAGCCCCAGCCGCGCGGGGCGCGCGCGATGGCCGATGCCCGGCCGGGCCGGGCCGGGCCGCCGTGCCGGGGCAGCAGCACCGCCCGGGCCCGGAGCGGCTCCCCGGCGCCCAGCACCCCCTCCCGGGGCGCGGGGCCGGCTCTGCCCCGGCCCGCCCCGGCCGCGGCACCCCCCGCCGCGGGAGCCGCGGCGAATCAGCGGGGCGCTGTCAGGGCGTCAGCGCCGGCGGCTCCGCGCGGCCGGCCCCGAGCGCGTCCCTTATCGCGCGCAGGCACCGCGGATCGCATCACTATCATGGGCACTGTTTGCTTTTCGCGGCGCTGCTGTTTGCTTTTCGCCCTCGCCTGGGCCGGCAGGTTGGCGGGAGGCAGCGGGGGCGCAGGTAAGGAGAGGCCGTGCCGCCTTGCCCCGGGGGGCGGCCCCGGGTCCGTGCGTGTCCGCTCCGCTCCGCTCTGCCCGCTGTAAGGTGCGCGGGCGAGCTCGCTGCTCGCAGCGCCGAGCGCGGTGGAAGTTGCGGTGGGGAGGCGTTTTCTCGCGTGCTTGACACAGCCGGAGCCGAGGGATTTCTGCAGGGAGAGATGGGGAAGAAAAAGTTACTTTCCTTGAGTGCTTGCGAGATAAGTCTGTGCTGAGCGCTGGAGACTCCGCAGAGCGAGCATTAGCTGGGATATCTGCACAGGTTCTCCCTGTCTGCGCATTAACCCAAAGACCTGGTGGTTTTAACAGCGGCGCTCGTATCAGGTTAATAGCTGTAATTTTACTTTGTCTTTGCTTCGGTGTTTAAAAAAAAAAAAACCAGACCAAAAATCAAACACCCCCAAGTCCTATCTGCTTTGGAATGTTGCAAGCCCAAAGTGATTCTGAAAGCAATGTATGCGTGTTTTGAAGTTGTGCGAGGAGGAATCTTTTAAGATGAAGTGCGGGGGGGGGGGGGGAAGAGGGTGTTGGAAAAAAAAATCCCAGCTTCTCAGATAGCGGAGTTTGAATGTAAGAAAACGAACGAAGTCAGCCTAGAAGTTCTTAAAGTCCGAGTAATGCAATGTGAGATGTGGAGCGGAGTAGGGGCTCATACTTGGTTTTGCCCTTTCATTTGACTCATTGGCATTCACGCCTGACTCCCAGGCATCCTCTGGTTGCTGTGAAATGTCCCCCTTGGCTCAATGCAGTTTGAATTTTTGACGGCATTATAAAGAGTCCAGCTGTCACTTTTGCTGATCTTGATGGGAGATGGGTGCCGGTTTAATGACTCAAAAGTATGAACCAAAGCATTAAAAAAAAACCCAGAGAAAACCCGTCCAAAAACTTCTTCTTTTCTCTTTGTGCTTGACTGAATATGTGCCTGATCTGGGCAACACCTAAGATAATTCACGTAAATCATAGCTAGATCTGAACTGGCTCACTGGTAAAAATAAACGAATGGACAAGAAAGAAGGCAACAGATTACAGCGGCTCTGCCTTAGTCCGGAAAATTACGATGCTCGGTAATCTGTTCCCCTTTTTCTAAAGGAAAAAAAAAAAAAAAAAAAAGAACAAACCACCTCTGCAACAATACAGAAGAGTCCGGGCAATTCTCTGGCTGGGATTCCAGAGGTGCCCCGCCCGCCCCGCTCTGCCCCTCTCAGAGAAGTTCTCTGCTGTGTGCCATGCTACAATGTCTGCTTATTCTCCGCTCTCTAAATAGCCCCCTCCTGTTCCCGGTGACTTTGAAGGATCCGTGTGTTATCACTGGAGATGGCTGAGCGAGCACTTCTGAAACAATTAGCGCTAGGATTTCAAGCCAACAATAAGAGCTGTTTTCACTTTAGTGCACCTTTTTGAGGACGTGTTAATGCAATTGGCATGGAACCGACTGCCCCTGCCCGTCGCTGGGTGTCCGCCCGCCTCGCTCCGCAGCATCCCCATCCCCTCGGTCCTTCAGCCCCTGCAGCGGGGCTGTGCTGCGGGTCCCTCTCCGCCTGCTCGCCCGCTTCCCTGCCGGCGTGCCCGTGTGCTCCCGGGAGCCGCAGGTGTGGCTGGGCCAGCTGCGAGGCTGGTACCGCGGGGTTGGTACCGCTCTGATGGCCCGGTCTGGTCCCCTCCGGCCGCGGGCGGGGCAGATTAGGCAGGGCTCTGAGTGTTCTCGTGTTCCCAGCACACCCCATCCCTGAATAGGTCGGAGTTGTTGGTTTTTTCCTCCCCATGCTCACTTCATTAACATTCCCACGACTGCCAGGTCTCGACTCTGTCTCGTCCTCCTCCCTCCCCGTCCTCTTTGAGTCCGGGGGAGAGAACGAGTGCCCGTCACTGCAATGTTTGCTTCCTACTCTGAAAACAAGAAAAGCGGTCTGAGTCTCCACTTTCAGAGTCCAGACTTACCCACCACAACTGCTGGGACTTTTTTTTCCTTTCTAAATGAGCGTTAGTCCAAGTAGACGATGTTATTGCAGGTTGCTTTCCTCCAGTCTACCTTACCGAGTTTCATATGGTCTTCCATTTATTTTTTTTTTTGCTTCTCAGTAAAAAGTATTAATGTGGTTTTGCTGTTCAAATATTTATTTTTTTCCATTCCCCCGCCAGCACAGTTTATTTAAACTAGGGTCTATCTTTATAAATTAAGAAAATCTCTGTGTTAGAACATGCAAGTGGTCTTTTTTTCCTCCTCTTATAGGTAATTTAAGCATTCTCTTATTTTACTAAGATGTGGGTCTCCAGTACCAAACTGAAACAGCAGAAGCTAATTTCTATTGTTTAAGTATTTGATTCCTGGTGCAGAAATGTGAGACCGAGCTCCTCCAGCTCCATGGAGCAGTTCTTGTAAGTGACTTAAGGAGAATATCACATTGTCTGGATTAGGTATTTTTCCTTGGATGTTCTCATTTCAGCATGACACTGGGAAGGCAGGCAGGCAAACAGCTCCAAGGGGAGTATCAGTCCTTGGTGTTTTGTGTCTCAGGTCTCCCTTCTTATCTGTCCCCTTGGGGTTCCTTCTGTGCTTCCAGATGTTGACGAGTGTGCAGAAGCTACAGATGACTGTCACATCGATGCAATTTGTCAAAACACACCAAAATCCTACAAATGCATCTGCAAGCCGGGCTACAAAGGGGAAGGGAAGCAGTGTGAAGGTAAGGACAGATCGATTCCTCTCCTGTCTCTTCTCCCCTCCCTTCTTTTATTTGTTTGCTCTTTAAAAGCTTTTGTAAATAGCTGAATTCCTGAAACGATTAATGCAGATTTACAGCTGCTTAACCTCAAATCTGGGTGTTTATTGGCAAGCATCCCCCTGCTGCTTTTGCTAATTGTCTGGCACCACAAACGTTGTGCCCACCAGCCTGCTCTTAAGAATGAAATAAAAACGGGATGAGAAGGGATGGTGTTCCCTGGTAGCACCAGCTTCTCCTGGGCCCAGGGATGGCATGGCATAGGATGAGCCCCTGGCCAGCTCCCCAGCAGAGAATAGATGGAAAGGACTCACTATTGTTTTCCCAGGCAAGTTACAGAAGGTGTTTTTCTGTACCTACTCAGACAGGACGCTGGAGTTTGATTCTCTTTGACATTCTGCATGTGTCATGATCATGTATTTCTAGTCCTCGGAACATTATTTTAAAAGGAAACATTTCAGCATTATTGTGCTTATACAGATTTGAAAAAACTTACTTCTCTATGTCCTCACACCAGTCTTGTAATTGATAAAGACCTAGCAGGTTTTATTAGACTCTGTGTAAACTCATATTTTGGATTTTATACACCCCATCTTGTCTATTGAATCTCAGCAGAGTGATTCTCTGGTGAAAAGAGCAAATACTGTAATTGCAGCAGAATGCCTTCCAAATAAAAGATGCAAGATGGTTATTTTTTCCTACTTGTAGATGCTTAGTAGGTATAACATTTTCCTTCCAAGTATTCTTTCTATGACTGCACTTTTTTTTAAATGTCTACAGACAATCCATTGAAAAGATTGAAGACCTAGAAATTAATTTGGTCTACAAAAATTTGAAACCACATATTATTCTCCATGGGCCTTCAAAATGTTTGTTCAAGTGCCCTCAGAAAGCATTTTTGTGGTTGTCATCTTTTTCTCTCTCGGACTTAAATTGACAGAGACAAATTCTGATTGTCTGCCTTAAGGTGCTCTAGCATCTCTGAGCTGCTGTTCCTCTGGAACCTAGATTTTCTTTCTTGCAAACAGGATAATCATTCAGCACCAGTTCTTTCTCTATCCATCCCTTCCAGGGAAAGAGCTACAGAACTTTGAGAAAATGTACTCAAGGCCACAGCTGTGGAGGTTACAGCATTGGTACTTGTTATATTGGTTTTCTACATTAAAAGTTTCCTTATGCTTTAACAATTCATATTTTAGTTGTTGAGCTCTGTTTAGTGATAGACATGGCTTAAATTCATGCTTATCTATTACACATATGTCTCTTTGCCTGGTTTGCCTTGGCTCAGTAAAAGAACACCCAAAAATCCTGAACTCAGTAAGTAGTAAAAAACAAGATTGAACCTTATGATGATGTACAGAATAATGGAACATCTATGTTTGATATCAAACTCATCTCTAATAGAGTTTAGTGTCTGACAAGCCTGATAAGTAAACTGGGGCAGACTGCAGCATGTTCTGCATGGATGTTCATTCAGCATTAGTCAGGTAATGTAAGCTGTCTAAACCAGGTGTTACTGTGCATGATATATAACTTTTTTTCTACAGTATTATGGCAACAGTGCTAAAGATTTTGTGCCAGTTCTGTGTTTTAAGTTGGTAATCAATACCAAATTTTGGTAGAAGCAGGAAGCTTCAGAGAGGGTCAGTGGCAGGTCTAAGATCTGCCTCAGGCTTCTATACATGGAGAGTGGGTTTGTTTTGCATCTTGAGGTTAAGTATTCAAAACCTACAGAAGTAAACAGACTAGCTTAATTGATTGATATTCAGTACTCTGTCACAAGACAACCTCATGATCAGCTGTTAGAAATTATCTTCTAAGATAAAAGGGGCTGTTAACAAAGATGAAACCCACTGGATCGTTTCTGTTGTGCTAAACCCAGAACTAGGCCATGAAATGATTCTTGTCTTGATTCTAAAATCCAGTCTTTATAATTGGGCTTTTCAAAATAAGCCTTTTGATCAGTGAAACTAGTTACCTATGAGAAAAAGATTTTGTACAAATAATGAGCCTCTTTAGCTAAGTTTGTAGCAATCTACCAGTGTTGCTTCATGTCTGAAGAAAATTTAGTGTATCATAACTGACTTACTTATAGCCCAGGCCCTCTCATACAACCAGATTTTACTAAATGGGTAGAATTGCCATTCATAAAGTACAGTGAGCTTAAAGACATCATACTATCAATTTAATCCTGATAAATTTTAGTGAGCTGCTGGTTTAGGTGGTATTGAGGCATTGCAATGAATTCAGAAAAGGGCATGTTTGTTTCTTTTAAATGGTAGTCTTAAATATTGCTTTTGTCCACTGAAAATCCTTTTTAGAGCTAGGGGTACAGTATGGGAAGTAACATTTTTTGGATTATTCTTAGAAGCACATATTTGTGTGCCCCTATTGATATACTGAACACAAATGTGTCCAGTACATCACTATGTATTTGTGTACTCTTGTGTATTTATTTGTAGTTTTTCTAAACAATGAGATCCTTAGGCCAATGCAGTAAATGTGGAGCCCAGCCACTTGTGCAGGATTTTGCTCAGGGTTTGCTGCTGTGAGTTGATGGGTGGGGAGATATACATATGACACAAATATTTCTTTAAGGACATGTGGAGAACTCTAGCAGCAATTATACAGAAATGAAACATTTTCCTGACAGTCTGTTAAGTTTCTTCAGTCGGGAATTTCTTTCTGAACGTTGATTTTTCTCTCAAAATGTCTTTTGGCCTGGGTTTCTCCAGAGCTTATGAGGATTGAGGATGACTTTTCACAGATATTTTTCTTGGGTTTTTTTTTGGTTTGTTTTTTTTTTTTTTTTTCCTGGCTAGCTTTCTTGCCTGAACCACTCGACCTGTTTATTTCCACAGAGCACAGTTGTTTCTCATTCTTATGTCCTGTCTTCTGCTTCCCTCTGTAGATTTCAGTTGACCTTTTTTCTTTCTTTCATCAGGTATCTGTTACGCTTTGCAAAGCCTCATGGTGAGCATTGCCATGATATTTTCCCATATCACATAATCTATCAATATCCCTTGAACACAAATTCCCTAGCTGGCATTTTCACAGGACAGAATAATGTGTCCTACCCAGATATTCTTTAAAAAGCAATTATCTATTTCTAGTCAATATATTAATTTATAATTAATTAATTTAATTACCCTAGCCCACCTGCTATTACCTAAGAAATCTTCTCCATTGTGATTTTAGTCAGGATCTCAAATGCATTGGGCTGGATTCAGCTGCAGGCATGACCTTTCATGATCCATAGGACTTTGTCCTGACCTTCTCAACATTGAATTTTGGCTTCCCCATTGGCTGATATCTCAACAAAATTGTGTCAAAGCAATGGAAATTCCTGAAGGTTCAAAAGGATTCCAGGTCCTGGGGTTCTTTATGCATTGCCAGAGCATTCTTTGTCTCCAATGCAGTGTTGTGTGTTTGCAGTTGTAGGATATTGTCATTGAATGGTGTATGAAGGGGTTTAGCTCTCAAACCCAGTTGTTTGGGGTTTTTACCCCATACTATTTCTCTGACTACTCCAAACTCTCATGCCATTGATGGTTAAAATACTCTGTATAGTTGTTGGTTGATGTTTACCTATGCCCGTTTTATATCCAGTTAGTGTTAAGTTTATTTTATAGGTTGATTTTTTTCCTTAGCCTACTTTTTATCCTCAGTGGGACTGTAATTTCAGTGAGTTGCTCTAGCTGTTGTTTTTTTTTTTCCCTTTTGGATTATACCTTACATGTATACATATACATGACCCTTAAGACACATTTATTGGGACCTGTTGCTTCTGGACTGTTAAACTCTACTCTGTGCTTCCCATATTGACTGAAATTTTCCTCTTGGAGCATTTTTTCTACTGCCTTTCATAGTATTTTCAGACTTCTTCAGTTATTTTAATAATTGATCTCATACAGTTGTTACCATGTTTCTTGAACTTTTTGTGTAGAAGAGAATTGTTCACAACTTTCAGCTGGATTTTTTTTCCTTTTTAAAATTCTCCTGTGAAGTTTCATAATGTTGTTGATGGATTTCTTGCTGAGGGCAGCATATACATTCCATGGCCAAGTGTCTTGGTAGGGTCTGCCCTGAGAGGGTGATTTTCAGATTTCTGCTCATGTTGGATATTTGTGCTGTATCAGCAGCAGTTCTGCTTGACTGCTAGGTGAGTGGGATTGTGCAGTTCTAGTGATTTAAGTTGATCATGTGTTCCTGTATTTGTAGTCTTTTTCTTAATGTAAATAATCATTCTAGATAAATAGGCAGGTGATGGTGATAATCTGCAACAAGGGTCTTTATTCTTGATTACCCCAGTGGTAGCACCTCACTGGGTTTAAGTATGGTTCTATCTCAAAATAACATAAACCATTCCTACCTCAATCACAGCTATATTCAGCCTCTGCATATGTTCATTTGGAAACACAGACCAGTTGTCCCTTCTGATCAGTCATTATCATCTTTTGGATTTGCAACCAAGTTTCTATTTGTACCTGTTTGTTAGATCTGTTTTTAATGGATTTTAAACAAATCTTAGCAATTGGAAAAACATCTCATCACTTTCATTTAAATAATAATGATTGACTCTCTAGGTTTACATAATACTCCTCTTATTATTTTAATCTTGCTGACCTGTTTTACCTTTCATTTTCTTAAGAAGCTCATTCATGGTCTCACTCGTTGGGTTTTCATTTTATTGTGGTCTTTGAAATACCTGTTGTGTTCTTCTCATGCTCTTCAAAAGTGAATCCAAATATTGTGAGAGGGCTGTTCTGAATCAATCAACCTGGATACACAGGACCTTCCAGGCTTCTCATTTCCCAGCTCCCAATCCAGTATCTCATACTGGAGCCTCCTTTTGTCTGGAGGGATAAGTAAATGAGGGGCTTCTGGATACCCTTTAAGTGGAAAAATGATTCCATTTCTTTTAAGAGCTCCGTGGTGTCCCATCAATCCACTCTCAGCAATTCTTTCTTAAGTGAGTCATCTTCATCAATGATATCCTGTGAGAGCTGGGACACTCCTGGGTGTCCTTTGGTTTCTGAAACTCTTGATGCATCTTGGTGGCATCTTGATGCTTGCACAGCTCCAGTGAACTTACACTTGTTCAGTCTGTCTCTGCAGAATAACAGGGATGCCACTGAACAAGGCAGCTTAAGTGACTTCTTCCTGATTGATGATTCTTCCAATTGCAGTAGAAGGTGAATTAATACTTTCAAGGACTCCTTTGATCTCCCTGGATGAGGTCTGCAGTGGATATTAGGTGCTGAAGCTGCTGTGCTTTCTGAAAGAAAAGAAACCACTTTCAAATAGAAAGGCAACACAAGAGAGAAATATTTTTCTTTTCAATACCAAGAAATAGCTACTCTAATATAAATTGTTGCTTGTATAGATACTACTTTTCTACATGTAATAATGGTGGTAATCATACTGGCAATTGTTTTAAACTGACAGATTCAGGGTGACTCTTGTTTTACAGAGGCATTTTTCCACTTGACTGGTAATGCCACTATAAAAATTTTTGATTGCATTTCCTTGCTTTTTGACATTTCATTCTGCATTTGTCATCTGTATACATACATATGTAAGCAGATTCATGGCAAATTCTGTTTGCTTACTCACCTTGAGTGACCCATAATGCACATGATTGCAGGATATAGTAAAAGGCATATGAATTTAATATGGCCACTTGTTCCAGAAATTATTACAGTCTCTAGAGAAAAAAAAAAAAGTAGGAGGGAATATACAAGTTTGGAGTTGATATGAAAATATGATAAGGCATCAAAAGATGAATAATTGGCAGATGGTGCTTGTGTCATGTTAAAGTTCATGTCACCCTGCCCTAAGGATCATGTTCCAGGTGAGACCTGGTGCTCCAAAGGCTGTGCTGTTGGATTTGTGAGGTTGGCTTGCAGCAGCTCATCTGAGCTCATCTGAGCACAGAGCACCTCCAAATTTTATAGGGATTTCCATTCCAGGGTCAAATCTTCCTTCCCAATTTGATTCACACAGATTTATTCTGGGTGAGCTTCTGTGCTGATTTCACTGAAGGCAGCTTTCACAATCAATCAGTACATGTTGTCAAAAAATGGAGGGGATATAAACTAGCTTCTTTGATTTGAACTGGTAACTGCTTTTTTATCTTCTCTTTCTCTTACTGGGTTGCTTGATGCATTTTATTTGGTTTGGGCTGATAAAAGTGTTCCCAGAATTGAATTCTGAAGCCTTCTATATCTCTGCTTTTTTCTTTCTCCTTTTTTGTTTTAATTGTCTGGTACTGTTTAATACTCAATTCTGACTTTGCAAGTTTTCTAACTGGCACCAGGGGATGAATTTTCTTGGGGGATGGAGAAGTGGAGAAGTAGCAGCAAGTAAGCAAATACTCCTGAGAACATTCTGTAGTAAATCAGAATTTTATTACAGCCAAACTAAATTAACAGCTTCTGATAACTTTTTCTTTTTCCTCCTTCATGCTGCTTTCTGTTCAGTGAATAGGACTTTTGTTTTGGTCAGAGTTGAGCCTTGATTTTATTTATTTATTTATTCAAATTGCTTTAGTTTCCCAACTTGGTTCAGCAGTTCATCCACTAAAACCAGAATATCCCTTAGCTAAGCTGACATGCCCTGTTTAACTGCTCCCAGGGCCATCAGTCCCCATGTGTCACGAACCCTATTGTTTTCTCCTCTCCCTTTTCTTCCCTACCCTTGTCCTACCTCTTAGAGCTGCTTTTTGACAGCCCATAATGCTGCTTCAGTGAACAGCTCCCCCGGTGGTCCACTTTGGAAATCTTCCATTTTGACTTAGAAAAAGAACATTCACTCCAACTTTTTTTTTCTCCAGAAATGCTTCTTGGATACAAATATCACTATATTGTGCATAAACAAATACCATCCCATATGAAATATGGCCTCATTCTTCAACAGCATTACATGTAATTCTCAGTTTGGAAAAAAAGAGAGTTTTTTTCAAGAACACTTCTCTAAATAGTTGATAAGCTCCCTGTCTGCTGATGGTCTGTGGGTACTCTGGGAACTTATAAATATATATAAAATTTCACCAGCCTCAACAGTTGCTAAGCTGCAGAACTCATGGTGGCTTCCTGGGGTGATGTAAACTTGGTTATTTGGAAGGCACTTCTTTCCACCCAGATGGACAATGTAAATTAACTGCCAGGAAAATGATACTGAAATAAGGAGCGTAAATAAAATGTACTAATCTCTATAGGTCTGTCCTTCTTTTGTCTTCATTCTTTTTACATCTGCCAGATACTATCCAGTTTTCCTTGTTATCCCACCTGTCACCTTTACTTCTGGTGCAGTCCCCTTTCCTTGCAGTGTTCATTATGTTGTCTTGTACACTCAGTCACTCAGCTGACTTTTAACCTTCTCATTTCCCTACTGCAAATCCCGCTTCCCTTTTGTTCCTTTCTCATGTATTTTCAATTATTTCATTTAGCTTTCCTTCCCCTGTCCTCTCAGGGGCTTGCTGCTGTTACAGCAGCATTGTTCTGAGAGCCAGTGTCCCACAGCAAGACCTCTGGGCACAGAGAACTGGCAGCTTTAAGTGTCCCTTACTGGTCCTTTCCCTAAAGTTTCATCTTCAAGTCAGAACAGCTTCTACCAGCTCTCAGATTTCCTTTTCTTCTTGCTTTTTATCCTTTTTCTCCACCTCTTTCCTGGCCCCCATCAGCAGCTCAGAGCTCACCTGTCCCTCAGCACATTCCCTGCTGTTTCCCCCCCTGCAGACCCATGGCTCTTCCTCAGTGTCTGGCTGGAAAAGCATCTTTGCCTGGCTGATGGCCATCATTTGGTAGCTCCTCTTTGCTTGTGGGCACTGTCTTCATGTGCCCACTGCACTGGTGAAATGCACATTCTTTGATCTGAGGCTGATGCAGGACATGGCCAGGGAACCTCTGCTGGGATGATGGTAGGGGAGGAATTAGGGAATGTGTCCTCTCACTGCTCCCTTGCCCAAAAAAGCTCTACTCATGCTACTTCTGTCTCCTCTGCAGGTAGCATCCACTCTGTTCATTAGCACCTATGCTGTCAGGGCACTCTGGAGGCAATGGGAATCATGGGTGGTGGATACTGGCTGTACCTGAGGAGGAGGATGCAGTCCCTGCACCCCTGGTACCAGCCCCAGGTTGTGAGCCTTAAATGCAGGGCAGGTTTGGCCAAACCTCAGGCTGTTCTGGGATGGAGGATGTACAGCAGGGATTTGTGGGGAAAATGTGCATGGAGTGTGGTGGCAAAAGGAGTAGTACTCCCTCTGCACTGATTTAGAAAGCTCCTTTTTTTTTTTTTTTTTTTTTTTTTTTTTTTTTTGTGGGGCTATTCTGTGAAGAATATACCTGAAATAATAACCCCCAAAGTGAAAGACAGCCCAAAGGAGTACAGCCTGGCCCTGTGAGCATTTCTACACTGAAAAGTCAATGAACTGGGATATGGAGGCTGAGGCACATGGCAGGGAGAAGGTGGTGCTGGATAAGGTGAATAGATTCCCTCTCCTGGTTTAGTTTCTGGAGCCATTGTGGTGTGAAACTACAGCAAAAGGTTGAAAAAAACACCTACCAAGAAGGACGTTTTGGAAGCTTTAGCTGCCTAAATTTCAGCAGATGCCTGTTGAGCTTTGAATTTATTATATTCTTGGGGGAAGGGGCTAAGGAATTTCTAGATTATTTTTTTTTTTTAAATAGATTTTCAGATGTAATTCGACTATCTTATTCTGTCCTCAGAAATCTCCTGAAAGGTAACTCCCTGACACCTTATTGGAAACAAAATCTGGGAGTATTAAATCTGTTCAAGCAGTTGAGGGAGATTTTTTTTTTTTTTAAACATAGCAAAGCAGTGATTTTTCCATATAATCCCTTTAAAAAAAAAGCTAACTTCCTGGGTTTTTTCCTTAGTTTGTTTTAGTGTTTGCTTTAAATTTCAGCTGAAAAAAGAAACCTGCCCTAAAGCAGATACCTTGCAAGAAAAAATGTAGTTCATACATAAATGTTAGGCTGAGTTATAAAAACTGAAGATAGGGTCTGACAGACCCCCTTGAAATTTCAAGACTTTTCTACACTTTTAAGATGCTGAGAAAAAGGAATATCCTTAACTTATAGTTGGAAGAGTTTTTTTTGTTCAAGTGCCACGAATCACCAGAGTACTCAAGCATGTGCTTAATCTTAAGAAACTGTTACCTTGTAAAGTAATTCTGTTTAAGTGCTTTATTAAATTGAAGCTACTGCCTTATTTTATGTTACAGTGCTGCATCACTGGAGCCTGTAGAAGGTCACAGCTTTTCTTTCAGTGACCAAGGAATTAAAAAAAAACATTTAGATTATTGAAAAAGGTGACTGAGACATTGATCTTGCACATGCTTTAGACCTAAACTTAGTGCAATTTGTTTGTTGCTGCAGGACTCACAGACAACATATCAAATTCAAGACCATGCTTTCACAGCTATTGACAATGTTTTACAGTGCAGCCATCAAAGAATCAGAAATATTAAATAAACAACTTTCAGATCGTTCTGATTCTTACAATCAATTTGTTAGGCAGATGAGCTGTTATCTCAGAGAATATAAAAGCCAATTTTCATTTACTCTCTCAGGGTGAGGTTACTGAGCTTCATACTGTTGTTCCCATGCTTTAATCTGCATGAACCACTGCCAGTCCTTATATCTAACATTGTGCTCAGAGAGCATCAAAAATTTTACTGAGGGGGAAAAAAAAACGAGCAATGCATAATACCAATTTGGTGATTATTAATGTTTTTGGAGGGAATGGTGCTGCTGCAGAAGGTGCTTCAGAGAAGGGGAACCTCTGCAAAAATAGGTATTTATTGGACATATCATTGCTGAAAATACTATAAAATGTTACTGCTGTGTACTCTAGTTTTTGCTGTTGTAAGAGGGGAACTGCACTGAAGTGCCTTTGTTCTGATTCCATTATCTGGAAGCAGAGGTCACATTCAGAACTTTCAGTCTCCCTGTTATAGTGGGAAAAGGGGTTGAAAGAAGTTGGGTATTTGCTTTGCTGAATAAGTAGGCTAGGTAATGCACATCTAAATTGTTTGGCAGCACATGCATAGAAGGAATTTGATATCTGCCTTCATACCTCTAGAGATGTCAGTGTCTCTACCAAGCAGAGTTGTGCCTTTTATTCTTTTTGCACGTTTTGTTTGCAGGACTTTGTTGGAAAAGGATTCCATAAAACTTATGACTTGGAGACATGCCACTATTTTTCCTCTAACTACAAAGCACAAAAGTCCAACTTTATTTAGAAATTTCCTTTTTTTCCTGATGCATTCCAACCTATCTAAAGATGCATGGGATCAAAGCTCCTCTTTACATCTCCTTTCCCCTCCCCAACTCCTTTTCTCTTAAAGCAGCCCAATTCTTGCTTGCACAGTGGTGAAGTTCACCTGGTCTTTAGTGCAGGGCTTGCTACAGCACCCTCTGCAAAGGCAGGTGCTCTGAACAGTTCGCTCCTGCTCCCAGTGTGGGATTTTCCTTGGGATTTTCCCAAGAGCTCTCGTGGTGGCTTTGTGTGCATGGGCTCTCTGGGGAAAGCATCCTCCTTTGGCTGTGCTGCAGACCAAACCTAAGGCCACGAGGGAGGCTAGCTGCATTATTTGGCTACTAGAGGGCAGACACAAGTGGAACCCTCTGGCTTTTGCTTGGCTGGAATTCCTGAGGAAGTGATTTTACCTCTATTCAGATGGGAGCGTGCAGACGGATTGAGAGTGCAAGAAACAAATGAGGGAGGGCTGCCAGCATTTCTCTGACCTGTAGCTGCTTTGCTGTAGGAGTGAGCCAGGGAATGGGTATAAGAGAGGAATAGACAGCCTGTTGTCTGGAAATAAAATGCTTTGTTTGGATATAGTCTGTTTCATTGGGTATAGAATGTTTCACTTTGTGAAAATGGCAGCAGCTTATTCTGTATACACACAGTTTTACATTTAAGGAGGTTATGACTTCAGAGTGGAAGAACTTTTATAATACAGTTTTCTCAAAAGCTTTAACAATGGAAACTACCCCATCAAATTGTTTCTAGGAAAATATTTTCTTGTGATATGGGGAAACTCTAAGGTGTTGCCACTTAAGTTTTGTGTTAACAATATTAAATGTATTTCTCTTCTTGATCCTTCTGTCACTTTGCATCCTTTCACTGTCAGTTTTAAATTTTTTTTTTTTTTAATCTTTGTCTTGAGGGAAGTGCAAGAACAGCATTATAAAAAAAGTACCTGTTGACTTCATCACATGTGATCTTACAGAGCAAAACCCAAAAGCTTCATCTTTTATTCTAAATAGGAAATACACAGAAATCTATTCAGGACAGCAACAGCAGTAGCATTAATTTTCTAGTATAGCTTAATGGCACATTCTACCTTGAGTTAATACGTAAGTTTCCAATGCACATTTCTGAGTTCTTTCACTGGACTTTGACCAAAAGAGAATTACTAGAATACATTCCTGTACCACTTATGCTGAAAGGCTCTTAGTGATGTCCATGAATCTTGATGTTATGATTAGGTACTAGTCATAATTTTGAGGTGTTTTTAAGACAGATATTCTGGTGGTCTTTATGGAAGGTAACAGACAGTGGCTGCTCCACAACATCAGTCTTTATTATTGATATTTATAAAATTGATAGTTATATTATTGTTATTTATAAAATTAAGGAAAAACCATAAAAGGAACAAACCTTACACTATATAAAACTGTAGCATTTACATTTTATATCTCGTTTTTAAACTATTAACAACATATTGTTCCACTGAAAACCTAGTTTACCAAGAGTTTCTTCTTCCATAAACTTTATGATCAACAAGGAAGTAAAAAACTTAAGGGAAATAAATACATGTCTTCTGGTCTGAATTAGTCACTTACATAGTCTTTTCTATAATAGTATTTGAAGCAGGAGGGAGTGCTTTAAATGCTTCAACCCATTTAACCTTAATTGCTTAGTTTTAATAGACATTTGCTAACTAAAGGAACCAAATTATAGCTTGAATTAGGCTTTACTAATCTTAATTAAAAGCTCTACTTTATAATCGGAAACAGCTTATGTTTATAACAGTAAGCCTTTCTTAAATGGCTTACTTTAAAATACTAGGGCTCTTTTGCTAATAATTGTTTAGACTGAATATGGGTAACCATTATTTTCCTTATATTGCACTTAATTAAAAATATCTCCTCCATGTGGTCTTGTGCAGTCTACTGGCTGTAAAATTGTTTGACTGGTGGGGGTGGGATTGCTTTACTTTTCCTGTGGTAATTCCAAAACATGTTTTCTGCCTTTCTTTTGAAAGTTTTCTGGGGTCACAAGTTACAAGACTAACAAGTGAATCAATACAAACATTCGCTTCCTGCATTTGTCTGTCCTCAGGCAAACGCTTGTCAGTCACAGCCATTAATAATACACCCTATAATTCATTTAGTTCAACACTGAAATTGTGCTCAGGCGCTTGATTATGGTCTCTGCACTCCTTCAGAGACCTGAATTTCAGAATAAATCAAGTCTGTTGTATTTGGAGGGAGGCAGGCCCTGGCTCTGTCTGTTGAGCTTTTGGTGTATTAACAGAGCTCCTGTGCTTTTCTGGGCTGTCTGAAAAGGACAGAGGGTGGATTTCTTCTTTCCAGAAGTGGATCTCAGTAGTGCAGATCAGCCCAGTTAAACCATTTGCTTTGCTTTCCCCTAATGGTTGAGGGAGAGAAATTTCCTTCATGCCGTTTTCCTTGCATTATTGGAGACAAAAATAGGTCAGATAAATCATGTCCTGAAAATAAAAGTCTTCTTTCTGACATAGATGTGGGCATCTACAGAGTTGGATGAGGTATGGGAGGGCAAAGAGCCTGCAGCTGTGAAATTCAAATTCCATTAAAATTAATGAAGAATATTCTGTATTTGTGCTTTGAATTTAACCAGGACATAGTATTTTTAAGCTGCCATATTATCACTGGATCATGATGAAATTTATCCTCCCACGCTCAGTTTTATGTTTTTAATTCTTTAATTTAAATTATTTTTTTCTTGGTGCATCCTGCTCAGGGAGCACTGCTAGACTGATCATACCTTCATTGAATTTGCAATGCTTTTAATTCAGTGGCTGAATCACATACTTGCACAAGCTAAACACAAATTTTAAGTCCTTTATATGCTAAGTCTGATAGACCTCTATATGCACTTGGGAGAAAATTCCATAAAAAGTCACTTGTGCTAGTTATGGAGATGGACAGAGCTTCTTGAATGTCAGTTTTGTTTGCCTAGTTATCAGATCTTTGGAAGTCCCCTAAAGCATTTTTTAGAATTTCTCCTTGTTGTCCACTTAGTTTCATGTTCTGTGCTGATGGAATATACAAAGATTTTTAAATTATACCCAGTACAGGAAGTAAAAAATCAGAAGTCTTTACAGTGGACACAAGGAATCTGATCCTTACCTATGTGTATTTAGTTTTTAATATCAAAAGTTTGACTGAAGATCAAGTTTGACTGAAGATCTATCTAGCCTGATGTGCAGTCTTGACAGTGGCCAACAGTGAATGCTTACAGTAGATTACAAAAAACCCCCAAAAAAACATAAAATGGAAGAATGCAGTTTGAGACTTAAAAACCTCTTGAGCCAGAAGTTTCATTCAAATCACTGTGTTTAATGACATCTTTGAATAGGAATAGAAAATAAGTATGCTTGCTTCTCCAGGTGTTCTGCAAAACTCACAGTGGCAGACAGGTGGTCAGCCATGCTCAGAATACTGAGAAAGAGTTGTGCAGGAGCAGGGAGTTGTTTGCACCTGTCTCTTTGCAGCCTCCCATCTAATGTGGTTTAATTGTGTTTCCCTACATGGGCAAACCCTAGAAACCTGAGTTTTTGGCTTGGGAGCTAACAGCATCTTCAGAATGATGGGCCTTCAGACTTTTCTGAAAATGAGACTTCTTTAAGGAGAGTCTCAAGTCAGTTGTAAAAAATTAATAGCTACTTTGAAAAGCTTGATCTGGATGTTTAACTGAACTTCATATGGCTACACTGTTAAATCAGGTGCTGTGGATCAACAGCCATAACCCTATTTATTTCATTTTTGAACCTTTTACTGATGCAGAAGTCCTGTATTATTTATGGGTGAGCTAACTAGTCAGGCCTTGCTGCCCTGTTTTCAGTGGATAACCAAGGATATTATGGTGTGTTCTCTCCTGGACTTCTGTTTATGTATCTTAGAAATGCTGTGAATATACACCAGACACAGTGCTAAAACAGGAATTCTCTAGAAAGATGGAAAGAAGGAAGAAGCACGTCGAATTCATGAAGAATGTTTCAAGACATGGCCTCTCAAATCTCTAATTTTATGTTGGATGTACTGTCCAATTAAACAAAACAAAAAAAAAAGCAAACTTTTTTAGGTTGTTAATCAAGCCTTCAGGCAAGACATTGCTGCATTTTGCTTATCTCTGCATAATAAAGCAACATTATTGTGAAAGGATCTCATAAGAAATCATCTCCATGAGATTATTGGAAATAGGTCTGCAGGACTGAACAATTATTTATATAACCTTAGCCACTTTTATCCCTCCACTGCTGGGAAGGAAATCAGTACAGTTGTACAGCTTGGCTTTCTGTGGTGCATTCTGTCAATAGCTGATTATTATTTGAATACTGTACAGAAGTTGTAGGCATTCTTTGATTCTCTCTACTAAACATTCTCCCCAACATAATGAACAAATATAATTGCTTAAAATTCCCAAAGGAAGATTTCCAGGCTGTGACTATGAGCACTCTTCAATTTACAGCAAATGCCCATGTTATTATTCCTATGTCTGCAGTTTCATCCTTTTTTCATTTAATAGTGTTAATGGAAGCTGTGTGTGCTTTCTAGTACAGGATATTTGAGCACTGGAGCCAAATTGTCTGATTTTGTGGCAGAGCTGAAATTGCATCTGTTTGCCCTATCTCAGTTTCTTGTCCAAACATCAGATGTGAGCACAGCTTATAAATGAAAATATTTGATGATTCACAGGTCAGCAATGCTGTTTTTCAGATTTGAATGTTAAATTTCATTCTTAGCACTTTTCCTGGACTTTTCCTCACTACAAAATTGGTGTTTGAACAGCTTGGCCTGGCCTCATCTAACCCTCACTTGCCTCATGTCCAGCAAAAATGAGTGTATAACTTCATTAATTCATGTTCCTGGTATTGCTTACTTCTCTGGTTGTCAAAGAGTCCAGGGAATGTTTTAAGAGTCTGGAAAGGGTGATGATGATGATGGCAAAGTCAGTGGGTTGCCTGCTACTGTTCACTATCTGTACATTTATGTCCCTGTTGAACACAGGTCAAAAACCAAAGGCTGCTCACCACTTTTTATAAGGTTTTCTCTGTGATTATTTGTCTCTGGTGATAAATAGGGCTCTGGTTCACAAGACTAATTTCTGCATAGTCTTTTCAAAGAGTTCATCATAATTGAACATAATCAGCACATATCAGTAGCATTGGGCTCTCCGTTTCAGGAGTAAAATAGCTGGAATCAAAAAATTGCATCAATGTGGTATTTGTTTGAAAATACAACCCTTTTGCATTCATCAACTACAACAACATCTAGGGCTTCTTGTTGATACTGGCCAGGTCCATGCTTTCAAAAAAAAAAAAAAAAAAGAAAAAGAAAACATTCAGTCTGTACATCCAAGCAAAACTGCATGGCAGGTACTTTACATGCTGTGGAGACAGAATTGTTGTTAAGAAGCTGAGAGAGGCTGTGCCAGAATTCTGAGTTGTGCAGAAAAATTGCCAACTGTTTTGGCATCTTGAAAATAGCCCCACATTTCATGCTGGTACAGTCCTGATGGAGAGAGCTTTTAGAGCTGTGAACTGTTTCAGACAGGGCTTGTGTGTGCTCACATTTAGGGTATTATCATTATTATCACAGGTTTAGTAAGGTTAAACTCAAGGAAAGTGAGATGCTGAAACACAAATCTGCTACAAGCTTAAGTTTTCATTACAGGAACAAAATGTGACTTGATCATCTCAAACTCTCTAGTAACAAAATTTGTAGCCTAGTAACTTTTGTACCTTCTAGATGGTGCACAGACCTGAAGGGTGGTGCACAAAAATGAGTTTAAGCTTTTTTTTTCAAGACTATCTCAGATTAAAAAAGGCTTTGTAACCATTTGATGATTTCTATTCAGTTTAGTCTTCTCGGATCTTTTTGAAGTGAGTGCATCAAGCACATAAACGAGCCATGTAAATGGCTGAATGTGGGGTCATCTCAACTAGTTTTACTGTTTGTTTCCTAAAGGTACCCATGGCTCTGCAAGGGACTCGAGCAAAATTAACACCACTCTCCTGAAAACATAAACTAAATACAAATAATGCATGAGTATCTAGGTTGGAGCATTTAATTTTTTTTTTTTTTTAAGAAAAGCCTTCCTAACACCATAGAAAAGGGAAGGAAAAGAAATCCTCAGTACTGTCTCCTGAATAAAAAGAAATGTAATGTGAAATTAATAATATTGGAAATCAGGCAGCATGCTGGTATTAATGATTACTCTTGCCAGAGGTACCTTGGAGTCTTAGCATGAGTGTGAGGGACTTCTCTTTCACTGAGTTTTAATGAATGAGCAGCATTCTTATTTTTCAGTGCATTCCATGTGTTTTGCACAGTCCTAGATTGGATAAAAGCTTCTGTAGGTAGAAAAACTGTTTTCATCAAAACCAAGTGTGATGATTCTAAACCAAAGATGGATCTGACTTTTGATGAACCAAGTTACTGCCCAGTCAGCTGCAGTTTAATGTGAGGAGTTACAGCCTTTATCCCTGTGAAGGACTTAGAGTGGCACTCCTTGTAGGCTGCTGTCTGCAAACCAAAATGCTGAGAGGCCCTCAGTTCATCAAGGATGTTGTTGGGAGTGGTATGAATTAGTCTGTGTTCTGGGAACAGGTGGCAAAATAGGAGGCAGAGTTGGTTTCTGGGTCTTCATAAGTGTTGGGTCTGGCAGGGAACACAGGTTCATGGTTTCTCTGTGCATCATGTTTAGAAGTAACCTCATGACTTCAGTAAATGAAATTAAAGGCAGCCCTGAGCATGTGATTATTCCCTCATAGCAGGGCACACCAGCAGTATAATACAGAGCTCTTCTGCTCATAAATTATTTCTGTGGGACTGTCCCGCCAGTTTTTATAGGCTGGCAAAATTAATATCTGGTATGCATCTCATACAGAGTAGGAAGTTTGACCAAGTGATACAGGATGACAGGAAGCCTTGCATTTTACAAATCTTGCATGATATAAATTACATTATATTCCCCAAGTGCATAACCAGCACAGCAGAGTAGTTTTCAGTCCTTGGGCAGCAGCTCAAGGAATACTGCTAAAGTATAGTTGGGAAAAAATAGTTTGAAAAGGTAAGCCTGCTGTCAGAAGATGTAAATTTGCTATACAAGTGTTTCCACTTCTGCTGGAAAACATACTAGTTCCTCATATCCAAAAAGGTTGGAAACCACTGTTCTGTAGCCTCTCATATTGTTTGTGATCTTGGCTTTTTCAGCCTGAAACTGAAGTGTCAGTCTGCCAGGGGCTAAGGAAGCATGTGCTCTTATGATCCCAAGAAATTATCCATTTGGCAGTGCATAATCTGCCACTGACTTGTTCTGAAATGGGCAAGAAGCAACCTTCTGTTCCCCTACATGAAGGGCTACATTAAAAAAGTTAATATTCATTCTCTGATAGGTAGTAAAGAAATTTACTTCAGAACTGAAGGCTGGAAATTTTTTCCCTTGGTCAGTGGACAGACATTTAGAAACGAAATGCAAAGTAATACTGGAGATAAACAATCTGAGAATGAGATGCCTGGAAAGTCTTGGGGAAAAAAGTAGGTGAATTATATCTCTATCAATGAGCTAATTTCACTACTTGAAACATTCTTCTCAAAATGTATAGGTACATGTTTGAATTTAAAGATCTAGGAACAATCTCCTGCCATGACTTACTAAAACAATTACCTTTAGGATGCATGTACACCAGCAGTGTCAGTAAGGACACAGAAACACTCTCCCATTAGATCACCAAGAACTTTGAAGATTCAATGTAGAATCAAACATTTCTCATTTACATTAAAAGAAGGAGTTGGGGTGGAAATGGCTGTGATTTAGAAGTGGTGGGAAAAATGCTGTCAAATGTCATGTTTCACATCCATAACAGCTTGTGAACAGGAAACCTCTCTGCTTGAGCTTGTCAGGCATGGCAGCTACTAAATAAAGACAGACTCTAAAACTGTTACGTGCTCTGCAGGTATCCATCTTTATTTGGGTATCCCACTTGAGCTTCAAAGAACTTGCAGCCAATCTGTTTAAATATCAATTAAGACAAATGTCAAGCTGCTCCAAACTCTAATCAAGGGTTTAGGATGCTGAATGCATGATTACAATAATTTTTGGTTTATCTAGGAAAAAAAAAAATCAATAAATGAAACTGGAATGGTCCCAAATAAGTTTCCATCCTGCTAGTTGAGATGGCAAAGGTCACATAGGGGTAATACTCAGATACACTAATAGAACATAAAATATTCCCTAGGGAAGGAAGCCTGCTTAATATTTTTTTCCCCATAAATGATTCCAGCTCTCCAAAGGTTTCAGGCACCCAAAAAGTACTGTAGGTAAAAAGCTCTGTAAAACCTCAGTGTTAATGCAGTAGGAAGACTTGCCAGTTCAGCAGTCAGAAACTCTGTAAGGTCCTAAAGGGTGTTCCATATCACTTATTTGGTCTCCTCCCCATTCCTGCTGCTGGGATTTAGGTGGCTGGCAAGTGACACCAAATGCATGCAGAATCTCAGCTTTCAGTTTGTATGTTACCTTTTTTTCAGTATTTTTGCATATGTCTTACTTCACTGTGCTTCAGTGATAACTTTCCAGTGGCAAGGTGGACTGAAGCAGGAATACCTGCCTTGAACATCAGGCATCCTCAGAGAAGGAATCAAAGGGGCAGGTTCTTGTGTCTGTTGTCAGTTTGATTGGCATATCAATGTCCAGCCACTAAAAATGTCCTTTCCACTCTTTCAACTGAGAGTTTAAATAAGGAAGGAAATGCACAGGAAAGAGAACAGTGACAGGAAATGGAGGAAGGGAAGGTGAATTTAAGAAAAATGTAAGGAAGGGAGTCTCCAGACACCATATTTCTAATTGATGAATGAAGAATGGGATGGTTATTCACCAAAAGTGTGAGCTATAACCATTCAACTACTACAGAAATTTTGGATTTTTGTCATCTGTTGCCTTGTTTCATTTACCAGTGTGTGAGCAGAGTCAGCTTACAGCACTGGGTGCTCAATGCTGTCCCATCACTCGTGTCTTTAAATGTGACTCTTTAATTCTCTTTGTATGTTGCACAATATTTGAAGATCATTAACTAAAACCTGCAAAGTAGCAAGTGCTAAACACACCTACATTTTCTACAGCTGATAAACTCAGTTCAAATACTTCATCACCTCCTTAGAGAAGGACTTGTGTGTCTGAAAGCTGCTTTTCCCTTTTTCACTGAGGGTGACTCCTGTAAGGCCAGCTGTACTCTGTGTGACTTGAACATTTGATTCATGCTTGCTGTATACAGTATAATAATAGGGAAAAAAATTACAGGGCAAAATTGGGTTCATTAATAGCTAAAATGGTAAGTTAATAATCATGGTTAGGGAAAAAAATGATGAAACAATATTAAAATAATATTAAAGAATATAGAAAATTTTAAAAGTCATATCTACAGGCAGTGATAAATGTGATGATGTCTCATCTGTCTTTCAGACATGTCCTAAATGCTTTTAAGCAAGATAGTTCTAAATATGAAACTCTTCGCTCTTAAAATGTATGCGTTATAAATACCTTTACATAGTTTAGTTTGTATCCCATTTTCCCCACTTCTTTCAGACAGCACTTCAGCAAGATATAAAGCATGATGAACTTTGTGTTTAGCCATCACAGAAGGCAAGGAAACAAAACTGCTGCAGAATACTTGATCTTTTCTGGAAACTGGATGAAACAGCTTCCAGAAAAATAGCACAACAATACCACAGATTGTATCCAAATCATGTCCACTAAGCTGGCATGGCCTTTTCATTTTATTGCTGGTTTAATACTGGGAAATAAGGGCTTGTGACATTTTTGAAGGAAGTTGTAAAATTGAAATTTTTTTTTTTTTTTTTTTTTGGACACACTAATGGGAAAAACATGGGAAAGGCAGTACCCATAGTGGAAAGGCTCTTGAGGGATTTACACTGAAAAAAACCTCATGTTAAACAACATATTGTACCTGTTCTTTTTCCTTCTCCACCGAGAAACATCCGGCTCGTTCTGAATTTACCCTGCTCCCAGCCTGCCCACCCTTGACCTTGCCTCTCAGAGAAGTCCTAATGGCTATCAAATTTTACAGTTTTCTTTGGCACCAGCGTCTTGAAAACATCATGGCAACTTGAAAGCTGTAAAAGCTGCACTCTGTGTTCCTCTGATTCATTAGATTGTAACATTTACAAGGTCACAGCATCTAAAGAATAAAGATGTTAGCATTTATGAGTCAAAAAAATAGAGTGTCACAGGAAGGGCCAGATGTAACGAATAATTTGTTTTATAGAAAAAGTGATTTAACAAGCTTTTCGTGCAAAGAGATTTTCAAAAATGGACTTTTCTCTGAAGGTGAAGGGATTTTTTGCTGTAGAAATACAGAATGAGTCTTGGTATGTCAATATTTTCTTCATAAAATTTGGACTTGGAGTAGGTGCTGAATTCTGATACCACAAAACACAGATGGAAATGGTATTTCATCGAGTCAGATTAAGTGAAATTGATAATTGATAACATTTTCCCACCCAATTCTTCATACATGGGTCAGATTTTGCAAATTTTAAGAGTTGAGCAGACTTCAAAAGTATGCAAATGTGCTGGTGCTAAATTCTTCGAAAGAATCTAACATGTTTAGTATTGTTGCTTAGGTTGAGTGTTTCCCAGAGAGCTGCACTTCTGGCATATTTCACCTGCACTTTACCAGAATGGTCTTTAACCTGTGTTTGAGCTTTTATCCTGGCCTTTAGATCTGGAACTGGTTCCCTTCTTAAGGAAAGTGCAATTTGATATGGGAAATACAAATGCCTTAGGCTCAGATTGTCCAGAGTGTGACGTATATCTGCTGAAAGTATATTAAATATAGACTCTGCCAAACATACATATAAATATATCAATATTCCCATGTAATTTTTACTTATTTTTATGGCTTTTGCAGTCTCAAACCCAGTTATGAAGAAGAATAAGATGCTGATCTGACTGTCATCCAGGACTTGAACTTGTTTGTAATTCTTGTCAGTGTGCATGTAACTTCACTTCCACCTGTTTGCTTTGAAGTAGTGGTGTCAGTGCTATGCTGCTGTTTGCTCTGAATTGGAAATGGGAACAAAAGCTTTCAGTGCTGATCCTGTCTCACATATCTCTCAACTGTGAATCCCAGAAAATATGTCTTTCTTAAAACTAAGCCAGTGGCAAAAAAGTCTCGTGGCTTTTGTAGGGTTGGGATTTCATCTCAGCCATTTTATCTTTGGATTTTATAAGGTTACTTTTCTTTCACAGGCATCTGAGATCAAACTTGAAGCTATGCAATGAGGGAAAGAGTTCTGTACTGTAAATCTGTTCTTAGTTGTGTAGTGTTTAGAACCTAGGGGTGGGCCTTTTTTCCTCTATTTCTCTGTGAATATGAGGATAGTGACCAAAACTCCATGAAGAATCAATAACATTTTTGAAAGCTCTTAGTAGAGAAGCCTAGAAGTAAAAAATACTACCACATTGAAGTAGGGGCTCCAGAATCTTGCAGTGTACTTTGCTGCATAATAGTTGTGGATAAGCAGGCAAGATGCTGCTGTTGCAGAACTGTAAAATGACATTTTTTAGCAGAAGACAACTAATAAAAGAGAATTTTGCCCTCTGTAGGGACTAGCAGCAGCCCCTCTTCAAGCAAGAAGGTAAAACATAGTTTCTTTCCTGTCAAATTTGTAAGGGCAATGTTATTTACTGTCTCCATAGTGTCTTTCTGGCAGTATTTTGTTTAAAGCAGTTAGAAAAAGTAAGATGAATTTAATTTTTTTTTTTAGATACTGCAGAAATCCATGGTGTCATCCACTGAGATGTCCTTACAAAGATTTTAATTTTTTTTTCCTAGCTGTTTAATGGATCCAGCTTCTTCATGAGATATTCCACATCTGCATAATATACCTGCACAATTGCTTTTGTTTGTGGTTCTCTAAATTAGAAGTTGATGTGGGCAGACAGCTTTCTTTGGCTATTTATTTTAAAAATGTCCAAGCACATAAATTACTCCTTTCAAAGTCAATTGAAGTTTTTGTTTACTAAATTAGCTCCAGATCCTGCTCTTATATTGCTAGTCAAGAAATACTTTTTAAACGGACACAGATTTTATTCAATCCCATGCCTATTTTGAACATCTTCTGTTGCATTGTAAGTATTGAGATCTGTGGCCTTGACAGATGTCAAGATAAAAATTGTGTCAGTGCACACTTCCCTATTTTCTATAGGAATCTGTGGAATTCAGAACTGAACACTGAATTTGGCTCATTGACTTCCAGGCCTCAGTCATTCTTCCTTTTGCATGTTGATAGCCATAAGGCTTCTTGTGACAGTTTAGCTGTGACACTCATCCAAAATTCATCAAATCCATGCAGGCATTTGCTTTGATTTGCTTTGCTGACAAAGTTTGTTGCATGTGTTGGAATGATTTTTGGACATTCAGGAACCTAATTAATTGCAGGTGATGCAGTGAGGAGTGGGAATGAATTTTTCTGGAGGTGGACTTTTTACTTTCTTGGTAAAAACTGTATGCCACTTTCTAGGGGAGCTGGTTACTACTTGGTAAAGATGATTAGCACACAGTAAATTTCATGACACTGCTGAAAATGTTTAGACAAAATGGGAACCAGCTGTTTTGCAACTTTCCTGCTGTTTTAGAGTTTGATTTGTCTTGTGGACATTAGTTATTGCATGCTGATGTGTCTTCTATTCTCTGCTGAAACAGAAAGCTGAAGTACTGTAAAATGGGAAGCAGAGGAGTTTGATTTTTGTTTTATTTTGAAAATTTCATAGCAGTATGTTCTTCTGGAAGAGCTGCTTCTCAGCAGGGTGGCCTTGTGAGATTTCCATCTCTTTGTGGCAGAATACACAAATCAAACCAATCCTGGGGGAGAGTCAGTTTCACCTCTAATAATGAAAGAAGAATCAACCCCATATGTATATGGGAAATAGAGGTCCCATCAGATTAAAAAGAATAAGGTCACTTGGAGAAGACAAATTCAGAGTCCCTTCCTATAACTGAAATACAAGGACTGTAAATTACAGCACATCCTTGTGGTAACACATCCTCAGATTTTCTCAGATACTTGTCTAGGGGTTTCTTAAAAAGTTCTTGGGTGCTTGCATGGTATAATAACTGCAGTCTCATAGAATGGGTGTTCTTTAAGTAGCACCACTGCTCCTTGAGGGGACAGCAGCAGAGCATGGCTGTGTTCCCCAGGGATGTGCTCAAAGACTTATTTCCAGACAGTAACAAAAAGATTGACCTCTGCTTTCCAGAAAGAATTAGGATGGAGTTTCCAAGCCTCTTTCACCTTATAAATAGCTGAACCAGTACAGTAACTAGTACACCCAAGTAAGCAAGTTTCTTTTTACCTCTTTTTTCCTGATTATTTTTTACCTTAAACCTTTAGAAACAAGCTGTGGATTTTTGAGATTTTTCCAAACCAGTTCCAGAAAAAGATGATGAAAATTATTTTGCTAACATCTGAGGATGTCCTTAAATCCAGCCCTGGGACTGGGAGTTGCTGTCACTTTTGAGTACACTAAGCTCAAATAGGTTCTTGGCAAGTTGTGTCAGTACTAAAAATGTCTCTACACCTTCTTAATAATTTTGGTGCATTTAATTCTTCTCTGAGACTCCCATGATTCCTGCCTTTGTAGTACCACATGAAATTAATTTCTCTTGTAGTGGAAATACTGCAGTTCTCTTTTAAGGTGATTTCTTCACTAAACATCCTGAGACTTCCCCATCTGAACAGCTGGAATTTAAGGAATTGAAAGCTTTAGAAGCATTTTGCCAGTGTGGATAAAACTTCAGGTTTCCCTTTGAAAAACCTTGCAAGTTCATCAGTAGATGCACCTACATCCATGACAATTTCATGGCTGGATACCTACATTTATTTTTTTCTCTTAGTTTTGGTTTTTGTTATGGCAATTCCTTCATGATGAAAGACACTATTAAGTGACCAAATGCTAAAAATGTTAAGGATAGTTGAAGCTACAAAATTAGCAGGGAAACCCTAATTTCTCAGAGGTGTTTAGAGTTGAGATTTTGATTAGTACCCAATTCTATCAACTATAGGGGAAAAAAAAAGAATAATGGTATGACCTAACCAAAAGGAAATTAACAAAGATGGCCCCTGCAAATATTGAGGTTTACAATAGACTAAATGAAGAGCAAGCCTGCAGGTTTTATGTGATTGAATGTACTCTTATTACTTTTATTCTATATGAAGCTTATTAGGGAAGCTGTATTCTGGCACGTCAGATGTAGCATTCTATCCATAAATTATAGTTGTTCCACACTGAGGCACTCTTTAAAGAATCTCTTCCTCCAGGTAAAAGAGAAGATGGAGTGGTGGTCACATTGTTTGCATTTCTCTTGGCTGTTGGAGCCTCAAAAATTTTCAATGTTTGGCCTTTGTAGGCTTCATGCATGTTTTTTCTGAGGTTTCCTTGTTTGTTTGTTGGTGGGTTTTTTTTTTTTGGGGGTTAGTTTGTTTTGTTTGTTTTTTTGTTGTTGTTCAGGTTTTTTTGCAGGGAAAGGAGGGGCTGGGTTGTTTGGTGGGTTTTCTTGTGTGTGTACGTGTGTTTTTGCTTTGGTTTTTTTGGAAATGTAAATTCACCAGTCATAGTCCCTTGTTTTTTTGCTAGCCATACTGGAGATAAAAATTCCAGTCAGCCTGTCAGGTGAAGTTTTTAAATAGTTATGTGGATTTTGGAAGGAAGAAATACCAAAAAGCCCACAACATGGCTCTGAAAAGGGGGTGGAATATTTGGTTCCACTTCTAGTTTTGTACAGCTATTGGGGTGCAAAAGGGAGAAATAATTTTCTAATCCTTTTGCAATATTAGTTGTGACTTGAACTCCTGAGAGAATGAGATGCAAAGAATCTGTTTCTTTTGCTATTTTTGTGGTTTCTGTATCTCTTGAATTACCCTTTCCATAACTTGTATTTGTATTGCATCATCACTTTGTGCTGCTAATCACAGTACAGCTTTCTAGAAATAAGTATTATATAAGGGGCAGTCATTCAAAAGGCTTCACATTTCTTTTTTTGGGGATTTTTTCCCTTTTCAAGGCTCTCCCACTGCGTTTTTAAACAAATGGTCCTGTTTGAATCATTGTTTGAAAAAAAGGAGAATTAGCTGCTCAACTCTTGGCATTCTGATGCTGAGGAACATAACAGGTGAAAACAGCTCCTTCTGAATTCCCTCTTCTGAAGACTTATTGCTGGATAAAAGTTAAGAACAAACCTTGAAATGAAGATGCCATTTTTCCTGAGTGTCCTGAGGGGAGCACCTGACATGTCTGACATCAAAATCATGTTAGGTGCTTTTTGAGTATTTACTTGACCTGTTAAAACATGGCATTACTGCAGAGCTCTGCAAAAATAGAGCTCCTGTTCCCTGTAGCCTGTAGGGAACAGCAGGAAGTTCCTGGAAATATTCATGAATAGTCATGGAAGCTGCAAATTTCTGCTGAGTGGAAAGCAGACTATAAGATTTTGGGAATATGCACCCAGGCACAGGGAGCTGTGGCTTAATGAGAGCAGCTTCTCAGAGACTGCATTGCAGGTTGTTTGGAATGAGCACTTGACTTGCTGATTCTTGTTCTCAAGAAAAATCACAGATTTTTTTTTTTTTTAAAACCCCTTTTGCTGTCATACTGGACTTGGAAGGCAGAGCACAACCACAGGCTGTGCCAAGTGGGTGCTTGCACAATTCATGGATGGAAATTGTTAGTGAAGAATGAGAACCTTCTGAAAAAGACTAGGAAATCTACCTTTAGAGCAGCAGGTTGTGTTTTTTTGGTTTTGTTTTGGGTTTTTTGGTTTGTTTGTTTTTTTTTTTTTTTTTTTTTTGGTTTTTGTTTTGTTTTTTTTTTGTTTTTTTTTTTTTTTTTTTTTTTTTTTTTTTTTTTTTTTTTTTTTTTTTGTAGGATCCTTTCTCCAGTCTTCCTATTTCTGGTATTACTGTGGTGCCAAATGCTGAATTATGAAATAGTCAGTTGGTTTTGCAGATAAAGCCAAGTCTGTAATTCCCTTTTCAAGCTGCTGAGGAGATTGTGAAAGGGGAACCTCTGAGCTGTTGGAGGCAGGTGAATGGAGACTTGGAGAATTCTGAGTTTAAGGTAGATTTTTGGGAGAGGCCAACATGAGGGGAAAGACATGGAATAGAAATTGGGAGAAGCCTGTCCCTTCTCTCACAGATTGTGTGAGAAGGGACAAGTCCAGCCATCCTCAATCCAAGGATCAGGAGTGCTGGAAGGAGTGAGTGACTGAGTCTGAGCTGGCTCTTCAGAGGAGTCTGGTTTAAAAAAAAAAAACAAAAAGAGAAAATCTGTGTGAACAGGAACCTATTTCAGAAATATGTCAATCACCTCTGCAATGGAAGGCACATTTGAAAATGCAGTGGTGGGATAGCTCTGATATACAAACTTTAGATGATTTTCTAAAGGGATAACTTTATCTGTTTATCATGTACTGCCTATCTTAGGGAGAGTTGCTGTGGGTTTTGGTGTAGCACTCCACAAATTTAGACCTGATTCTTATCAAGCCATGAGATTATCTTAAATTATTTAAGTATTTTTAGTTGTTTGACGTGCACCACTGAATTATTCACAAGAGTGACTGTGATACTGATGTTCCATGTATTAAGCCAAAATACAGTTTGTAAAAATAAGAAAGTTTGCATTTTCTAGAATGAGTGGAGAAGTGATTTTTTTGTATGAGGGCAGGAAGATCATGACAGGATTATTTGTAATTGAAGCAGAATCCATCTCTCATCTTTTATGATCCTCTTTCAGATACAGGTCAGTGTGAAAAAGACCCAAACAACTCTATCATATCTTCTGAGAATAAAATACTGAACTTCTTCTGGGTGTTGTGGTGTGGATCAATACAGATTATAGTCTATATGTTATAAAAGGCATACTTTGTCTCATGCCATATTAATAGTATGCTTCACATAGTTGTTATAAATCAAAGGTTTCACTTATTCTCTGCTTGATTATTTTGAAGACAGAAAATAAAAACTACATTTTAAATACAAAGTGTACCAAAATCAAGTGTTCCTTTTTAATTTTTGACAGCATACCATTGTTTACTGTGATGATACTCCAGTTATTTTGTGAAGGAGTGTTCTATGCATTGGCTTGTGCTTTTCAGACAAATATGGTCCTGATATATTCAGTCCCTGACCATGTGTTGGATGAAGTAGGCAATAGGAGCCTAAAAGAAAGATGAGGGATGTGCATATATCAGAAAACATGCTCAGCTGGAGAAATTTTTCTGTATTGTTAGAATTCTCTTTTTACAAAAGCTTTTTTTTTTTCCTTCTCTTGTGTTTTAGATATCGATGAGTGTGAAAATGACTTCTACAATGGGGGCTGTGTCCACGAGTGCATCAACATTCCAGGCAACTACAGGTGCACGTGCTATGATGGATTCATGTTAGCCCATGATGGCCACAACTGTCTTGGTAAGTGGTGAATGCTGGCCAGAAACTTTCATTTCACCCTGTGGCAAGAAAGTCTGATCTGTTTTCTGCATTTTGTCATTTCTTCAGGAAAGACTTGACACAAGGAATACATTCAAACCTGTGTGTTGGCCCCAGTGGGGTTTTGGGCAGACCCTTACAGCTCTCACTCTTAATCTCAGGTTCAAAGCATGTTTAATATTGCTGAGGAAAACCCTGACCCCCAAAGCCTGTGCTGGATGCTTGGGCTTCTTCTTTAAGAAAAGTAATTTGTTAAATATACTAAGATATATTTTGCCTGTTTCTTCCAACTTTTGTAATCCCAGTCATTTTTTTAGAGCTTGCCCTCCCCTTTTTTTTTTTTCCTTTTCAGGCAATACAGTTCAGGGATATGGTGTATGAATTTAAATTACAGAATGTTAAAAGTACAAATAAGTGAAGAAAGAATACTTGGACAATGAAACAGGGCAGAGGAAACACTAATTACTAATAACTGGAGGGACACTGTGCACTGACTGTGCAAAGCCCAGTGCAGGATCTTCATTGCTTCAGCAGTCTGAGGATTTGGGGATCTGTATTTTTGATTCATGGCCATTGCTCTGGTTAAATACATTGGGTTTGTCCTAGAAGCTACTCAAGTGTATGTTTTTGTTACGAAATTTCTTCACACCAGTTACCTAGAAATGAACATTTCAATGTCCAGTTTCCCATAGCTGCTTACTTGTTGGTCTTTTTTTGTTAAATTCTGGTGCTTAGAGACTCTTTCTCACTTTTCCCAATATAAATGCAATGGCCATGTTTTGGTACAGTCCTAAGTTAATTTCAAGGTGATGTTTATAAAACAGTGTGTAAAAGGGATGGGGTTTTTTCTGCATCAGCAGCAGCTCTACTTTAGTAAAAACTGAGATATTTGCAATGAAATTGAAGAAATGAGGCAGTGAACCACAAATATTGAAGTCCAGTATCACCAGTCTGCACTAACTGAAGCTATGAAGGAACTAGGATTTCAGGAGAAGGATTTGATTAGCCTTTCAGCAGATGTATTTTGTACTGCATTTATTTTCAAACAGAGTAATATTTGTTCAGATGGATTATATGTCCTGACCATTGACAGGAATTTGACTCAAAATTCCAAATTTCATTTGTTATGGAACAAACTAAAATAGATTTATTTGCCTCAGCTTTAGGTGGTCAAATGATTAATGGTGCAAGAGGTATTTCTTACATAAAGAGCAGCCAGACATTAGTTTTAAAAAGGAAGAAAAACTCTATTTATTATAATATTCATAAGTTCTAACTAAAACAGGCCACAAACATAATAAAATAGTTCAAGTATTTGGAATTCAAATAAATGTGCATATGTGTTGTTTCAAACAGCTTGCTAGTTTCAACTTTATCCAAACAACTCCCATTATAGTAGGGAAAAAGCCCTTTTGAGCCATGAACAGCAAAAGGAGTGACCTGATCAAGGATGAGCCATTGAGGAGAGCTGTGGGATTTTTTGGGACCTGCTGTCTGTGTTATTGCTCTTTGGTCATGAAATGAGGATGCTAAATCTACAGAGAAAGTCACATTTCTAATTATATTTTCATTAATTTCTATTCAGCCACTTGATTTTTTTTTTGTGATTTTTTTGGTATGTTTTTTAAATCTAAAAAAAAAGGCCAACAACAATGCAAACAGGTGATTACAGTGGGAGTAATAACAAAGATCTCCCTTTATCCCAATGTACAACCTAAGGACACTAAAAGAGGTCACAAATATTTTTCTAATTTTGAGGCCGTGGGCTGGAGAGGTTGTGTCTGCAACTAACTAATGGTCTTTA
The DNA here is from genome assembly GCA_030060385.1 of Muscicapa striata striata. Classification (NCBI taxonomy): domain Eukaryota; kingdom Metazoa; phylum Chordata; class Aves; order Passeriformes; family Muscicapidae; genus Muscicapa; species Muscicapa striata. Next base: position 306,595 of record JAREIS010000293.1, on the reverse strand, counting down.
GCATCTCTTGGTAAAATACCTGGTTTTACTTATGGCACTGAAAAGGTAATCAAGGCACATTCCCTCTTCTTTCCTTGCTTCTTTGAAATTTGAACAAGTTTACTGAGGACCAACATCTCTGGTTTTAAGGTTTTAGGCTGAGGATTTTAACTGTGACAGTGCCCATGCCAGTCTTGCTGTGGCTGCTCATTGTGTGCTGACTCAGGTTTGGAACACCATTGCTAGGAAAGAGAGAACTTTTTTTTTTTAATGCATTTTTCTGCCATTATTTGCACCCCACCTAGTTGCTGACATTATCAGATACTGACTGTTGTGACAGCCTGGTTGTTCCCATTAGTAGAGTATCAGTTTTTGAAAAGGGGACATTCTAATCCCTTCCCTTCTTGACCAGCTTTATTTCCTTTCTCTTATCCTACCAGAAATATGTAAATGCAGTAAGAGGTTGCAGTGAGGTCTCAAATCAAAAACAAACCCTGTATTTGCCATACAAATTTAAATTAGGATTTCTGTAACATTTTGGAAATTGGTTTGCTTCTTCCAAAGATGTTCTTTTTCACCATGATGACATTGGGCATTAAAAGGAATTAAAGTTTCAGTGAGTCCACTGGTTTTCATATGCTCTTGCTTTTTGAGAAACCACTTGTTTTTCATGGATTTTATAGAGACAGAGGATGCTTCACAAGATTAGTAACAATGTTTTTCACCTTTCAGTCAATTCTTGTAATGAAAAAGATTGCATCAGAATTTCTTCATGTCTTGTTTGACATCAGTATTTCTATGTATCTTGTTTGACTGAGATCTCAAATCTTAAGCCATCTCTTCTTGGGTTTACATTCCTTTATAAATCTTCACTGAATGTCTTTCTAGAAACATCAGTACAGCAAGATGATTAAAATCTTCTTTTTAAATAGCAAACTTGGAGTATTCAATTATAGCAGATACCATGGACATGTGTTTCCTCCTGAGTTCTTCCTTCAATATTCCTTTTCCTTTTCCTTTTCCTTTTCCTTTTCCTTTTCCTTTTCCTTTTCCTTTTCCTTTTCCTTTTCCTTTCCTTTTCCTTTTCCTTTTCCTTTTCCTTTTCCTTTTCCTTTTCCTTTCCTTTCCTTTCCCTTTCCCTTTCCTTTTCCTTTCCTTTCCTTTCCCTTTCCCTTTCCCTTTCCTTTTTTCCTTTCCCTTTCCTTTCCCTTTCCCTTTTCCCTTTCCCTTTCCTTTTCCTTTCCCTTTCCCTTTCCTTTCCCTTTCCCTTCCCTTTCCTTTCCCTTTCCCTTTCCTTTCCTTTCCTTTCCTTTCCTTTCCCTTTCCTTTTCCTTCTCCCTCCCTCAATTTATTTTTGCACTCCCCTAAAATTGCAGTAGTTTTTTTCTCAAAAATTGCTCTAAATTCTGCTCAGTGGATGCAAGACTAATACATTAGTTTGGCCTAATACATTAGTTTGATATATATTTTCCCTCCTTGTACATGAAATACAGATCTGGGGTGTTTTATAATGCTTATCTCTTCTGATATAAATACCAATAGCTATGACCTGCTTTCATCTCTCCTTTTTGTCTGTTGATTAGGTTTTTTTTGTCGTATTTTCTTAGGTCTGATTTGTGATAGTCACTCTTTAAATAGGGAATAAGCACTGCTTTTTTGCATAAGCAATTCTTGGTCCCAGCTGCACACATCCTAACTCTTACTTTTTCTGAAGATTAGGATAGGTTCTATGAAGTCCTCTGCTTTTCAGTAAGCATACTAAAGATGGTTTCAAACTATTCTTAGAAAGTATCAAAAAAGATGCAAAGTAACATGTAGCAAAAAATGTATTGTATTCACAGGCATACTTATTTATAGGTTTTTCTGTGGCATTAATTGCTGTAGGAACATGCATTAATAACTTGTAAATTGTAACAAATTTGTCCTCAAAAAGTGCTGTAAGGAAAGAAAATGTAATTTTCATTGTTTTGTGGGTTAGTAACTTGGGCAAACAGATTAAGTTACTTCTCAATCTTCACACGAGGTATCTTGATGTCTACAGCATAGGTAGGAATAGAGTCCTTACTGTTCTGCATCCCTGCTTTTATTTCAAATAGTCTGTGTAGCTTTGGTTTCTCTTACAGAAAAATAGCAATTACTAAGTTTGGACATCTGTGATATGATATCTCAATCGATCCAGACCTCCTGAAGATAACTATAAAAGTGGATTTTTATGATTCAATATATTTTGTGATTCTTCAGTAGTTAATTCTTTTTCTGAGAAGCATCTTGGGAAGCAGAGGGAAATTCTGGTCAGAAATCACAGAAATGCAGTTCCTAGCATGCCTGATAGGTTCCATGGAGCTCTCTGCAGCAGCTGAGCAGATACAAGTGTGGCAGACACCAGCACAGGCCTGTTATAAAATAGACCTTGGGATCTCAGATCAGTATGTGAGTTCATGTTTGAAGTCACACAATTTCGTTTCTTCTAAGGTCTGAGGTTAAGATCTAAACCCAAGTGCCTGTCTTGAAGTGCTCCTTTAAAATCTCTTGGCTTATTTTAGGAGAGAAGTAGTTTGACCCTGGCATGCAGACTTAATTCCTGGCTGGGTGGCAGTAATCTGCAATCTGACTGAGATGAAAAAACTTACATTAGTATATGCATAGAATCATTGAGGTTGAAAAGCCTTCCAAGACCACTGAGTTTAACATTTAGAGAATTGGGTCCAACTTTTAAATGTATGTATATCACATCACATCATCATTCAATCATTTTTCCAGTGTTCCATGTGGTTTTGTTTTGAATTTTTTTCAAAATAAACCCAAACCCATTAGAAATCAAAATCTACCTGTTCCTACCCTGCTGTTCAGACATCCACACTGGGGCTTGGGATTGTGGCCTCATCTGACTATCAGCATGAAGTGGGAGGAGAGATGCAAATGTGTGAGAAATCATTCCTAAATCTGCCAGATGTATCTTGTCCAGAAGTGTCACATAACTCAGGATTGCATAATCACTGGTGTGATTAAAGAGACCAGTGTCTTCTTTTTAATTTAGCTGTATTTTTCTTCTTCTCCTGACAGCTGTGCACAATTGTTGCTTGCTTAGACTCCAAGCAAATGCTGGTATTTCTGATGTTTATTTTTCTTTATGTTTCCCAACAGTCCAAATAGATATTTTTAAATACGAACATTTTAAATATAAAACTAAACAGCTTTTGCAAAGTTATTTTTAGTTTCATAAAAACAAATATTTTAAAGAGGAGCTGAAAAATGGTTCATTTCCTTGGCCATCTTCCAGTTTTCCTTGCCCTTCTTTCCTAGTTCCAGAAGACTTTTAGGTGAGCTGACAGTTGTGTTGTCCTTCTCTAGCTCATTAGCAGGGCCTCTAATAATATTGTCAGTCATATACTCTCTTCCAGGTTTTCTGGTTAGTAATTCCAAGCTCCTTGGCAGATGGAGGAAGGTTGAATACACCCAATAGCCTTCTTTTTATAACTCTTCATTTTTTATTAAAACAAATGTAACATTTTTGTATTTTTCTCGAGAAGGTTAATAATCTAAATCTTGAAGTTCTTACTCATTTGGCAGGTGGTTTATGCCTTAAGAGAAGCAGGCCAGACCCCAAATCAGGTTTCAGTGGTTGAGTAGCAAGGAGCTGTTCTAACTGTGAGGGGTCCAGGCCACAAGATGGGAATGGGAATTTATAAAATATATACTTATAGACAAGATGAGACCTGTTGAAATGCAAGGTTTAAAAACACATTTATCTGCATGATTTAAACCCTTGTGAGCTCTGCCTTTCTGCAAAAGATGACAGATGGTGATCAGGTCCTTGGGGTGTAGTAAGAGCCTTGAGATGAGGGGAGCTTCTGGTATTTAGGAACCTTCCCAAGACAGGCTGCAGTGAACACATTCACACAAATCCATGCTACAAATTGCACAGCAGACTGCCTTGTAGTGACAAATGTGTTCCTGCAGAATGGAAAACTTGAAAGCATTTTTTGAAGTTCTTTGGTTTTCAGATGCAAGCCTAAGTGACAAAGAAGCTTGTTTTCTGATATGTTTCTTCAGCAAACTGATTTTTGCCATATTCCTGATTTCAGATATTTTACCAGTCTTGTTTGGTCTGTTTAATAGATTAATAAGAACAGCTGTGACTCATCACAGCAATTTAAAGTATCCAGTCTTCATGGTACAATAGCATGAATCAGATTTTAGAACGTGTATTGCTATTCTGCAGTTTGTGCTGATTTATGGCTAGGTGCTGAGGAAATATGGGTAGCTAGCATGTAAATGTTCTAGACAAAATTCTCTATTAGATGTTTACATGCAACTTCTGTATACATGTGTTTACTTTTGTTACTTGGCTGCCAGCATCTTGTGGAAATCTCCATGGTGCCAAGTGGTAGCAGGCAGTCAGAAATGAAATTAAATATCTCTTTCAAGATGGGATTATAATATCTTAGTTCTGATGATTTTCCAACATCCAATAAAAATCTGGAATGCTCTTTGTGATTAATCTAAAGATCTTTGGTATCCAGCCCTCTCTGAAGCTGGGATCTCAACACTGCTTTCCTTATCTTGCTTTTTCTATTTCTGTGTAAAGTTTCCCCCTTTAAAAGTACTCTAATGTTTGGTCACCCCACATTAATCTTTGGAGTTCAAATGGGATATAACTTTCTTTACATGTTAATTTGCCATGTGTTTGCTTTCTTAAGCCAATGAGAAGTAATAAAACAAGTGAGAGTATAAATCAGCATAGACCAAAGTTTTCTGTTAGGTATGGGGAAATAATCAGAAGTGTAGAATAAATCTTGGTGGCTGTCAGCTATGAAGTTAGATTCTCAGACTGTCATAATAAATTAGGAAACTGGGAGCTGTGTGACAGCAGCATCAATCTCAGTCTCTTGTTTCTGCAAGTCTTCTTGTTGTCTGAGCCTTTTTCTTTCTTTTTTCTTTTTTTTTTTTTTCCAAATACTTACTCCCTGGAGGAGGTAATCAATCACAGCAAAGATTTCTCTACATGGAACACTCAGGAAAGTAAAGAACAAGCAGCTTAAAGTGTGAAGCTAATATGTAGAAGTTAAATCCCACATGGATGCTCTTAGTCTGGTATGGCTGTAGGTAGTGTCTTGGTTTAACAAGCTCAGAGATACTGCATCCTTACTGCTTTGCCTGGTTTGTGTTAGTTTTGTGCCTTTTGTTAATTCATCTTAACTTTCTCATTATAGCAAATTTCTGAGCCAGTGTGGCCTATATTGATGTACACCTTAAGGGAAAAACTATAAAATGGATGGAATTTATCAAAGCTTTGGGAGCTGCATCGTGTTTAGCACTTACTTAAACCAAGGGAGAATGTGTGCTCACCTGGGGGTGCAGGATTCCAGCCCATAATGGGTGTGTCAGGAGTGTATGGCATTCAAGCCCTCCCTAATGGAACGGTGCCTTTTTCACTCCTAGAAATGACATAGATCCAGTTGAAACTCTGAATTCATATGGATTACAAAAAGACATCAGACAAGGTCATCTGATGCCTGGTTTCAAAGAGAGTCACTGTCGAGCTATGCTTAGAATGCAGTCAGTTCTTGGCAGTGTTGATTTATGATAAACATTGTGATTTATACAGTCAAGAAACAGCCATCAGGAAGAATATCTGCTACATAGCTGCTGACTATGAAAATGAGACCTAACTCTTTTCCAGTAGGAATGGGCTCTGGATGAAAGGTTGCTAGTAAATTTCTTGTTAAGGAGATTTTAGGGTCTCTGCCTTTGTTGTCTAGTACTCTCCATGAATTTCTGTATCTTTACATTATTTATTGGGCTTCAGTGGGCAGTGTGCAAACTTGAAAGTATGGGTCAAACTACAAGGGCAAGGTAGAGGCTTGTCTTTACTGCTTTCATTACCTTCTGCAGACTTCAATCCAGTTTCTTTTCAAGCATCTCAAAATATTCACTGTTTCTTCCTGGAGTTGGATCAGAGCATAAGACATAGTTTTGCATAAAGGAGGAGCTGGAAGGAACATGGACTGGTTGATGGAAGCATGTTTTAATAGGGCTTTTTTGATGACTGTAGCTAACATCAAAATAATAATAATTACTCATTTAAAAGTCACTGGACATACTTTTATATGAATGGTTGTTTAGAGAATTTGCAATGTTTGGGATTAAAGCAAAATTTATGATTGAGAGCCTTATGAGATGTGGAAAGGAATTATTAGAAACAATTATTAGACCCAGACAGGCTGGGGAGCTGGGTAGAGAGGAAGCCAACAAAGTTCAACCAAGGCAAGGAGAGCAGTTGTGAGGAGAAGGACCTGGGGGTCCTGGTGGACAACAGGATGTCCCCAAGCCAGCAGTTCCATGGGGGACAGGGAGGCCAGTGGCATCCTAGGGAGCATCAGGAGGAGCAGTGCCAGGGTCAGGGAGTGCTCCTGCCCCTCTGCCCAGCCCTGGGAGGCACATCTGGAGAGCTGTGTCCAGCTGTGGGGTCACCAGCACAGGAGGGACAGGGAGCTCCTGGATTGGGACCAGCAAAGGGCTGTATAGATGATGAGGGGACTGGAGCATCTCTCCTGTGAGGAACCAAATGGAACCTGGTTCTGTGGAAGTCTGAGGGAGCAAGGCTTGCTCAGCCTGGGAAAGACGTGACTGAGAGGGGAATCTTATGAATGCATACAAATATCTTCAGGGACAAGGGGCACCATCTGAAACACAGAGTCTCCTTCTGAAAATGAGGAAAAACTTCTTTGCTGTGAGAGTGACAGAGCACTGGAGCTGGCTTCCCAGAGAGGCTGTGGAGTCTCTTTTTCTGGAGAGATTCCAAACCTACCTGGACACAATCCTGTGCAATCTGATCCAGGTGCCTCTGCTTCAGCAGGGTGGGCTAGATGATCTCCAGGGGTTCCTGCCAACCCTATCTGTTCTGTGTTTCTGTAATGAAAATATATTTTGTTACATAAATTAGAGTCCATATTGTGCCATAGGATGGAGCAAAAATGTTTGAAAAAGTTGAGAAACTATTTAATTATTTGTGTTGTTTATTTTGAAGGCGTCATTAAGAAACTGCTTCTGAAATTAATCAGAAACTCCATAAAAATTACGAGTATGACAGCAATGAAAGGGTTCTGGATCCAGCTAAGGATTTAGGGGGACTGGGTTTGTACTGTGTGATCAATCATGTGGAGCTTCTTAGATAAGATGCCAAGCACTCTGGTCCCAGTGCATCAAAACTTCTGTGTGCACAGCAGGTACCAGTCATGATATCTTGCTGCCTGTACAACTGCAGTGTTTCCTTAAATAGGCCTGAGAGTGGCTCTATGTCACCAAGTGTTATTCAGTACTTAACAAAAAACTCTGAGACTCCCTTTATGAGCATGTTAGGGAAGTCTAAGAGACCTGGTTTTAGTCACTTTAAAAATAACTTGAAGAACTCCTCCAAAACTATAAAACCTGAGTGGACCTCAGGTTGTTAATGACTGCACATTGAAAGAATGTGAGTACTCATTCTTTGCTCTGAAATGACATGAATACCCCAGGCAAGGACTGACTTTTGCTTTGAGTAGATTCCAGCAAGTGTCCACTTCATCATTTCACACAGGCTTCGTGTCTGAGTGGGACCTCAGGGCTTTCAACTTGCAGAATTTGTCAGTAGATGGTCAGTCCATTTGCCTTAACATGTAAATAGTTTTCCCTCTGATTTAAGGTTCTGTACAACCAATTTAGATATCTCAGAGTAAAAGCTAAGAAGACTTTCAGTGGAACAAGTTGCCTATAGAAAGCTCTGCATCATTCCCGTAATTTACAGATCAATCAACTCTTGCACATACATTAGATTTGGTCCAGCAGAGGGCTGTGAGGGGCTCAGGGGTCTAGAACATCTCTTGTATGAGGAGAGGCTGAGGGGGCTGGGGCTGTTTAGCCTGGAGAAGAGACCAGGAGAGAATCCTTACCCATGTCTGTCAGTATTGGCATGGAGACTGTCCTGGCAAGAGGTGGGAGCCAGATTGTTCTCAGTGGTGCCAAACAGCAGGACAAGAGGCAGTGGCAGAAACTGCACACAGGAACTATTCTATGAGGAATATGAGGAGAAGCTTCTTTGCTGTGCATGCAGCTGAAGCCCAGAGAGGGTGTGGAGTCTCTTTCCATAGAAGACCCTCAAAAGCCATATGTCCACAATCCTGACATGTTTTTAGATGATCCTGCCTGAGCAGAGAGGTTGTATGCTCTCCAGTGTACTCCTAAGTAAGAATTATGAGGTTTTTTTCTTTAAAAATTGCACACTGTTATGTAGCTGTTAGAGGAATCCATTTATGTGTTCCCAAGTGCTGGCGAAAAGGATATACAGGTCTGGTGAATTTTACAGGGAAGGGGGAGTTAAGGTGCTTGTTTGTTCTGATTTACTTTGGGTTCTTTGTTTGTGTTGGCTTTATACTACCAAGCTTCAATCTTATTAAATTCATATCTTCTCTACATAAATATGAAGTTCCTGAAGTCGAGTTTTTTGACTGTTGTTGCTTTTCATTGCTAATTCCCAGCTCAGTGCAATACTGGTCTCTCTTTATAAGAGGTGAATGTGGCTGATGTGTCCATCCTTTGAGTTGCTTAGCATTAACACCACTTACTGCAGCTTACATGTCCTAATGGGTGGCTGGTGCACAGGTGTCCAACTGTTTTCTTACACCCAAGTAGTCAAAAAGATCCCAACCAGCCAGTCCAGCTTTGTACTGTGTGATACAGCACAACTGAGTTGAGTGCTAAGCTAGTGTTGCCACTTCATATTTTAAAAAATTACTATTTGCTGTAAGATCTTAAATATGTTTCAGGTATTTCTGTCCAGAGAAATCAGATAAAATGTTTGTTCTAAATACTGGGGTTCGTGTTGCTCATGTTTAGGAGAATGGAAATGCTGAACTCATTTCCCAGGTGGCAAAAATACCCATTTGCTCAAATGTTTTGTGCCAAAGGAAGCATTCATTCTCTGAAACTATTCAGAAACTGAGGCTAAGTTTGTAAAACACTTTTCACCAATGGAGATAATTTCAGGAAAAATGTAATTGTTTTGATATGACCTACAGGAAGGATTTCAGTACTTTTCTGTTCCCCAAAAGTTTAATGAGTAGTTATGTGTCTGACTAAGCCAATTTACCTGAATGAGCCAATATTTTTCTACTCTTCCTATAATTCTCATTTCACTGTAGTGAATATTGTGCTTGAGACTCTCCTGTTTCTTCACTTTCCATGAACCTCCAGTATTATCCACATAGAGCATGAGAATTACTTTGTAGCCTACTGGATGCTGCAGTGCTTAGATTAAAATCACTCATCTGAATCTAGAGAGGCTCCTGTGTTACTGATAACAATGAAAATCTTTAATCTAGCCATTTTCTAGGCTTTTATTACCAGAGCTCAGGAAGGAAGTACTTCATGTGGTGTAGACCTGGAAAATGTTACCAATTTGGGATGGACTTACTGTCTCATTTTTCATGTCAAGTGTCATGTTTTTTTTTAAACCCACAGCAAAATCTTTTTCCATTATTGAAAAAATAATAACAATACAAGAAAAAGAACAACAGCAACAACAAGCAGGTTTGAGTTAACCCAAACCAGATTTTTCTAATCTTAGTAGAGTCTATAAGTAAATGAAAAAGGGAGCAGGTATAGGCAGTAATTATCCTGGAAGAAGGATAGTTCAGTTCAGCTTGCAGCAGTTAATGATGCTGAGGAAAAAGACAAAGTAAGGGGGATGATGATGATAATAAACTAAATAATTTACTTAACTTATCTCAAATTTTTCTTCAATTGATCTGGACTGCTGCTTGTTTATATGTGTAATTATCTTCCCTCCACTAGTTTATGGAGTAATATTAATCCAGCATTTGCCTCTTGGACATATAACTAGATGTCAGTGGGAACTGCAAACTTATACAAAATGGGGCTGTGGATGTCTGTCCCTCACAGAAAGAGCTTCATGCCAAGCTGGAGACTGCTGGCATTCCTTAGACAGTGGCACAGATGAAAAGAAGTGTGATCAAATTCACACAAAATTGTCTTAAAACCTGAATCAAAAGAGTGGATAATATGAACAAATAATTGAACAGGAACTTTGTTGTGTTTAGGCACTGTTGTCAAAAGGCCACCTGTGAAAGTAGAGAGGCTACAACTAACAAGTCACATTCAGGGACTTGGATGTTTATTTTGGAAATGCTAAAACTGTGAAAAGAGTTTTAGCACTTAAGAGAGTAGTGCCCAGTTGTTTAAGAAAGGAATAAACAAGGAATAAACAGCAGGAGAATTGAACTTGATGCATCATCCACACAATATCTGTGGGGCTGTTCCCTTCAGCTCAGCACATGGGCAGCAGTCACCTGCAGCAGAGTTAAACTGTGAGTTACAGGTGTGTTTCCTGGGCTGTACAGAGCAAAGAAGTCTCTTGCAGCTGCATTTATGCCATGTTTGCATGCTGTGAAATTTAAGACATTCCACTGTGTGTCACAAAACAGCTGCAGAAATGATTTGGAAGCATCCTTTTCAAGTTGTGCAGGCAAACAAGAAGCCCAGTCAGTGGGTGCTGGGTGGGAGTGGATAGGTGATTATAGCCCATTGAAAGACTGAATTCTCCCGGACAGATCACAGCCATCATTTTAAGTATTCTATCCTTGTACATAAGAAAATAGTTGTTCCAGGGATCAATTAATTAATCCATTTTTTAAATTATTGTAGTATTCATCACCCAAGAGCATTCTTGTTTATTGTTTCTTTATGTTTCTCATCTGTAAAATACGCTTTATTTCTAAGGGAAAGGTAGTTTTTCACACTTTTTGTTAGTTTGGAGAGTGTTTTTCAGGTCTAGTTCAGTAAACATTGACTACTCTAGGATCCATCTTCTGCAAGTGCATCTTTTCTCACCAAGGGCTCTAGTGAATATATTTGCAACTGTGGGGATGAATGAAGCATTGAATTCAAGGCTGTGGTTCCCTTTCTCCTTTTCTTCACCAGATTTTTCAGTATCTAAAAGGAGGGGACAAAAAGTAGAATCTAGCCTCATGTGCTAATAACAGAAAACTTAGGTCCAGCTTTTAAATTTTTGCTGAAATTCTGTTTCAGATCAGCTGGAGATTCAAATGCTATGCACGAAAGCAGCAATGCCTCTAATATTTCTCCCTGTTTGCTCATATAAAGTCAGTCTAAGGAAGATGGTTTGGCAGCTCTTTGAATTAGCAGTGATTCTTGTTTCCATGGCCCCCTCATCTGCTGCAAGGGATCACCCTCCCCACCTTCACAGCGTGTCACTGCTTGTAGCAGCGTTCCAGCAGGAGCACCTGCCTGCAGCCTCTGATCTGATCCCACTCCCACATGCCAGATTTGCTCCCTGGGCTTACATGGGTATCTTGAGATCCCATCTTCCAAGACACCCACTCCAACAGAGCATCACGGTACTTGGAGGATTAGAGAAGTGAGAGGAGTGCGTTCCAAATGCTGCTGTCATTAAAGGTTAACTCCTATAAATGAGCACATTTTGATTTAAACATGATATACTGAAGTCATTTAAATTGTTTCTGTGATTATCTTATTTGTATATTGCTGTGCTCCAGGGTTCAGAGTAGATGAGAGAGACAGTACGAGGCTAAGGGGGATTTGTAAGATCAAGCAAAGCATGGAAAAAGAAAGTAGTGAATGAATATTTACTCTTTCTCACAATAATGAATTCTGGGGGCATTAATCCAGACTATGAAGCAGCATTTTAAAAATAAAGACAAGTGTGTAATTTTTATAATACTTATAATAAAATTAAATCTCATAATTGAACTGTGGAAGTAATTGCCCCATTGTGTTGGGCTCATTGGAGATTAGAGAAGTCCACACAGGAAAGATCCAGCAGGACAATGTTCTCAGAAGTGATTCAGGAAAGTTGATAGGTGTGTGATGGCTGAAACCTGGGAGAACATCTCTGCAATGGTTCTGTCCCATCTTTACAGGCCTCTCCTGAGAGTCAGCTACAAGGACAGTGTAAGAGATGCTGGGCTAGATTTGGTATAATTATGACTGTAGTAAATCCAGTGTCCAGTAAAAATACTAAATGTAGGGGTTTTTTAAATTTTAATAGACTTTCAGCCAGCTTTCTGACTAGAAATATTCAGAATATAATGACTTTAAAATTCCAGAATCAGGCACCTACATTTTCCAAGCCCGTGGTTGCTAATCTTTTCCCTTACAAATGCAAAATATCCTAAGTGGTGTTTTGTTGCTAACGTTTGAAAGAAGTCTGCAGTATTGCTATCAGTGCTTCATCTCTCTGACACAATGTTCTGCACTGGAAAAATAGGCATCTTAGAGACATCTTCCAAAAGTTTCCAAAATTAGCTTAGAGGAAAAGAAATAGCAGGATCAGCTCCCTGGATCATGAGTCAAAATCCTGTTTTTAGAAGTCTTGGTGCTACAGCAGGTACATTTTACTATGGGTCCCAAATGCTTTGGAGATTTTGAAGACTCAAATTTATGAGGGGCTTAAGTGTTTATGAAAATGCTGACATGAAACAGAAATGTCAGAAGGAAGGAAGAGGAGATCAGGGAGGAAGAAAACAGTGGACATACTGTTCCTGGCATTGACTGTGTGTAGTGTTTCCACTTTTGTGTCTTCCTGCTCCTGGTTTTGGTTTCAGGTACCCTTAGCAGACCTTTCTCTCTCCATGGTATCTAAACAGGACACTTGGCTGGAAGAGCTTCTTTAGGCCAAATGCTGCAGGAAGCTCTGTGCCAGATCAGGGTGAAACACCAGTGAAGTTAATTTGAAAAATTCATCAGATAAATTAAATGAGAAACTGAAAACATTTGTTTATTTAATATATAAACCATTCATCTTTATCAACTGTAATTTTTCCTACCCTTTGATACTGTTCCACACTACCACTCTCCAGAGGATCTCATCTGACTGAGGTACAGAACACGAGTTTGATTATGTGAAGGCAGTGGGCCAAAAAGCTAGAGGTCTTATGCAAATTGAAATCTGCATTCATTTACATAATGCTTCTGATATATAGATATAGCTATATATGTATGCATTTATGCAGCCATTATCTCTCTCTTTTGAAAGATCCTTCTCCTTTCCCAGCCTTTCCCTGAGCTGGCTCTTGCCCTGGTCCTGCTTGTCCCTGATGAGGACTGGCCACTCTAAAATCCAGGGGCTCCTCTCCCTGCAAACATAGGTTTATCACTGGTCTAAATTCTGTAGCAGCAATTCTTGCTTTTGTGCTGGTTGTCATCTGAGCTGTTTATTTGTGCTGCTAAGGAGCAGCTAAGAGCTGTGGAAACTGATCCATTTCTAGGTGCTTCCAGCAGCAAACAGAATCACAGGACAGTTCTTTGTGATGGGCATTACAGAGAATGGCTTAAGAGCATGTATTCACTTCCTCCTACTTCTTCATCCTCTTTTTGAGGATGGGGTTGGAGCAGCCATGTGGAATAACCATATGAGCTCAGCTCAGGTTAGACTCTTTTAGCATTCTTTTATGGGTTTGGACTGTAAAACCTTGCTGAAATCTTCCTGCATCAGTGGGGTTTTGGGGCTCAGCTGTCCTGTAAGCACTGGATAATGTACTTTAGGAATCAGCACACTGTTGGGTGGGGAGACCAAGCTGAAACTTTTGTCATATAAGGAGGCTAGGAAATGGATTTGACTTTCCATACACTAGTTTAAAGGAATGGAGTCTTGCCCCTGCTACCTTGAGGGTGCCATCCTCAGAGAGAAAATCTGGTCCTGAATGATCAGTTGTACCTGATTTTGTGTAAAAGTTTATGAAAGAAGACCTGTCCATTGTCATAAAAGAAGAGAAAAATTATGTTTTATTAGGAATAGAGTAATAAGTCAAGTTAGCTTTGTATTTGTGTTCAGTCAATTTAGAAGTTTTTAATTGGTTTTAGCTGGGGCTGAGAGTAGATGTTTGAGTGAAGGGATTTTATTTCATAAGTGACTTTTTGCAAATCTCTAGATTTAGGCCCCTGGGGTGCAGGTGTAAACTGTCACACAGAGTTGGCACCAATTAAAGATCCTGAGAATCTACCCTCAGTTTTTTCAAAACAGTCAACAGCCATGTTTGACATGTAGAGAGCCAGCAAAACTGGAGCTGAAAAAGCTTTATGGAAAACATGACTATTATTTTGGTGTTTATGTGGAACTTAATCTCTAGAAAATCTGGTTCAAAATTCAGTCTCATCCATGCTGCACTACCAATATTTCCACATTCAGGTGGATGACTTGAGCTGCATTGAATGAGAATTGCACAATGAAAGAAAGAAACAGGCCCTTGGGCAGATATTTCCCTTGTGAGCTTTGAAAAAATTCAGAGACAATAAGGAATTACTCTGCCAGGTCTACCAAAACTTGAGCTTCTTGCAGTCAACTGAGTTCTCTTTTATAATACTATTTTATGCTGTTCTCTCAGCTGGATTATTAATAAACTGATAGGCTGATCATAAAGTGCTTTATTGGAAAGAAATTTTACAGAGTGAAGAATTCAATATTTTCCAGTCATCCATGTCCAATAGATTGCTTGGTGTGGTGGATATTAAGCAATACTGCCTTTTAAGGCTGCAGTAATAGAAAGTGCTCCAAAAAGCCTAACACTAGCAGGACTGAGACCTGAGAAGAGAACATGTAAATCCTGCACCATCACCAAGATCCATGGCAAGGCATGCAGTATAGAGACAGAGTAGTCCTACATCCCAGCTGTTGCCTTTCTTCAAGCCCTTCTCATCAATGCATATTAAAATGATTTTGAGGCAAGTAATTGCACACAATTGGAAGAAATTCCTCATAGAAAACTTTTTAAAGAGTTTTGATTGTAATAATTTTATTCTAGCATATGGATTTGGGGCTTGGTGGTAAACTGATCTCCTTGTGGAAGTAGTAAATCATTAGCATTTGCTATCAAGAGCAGAAGAAAAATGTTTACAAGTCATTGCATTCGTTTCAGATTATTCATCAGAGTTGAAAGGCAACTGTTTGAGTTACTTTGTGATACCATAAACAGGGCTCTGGGAAGAACACATACTTTGTAGCATAATTTGGCAATTGTGCATGTAGCAGCTGAGACTTTCCTTCAGTAAGTGTTCAGCTGATTTTCCAGAGAGAAGAATCTAAATTCTAGGCTGTTCTGAAGGAGCAGGTTTGAGTTGGCACTCAAGGGCACCAAGGCATGCTGACTGTCAGAGGAAGGATCTAACTGAGATATCTTATTTATTTTCCTTCTTGTGCAGCAGTAGTCAAGGAAAGTCTTCACTTCCCCTTTTCCTATACACTCCCAAAATCTCTGATGAAGTCATGGAAATGGTCAGATCTGGAAAAGAGTAAGAACTGAAAGATTGGGGGATTTTGATACAGAGAATTTGAGTGAATAGTGCTTAAAATTTCCTGGTAAATAAAAAAAGGAGGGCTGTCTACACACTTACATTGTCGTTCAGGAAAGAATGAGACTGCCTGGTTTCCCTGGGTGCTGCAGTAATTACCCCAGAGCTTTTTTTCTGTGAGAATGAGCTAGGAGTGCTGTCACACCAAGGCAGCACAAGCAGCAAAAGCTGAGTGAGCTCACAGCCAGCCCTGTGTTCACCAGCAAGAGCAGCTTGGGTTTGCCTCAGTGTGCTGTGGCCACTCCTGGTGGAGTTAATTTCTGCAGGAGCTGTGCCAGCTCTTCTGAGGTTTGGAGTGTTGTGAATCATTTAGCTTTGTTGTGTTGGTTTTTTTGGTTTTTTTGTTTTGTTTTGGTTTGGTGTTTTTTGCCCCTTCCAAAAATAAAACAGAAGCAAAGCACACGCCAGCTCCACTGCCTGCATGTTGGCACATACTGTGAAATAACTTAACTGGCTGAAGAGTCCTCATAAAAAAAGGAAAGCATGGAATTTTCAGGTGGCAAGAAAAAAACAAAAAATAGATATGACTCACTTTCATGAGCAAAACAGGAGGATTGCAAAGTTGAATGTGGGTCAGATACCTAATAGTGGCAGTGGTTTCCCAATGCTGATACATATGTGTCTGCTAAATACTACAGCATAAAAACAGTTATGCCAAAGAGAATGTGATGGGGGACAGCCCTCAAAACAGCCAGTAGCTAATGCTGCCTTTGTGGTTTTATATATTTGCCTATTAAAATGACAATACAGACATGGAACATTTAAGATTTAAGAAGCCTTCTTTTCACTAAACAACATTAAACAAACTGACAAAATAGGGGGTTATGACTCCAGTAATTGAAACATGCTGTTCTGTTCGAGAGCAGAACTCTATAAAGACTCTTTTCACCCAGTAATGCCCTTTGTGTTTGCCTGCTACCCCTGCTGGAAATTACTGTAGACCTGAAGTATGTCTTTCCAAGTGGAGTGGGAATGACAGAGTGCAACAGCACACTTGGCAGATGGGAGTCCCAGCCTTTTTAGGTTGTTCATGTTCATTGTGCATTGGAAATCAATTTGCAGCTCAGAATAGATGAAGACATTGTGGGATTCCTCTCTGCACTGTTTGGGGTTTTGTTTTGGGGTTTCTTTCACGTTAACTTTAAGCCTAAAATGCAGGAGAAATAATTAGAGGTATTAATTTGGATTAACTGATTTGGGTAATCTTCACTAGGTTAATTTACAGCATGCCTTTTTGTGTGTTGCTCGCTCTTCTGGATTTATATTCTAAATCTGTACGTTATCTTGAATTTCTTTTTCCTTCTGTCTTCTAGATGTTGATGAGTGTCTGGATAACAATGGAGGCTGCCAGCAGATTTGTGTAAATACTATGGGCAGCTACGAATGTCAGTGCAAAGAGGGCTTTTTTCTGAGTGATAACCAGCACACCTGCATTCATCGCTCCATTGGTAAGTTTTCAGTGTGCAAAATTTGTTCTTGAGATAACAGTGTTGAATCAGAAAAGCTGAAACAGTTTGGGGTTTGTTAGGATTTTTGTTTTTTGCTCTCCACAGTTCCCAAAATCATTTTACTGGTTGGTTGAAATTGATTGATTCCTCTGCTACCCAAACTTGTAGCAGAGCCATAAATAAGACAAAGAAACAGGCTTTGGTTTGACACACAAATTACACTTGGTTCGCACAGCAGGCAGAGACAGATTTTTCACATGGTAACTTTCTGCTTCTGAGTTTCCAGAACTTAAAAATCTGATTATTGGATAATGGTGCACCTGTGTTTCACCTTAGAAAGCATGGTATCTTAAATCCAAGAGAACAGCTCATTAGTTCTGCAAATTGCACAGGTTACAGGGATTTTGCCAGTGTGTAACTCTTTACTTCATTGCAGACTGATCATGGTTGAATCTGTATTGACACAGGGCTTTCCTTTGGTTCAGTACCCTGTCCTAGGTGGATTAAAACACAATTTCTCTGTTGCCTATGCACTAGCAATAGAAACAAGGAATCCTTGCAGAACTGTGATCCTTGTCTGCTGCTGTTTTGGACTAGAATAAGCAGCTCTCCCTTTTCTATAGATGTCAGACATGGAAGACAAGTTTGAGGGGAAGGGAGAAAAGAAAACAACATAGTCATAAATCTTTGCAATTAAGTGGACTCTCTCAGTGTTCATTCAGGCCTCTGTGACCCTGGCAGCAGTGGGAATATATGCAGCAAACCCATTTACCAATAAGCAATGCAGCATGACAAACTAGCAAGATGAGACTGGTGATCAACAGTGTAAGCATGCTGTCAATTTCAGCAGGCCACACAAATGTTTCTGAACTACTTTAAGTGACTAATACTGACCAGAAAATCATACTTGAACAGAGTATGAGTTTAGTCATTCTGTTGATAAGAAAGCAAAATATCGTAATTTTGCTTCAGCGCAGCATCTCAGAAATGTGTGTTCCTGGCACTATGTGTCTGCATAAACAGAATTGTAACAACAAGCAGGGATTTCAGAGTCATGAAACTATGGAATATATTGACAGGTCCATTTTTTAGCATGATTATTATGTTTTAAGTGTTTTGATTATGACAAGAATATACAACTAACTACGTGAGCCAGTGCATGTTTGTTATCTAATAGATTTTTAGTCATTCTTTAAACTTAAATTGTCCAGATTTCTGTCTGCCATAAAGTAACCCTGAGACAAAGATATCCAGCAGAGCAAGGAATAGTAGCTGGAGGCTTAATGAAAAGCACTTGCAGAGTACTGCACTACAATCATTATTTCAATTTGCACATTATAAAAATTCCCAGCCGTAATAAAAAAAGAATTTAGTTATCTGAGATGGAAACTAATGAAATAAATTAAAAATGAGACTCTAAAGGCGGAAGTTTATTCTAAGGAGTAGTTTCATTGGGGAAAAGGGTATTTTTTTATGGCAGTGAGGATTCCTAGTTTGTTAGAAAGACTAACAAAGGGAGGGGATTTGAATACTGACTGCTGTGGGCATATGATAAATATGCATAGAAAAAATATTTGTGTTAACTTGTTTACAAAGAAAGTGTCATATAAGACATGGATGCTTAATTTGAAGCAATATCTTAAAATTGTTTCAGATCTGAAAAAAGCCAAGCAAACTGCCAAATAGACTAGTGGGGATTGCACTGTGTTTTGTGAGCAAATGGTTTGCAGCTTTTCAAAAGTAAAGTGTCAATTTACAATAACAGCAAACATTAGAGTGCAGTGTCATGCTCCCCCACAGAAATACATCAGGTGGGTATGCTGGAGGAAGGAACTGAGATGAAATGATCTCTTTCACTTGTCAGAGGTGACTGAACTGCAAACAGTAAACATGCATGGTGAGAAAGCAAATGGCTTTTTTGATATCTGTGTTTACTCGCTTTCATACCTCTCACTTGTAAACACTGCTACAGAAACTGTTGGAACACAAAAATACACATTAACATATTTATCCAGAGTGGTGCCTGGGGCTGTATTGTGGCTATACCTCTGTTGGTAAACAGGGCTGGAGTGGACAAAGGCACACCACGCAGCCAGCCCTGCAGTCCAAACACAAAGGCACTGACTTGCCAAAGCCCTTTAGCAGCTTTGTTGACTTTGTGCATAAAAAGATCCATTCATTGCAGGGTGGGTGCATTTCTGTCTCTGTAAAATGCATGTGCAGTCACAGAATGTTGGTGTCCCCAGCATTACCTAAGGTCTCTCCAAGTACTCAGCTAGTCTAAAACCATCAGCCACAAGGCTCTTCCTGCAGTTTGCTGCCACCTTTCCCCTCCAGTGTTCAAATGCCTTGGGGAAAAAGGGAGAAGCATTGCAAGGTGCTTAGGACATGATTGGGGTTGGGATGGGTTAGAAGGGAGGGAGCAGCACCAAGCCTAAGGATGCCCTGTCTGCAGACCCAGCTCACCTCACAAACCAGTAGAGCTGGTTGGAGCTCACATGCTTGGAGCTCACCAGCACATTCAATAATAGGGTGGTTTCAGAGTTTAAAAAGGGCTTTGGGTATTGAGAGTTGAGCAGAGGAAGGAATACAGTCCTTTCTGCACTTACCAGTTCTTCCAATAAGAGATATCCTCCTTAAAATTGTTGGCTGCTCTGTGAATTTTCTCAGCTTCCAGAGATGCACTGTGCTTGTTCCAGTATTTTTGGGGTGTTTTGTGTCACCGTGCTCCTACTCACAGGTTGTGGTTAAAAGCCATACTGGAGTTCATGATGGAGACTTGTGTTCTTGTTTCTCAAGTGACATGTTGGCTTGCCATCCAGAAGTGGTATTATTTCTTGTAGACAAAAAGGATTAATGATCCACTTGGAAATAATAATTTTATACTAGTGGGAGGCCAGGCTGACATTAAAGTCAGAGCAAACCCTGATGTCCCAGCATTTGCATTGTTTCACTGCCTTCATTACAGGCCTACTGATTTCTTATGTTTAGTCCCAGTATCTTTTGGGAGGATGCTATGCCCAGTACAACTTACCTCATTTATTTTTACATAAAAATTTTCTTTGCTGAGTCAGATTTCAGTGCTAGTTTACTCACAATAATGATGACAAGAACGGGGAGAGAGAATGGGAGGGAAAATAGGTTGTAGATGTTATGGAGAACTTAACAGTTGTTTATCTTTGTGTATCTTAATTGCATGAGTGAGTATGAGCACTGGGAATTGTACCAGAGACAAGGTTGTGTTTGTTTCCTCGTGACTTAAAGAGAAACCTGAATAAAACAGCTGTTACTGTATCATCTCCAGCTCCAGAGGGAGCATGTGTTTAATAAATGTGGAGATTAGTATCGTGCACTACTGCTGTGACTGAGTCAGGTTAGTGGGTTACAGCAATTTTCACTGAATCTGATGATAAACCAAAAGCCCTAATTCAACAAAGCCTTGGGAAAGCTGGTGAAAAATCTAAATTGGGCTTTAAAAGTATCAAAATAGACAGAGTGCCTATAGATAGACAGAGAGACAGAGTGCCTGTGTCTCCTCTGAAGCTCAGAGTGAACACAGTGAAGGGTATGGTACCAAAATCCCTTTTGCATTACAACTTACAAAAGTTATTGTGGGCAGGAGCCCTGGCTTCAAACTGCCTCACCTACCCAATTCCCAGCTCCAGGGGCGTCTCCCAAAGCCCAGAGGGTTTTTGCCAACAGGAAACATACTTCAGGAGCTCTGGGGCCAGGAAGACTTCAGCCCCTTTAGATTCCATCCCCTGGATGTCTATATCTAGCATGGTTATATGTCTGCTCATCATTCACTGCCAATGTTTTATACAGCAAGTGCCAAGTAAGCTGAAAAGGCAGGTGAAAGATGAGTGGCAATTACATGTGGAGATGAGAAGAGGTGGAGAAGTACCAGGCTGTAGAAGGCTGAAACCATGGTGGTCTCATCAAGTGGTGAAAAAGCTTTTTACACAGTTGTCACTGTCATTTTCAAGCCTGTTAAAAAACTGCATAGCAAGGAAATGCTTTTTCACCTCCCCTTATCCCATTAGCTTTAGCAGAGTTAGAGAATTCAACATAAAGTCAAGCTACAACAACTTAGTGAGATTCTCAAATAAAGCTTGTCTCTTTCTATACTGGAAGTGTGTATGTAGGTTTAGACCCAGAGGAAAAGGAAATGTGCTAAGCCACCTTGTCTTGCACTTGCTAAGCAGACCTGTGGAATGGCTTATCATGCTTTTGCTGATACATGGAAACTTGTTAGACTTGATTATATGTTAAACTCTTGTAAATTTTGCAGTAGTAGCAGAGGAGTCCATTGGTCAGCTGACAGCAAACTACTGAGTTTCTATTTCTGAGAATTATACAGCTACCTTTGTTCAATTTTTTTCCTTTCTATTTTCCATGTTTGTTTTTTTTTTTTTTTTATTCTTCATGTGCTTTCTTAGTTCAGTGAGATTTTGTAATGGTAGAATAATGTGTTAGGACTCCCTGGGAGGAAGTGCTGTCCCCAGTCACTGAAGGAAGTGTTACAGTTGGGATTCTGGGATTCTTTATTCCCATCTCTGCTGCTGATTCCTTGTGGGACTCTGAGCAAGAAGGTTTTTGTGACTCAGACTTTCTGCAAAGCACTTTAGAGGAAAGAGGTGTTTTTTCTACAGAAAACACAATAATCTATTCACATTTAAATTCATGTGGAAGGGTGACTTTAAATAATTAAGTGTTGCCAGCACTGTTCCAGACTTTATGAAGTATGAGTTTCTCATCTCAACTTTGAAAGCTCTTCCATGATGATGTAACCAGCTAAATGACTCCACTACCAGAGCATGCTTCACCATGGCTACCCTGAGTGCAGGCATCCCATACACAGAACAATCCTATTTGTCTTTTTGAGTTGGAATCCTAATATGATTGTAAAGGAATATATGTAAAGCAAATTTGAGAAAGGAAATCAATACATAGATAAAATGAGAAGAAAACATTTCAGGCAGCAGCAGTTTTATCTGGATAAACTTAGTGCAATCTTGGAAGCCTTTTCCTGACTCTGTTCACATTATGACCTAAGTGTAATAGATGCTTGTCTCTTTATATATTCCCATTATACACTTCAATTTATTATCTTTCACTGAATATAGAAGATACAGATATAGAAAAGCTATTTTAAACCTCACTGCACCCTGTTAGAAATGCATAACTTTTTGAAGCTGTGTATAACCCCCCCAAAATTTGGGGTTCTTATTTGCTCCAGCAGCCTGTGTGAAGGGCACCTTGCATTTTCTTTCTCTATTCCTCTGGAATAGAAAGAGTTTTTAGTTTAGCTGGAGGGAAGATGCAACAGGTGAAAATACCTGGCATGAGTAAAAAGTAATTTCTGTTAGACCCAATCTCCCTCCTTTCATATACAAATGACTTATTATGATTAGGACTAGTAAAATGAAACTGGTGTAAAACCAGTTTAAGTGTAACCTGACTTGGGTTCAGCTGTGAGGGGAAGCAACAATCACCACAGAATGACCAGATCAGTTTTAGGTGAAAGTTTAGGGCTAGATGTGATAATAAGTAGTCTCACAGAATCCTAGAACAGCCCAGGTTGGAAAGGATTTCCAGTCTTCTGTGGAAAAGGGAGCCTGGATGAAAATACCAAGTTGTCTATCTGGTCACATCTTGCAAACCACCATCAGCAGTGATGACGACTCCACTATGTCCCTGGGGAGGCTGTTTCACTGAATGGCCATTGTCATTGCAAAAATTGTTTTTCTTAGGTCATAAAACTGATAAAATCTTGATCAGTGCAAGTTGTAACCATTGCTGTTTATCTTTTCTCCTTGTGGCTCCTTGCAGAAAGAGAGTCTCCATCCTCTTTGTAGCTGCCCTCCAAGCACTATTCAAGTAAAACTAAGTCTGTCCAAATAAAACTGCAAAAGCAGAGTTTTAAGTATCAAAATTCTCAGTACTGTTTTGTTGATTTTTTTTTTTTTCCCCCTTAGCTTTTCACTTTAAGACTTTCAGTAAATGTTCAGCTTAAATGCTTAGGATGTCATAGAATTGGAGAGAAAGGCATGCCACTTTTGGCTTACAGAAAGTTTAAATGCATCTGAAACCTGAGGCTGCAATCTTCCTTTTACATGCAAGAAAACTGTAAATATTCCAGTAATGTCTAAGAGTGTGTCTGAAATGCAGGACAGATCTCATCCATGAGAACAGCTGCAGTCCTGCTGCTTCAGAGCAGCCCAGGCAGAAACCAGAATGTGAGAAAATGTTATGTGACATGAAATCAAGCTAGAATTTCAGTATATCCCAAGTTGCAGAGTTAAATACAGCAAAGTAAAGTTGTTTGCAGTCCTCTGTTGAGTTCCTAGGGACCAGTTCAGATTGTTATCATACACACTCAGCAAAATGGGACCAAGTCTCTGCACATTCTACTTTGGTTTTTAAGCTCACTTGCCTTCCAAAAGAAAAATCTTGTGTTTCAAAATTTTCTGTGACTTTGAATTAGTTTTCATTCCGAAAGAAAACCAAATTTTATTAAGTAGTCAATACCTATTTTTGCTTTTCTTCAGCTGAGATTGAATGCACTAGAAAACCAGTAGTTATGAGGATACAATAGTGGTGAGTTAATTGAAACTCAACGGAAAAGTCTCCCAACACTCAGGAACAAGAGCAGATGTCCAGATTTTGCCAAAATCTGGGGTTGAATTCCAAGAGTGTTGTGCAGAAGCTGTCCTTCAACAGATACAAGATTTAATCATACTGATCAGAACAGGCATAAGTATTTTAAAAAGGAAACAGAAAACAAAAAAATACGCTAAAAAAAATCATAGCCTAGGAAACATCAACTGCTAGGTAATCTAGAAGTCATGTGGGTATAGTGCTTGAATAGTGGATGCACAGCTGAATATGCCTAAGTGATGAACTAGGACATGCAGATCATTTCTCAACGAGCAAGAATCTGAAATAATTTAATGGTACAGTTGTTGTTTCTGCATGGCTCCATAGCCAGTGCCTTTGGGTGTGGAAAGGATGAAAACTAAAGGGGGAAAATTAAGCTGGAGGTGCAAAGAAGTACACCTTGGAAAGAGCAGCTGTTGGAAACACCCTGCAGCAGCATGACAGCCAGCCAGCTTGCCAGGGGCAGCTCAGGATTTGTAAGTCAGATGAGAAATCTCTCCACACCTGTGGCAGAAAGTGGCTCAGCAGCTGAGTGACTGGCAGTGCTGACAGGATGGGAAAACTGTACGCACGAATGGGAAAACACACTGGAAAGCAGGACCTTGAGAAAAAAAATTAAAAAGAGAAAATGGGCAAAGGAGGCTTTCACACTCAATCATTCAGCAGCATTGGAAGCAAACCAATGTTCTGTTCATACTGTCTACTTTGGATATAGCAAGATTATACTAAATAAAAGAACTGACATGTTTTTTAAAGGCCTCTAGCATGCAGTTGACTGAAACATCAGGTGAGAAAGATCTGGGAAGAATATTAAGCCAGAGAGTACTGGAAAAAGCTTGCATTCACACACAGCACAACAAATGGACTCTGTTTTAAGTATACCATATGTTGTATTTGTCATGTGTCTTTCTCTGCATGCAGGGCCTGCTCTGAATACTGTGTAAAGATGCTCAGCATCTTTCATAACTGCTGTAGTCACTATGGGTGTCTCTATGTGTGTCTTGTATTTTTCACTGTGCTGGGAAATCAGTCACAGACTGTGTTGGAGGCACTGTTCCTCTTTTCTGCTCTTCATGACAGATCTCAGAAATGTGATCCAGCAGGAGCTCTAGAGACTGATACTGTGATATGTTTCTGGTTATAAAACAGTAGAAATCCAAGATATGAATGTCAAGTACCTGTTCATATAAACTGTTAGCCTCCTATATGTGGCATGCATTTCATCAGTTCTATTAATTATTCAGTTCCATGTAATTATGTTTGAGGTTGCTCTGAGCTATTCTGAATTAATTCAGGAGTTAATGGAAATAAGAAGGGATGCATATATTTAATAGTCATGTATATTTCAAGCCTAAGAATACTTGCATACTTTGTTAAATTTCTTATCTTAGAAGTCACTGTGAATGCTTTCATAGCAAGAACTTTGTAGGAACACCATGAGATATTTTTGAGAGGGAGCACAATGGAAGAAGAGAGTGAGACGACGAGTATGTCAGGCAAACAGAAAATAAGAGGAGGAAGAGAAACAGCCAGCCAAGTGGGAATGAGGTGAAGAGGAGGATAATAGATAGAAAATGAAAAGAAGAGTAACATATGGCAGAAATCCAAACTTCTTTTCTCTCCTTAATTCCCTGTCCCACCAGTAACATTTCTTTTCAATACCCTCTCCCTTTGAGTTTTCATGTAGGTAGATTCTCTCCTGTATAAGCCACAGTACAGTCACAGTACAGTCATGGTAGCAGTGTCTTTGGAATGTTATTTTTTTCTCAGTGGAATGGATTATGTGCTGAGATTGCAAACCTGCAATCATGAGCAAGTCAAAGGATGATTTCCCTGCTTTGCTGCTCCCAGGATTCCAGAAATGGGGAAGCAGAGGTGTTAAGTGTAACAGGGGGAGGAGAGCATCTGAGCTTTGTTCATTATTGATCAAAGCATTGAACCTGTGCAGCAAATCGATTAACCCAGGGTTTGTGCACACTGCATTTCCCAAAGGCTGTGCTTGATTTATCAGGGCTGAGAAGCTGCAAGTAATCTTTCTTCTCTCGTTTCATCATAAAGCATTCACCTTGGAGTAAAAGCAGGAGCACTTTTGGCCCCCTTTGATATGGAGTGCACCTTCTTTACAAGTTCTGTGTGTTGGTAGCTTGCCATGTGAGCCCATATTTCCACTTTGGTGCTGCAAGCATTCTGTTACACTGGTGATTTACCAGAGCTGGCAGATTCTCTGCCTACACTTTACATGGGCAGAGGATGGTGAAATAGCTGCTATCTTCAATCCATATCAAACTGCAAAGTACTAGAAAGGCCAAAACCAAGAGCCTCCTTGCTAAAACATTAATTTTTAACAGAAATCCACATGATCAGTGTTGGCATTTCAGTATTTAGTGTAATGAGAATTGGTTATTTAAACTGACATTTCTTTGTAAGGCTACAAATGCCAAGATGGGGAAGAAGGGAGGTGAATGTTCTTATGCTGTGTATTTCTTCTCCTTCTGCTTCTCCTAGTTACTTGCTTTTCTAATCAGTAATTGGCTAGAGGATAATGCAGGAGTTTGCAAAAGATGTGAGGGACAGAAAAGTTAAATAGTTTGCCTGGAGTTACACAGGAAGGCTGTAGAAATCACAAGAACTTTCCAGAAAACCGGTGAAGGGACCATTTGTCAGTGCATGCAGTTTACTTGGCACTGTGTTGATTTCACCAAATCTGTTTTGTTAAGCTGAGTATCTGTTTTTATGTATGCTCCTACTATGAACAGAATGCAGATACTCTGAACCCCATTCTGTTGGTCTGTTATTTAATGCCATTCTTTCATCCTTGGTGCACTTTAACATCAGTGATTGATGAATTATGTGTACATGTTTAGAGGTCAAAGTGTAGCACATGGAGCCTGGTGGATAACAGTGCATTTCACAAATCCTGTTCTCTCCCACCTTTCCTTCCCACATTTTTGTTGTCTTTGTTCTCTGTTGGCTCCATGTTGTAAATTGAACAATTTCTGGTGATGCCAGGCAGCTTGACTTCTCTCTGAAATTCAGGATGCCTGCAGACTCTCTGCACTGTGTCTTTGTATTGGGAAGGCAGCAAAATTGGAAATGGATAGCTTCTGAGAAGTGAGGAGGAATACAGCCACCTGAACAAGTCAACAAAATGTTGTCAGCATTAGTTTTAAAACAAGTGTATTCTCCCACTAAGCCAGATTTTGTTCTCTGAAGTAGCTGATTTTTCTGGAATAATAATAACAATTTTATATTTTTTTAATTAAAAAATTTAACCCCCAAACTTCAAAACTCTGAAACATGTAGGTGTGTGGGTATTGTCCTTGGCACTGTGTGGAAATGGTGTTGAGGCAGCCTGGTTTGCCTCTGTGGGTGCTGCTGTGTGACACTGAGAATCTGTGGAGCCTCTCATCAGCCAGGGAGGCTGGCACAAGGAGCAGCTCAAACATGAAGTGTGCAGGAGGGTATTCTTGCTAGTGTCTCTGAATCCAGTTTCCTTTCACAAGTGAAAGTTTTCAGTGTTTTTCAGCTTTGCAGGGAAAAAAAAAAAAAAAAAGAAGAAGCCAAACAAGCCCAAAGGGTCCTGCCAGCTCTGCTGAATGCTTACTTAATGGTCATTTAATTGTTCTGCTCTAATTTGGGTCTGAAAAATATCTCATCAAACAAACATACCTGAAATGAGCTGTTTTAAAGCAGCATTTGTAATTGCCCAGGCTAATCTGTGTCTCTCATGCTTGAATCCTGAGTAGTACATTTACCTGGAGATTTATTTTGACAATGCTCTGTGTGTAGATCTAAACAAGACTTTTGAGCATTTGGCATTCAAAATACTGTGTGTGTGCTGTTAAATCTTCCCAGAATTCCCAGAAGGAGATAGTGAGCTTTCATTGCTGTGCTGTCTCTCAGAGAAGCTGACCACTTATTGGCCCAATGAACACTGAATTAATCTGGAGGATTGCCTATCAGAGCTCTCCAAAATGCTCCACAAAACAGTCTCACAGCAAAGTGAAATGCCAGGAAAACAGTAAAATCAAAGAACACCAGTTGAAATACTCAGTAATTAGAGCCTTTACAAGGATCTAAAGGATCCTCCCTGGTGGGAGCAGAAGAGCTCTTTTGTGGTTTTTATGTTGTTTTTGCTGGTTTTATGGAAAAGGGATATTAGGTGACTAAAGGAGTTTTCCTGTAGTCCAGACTGTGGACTTGTTGTTTAACCCAGCTCTAGTGTATATGTAGTAGCACTTCTGAATGTCCTTCAAACTCACTTCTTCCTATTAGGTATCAAGTGTCTAAACCCAAAATGTAAATAAATATACCTCCATCTGATTTATGTGCCATTTGGTAAAATATTTTTGGGTTTGCTTTGTTTCTTCATTTCCTTCAAAAACACATGCAAAGGCCTCATTTTCTCTTAGTGTTTTTTATAACTCATTTCATGGAGATACTTCTGTGCTGAGCTATATGAAGTTGAGCTGTCTCCAAAACAGCTTTGTGATCAGAAGTGTGGCTGTGTTGAAGGACATCTCATTTTTCCTTCTTCATATTTATTCTCTCTTTGGACTTCCACAAGTCCTATTTACAGGCAGAAGCAGGTTTTCCTTGCTTTCCAGTATGGCATGATGTCAGGAAAAGCACTGCCCTTTTTTTCTGCTTACCTTGACCACCAATAAATACCACCCAAATTAAAATCCATGTTCAGTGTTTAGCTGATGCTTTTCATCAAAGTATAGAAATTAAATACAGCTGCTTATCAAGAACTGTATTTTTTTGTGTTCACACAATCACAGCAATATTGACTGCACTCTGTTTAGTCTTCTGCTGAGCTCTGGCAAACAGCTTGTAGATTGCTAAGGATTTTCTTCACCTTTCTTTACTTAGATTATTAAAGCCAATTAAATAATACCAATTAGTGCCTACATGGTGACTAGATGAAATATACAGCATTTCCAGCCTATGTAATCTGTAGAGGCCAAAGACTGCTCCAGTCACTGCTGTAGTGTTCTCTCTGGAGATGAGATCCAAGCCTGATCCAACCAGTTCTGAAGCCCACAGACTCCCAGCAGTTTCAGTAGGATTTGAACTGGCATCACGAGACTGTGAACATCTGCCAACAGCAGAGATTGAATGAGAAGGTGAAGCAAATCATCATTATTTCTTTGGTCAGGTAAAGAAAAGTCAGGAATAAGTGTGCTACAATTCACTTCCTGCAGAAGAAATTAGCAAATCCTTTCACTAACCTATAGGAGAGAAGTGACTCGAGGCTCTGTGCAGAGCTGTGAGAAAGGGACTAAAAAGCAAGAAAGAAACCAAGAGGTACTAAGAAGACTAAAGGCAATTCAGTCCTGAAGAATATACTTGCAGAGCAATTACACAGCTTGCTATTCCCAAATGCTACTAATGATTATTATGGCAGTAAGAGCAGAGCTATGAACAGGTGATGCTCTTCACTTTGGCACAGAAAAGAGCCTGCTAGTTTTAGGGTGAAGAAATTATGCTGTGATGCTGAATAAGCCTCAATGCACAGAAAAAGAGCAATGATATGACAGCAGCAGTGTGGTTTGTGTACACAGTGGATGTTTCTCACCCTGAATGTGCCAGCAGAGCATGTAGAGTTCTGAGAGAAGCAGGTTCTTCCACTTTCACACCACTATTGCCCTGTAAACATTTCATTCATCTCTGAAGTACAACTTGCAGATTAGACTTCCACTCATTGTGTTCTTGATAGCATTTGGTCTTAAATGGCTAATAACATAGGACTGCTATTTCAGGTGCCTCCACATGAAATCTGATGCTGAGTGCCCCAGAAAAAAAATTAACCATTTGTGACAGGAATGGGATCACATTTGCTGCTTTGAGGAAGATGTATTTGCCTGCAAATGCCCACTGTGTGTCTGTGTTAGGTGTTGGTTGTAGAATTTGAACAGAGAAGAAAGAGGAATGTAAATGCTAGTGACAATAAAAGCAGAAATCATAACTATGCTTTAAAATGGTAGTATTACTTTTTGGTAGTATTCTTGTTCAGATAATAAAGGATTTTGTTCCCTGAGGTAACTGGAAAATGTGTTTTGAGGATCTTAATGAGTAAATCCTGATTGCAGGTAACTTTTCTCAAATGGCAATATATTCATCATCCTCATGCTACACCCATCCCTCCTGAGCATCTCTCACTTCTCCCCTCACCTAGACCCTGCAGTATCACCTTCCAGACTGTGGGTCACTCACCTCTCTCCCTTGTGCCCCCACCAAATGTTATCATCACACCCGCTTGAACCCTGACATTTGGTTTGTGTAAGCTACCATTGCTGCATGGCTCAGGCTGACATTTTATTCAGATTCCTCTTCTGAGCTAAACTCAGGGAGAACACAACAACATATTTTGTTTGCACAGAAAAGCAAACCCAGTAAAAAGTTTGGACGTTTTGTCGTAGCTAAATAGCCCTTTTGTATTTCAGCTAGAAAACAACCTGTTTGGTTTTTGTTGGTTTTTTTCCCCTTTTTGGCTTAGAAGACAGTGTTCTATCACCAATGTATGTATATTTAATATTTGTGTATACAAATACACATGCATTTTGTAAATACGTTTGCCTAAGCTGTCTTTGAAAGTGGCTGCTGTGACCCCACTCCTTGCTTGGTATACCCAAGGGAGGCAGCATTGATTTTCTTCTCTGAGTTTTGCAGGCTTTAATGAAAGCAAGGGAGAGGCTTGTGCCTACATTGCAATTTACTTTAATGTATGGGCAGTCTTTCAGACCTTTGTTGTGGGGACTATTCATGTGCTTAAGTGTTTTGCTGGATTGAAGCCATAGAGCAGTTAGCAAATTAGTGCACATACCAGGGTATAGCATTCTATTTCTTCTTCCCAGACAGTTTGCATTTCCAGTATTTGTATAGGATAGAGAGCAGCAAGCAGCCTGTTTGCTTTATTTATGAAGTTGGATGTCAAAAAATGGGATGTCTTCTCAGTAGCTAGTATTTCTGTATCACTTGCTGATAGATGATATTCCCCTTTCTTCCCATCCTAACTCCATTCCCTACAGGAAAAGTGTGTGTGGTGGCTGTCTTTGCCATAGTTTGTTATCATACTTGTCTAATTCTGTGCTTCCAGCTTGTAGTATGGGAGAGTAGCTGTACATCTCCTTTGGAATGAAATTGTGACAGTGGCACTTGAATTGGAAAAACACACATTTCTACACAACAGATATATTCTCATTTTGCTAAATTATTTGTGAGCTTCTGTATTGATACTCCTTTAGCAGAAATTGCCCAGGTGAGCTGAGGATCCCCACCCTCCCACTGGCACTGCTTTCAGTCACCAGCCCTTTTATTCCACACCTCTGTTGCATCTTGCTTCCCACTTCTGATTAAACTTAAGTGGCTTTCTCAGAGCAAGGTCATGCCTCAGTAGAGCCAAAAGCACCAGAATTCCAGCTTGAAGAAAGCAGGACTGCTGACTGCATCTTACCTTGCATGTTGACACACTTTCCTGGAATTCTAGGCCTTTTTCTGTCCTGCATTATTATGCTACCTCTATGCTTGGTTGCACTAATTTTAATTCCTGTGTGGACTAGTGGGCCAGAAGTTACTTTAAGGCATGGCTATGCATTATTTCCTCATGGTTCAGCTTCTGAGGTAGTTATCTGTTTTTTTTTAATAGAGCACCTTTCATCCTGAAATATCCCAGGTGCTTTAGAGGTATGGAAATGATATTACCCCATTACCTCTGGACAGAGATGCTTGAATTTATGGACAGCATGGGATGTACATGCAGCACAGGCTGGGTTTTACTGGAAACAAGCTGTGATGCTCCAAGTAGTGATGGACACTACAGTCAAGGGAAGAGAATGAGGAGCCAGGGGGAACAACTGGGACTCATCAAGTAAGGGGGTACAGAAACAGGTGGAGGCACAAGCCTCCAAAAATAAAACAAAGTCTGTGGTTGTAGAGAGTGGAAATGCTGATGTGCAACCAGGGTCAAAGAGTCAGCAGCAGGTGGAATTATTCCTTGAAGAGGGAGAAGTTCTGTATAAGAGAGAAATAAGGAAAGAGGGGTTTGTAGAGAAAGCAAAAATGCAAGTGGTAACTACTCTGTAGGTAAAGAGAAGAAAACAGGAATGGTAACTTGGAAGGGATATTATGACAGAACAAATCTGGCTGTGCAGTAGGTGTTAGCCAACATGACATTAATTTGGGAGCTGGACACAGTGACCCTGATTGTTCCTGTCCAACTAGAGGTAAGTTATGGTTCTGTGATTAGGGAAATTATCACGAAAACACAACAAAAAGAACACCACCTCAGGAAGATATAACTAGACTGGGTCAGAGAATGACAGAAGAGAGTGGTATGAGTGATGTTAAAGAAATAGGGAGGAGGAAAGGAAAAATTTCAGATCCTTGCTTGGAAGTCCCCCTTGCATTATCTTTTTTTCCCTACACAAGAAGAGGCCAGTAGTTCCACTACCTCTATGGGTTAGCTTGTCCTTTTCTTTTGTACCCAAGGGCTCTGGACAGAAGTTCCACTAAGATGAGGCAATGAAGAGACAGGTTCTGGGCAGTGTACATACTTGAGCAGTTGGGCAACGTACCCTCTTTGTACTAGAGGATACTTTAAAGAAAGCATATGCAATTTTTCTGTTTGCAGGGACCCACAAGATGCATCAGATTACTATGGTGAGTTTCCTACCTTCACTGGGATCTAGAAGGGAGTAACTTCTACCCTAGAAAGTTAGCATAAGTCTTTTGGAAGAGGGATGAGTAGATTTTATTTTTTTCTTTTAAATTGCTTCAAGCAGCCTCAGTAAAAAGTAATTAGTGGTAAATGTGTTGTATTGTATGTAGTACAGTGCCCTGGATTTGTTTAGCTACTGAAAACTAAAGTGGGAAGTGTGAAAGAAAACAGATCTGGGCACAGCAAAATCTCTGTGCTTACAGAAAGTGTATTGTCACATGCTGATTCATAAAAGTGTAAATGTCTTCACACACCAATTTCATTCTGAGAATCCTGGAGCTTTCTGAAGATGTGTTGATATTAAGCATGTAAGGAATGGATGGTAGAGGGGAGTTATTATCTGACACAGTGTAAGCACAGTGCAATATTTATACAATGATTAAACTCTCTGCATTGCATGGGTCATTTGCTAAGGTAATTTTTGCTCCTTGTGTTCTCAACTGGTCCCACTTGGCAGTACCATTGTGACCAATAGGTCTCAGGCCAACACAACTGGTGCCCTTTGGTTTTGAGTCTCTGATTATAAGTAAATGCATTTTTTCGGGGATGCTATGAGGGAAAAGGACTTACTGCTGCTTTCCAACTCTATGGAAAACCTAGTCATGCTGCCTTTAGCTGTTCCTGCCAGAAGAATACAGTGACTGTGTGTAGCACCCTCCTGTGGTGTCTTGTGGCTTTTACTGCTACTTTCATTTTCTCCTCTGCTCCTCTTTACCAAAGTTAGTGTCCTGATACTCACTACTTGTAGCCAAGACTGAGGACAGAAAGGTCTACCATAATGAGCAATTCATGTGATGCTGTCAGCTTTCCTCATGGGTCCTATTCTTATTTCTGGATACTACCACATCTTTTCCCCATTCTGCTTGAAATCAGGACTTAAAAAATATTTATTACTTTAATCTTCAGGTTTCTGAATGTCCTTAGTCTCATGTTAAGAAGGTAATTGAAAAAATGAGGAATATTTTAAAAACATAGTATGAGCAAGTGCCCTTCACCACATTTTTCAAAATTCCTCATTCTTATTTGCTGGTGGCATCTCTTTTCCTTCATTTCTGACCCCTTGTCTGAGCAAGAGATTGTTAGTCATGCTGATTTAAGTTTAAAATCCTCATATGGAAGCATTCACCTGAATGGTTCCATTTACTCCAAGAACTGAACATTTCCAGGGTGCAGTTCAAGCAGCATTAGTCTGCTGTGATGCTCCTCCACTCCATACATTCTACTGTATCCTAATCATCTTCACAATAAATACTGCAGTATCATTCTACATCACCAGTAGAAGTTATTTCTATTGCATAGAGCTTGTTTTCTCTTGTTTTCAATATGATGTGTGTACAGGATCTCATCATTCATTTCTCCTTCTTCCATTCACCTCCAGGAATGATGTGGCTCTGCCATAAACCAGCTTTACCTCAGAATTGCACCTTCATAAAGAAGTGATTTTTTTTTTTTTTGTTAGGCCATTCACAGTAAGGACTTTATAATTCCTTTGAAGATGATGAGAAACTGGGTGTAGAAGTCTTTTAAGATAAGCATCAAAAATTTGATGATACTTCAGTAGCAAGGCAATGTGGAAACTTGGGGTGAACTCTGTTGTGCCTAATCTAGGTAAAAGCACTGCAGTTTTTTGTAGTGTAGCACCAGCATTCTGAAGCACTAGAGGTTTGGAGCCTGTCACCTTGCTCTAGTCCCACTGAAAGAGGACAACATCAAGAATTACTGCAGCCAGGCTTGGTGACCATTTTCCTTTTTAGGCACAAGGTGTAGAAGATGCTGTGAACTTTGCTGTGTTAGGATTTACTTGCCAAGGAATGCAAGAGGCTTCTTCAGCTGGGGATAGAACTGTCCAATTAATATTTGAGCAAAAGAGCCTGCAGAGTGTCTGCAAGCTGGTCAGAATCCTGTGTCCATCTGCATCATTTGGATGAGCATAAGTCTCACTTTTTCATTATGATGATTTTAGAAGCACAGCTGAAGTGCTGCAGTGATATAACAGACTGCTGCTGTTTAAACTTATGGGTCCTTCAAGTACAGAATTTTTTTATTAATATTATTTTTTCTCCCTTTTTTTTCTCCATTATTATTTTTTATCCATATCCATTTTTATCCATTTTTAATGGGTAAGTTCTGCTACCTCCATAATAAAAACAGGCACTATTTCATATGGATTTGGAAAACAGCCATACAAAAATTAGATTGAACTGATAGGTTTTAGACTCTTATCTGTGAGAGAATGTTGTTCCTTTTGTATGATATTAAATTGCTGCTACATGTCTCTGAAGAAACAAGAATGGTTGGATGGGTGATGGAAGATAGACTGACAGAAAAGCACTAATTAAATACTGTTTTGCAAAGCCCTCATTGAAATTCATAGCTTGGTACCTTTGGGGACTTGAAAGCAGGGGAGATGGAAAGATTTCAATTAAAAAGGTATTTGTGTGGTTCTTTGTGAAGCCAATCATTGCCTTTTTAATATAAAGCATGTAAGTATCTAATACGCTTTGCAAACATCAAATATCTTGCCTTGAAACAATGAGTGTCTTAATAGGTCTCAGAGCAAGATACTTTGAAATAAAACAAAAATCCTATAGACCTAAAATTTTATTCAAATCAAGGCTCTGCAGGTTTTTTTAGCACAATAGCAATCTTATGTAATTTCTGTATTGACTGATGAGAAAATTTGAAAGGAAGAATATACATGCATAAAGAAATAATTTTTTTAAATAATAGTTACTTGTGTTTGCTGTAGTTGTAGTTGCCATTTACAGATTTTTAATGTATATGATGACTGCTTTATTCTTGCAATACTTTTAGATTCTTTCCTAATTCCAGGGACTTCTGCAGCATGAATCCCTCATTGGTGTCTGGGCAACAAATAACAGAAATATAGCAATTTATGCCTACAAATTTATGGCCATCAGTTGAAGTCATTTGCAGGAGATACTCATTTCAGAAGGGTTCAGAGAACATGTATTCCAGATGCAACTGAATACCACGAGCCACAAAATGCTTGTCAGCAAAACAAACTCAAAACTTACAGTAGAACCACAAAAGCCTCAGCCATAATTTACCACAGTAAGAAAAAAGCAAAAATCCAGGCCATTGCCAGGTCCCTAGATGCTTGAAGTCACAGGGACTATAAATGAAATTCCCAGATAATCCTAGTTCTGTGTTCAATTGCAAGAGACAGCAGATTCAGAAAGATTGGTCTCAGCCTGATTTCAAATAAGAGTTTCTCTTGCTCCTGAATTTCCTGGTCAGAATAGGAGGAGAGTGCAACAACAAACATTGGCAGGTGTTTTGCACAGCTGTTTTTGGAGCTGTAGAACCCACCTTGTCTCAGCAGTGTTCTTCACCTTCCATCTTCTCACCCAGTTGTGAGGTCTCTCACTCCTACTCATCCAGGCAAAGCCAAGGGTTTTCCACCCCACCTCAGAGAGTCCCTGGTGCAAGTGCAGATGCTGAAATTCAGAGCAAAGTGCCTGAGCAGAGGTGAGCCAAGGCAATTTTGCAGAGTCATTTAGATCTCATTAAATCTCATGCAACACTTGAAACCTTATCTTGAAGCCAAAAAGTTTTCACCCTGTGGATCTCTAGAACATTGGCTTTAAAGGCATAGGGTTTCTTGGCAGGAGCAGAAATGGCAGCATGTTAAATCAGTGCCTTTTCAAGGCAAAGCTGCTCATGAATTTAATAATTTTTGCTGTGTCTATGTTTTTGGGGGTGTCTATGATAACACCCCATAATGGTTACATCATAGGAAGCAGCAGAGAGCTTTACAGGCTGCACAATAAACACTAATATCAAAAGATGGGCCATTCTGATAAGACAAATTCTACCTCCCTTATTGAGTGACAGGAGGATGTAACAGAATGCCTTATTTGAAATAAATTATTTTACCTAATACCATCCTCCCAAAGTTTGCTCATCAACTCCTTTTTTTTTTTTCCCCCGAAATTGCCTTATCTTTTAGTTTGATCCACACCCATCTAGTGAAGCACTTTTCTGATTGTATTTCTGCAGATTTCTGATGTAGAATTGCTTGGTTTTTGTCCATAAAGAAACTTCATCGTGGCTTTTTATCATGGAACATGATTCAGGAGTCAGAAAATAACTGTGGTTTAGGGCCTGCTTGTTGTCTCATGGTCACTGGAATGCTTTCTCCATACTCATGCTACCATAATAACCCTTGCTTAGTTGCACAAGCATAATTTCCCTGTAAACAGCAATGAAAACAAATGGCATCTAAGTAATAACCACAAATGGTACCAACAGTAACAAGTAATAACAATAAATATCACTCAGTTATTTATTTTCTAACTATTACTGCATTTTGTTTTAGAGTAACAGCTACTTGAAAAGCTCAGATGCTTAGATTTGCATTTTTCAGTTATGAGGTATTCTTAATTTTCTTTTAAACAAGTTTTGTGCATAACTTGAATTAAAACATATAGTCTCTTGAATTTTTTTTTTCATTTTTGGCCATTCATTCTTGATAATTATGACTGTTTTACACAGGTTTAAACATAGTAAGAACATAGTCTGGCAGTGGCAAAGCTTGTGCATTTTTCACTTTGGAAAAGCACATAACTATCACTTAGGTGATGAATATTTCAGCAGAGGAGCTGGCATTGAACAAGATGATGCTATTTTCTTTTTATACCACTGAGGTCTAAAAAAAGTTGCATCACTGTGGTAATTGCAGCACGGGTGGTGAAAAACCCTAATGCAGTGCATTTGTTTTGTGGATGGTACTGTGGCCAAAAAGTATATTTAGGTAGCACTGCTGAAGGGCTTGTGGAAAAGTAGTATTAATTTGTATTACAATAGCTTTTAGGTCTGGGTCTATTGTGTCAACTGCTATACAGACACAGAGAGAGAGACTGAGAGGTTGAGGCTCTCCATTCAGCCAGACAAAAGATGTGTATCCCTACTTTACAGGCAAGGAAGCATGGTATTCAGTGGGCTCCCTAGAGAGAGAATGCTGCCTCCTGATTCCTAGCCTTCACTGTTTTGGGCAAGATCCCACAGGCAAACTGTTCATTAGTTGAAAAATCACATTTATATAACCTGGGCTGATAAGCAAATTTGCAGAGAAATCAGAAAACTTTCTCAGAGAAGCAGCAATTTGAGATGAATGCACATACATCTCTTATGTTAAAATATTTTCAGATTAAAACAATTATTTGGATTGTTTTTAAATGAAATTGTTGATGCTTCATTTTGCCAAGCAAACTGCAAAAATATCCACTGAACCTAAAAGAAACAAAACCCAAAAGTGTTTTAGCCTTAAAGCACAAAGCCATCTTCCCGATGGATATGATGGAAAGAGGGTGTCTGAAGCTTTAACATTTGTGCTCAAGTCAGTAATAGGAGTGCCTATGAATTCCAGTGAAGCTGTGATTCAGAGCACTTGAGTTCTGCACATCTCCAGAAGCTCCCAGGAACACTGGTATTAGATGCCTAAAATTAATAGTGCAGATGCTTCCTTTTGCCCTTGAATTTGATGTGAATTCAGTACTGCAACTTAATGTCAACAGCTGGGAACATAAGCTTACTTCCACTTGAAAAAGAAACCAGTGAAATCCTATTATAGGTCTACTAAGGCAGCAAGGAACAGGATACATTTGTTTCAGTGGCAAGTAAGCCCCCACTAAGTAAATTGAAAAGAAATTTGCCTTTTAAATGATGATTAAAACTCCATTGCACTCCAAATTTTATTTTAAATGGTAAAAATTGGTTTAAAGGTATTTTAAACCCTTGCAAATTAGCCTTTATAAAGAAATATTTGCAGGTATTTTCAAGTATACATATCTAACTTTGCATCCTGTATTATGAGGCTTGTCCACCCTTAATGATCTAGAAAGTGGTTTGTTATCAATCAGAAAACTGCTGGGTGAGAGTAACCTGGATTCAAATATGCAAGTGTGTGAGTGCCAATTTATTTCTGTGGAATTAGCAGCAGAAAAGCTAAAAAGAATAGCACTTAAGAAATGTCTCGTGTGCCTTATGAGTAAAATAATTTCTTCATTATCCAGGAAAAGTGTGGAATGGTATAATCTGGTAATAACGGGGAAAAAACCAGAATATGTAGGCCACAGGGAACATGCCAGAGGGACTCTGCTTAGATAACAAGAACAGTGGTACTTGATCAGAGTACATGCCTGTCTTGCTGTAATAGCTGTCTCCAGTAATAGCCTCAAGTACCTAGGGAAGAGGAAAAGCAGGGCAGGCACACGTGATGCTTGCACTGTTCCCAGCTCAGGGGGATTTCCCAAGCCTGGTGTGGCTTGTCTGCTCTGTAGCCATTATTGGATCCCTCTCACACACTCTCCTTGTCTGCCTTGAATGCATGCAGGCTCTCTGAGCAGAGCCCTCCAAGCCTGCAGCCTCTTGTCTCAAGAGCTGCCACATCCTGTTTGTCTCATCCTGGCTCCTGCTCCCTGCATTTGGTGGCCTCTTGTCCCAAGGGGTGAGAGAAAGAGAGCTGCTGGTGTGTGTGCACTGTCACCCATCCTTCCTGATCCCCACACAGCAGATCTGCTCAGTGCCCCCCATCCCAACCCTGCTGCATCCCCCTGGTCCAGCCTGGGCGTGGAGCAAGGTCAGCAAACCTGGGGGGCAGCAGGAGATGCAGAGCCCTCCATCCTGGTGTCTGTCAGAGAGCCACGAGAAGCAGAGGGAGTTTGCTTGCTGGAGGATTGCTTGGTGTGATGTGTTTGAAAATGTAGAGAGGGAAAAACACAAAATACCAAGTGTAAGAGAGATTTCTGAATATTTAAAGAGGGGCTTGCTTAGTAAAACCATCATATATGTTTTAAAGTACATAGTGAATGTGGCTGAAAAAAAAAATTCTGTGACTCTGTTTCCCTCTGTCCAAACAGACTAATTGCCATAAAGTTCTGTTTCATGTAGGTGGGTTGCTACTAAGTCACTATTACTTCTGTTGCACTTGGTAGGACAAGAAGTTCTATTTTTCTCCCTGACTCAAAAATTGCAGTGATGATTTTACAGTGACAGGGAGCAATCAGACCTACTGCTTTGTCTCTCTGTCTGTCTTTGCTGCTTTCTTCCAACGTGCTGTGCTGTCCAACAGTTGCATTTCTGATGTTCTTGTCTTGTTTCCAGTATGAGCACACAATTTTCTGCAACCTGCTGTACAGTTCTGTTGCTTTCCTGAGACATTGAGTTGGTGCAGGTGTGAGGAGAGGCAAGAGGAAGCAGACTCAGTATCAAAGCTTCAGCTCTGTGCTGAGGTGGAAAAAACAAGTAGCAGATTTGTCAATTACATCAGGATGTCTGAGTAACAGGGATGGAAATGTCTTGTTAAAAAATTATGCACTGGAGCATTGCTTAATCCCTTTTTGAATTACAGAAATAAATTTCAATTATCCTTTTACAGTTTATGTCTTGTAATGCAAACTTTTAGAAGCATTCTTACTTTACTCCATAAAGATAATTTGATGTGGCATCAGTGTGATTTGTTGGTCAAAGATAAGCAGAGCTGTCTTTCTATGAAGTAAAATCATAGTATAGAAAATAATGAATGGAGCCATGTTTTGCATGTAGTAGTAATTGTGGTACAGAGTATTAGGGCCTCTGTTATGGCCCTAATCAGTGCTGAAGAAAGGAATTATAGAAGTGAACTGAAAAATTCAAAATTAAAATTGTCGTTTTCCTGTTTTTTTCAAGAATCACATCTAAACTGTACATTTCTGAGCAAGCAAAAACAGTTATGGGATTAATCCAACACTACTGCTATCAATACATCTTTATGTTGAATTTAACAGGATTAAACACATAACTACTGAGGTTTTTGTTTAATTTCCAAGAGTTTTTCTACTCATGCTATTCTGCTGGAGGGTTTTGATTTGGTTAAGTGTAATAGATTACAATGAGCTATTACACAGTGAATTGCCTATTTTAAAAGCAATAGATTTCACAAATGATATAAAAATTATTTTGTAAATAACTCATATTTCGTACCACTTACATTATTTCCCCCTGTTAGATCATGAAACAAGGCAGTGCTTCACAAATGTCAGTAGTGAAATGAACTTCTGACTCCAGGAGGAATGAGTCTTATGCAAGATCTGGTTCTCAGCTGGCATTCTGGAGCAGCAGGTGTGTTCCTATGAGCATTAATGAGAGGAAACTCTTCATCCTTAGCAGAGGAAAAGTCTGTTTTCTATGCATACCTAAGAAAGATTAAATTAAAATTTATGTTGGAGACATGCAGATGCACTTTGTCTAATGCAGGCATTTTGACACAATCTCTAGTATTACTGAACAGTTTTTTCAACAGAGTCAAGGAAAAAAGTGCAGGGGGGCTTCAGATTGGAGCCATTTGGATTTCTGGTTTTCAGCAGTGACAGGTGTGCCTGCAGGTCCAGTTAGCTACAGTCTGGCATTAAATTAACTAATTTTCAGAAGGAGAGCACTTAGTAATTTCTGAAAATTTTACTCCTTAAGCAGAACACACAAGTTAGGTCCTGGGATACTGACACATCCATTCCTGAGAGCTGGCCTAAATAGAAAAAGGAGCTGATAAGTCACTGTCTCAGTCAATGGAAATACATCTCATTACTAATGAATACTGCATCAGACTCAACATGCCTACAGCAAGTGAATTCCTACATCAAGAAAAATCCACTTCATTCCATAAAAAGGACAGGGATCATTTGTGTTTAGAAGAATCAGTCATACAAGTATATTGAGGTCCAAACCATTTTCTAGTGCTCTCTGACTTTCCCTCCTAAATTTTATTATGTCATTTTCAAGGCTGTTAGGTGTGAATCAACTTGCTTTGCCTTCCTTTGCAACCACCTTCCAATTACAGAAATAAGCTGAAGTGGATAACAGCTCTGGCCTTTTGCTCCCAGCACTCTATTTCTACTCCAGTGTGTTGTTTTTATGGAATGACTTAGGTGGTCTCGGTTCACATCCCGCTTGACTGTGGACTGTATTATAAAATCACTGTGCACAGATTCCGTGGAATTGGCAGCCCTTGCTTGAAATAAATCCAGGGCTGAACAGGCATAAAGAATTAATTATTTCTTGCTTCTAGAGAGGGTCTCTTTGGGTCAGGGTTGAAAGCACTGGCAGGCCAGTGTAGGGAAGCTTCCACTCCAGCTGCCTGCATTGAAATTAGGCTGTCGATAAATAGAGGACTACAGTTTTCAGAACTGCCAACTCCTTAACCTTCATTAGCACAAATATTTGCTCAGAGTTTTATGAATGTTGTATTTTCAGTGTATACTGTTATATTTCATTCCTAGAATGATCTCCTCAGGCCAAAATATTAGGGAGTTATCTTTTTCTTTAATGGACATGCAGCAGAAT
The DNA here is from genome assembly GCA_030060385.1 of Muscicapa striata striata. Classification (NCBI taxonomy): domain Eukaryota; kingdom Metazoa; phylum Chordata; class Aves; order Passeriformes; family Muscicapidae; genus Muscicapa; species Muscicapa striata. The sequence goes on along the minus strand of JAREIS010000293.1, from coordinate 265,060 downwards.
AAGCAAGGTGTACCAGATTCTGCAATTTTCCCAAAGGAGTTTCTGTAAATTTCTCAAAGCTTTTCCTCTTGTCTATGGGTGTTGGGTTATATGGTAAAGAGGTAGCATGAATTTTTCCTTCATAAAATAAGCAGGAGGCCCACAGGGACTCATAACTTGACTTCAAAAAACTGCTTTCTTAAGCCACTCCTTACGGCAAACTAGGAATCCCTGGAGAGCTGGGTTAGTTTGTGGTCTTGGCAGGGTTTTCTTCTGGCCCACCAGGTCTGGTGCAAGCACAGGTAGTCCTAGGCATAAAATAACTCTGATTTTAATGAAAATGATTTATGTGGTCATAAAGGAAAAATTTCCCAGTGAACCAGTTCTGTACATACCTAAATACCTAGACACATATGTACAGAAAAATAGTGTCTTTTTTCTAGTGTTATCCCACCACATTGACAATAAGGATGAATTTGATAAAGCTCCCAGCACTGTGTATGTTGATGGAAGATTCTAACTAGATGCACATAAATTAAAGAAAAAATTGGAAGTGAATATCACACAAAGAGATACAGCACAGAAAAAAACCTTCTTCCCCAAAACAACATTTTGGGTTTGGACAGCAGTTCTCCCTATTTCCTGGTTGTGAATCCAGTGCAGCATCAGGTGCAGGGAAGTGTAGATCCAATACATAACTTAGGATGATCCACTGCAAATATATTTTTGTGTACTACTTCTAAATGTGGCTTTCATCACCCCACAAGCACAGTTGAACAATAGGCAAGGGGCACTGGAGCTCTGGCAGTGTGAAAACATCCCTTCCTCACAGGAATGGGACCTGACTGGAGTCAGATGCCAACGCTCTCTCCTTCCTTTTTTGAAGCAAAATATAGAAAGGGCTTAAAATGGTGAAAAATTAGTAATACTGAAATTTCAATGAATTTTGGTATCGTGTTAAAGTTGAGGGTTTACCCAAGCGATGGAGTATTTCACAGTGGGATACAGATATCTTATCAGAGCTGTAGGGCAGTCATAGCTGGGATCACCTAATGCCATAAGAAGCATGGGGTTCTCAGAAGACTGGATTTTTTTTCAGAATGACTTGATAGACATGGAAAACAAAAATGTTGAAAGGTAAATCTGAACCAAGCACAACTGTTCTTTGTTTGACTAAATGCACAGAGGGAAACACTGGTTGTAGTGAGCAGGGGAATGAAGGATGATAAAACCATTATCTCCAGTGTGGGAAGGGGAAGAATGGTATTAATTGTTCTTCAGGTGATTCTCAGTATCTCCTCCACACAGGTAACTTGGTGTATTTCATTACTTATTTTTTTTGTAATAAAAGCACGTTGCTATGGTGACAAAAATACAGGTGACAAATATCACCAGCACAAACTGTAATTGCATAACAAATGGCTGAGAATTTTATCATAAAATTCCTCAGAACTAATTTTCTAATGTTTAAAAGACATTTCACCAAACATAACATAGTTCATAGCTGCTGTGCTGAGAAATAGGTATCTTTGAGAAAGATCCAGCAATGCAAGACCCAATGTAACTTTGAAGCTTTAAACAAAAGATCTTCAAATTAGCCTTCCAATCTGTTATTCAATTAATTTATGACACCAAGAGTTAATATAATTGATGTTCTGATGACATGAAGGTGAGTGTGCAAGTAGACAGGTGTGTAAAGTGTTGGGTTGGAAGAGTGTTCTCTGAATCTAGATTGCAGTTGTAACCCTAGGATAACCTCAAAATTAATGCATGTAATGAAGTCAAAAGAATGTGCTGTGCTTCTTAGTCCATATTTATCTCTTTTCAGAGAAGTTCCAGCACTGAGCTGGCAGGAGAAAAAGGTGTCCAAAATTTTTAAAAATTGTTTGGAGACACCTAGCTTATGTAAGTGCTTCTAAAGTTGCCCCTGAATAAACACAGAAAATAATATCTCTGTCTGTTTGACACTAAAATAGTTTTCCAAGAGCCTTGAAGCTCAAATCTCTGGCTCATGAGTTCATTTTTTAACAAACTTTAGCAGCAGAGTAATCTCACATAATGATCAGTTCATAGTTCAGAGGGGATATAAGGGGAGAATGGAAGATTTCTGAGTATGGCATTCCCCTTCTTTGCATTTTCAGGCTAGGGTGCTATGTAAAGTTCTTCCCCACTCCACTTTATTTTATTTACAAAACAAATTCCAAGACAGCATACAAATTATTTTAAAACTCTCCCCAGCTGGCTTTTGTATTTGAAGACTGCATAGCCTACACCCTAGATGCTGCATCTCAGCCAGCCATTCCTGTCACCCTTAAATCCAGAGACAGTGACTCAGTCATGACCCTTTTCTAGCCTTTCCAACCTTAGCTGAAAGATTGGGATGTTACAAGCATGTCATACTGTGATATCCCCACAGAAGAATGAAATTTCTTATATTTCAGTGGAATTCCCTGTGTTTTTGTTCATGCCCATCACCTCTTGTCCCATCACAGGGCACCACCAAGTCTGGCTCTATCTTCTTTACTTCCCCTTTACTATGAGGTGTACACATGGATGAGATCCCACTGAGCTTTCTGTTCTTAAGGCTAAATGATCCCAGCTCTCTTAGCTTCTCCTCAAATGCTCCAAACTCTACATCATACTGATATCTCTTCACTGGATTCTGGTGTGTCTGTGTTGAGCACTAGGTGCATAAACAAAAATTAAAACAAATTTCCGAGATTTTTGCTTCAAGGTGCTATCACCAGGCTAAAAGAAACACTGCCATATCCTGAAAGTCAATTTGCATGGACTTGGACAAGTTTGGAAGGAGTTGTCTCACACCCCCTGAAATTTTCTCTAATAACTAGCAGAAAGGCTATTTGGAATTTCAGGTCTGGAACTGACTGCTTACAAAATTATAGCATGTTTTCTGCTCACTACCATTTTGTGAACAACTGTAATATTCCAGTAGTTCAAGTTAAGCCTGTAAAGTACACCTATTTCCATGGCCTTTTTTTCTCTACTCTTTAATTTTGTTCTTGCTTTCATTTCTGGTAGGCAGATATTCTTAAATTGTCATAAGAAAAATTATATCACTTTTAGACCAAAATATGTTGGTTTATTAAAAAAAAAAGTTTAGATGACTGTTTTTTGTCATTTTTAGTAGACTCATTGCAGGGATTCCTTCCCTAGTTTTAGGTGATAGGTAGTGAAAGGAAGTTGATCTTGGTTTATTTCATGGCCTAATTGTAATCCAGTGTTATCAGAAGTACTCTATCACACCTTGAATCTTGCAGTAGCAGAAAAGAAGACTTTCTATAGTAGTTACAGTTCAGAGCCTTCACTTACAAGGTAAAAGCTGTTTTATTAATCTTTTTTTCAGTCCATATCTGCATGCTCTAGAAGCCATATCTTCATGATTTATGTTACCACCATGGCTAGCACTCAGGTGTGAATTCTTACTCATATACTATCCAAATATTTCTTTTCATAGATAATGTGTAATTCCAGCTTAAAAATTGCCATTCCAGCAAAATGCTTTTGCCAGCAAATTATCTGAGTGAAATTCATTGAAAGCATGCCTAAAAAGGGAATGCAGCATTCATTTACTTTAAAATACAGATGCACATTGGGCATTCACAGCATTTTTAGAAGTATCTAGTGCATTGTTGCTCAGGTCTTCAATCCTATGGAATTTTATAGCTGAGAACCAACATGTCTGTAGACCATACTGGTGATGATTTGTGGTAAGAACTGCACCATGTAATAGTAGGGTTTAGCTCTGAAAAATACCAGCAAATTACACAACTATCTCATCTTCTAAACCCCACAGCAGTTATATGGTAAATACTCAGGGATCTGATTGAGCATAATTATGAGGTGAGCTGCAAAGATGTGTAATTATTGTGAAGCCCTACCTATGATATTCACTGGTGGAGTTGCCACATAAGTCAAATATACTTCAGAGCTCTGTACTCACTCTGTCAGTATGAAGTATTACCATTAGTTTTTGTCATGGTTTTTCTCCCAGGATTCCTTTATTTGTTGAGTTTTCAGCTCGTGTTTCCCATTGCATCCTCACTGCAGCTGCCCAGAGGAAGGGCTCAGCCCACTCCTCACATGGGAGAGTCCTGAGGGAAGGGTCAGAAACCTTCCATGCCATCCATCTTCCCTGTTCTCCACTTCTGTCAGCATGCAGGTAGTTTTAATAATTTTGTTTTCTTGAGTATCATATGCCATATGTCCTTGTGGACATCAGCCAGCTGAGCCAGCAAACCTGACACCTTCAGTGCTGCACTTCCAGCTTTGTGCAGGGCAGCTCATGAAGAAAACCTGCTTGTTCTAATATAGTGCAGTGCTAAAAGCTGAAAAAAAGTTCTACATACCTCCAAAAAGAAAGGCACCAGCTTAAAGAGATAATTGTTGCCTACATTTCTTGGTACTTGCATAGAGTGATGTGAACACCTAGAGGTGAAGCAAAACCATGGCACAAATTGTCACCAGTGGTCCTGGTGGCAGGGAAGAATAAGAATGGTAGGATGAAAGTATTTTAAAGTCTGGGAGGAAACATGGGTAGATGCTTCAGGTGAAGTTGTTGCACTTTTTGAATGAAATAGATGTCATATTTTGTGCTATATTTTGTAATTTGTATCTCTAGGTGCAAAATCTTTTGCTAAGGATCTTTTTTGCTTCAGTGTTGTACGCTGCACAGGACAAGAAGATCACAGTTTAACTGAAGTGAAGCAGAGTAGCTTGGATGCTGGATAGTTGTTTTGTTTGTTTTGGGGTTTCTTTTAAAAAGAAAAACACAACAACTACTCTCCTTTGAAACAAATAATGTTTTCTTTGGTCATCCTGTGCTAGACTCTTAGTTCAGTTGTCTTAGACACTGAAGCACAGATCCACACACACTTTTTATAATCTCTTAGTCATAGGAGTGTATGATATTTTCTCAAAATGATGCCCAAGTCCTTTTTGTCTCTTTATGGTATTAAAGTGTGTTAGATGACATGGACCTGTTGGAGCAGGTCCAGAGAGAGGCCACAAAAATGATCAGAGATATGTGTGAGGACAGGGTGAGAGAATTTGGGTTGCTCAGCCTGGAGAAGAGAAGGCTCTGGGCAGGCTTTATTGCAATGTTTACTTTAAGAGGTGGTTTTAAGAAAGATTAAGTTTTTAGCAGGGCCTGTTGCAATAGGAGAAAAGGTAATGGTTATGAACTAATAGATGCAGACTTGATATGAGGAAGAATTTTTGTATATGAGACAAAAGAGACATGATTGAAGACTGTTCTCCAGCACAGTGAACATAATCAATCATCTTTCAAAATACATTCACCTGACATTACGTTGGCAAAGCTGTAGTTCACCAAAAAACTCTCTTTTAAAAAAGTCTGAGGGAATTGAGGCACTGGAACATTGTCTCTGCACTTAATGTCATATGTCTAAGAGAGATTCTGACTTTTAGAGGAGTGTGTTTCTCCCCCTTAAGCATGCAAGGAGAAAAGAGAGACTACAATTCTTCTATAGATAGAGACTATTTGAGATGGATTGTAAAAATACAGATTTCCCACTTTCACATCCCTTAGTTTCTTTGGAGTTACTAACGTAATATAAGTGGTCTCAAATTTAGGTTTACTGTTTGTTCATGTAAAATGCAGTTGGTTTGGGGATTTCTGGGAAGCAATATTTTTACTGGGAGAAGTAGCAATTAAGATCACTGACTTAACTGGCCTCACTATAAAAACAATGCTGTTTAATTTTCTTCAAACTTCTTAATATCCTTGGAATCAGAGAATCACAGAATGGCTCAGGCTGGAAGGCACCACAGTGGTTCAGATGGTCTAAGCCTCACCTCAAGCAGTGCCATTCCAGAGCACAGAGCACAGGATTGTGTCCAGAGGGGTCTGGAATATCCCCAGTGAGGAGACTCCACACCCTCTCTGGTCTCTGTTCAGGGATCAGTCACTGCCCAGGGAAGAAATTCTGCCTCATGTCCAGGTGGAACTTCCTGGGCATCAGTTCCTGCCTGCTAAAAAACTTCTGAAAATACTGAAAGCAGTCATAATTACAGATTTATTAGGTTGGAAAAGACCTCCAAGACCATCGAGTCCAACCTTTGGTGATCCCCACTTTATCTCCCAGCCCAGAGCACTGAGTGCCCTGTCCAGTCCTTCCTTGGACACCTGCAGGGACAGGGATTGCCCCACCTCCCTGGGCAGCCCCTTCCAGTGCCTGACAGCCCTTTCAGTGAATAAATCCTTCCTGATGTCCAACCTGAACCTGCCTGGGGACATTTCCTTTTGTCCTGTGCCTCCTCCTGGATTGCAGCAGGTCTGTTCTGCTCCCTATAAAACTGATTCTTTATGTCACTGCATGGCATAGGAATGCACTTTAATTTATCCTTACTCCTAGAAAATAAAGGTTATTGAGGCCTTTGACTTTGAGAGTAAGAGAAATTACTTCTTCAGTTTTAAACACTGAACAGTTCTTACAGAACCAAAGTAGTCAGTATTAAACAAAATAGAATATTTTCCATTGGTAACAGATCTGTCAACTACTCATTTTTCTTGAAAAGGTGTCCATGCAAAAGTGATCTTTAAAAAGTAAGCTTTCACGATTTTTTCTTAATTAGCCATGTCAGGCTATCACAACCCATTGTATAATTTTCAGTGACAACAAAATAGGTAATTTATACAGAGTGGCAATAAATTAATCTATGGTACATTCATAATGAACCAGTAGCTGCAGTCATCATTCAACAAGTGGCTTGCATCATCTTAGAAGGAGGAACCTGTATAATTTTCTGTCCAGACAGCTGATTTCATTCAGATGCCTTTTCATACACTTTCCTCAGGGACTTCTTCTAGGATAACTTGTCATCAAGGACCACAAAATAATTTCCTGGTTTTCTTCTTGTTCTAACATTAGTGGCTCAGTTCAACCAAGTCAATCACAGTTTTCTGTTCAAATGGAGACCACTTCCTAGCTAGTCCTTCATGAAGGAAATTAAGTGGTGGTTCTGTGCTGAGTAAAAAGTTTGCCAGTGATTATTGTGTAGTACTCTCCCTTTTGGATCTGAAGGCTCTTGCAACATCATAAATTCCATGCAAAGAGCAATGACTTCTAAATTATCAATCTAAGCTTGCTCAACATTTCATCAAAAACTCCTCTTCAGTAGGAATGTGTGTGCAAATGTCATCTTAAAAAAGGACATTAGTGCAAAGCCTCTTGCAGAGTACTACTTATTTTTAAGATTATATGGGTTTATCTAACATTGCTCTTAGATTCCTTATTATTTCCAAATTGTCATCAGTAGAACTTGCATGTGAGAGAGAAGACCTGGAAGACAAGAGTCAGGGTCAAAAGTAACAGCAGCTCTGTCAGTACTTATGAAATCTGGCAATTGCCATGGTGAAGGGAGAAAGCAGAGTGGCTGCCAGTGGGGTTTCATAACAGAAGGAAAATCTCTGTCCTTTTGCTCACACCACAAAGTTGGAGATGGAAGTTCATGGCATCATTGTGGAGCAGCATGTTATAAATAAAGTGAAATGGCTTCCCAGTGCTGGGAAGTTCACTGTTGGTAGGCTGGGGTGGGACATAGATGTTAGCAGATGTGCCAGACCTATAAACCTGCATGTGCAACTTGTGAAGACGATGTCTAAAAGCAGTTTCCCAGAAGAATTGCAGTCAGAAGGGAAGAAGAAAGGTTTCCTGTAGCAGTTCTGAGAAGCTTAGGGGGAGCTGTCCCAGTTTTGCTCTCTGGCACCCACCACTTGGCCAGTCTTCTTCATCACTTTTGGAAGAGCAAGCACTCCCAATCTGGTAATCACACATCCTCAAGCAGCATTGTGTTCTCTTCCTTGGCTGGCCAAGTGATGTAGTTGTTGAGCATATGTTGTGTTTAATTCAGATTGTGGTGCCCTGTAATTTTCTAGGATGTGGATTACCATCAAACTGGATTTTAAAATTTGAAGTCAGGCCCAAGTGTGGGTTCTTTGCCTCTTTCATTGTTTCAATGAGTGTAGAAAAAACCCCAAACCCCACAGTACAACATGTATTAAGATGGCATACAGCCCCCACCCCGTGGGGACTTTCCAGATCTACAAATAATTCCAAGTTATGGTAATAGCACAGCCAGTTAGAAACATATTGTCAAACCCACAAAGAACTCACTTCATAAGGACTCAAGAATGCTAAACTCCACCAATATTTTACCTGGAGCTTGGACCTCCTGTTTATATCACAGGTTGTTTGCCCAGTACTTTGCTTCTAAACATAGAGAGTTTCCAGTGTTATGCTTTGCTGGATATTGATAATGATGGCCCTTATGCCAATGGCAAAGAGGAATGCTTATGTTTTTTCAGTCTGATGTCACCCCACAAGCAGCCTGGGCACACAGAGCTGTGGTGAGAATGTAGCAGATGAAGTCAAGCCTTCCCACAAAACTGTATTAGAGATCTTGTAATGTTGTCATGTACATGTTGTGAAGCCAAGAACTTCAGTGACCTGTAAGGAATTGTTGTGTGCTGTCATTGAGGAATATGGGAAAGCTCAGTGGCACACCTTTTCCTGGTGAGCCTGAAGGCTCTAGACAGTGACTGCTTCTGTCTGCTAGCCTTTCCACTTATTACTCCATTATCCTGCTTTTTCAGTATTTTCTTCTGGCTTTTTCCTGTTTTTTCTAGGTGCAAGGAATGGAGCTTACTGGTCTATTCAGCACACTACCTTCCCTATTCCATATCCACTCTAGATCACTTCCAGCACTTCATCAAAAACATCTTTGCTTTCCTTCTCTTTGTGGGACTTGCTTTTCCTTCTCCAGCATGGACTGTTACCCTGAAACTGGCTGCCCATGTGCTGAGTGCCAGCATTATTCCTCATGTTCCCTGCTGGCAATGCCTGACTGTCCCTTCATGCCTGTCCAGCCTCCTTCAGCTCTTTATTTTACCCCCAGTGACCAAACTCTCATTTGCTTTCTCCATCTGAGCAATGCCCACACATTTACAGCTTCCATTTTTCCCTCAGCCAAGGATCTGGCAAGTTTCTTAGCAGTGATGTGTCACAAAAAGTCTACTCTGTTACCTCCATGGTGATGAAATAGCAGCTGTAAGACATATTTGCTAGCTTTTGTTTTGAAGGTTGTGGCCAAAAAAATGTGTCATTAAATCTTTTCAGTGCCATCTTTGAGAACATTTAAGAAATAATTTTGGCACCTAAGTGTAGGGCAAATATACCCATGCAAGTGGAAATTGTGATTATATAGAGGTGAATGAATCCTTGCAGAGGCCATAAAATCCTGGAATTTTAATCAGGTTATGGTATGATTTAGTTTGCTTTATTTTTGTGATAGTCCAGCCATAGGCCACTATGGACAATAGGGTTTGTCTTCAGATTTCTTTTCTGCAAATATTCCTAAGATGGAAAGATCTCTCTTTTGAGAAGCACCATTAGTATTTAGAATGTGTTAGCATGAGGAAGTTTTTTTTTTTTTTACATCATTCCTTCTGCTTCTTCTTAAAAATGGTACCATTGTACAGGGTCAAATGGAGGAAATTCCATCTGAGAATTCAGGGGACAGAAAAAAAAAGAATGATTTAGGTAATGCCTGATCATTGTAAGGAAATTTTTTTTTTTTTTGTTACTGATGAAGGAGAATAATGTAAGTACTGGCATATCTTTTAAAATATCTAATCTCAGTAGCTTTCTTCTCTCATCAGAATAAAAATTACAGAAGATTTTCTCAAAGATCTGTGCAAGAACAGTATCACACTGAAGTGGCCCTTATGTATTGCAAGTGTTCTGAGGTAACCTACAAACAATTAATACTAAATGTCCTTTCAGTCATAGAGTTCAGCAGAGTTAAGAAACTGTTGCTTAATAAGACACATGTACACTTTTAATACTTACTTCATAAATTAGGCATATAAACTTCCAGTGGTTTTGAAACTATCTCAGAGGAGTTCAAGAGGCTTTTACCAATTCATCAGAACAATTGGTTTGTTTTGTTGACAGCCATGCAGGAGTGTTGACCTGGGGACTGGTAAACTGGGAATTATCATTCAGCTTTCAGCCTATTGAGGCCAACTAGGAAATTACAAAAGTAGACATTTTCTTTCCAAGTCTCAGGCAAGTGCTAAGGGGAAGGGAATCATAATGTTTCCTTCCAGGAATTTGTCTTTTATTCCTTCGGCTTAAGAGATAAAGAGTAATGTTTGGGTACTGAGAAACAAATTTCACTAATTGTTGTTTTCTGGGGAATTTGGTGAATAGCCCCTCAGATAAGCTGGGTTAGGCCATCAGCTGCTGTATTAAAGCCTTTCCACGGGATTTTCTAAACAATTCCTAAATGTGTTGAAATCTGGAAAGAATGTGGAAGCTCTTTTTCCATTAAAGAGAACCCAGTCAGTGTTAGATTTAAACTGAAGTGAATAATGGAACACTTTAAAACATTGCGGAAGCTCTAAATAGAAAGGAAAATAATTGGTTCCCTCCATCTCCATATGTTGTTCCTCTCTAGTGGGTCACAATTCCTTTAGGATTTTCACAGTGACAAGTGGAAAGCTGAAGGAACTATCCAAAATGAGCAAGCATTATCTCTCTCCTTAGAGGTAGAGGGAGGAGCAGTGAGAAATCAAGGGACAGGTTAAGACCATGTGTGTAGGAAAAGATTCAAACATCTTGAAGAACCTTTCCTAGCTAGCACAGACTTTCATTGTAAGCATGGCCATGTGGTTAACTTCTTGTCTTTTGCTCATAGGCCACTCAAATTCAGCTCATGACCTTGGAATTGCATCATCTTATTAAATTCATGCTTTCAATCTGATCAGGTTTCTGCTATGCATCTTTGCTGTCATTAACCCTGCTAAGCCTTTGGTCTAACTCTGTGGGATGTGCACAATTCTCATGTCCAGCTCACATCTTTCACATCACTCCTTTCTTCCTTTCCTCCACATCTTTCTCTTGCACATGTTCATTTTACTATCTAGAGGCAAGGAAAAGGAAGCAGAGGGTTTTCCATCCTCACCTTCAGTCTCTGACCCTAGTATAGGTATATAAAGAAAGGTCCAAAAGACACAAACAAGCCAGTGCACAGTACCTGGACCTTCACTTTTTGTAGAAAGCACCAAGCAGCACATTCAGGGTTTGAACATCTCCATCAGAGTCATGTCAAAAATGTAATGTTTCTCAATTACTTCCTAATTATTTGCTTTATGACTCTTAGAAGTCCCTGCAGTCAAGTCTTACTTTGGTAAGGGTTCTGTTATTTATGAACTGACTTTGTGTAAGAAGTGTATCTACCATTTTGCTTTGGCCACTGAGGTTTTAAACTGAACAGTGTTTCCCAACTGTTTGGTAACACATCTAGTGTTGAAATCCTGTTTCCCCCATTTGTACAGAATCAGAATAGCTTCCTGTTATTATGTGACTTAAAAAGCCCAAGTTTCCCAAGTTGCTTTATAGGCAACTTTAACCTGCTGGCTTGAAATTTATATTGGTTCTGTCACTAGTCTAGTTGCTTTTGTTATGAGTCTTTTAGGTGAATGAGCAGGGTTCTGTAAATTTAATTGCAGCAGATGTTTCTCTGGGTTTTCTCTCTCTCATTTCACTCTGGATTTTAGTTGTTTTTCCTTGGAAAGGTACATGAAAGGGAAATCCTTGTATAGTCAAATGTTTGTTTTACCATCTAAAGCTTGCAAAGGGTCCTTAGCCTAGGCTGATTTCTTCTTGAAGAGCTGTAATTATTCATGGAAAGGGAAAAAAAAGCTTTTGTCACTAATAGGCTTCTTGGTGCTTCTTGTAACAGTCTTTATTATTCCTTTCTACATAATTTTCTATTGATGAGGTGAATAAAGGCTTCCTCTGCTGTTGAGAAAGAAAAGGTAATTGTTCTTTTTTCACATTTACCAATGCTTGTTGCGTTCCTTATGTGTTTAAAGGACAAGGATGCAGAAAATGATGTTATTGATGGCATCACCATGGCAACAGTTCTTTGGAATAACACATTCTGGCATTGTTATTCTGCACACACAAAAAAAAGGGGGACTTTCTTTTAAGCACAAACAGATTGTGCCCCTTTTAAATGCACCCATGAACTTTGCTTTTCTGAAGATTTACAGACTGGTTTGGGGCAGAAAGGATTCTGACATCATTTACCTCTCTGTGTTCATCACATTATGGTGTTAAAAAAAAAAAAACCACTTTGAAAAAGCCAATGGTTTAAAGAGACACAGTATGGGAAGGATACATAAACATTTTTTTGATCAGAAAGACAAAAAATAACTTGAAAGAATTTTGAAATTTATGAGCTCCAGGACCAGACTCACTAAATAATCAATCAAGAAACAGAGGAGACTGGAGGAGCCGAACACTCTCAGCTTATTAAAGTAGTTATTTAGTTATGACAATACTCCAGATAACATTGCTTTTACCCCAGACACTACACACATCTTTACACATTTTGATAGGAAATCATATTGCTTTCTCACAGGGCAGTTGGCAAACATGTATCTTGGCTTTCATATTCAGTCTTTCATCGTCCTCAGGTGTGTAAAATCCTGCTATATTAGCATTTAGACACAGTAGGATTTTCTAAAGCATAGTATAATTTTATTCTTTCTGACTCCACTGCAGTTCTAGAAGGGATTACTTTATTTCTCAGAGACTCATCAGTGACATATATCTGTGTTTTTGTAAGAAAAAGGAGAAGGGAATGTATCAAACGTCGGAATATTTGAAATCCATTCTGCTCTCTGTGGTGCTTTTTCTGGCTCCAAGTGCACACCTTCCTGTTAGACTTCCCCAAGGGACAAACTATCTCCTGCAGGCCAATGGTGCATGGAAGTGAGCTGTACAAACCCTGGGTCTTGGACACTTTGCACTCAAAATGAACTTGTGTTGTGTGTAAATGTACCACTTAAATCTACCCACAGGCTGATTTTTGACAGGAACTGTAATTGACTCTCTGGCTCCAAATTCACTGTTGAAGTTTTGATTCTAGGTTGTATGTGACTTTTCTGGAAGTCACCACAGCTGGTAGAAATCAGCTGTTTGGTTGTTGGACTATAACTTTGACCACTGGATTTTCCTGCTCTCAACATCTTGGTGAAAATGTGAAACTCTGGGGACTATAGCAGGGCTGCATATGGATGCTGCTTCACATTCAGCTTTCCACAGCTGAAGTGACTCCCAAAAAACTGAACAGGAAGCTGGAAATTCCATTGCGTTGTCTCTGACAAGTGTAACCACCTTAGTGCTACACAGTTCTTTCAGCAAAGGGGAAGTTGAGGAATTCCTTAACATCCCAGTCAGTAGGGTTTTTTTATTTTGTAAGGAACAAGGTGACAGAATGAGCTTTAGATCTTGATCATGTTTAGCCCAACTACAAAACTGATAATCTTGATGTAAGAATATTCTTTAATCTGTGCTCTGTATTTACCTGGAAAATAGAAGAGTAAGCAATCTTCATTCCTTGCACAACATATTTTTGAGTTGAAATAGGTTATATATGCATTAGTACATATAGAATGACATATAATTATGAATATTCATTATATATAAGAATTTCTACATATATATAGTATTACATTCTATTGCAGTACATAATTATGTACTGTAAAATATGTACAATATGTACATCTATTACAGTACATAATAGCTATAGATCCATATACTGTAATGTCATGTATCATTTTGCTAATGATGTGATTTTGAAAGAAGTTGTGAAATTGTCCTGGGAAGAGTTTGGGATGTGAAGGAGTTCCTGCAAAGGACAGTGTTATTGAAATATTTACTGTTATTCCATCTATGTGTTGGAAAAAGTGCCCTAGAAATACTTACCTTTAAAATATTTTATTAGAAGTATTTGTAGAAACCAAGTCTATCTCATGTCAGTTGTGCAGATTGCAGAAGGGAAAAATTGCAAAATTTTTGTTGTTTTCTTTTAACCCTATCCTCCCATTGCTTGCCTTATCTTTACACAAATGGCATTGTAGTGATTTAATTTTTGCTCAGAACTTGTTCAAAACCTTCTCATGAAACAGTAATGAAAAGCATCTTTTCAATTGATTTTTAAATTTATGTTTGTGGAAAGTGTCTACTCTCTGAGATTATTTTAAGTCTTTTTATTGGAGACCTAACAAATTTGTTGCAACTTTATGAGAAGTTTCACTTGGTAGAGGTGATGATTGTTTGATTAAATACTGAATTTTCCTGTGGCCAGGAGGGAAAAAAACATTTTATTGCCATTGTCTGATCTTCTGCTTCACAATTTTCCCATTTTATAAACAGGTACTAAGAAAGAGACTCTAGAAAAGAGTGAGACAAGTTTTCCTAACTTTAGTTAGGAAGACCTCATATGAATATTTAAAAAAACCCTGCAAGTTTCTTGTTCTTGTGCCAGCTCAGGATTTCTTTGTTTCCTCAGTCCTGCTGTTGTGAGTGAGTGTTTGAGATCCCAGAGTGGGCTGAGGTGTGGTGGGGTGATTGTTCCTCCACCCCTGCCCAGCAGAAAGTGTTTGAGCTTCTGGTGATGCTGTCCTTTCCTGGCTCTGCTGTAGGACCACAGCCCTGGTGCTCAGGATGGCCAAACTACTCCAGGTTTATTTGCTCCCACCAAGGCACAAGATGCAGGAAGATACAAGATACAAGTGGTGAAGACTCAGATGCAAAGTGCATTTCTCTCCTCTGCCTCCTGCATGGCCTTTTCTCCCCTCAGGGTCACCTCCCTCTGCCAAGGGACATCATGTGGCAGCAACGCCCTGAAAATCTCCCTTTTCTTTTGCTTTGCCTTACTCTTTAAGGAATTTGTATTTAGACATGAAGCTAAGTTAAAAGCAGGTTGTAATGCTGGCTGTGTTTTGTTTCTCTTGCCTTTTTCTTCCCTTGCCATTTATTCCCCTTTAACTTCAGGTGCCAAGTCTATACTGGCAGAGATTCACAGCTGGTTCTGCCAGAGCAGCAGTGGCACACTGGTTCTGGGCTAGCTTGCAGAATGATTCTTTTTTTTAGATAATCCATATCTGTGTGTGTGAAGGTAACAGAGACTATTGGAGAGTTTCAGCAAGCCTCAGCTTCCCTTGCTAGTTCTGCAATGTGGAAAGCAAAATGGGATTGCAGACCTTCTTCCATGTGTTCACCAAACAGCCATCATGCAGTCACAAGTTGGTCACAACCAGCATGGGATGGATTTGAGCCAGTCGTTATTCTCTTTGTGGTCCTATGGGAATTGATGACTTTTCCTGGAAATTCTGGAATCTGTTTCCTTTCCTTACTTCCATGCTTTCTCTGTTATACTTAGTCCATTCATTCTCATCATTCTCCTGAAACCACAGCACCTTTGCAGAGCTGCAAATCTGTGCTCTTACTGCTGAAAGAATGAAGTTATATTTGAGAAATGCCCATTTCTAAATCTGAAGACAAAAACCCTCTCCATGTGGTTTCCTGGCTGCTATTCAGAGCAGGAACATCTTGTCAGAGATCAGACTGCAAGTCTGCCTTCTGAAGATGCTGGCCCTAAGCACGTTTCAGATCCAAACTGAAAAGACATGTAATTGCTAAACAAACTTGAATTTGTTTATTTTATAATATACCAGCAGCTGTTTTCTTGTACTATGTCCAAGATTTCTCCACACAACCTACTTAATAGTGTAGAATTCTGTTTCCTTGGGTCAGTTTCCCTGCTTTATTTGTTTTCTTTCCAGCCTCTGTTGGGGTGAGTTGTAGTCACTGAAACAACCATTTTTTCCTAAAACTTTAGGCAGAACCAAGTAACTTATTTCAGGAATGATGATGGGAAGAAAATGTTGTGTTCATTCAGTTAACTGTATGAAAAACATTAGGTGTTGATATAGATGATTGCATTTCCAGCCTGTCGAGTGTGGAATTTCTCACTTAGCTGCAAAGGTCTGATCCCAGGTGGATGCTTTGTACCTGTGGCATTGTGATCAGCTGAGGAAGGGCTCCTGCCTCAGCCAATTAGTTTCATCCTCCACTTTCCTGTTGAAGAGAGCAAATCTTGGTGGGGGTTTTGATCCTCAAGGGAGGACATTCTCTTTTGAGATGAAACATCTTGCTTGTCTCACTGGGGAGCAGAGGTCACCCAGACATTCCTCACATCCCAGAACCAGGTTCTTTTCAGGGAGCCAGAAGTGTTCAGAAGATCTGATGCAACTGTGCAGAATAAAGGTCAGATCCAGTCTGCTGGAAAGCAGTCCTTTGGCTTTAATGATCCTAAGACCTGACCATATGTATTTGTTGGCTCTAGTTGGGTTGTTTAGCCAAATGCTGATTTTCCTCACCCTTGAGATGCACACGAGATCCTGGAGTTAGAAGGCAAAGGCAGGAGCACTCCCAGGTGTAGATGGGGAGCTGCTTTCCACAAGCCAGACAAAAAGTTAACAGTCTGTTTCTGTGTGACAGAAACCTACTTGCATAATGTGCCATTTGGCTTAGAACAGCCATCTCACATTTTCACTAACATCATGTTCCTGTCTCCATCAGAAACTTGGTGTCTTTTGGTTGGCTTGCATTCCTCACAAAGTAAGAACTCTGTGAGAGGAATTGTCTTTGTCAGTTTTCTAAACTGCCTGGTCGTTGACCAGTGTGTTTTATTGTAGCACTGTAGTTTCTTACACAATTTTTAAAAAGAGGACAAAAAAGAAATTCATACGATGCTAATAGCTTAGAAAACAAGCAAAATGAGAATGCTTGTTTCCTCTTGTATTCTTTCCTCTCTCTGCTGCTGAAGATATATCATATATAAGGTGCAACTTAGTAAGAGATCTCACTGTGTACCTTGTGTTAAAATCAACTTAGCAACAAAAAAAGGAATGTGATTATGTAGTTTTCAAGATTGAGTGTAAACGATGCAGATGCTACTGGGCATGTCAGTGTGTATGCATGGGTTAAATTCAATATTTTCTGTATCTTCTTGGCACATTCAAGCACATGTGATCTGACAATATTCTGAAAGTTTTTCATGCAGTTTAAAGTAGTCTTTTTCAGATCTTGTTTGGAATCAGCCTGTTTATTTGAAAGTTATAAAAATAACTTATAGCAGTATAAATAGAGAGTAAGTGAAATCATGGCAACATAGAGAGGATAATCTAAGCATATATGATGAGCCACACGGTAAAATAATTGCTAAAAGTCTTAATTAAGATGAGAACAGACAGTGTTAATGAGAAATAAAGGCTGATCCGTGCTTTAGTTGTCGCAGTCAGCCTGATTTAAGCACTTTCAGGGCCATTGAGCTGAAAACATTTTTAGAGCATAATACAATGGAGAGGCCATTATATCAGACTGAACATTTTGCAGAGCAGCACTATTAAGAGATTTCTGATAACTAGATGGCAGACTGGATTAATGTAGTAGACTCACATCCAAATCTCTCCTAGGCCAGGAACAAAAATGAGTGGATTGTGGGTATACATAACAGTGGCTGTCACTCTTCCATGAACAATCTTTTGTAACAGAAAAAAATCCAGGAAAGCAATAGAAGAGAGTTTCTCAAGTCATATCTAAAATGCTGAGAGAGGATTTATTTTAATTAGATCAATGTTTTCCTTTCTTAAGTGACGCTTCCCTTCCTGTTTATATTTTCCATTGGATTTTGTTTTGCTGTCTGTAAGGTGAATTTGCTGAGAATGTGTCTGTCTTTCAGAAGTTGATTTGACTGCCTGCCAGCACTGCTGAAGAGACATGCACCCATTCTTGTGCTGGCTTTAGAGATTACCTAAAGTAGCAGCATTTGGGATTAAGACACTGCTTGTATTAACAGTTAATATGTAAAACCTAGAATATTTCAACACTGGACATTTTAGTGTCATGCTGATAAAGTAAGGAGTGAGTGTGTGTGTGTGTGTCTGTGTGTGTGCAGACTTCTCTCTTATCAACTCTTAGTCTTTCCCTTCATTTGGGAACCATGATTTTGCACTTGACTCACAGTCCCATCAGTTCTAGAAGCTGGGACACACCAAGCACTGCAAAAAATCAAGGAGAGTTGGGAACAGCTCCTTGTGTTCTGAACCAGAGTGAGGAAGATGTGCAAACAACGGGGGGGGGTCACAAGTTCTGTAAATAATTCTGTAAATAATTCTGTAAATTCCTTCTGGTGAAGGCTTGGATGGAAGATCCATTGTCTGGTACTTTGCCCAGGCTGTGTGACACACTGAGGTAAAACTGCAGTGGGCATAATTCTGTACTGACTTGGGAGAGGCCTGGAATAGTTCCATGGGGTTCTCCCTCTCAGTCCTGTTTCTGCACTGCATTAGTCAGCTCATGCACTGTCAGAGGCACAGGGCACCTCTTGGTGCCAGGACCCATCTGCTGAGTTGATAGTGGTAAGGGAAAAACTTCAAACACATAAATGGGCAGCAGAATCCCATGCAATTTTTCCATTATAATGATTTTTTATTATAATTATTTGAATGAGTTTTCCACCCCTTTGTGCAAATAAAGGAAGTTTGGCTTTGATTGTGGCAGTGGGGCTGGAGCACACTGCCCACCTTCCCCTTGTCCTGGGGCTGAGCAGCAAGGCAGACACTGAGAGGCTTAAATTCCCCCTTCAACATCAAGAAAAGTTTTCCCATGCTGTTATTCACACTCTCTGCCCCTTATGGAAAAATCATGGTGCATTAGGTGGCTGCTAAACATTAACTAAAATATTGCAAAGCTTTCTTTCTCAGGGGGCAATATTAGGGAGAAATGATAACTCAAACATCTTACTGCTCCTGTGGCAGCAGTGTGGACTCATCAGAGCAGTTCTTCACTACCAGCAGTGCACCTTCTTCCAATATAGGAAAATACTAGAGGTGGTTTATGTATTTCTAGTTGATTTTAAAGTTTGGACTAAATCCTGCTTGAGAGAATGCTGAACAAAGTCATTTTAGGAGTATTTTTCTCTGCTATTTACATGCATTTGTATGGAAACCAAGATTAGTACTAAAAAAATTGTTGTGTTTTTAGTGTTACTTATGTGCTGTATCATTTAAGATTCAATATTGCCTGAAAAATCAGCTTGCAAAAAAAGTAAAGTTTATTAACGGTGATTCATAAATTATTTGTCTGTGTAGATTGATACAAAAGACATCTGGATAAATAGTGAATCTGAAAAATCTAAATCTAAATGCTAATCTGAAAAAATATGGTTTTGAATTATTAAAGTTACTTGCAAATTAACACGGTTTTGTGTTAGATTGCATCTTTAGCAAAGTAAAATATTAGCTTGCTGCATTCTTATTTCACTGATTTTTTCAGGCTAAAAAGATTTTGTTTAGGAATTTTTTTGTAATTTAATTTATAGGGATTTTGAAAAATACTGAAATAAAAATGAGAATTTTTTTTTTGTGCATGAGCTCCTGCTCTTGACTGAAAAATAGTTGTCTTTCATTTCACCAGAAAAAAAGTGTCTTTTCTAAAATAATGATTTTTAGGCCTAGGAGATTTCTATGGTGTTCTCCAGCTGAACATGGAACTTAAATAGTTTTTAGACAACTCTGATTAATACAATAGCTAGCATAATTAATACAGTAACTAAAATATTGTGGTCTTACACACAAATACAATCACTTTTGTTTCTAAATGTAATGATTTTGATCTTCGTTTTTTTAGCAGCGCCCGGTTTTTGTATTCCCATAAAAGCAGTATCTGCAAGTAAACACTGAAAAATCACTTGCTTGATTACACTTGTGGGCCATTAAATATCTGCTTTCATCTCTGTAATTCCTCTCTTCTCAGAGCTGGGCAGTGGGGCTCAATCAGCCATGTGTTATCTTTCCCAGATCCCTTTCGGAGCATAGCGCAGTGCACAGGAATGCAGTTTGTCAAACACATTGTGTCTGAAATCCTTTGTTGGGAGAAGTGGAGAGAAAGAGATTATAAAATGCCTCAAACCCTTCACTAAGGCCATTCCCAGGTTTCTTGTATCTGTTGAGCCCAACAAAGCGTTCATACCTCGCTTTGATGTGTAGGATGGGATATTACAGCATGTAGTGTGTTTTGGATCTCACAGCAGCATCTGCTGCCCAGGCTGCAGTTTACAAAGAAAAACTTACTTGGTTGTAGCAACTTACTTTGTTTTGGCAAGTTTTTAGGCTCAAGGACAGCACAGAGGGGAATTTAGAAGAAATAAATACATCTGTTGTCTATAATATTAGTTTTCGTAAGTGGTGAGATTTAAGACCCGGTGTGTTTTGTAGGAGAGGTGAACAAAAATATCCAATCAGACTGGTGATGTGTGTTTTTCATTACACTGCTAATACATACCTCTCAGAGGTAAAGCTGAGCAGTGTGAGTAACTTCTTGAAGCTGTTAACTTCTGTCACCCCGAGGCAATCTGTGGCTGGCTTTCTGTAGCGTTTCCTCCTCAAATTCTAGACACAAAAATATTTACTTGCAATACACTGGCACTGTAGGTTTAAGTTGAGCATTTTGCTCTGGAGTAGTTTTGAGAAATTAGTCTAGAATAGGAGCAGACACATTGTAAATTGCCAAATGAGTTGCAGAGTCCACCCTGATGTCTCTTACAGCAGTTTTCAGCGCAGCAAGCTGAGTTACAATGTGAATTCTCTGCCTGTGTATTCTGAGAGAATTTGTCTCTCCTTTACAGGTCAGATATCCAAGGGGAAGTCTGGGAAGGCTTTGTAATGCAAATCTAGCTAGCCTTCGTTCACACAAGGAATGTTAGATGCTGACCCATAAGAACTGAGTTCAAGATTTCTGTGAATATGTGGGATTTGAATTAACACAGTAATGAAAGGCTCTAAGAGTATAAGGTGTATTCAGTGTCCAAATCACTGACATGGTTTAGAAAGCTAAATTTGTCTCTGTGATGATTAAAAGAAAGCTGGTTGATACTTTTCTTTGGCATAAACATTAGCAGGAATCCACCCATGGCACTTGGATGTTTGTTGAGCAGCTGGTGTGTTTTGTTTAATAAAGTCAAAGAGAAAAGTGGTAGTAGGTTTGTTGGAGATGTGCTGTGTTTATGGCAGATGACAGAGAATTGAGATGTAAAACAAATAGCAAAGAAACAGATCCAAGCAAGAATGCTTGGTTGTATTATTTGGCAGATTTTGTGTGTTAGAAAATATAAAGCACATTAACAGGCATATAAAAATGCAGCAGACAGTAACAGCCACTCAATTTATACAAGAAAAAAACAACAGTGAGATAACTTATTCAGCTCTGTGGGACAGACAACTTCCTGGACTATCCTTTAAATCCCTGATATTTTCATGAAAGATTAGAATATAGATACAGAATAGAGAAATCCCAAGTTTCTACAGGAAACAGAGACACACAGTAGTGCTTATATTTGCCTCAGGCCATGTTTGTTTTTTATTACACTGTTTTGTTGACTATCTCTTTTCAACTCTGTTCTTTTGTCTTCTGGAACACGGTCCAGATGAAAAATAAAAGCTACAGATAAAATTATTGGAGGACTGGATGTGCATAATTATTTTGTAATTTTATTTTAATGCTAATATTTTCTATTTTTCTTTCCTTTTCCACAGAGGGTATGAACTGTATGAACAAAGATCATGGGTGTGCACACATCTGCCGAGAGACACCCAAAGGTGGGGTTGCCTGTGAATGTAGACCTGGCTTTGAACTTGCCAAAAACCAGAAGGACTGCAAATGTAGGTAGATGAAGATTAAATTTCCAATGCCCCAAAATGTCTTGTTTTCTTCATTGTTGTTATGTTCCAGAAGATGTTAATTGTTTTTGGCCAAAAGTGATTTGCAGTTTTAGTAATGAGGGTTTTTTGCTGTAGAAGATGCATATGGGGATGGATAAGAGGGATTGAATTATAGAGTGTTGGCAGTTATAAAAATAATAACTTTTCTACCTTCCTATGAATGCAGAAAAGTGAGGGATCAGATTAATTGAGACTTTCCTTGTATAGCAATACAAATAAAGCATAGTGGATTCTGGCTTGCAATATTTTGAAGTTCCACAAAGGTGGATGCATCAATGAAATTAATCCTAAGGATGCAGATACTCATTAGCCCACAAAATTAGAAAGTGTTCTGTACAGGTTCAAATAATTGACCTCAGTATCATCATCTGAAAGCTTCAGAACATTTTTCTGATGGCTCCAGTGTGTCTTAAATGTGGGTCCAATAGCTTGCATTCCTACTTGCTAGCTTTGAGAGAGGCAAAAAAAGTGCAGTGAAACAACATAAAATGTTTGCTGCTTTGCACAGGGCCAGTATTTTTGTGACAGTCTTTCTTACACTTCAGGTTTTTTTCTTTCTGAGATCTCCACTATGTAAACACACATTGATGATATTAGTTCCCAAGTACAAAGTCAAAAAGAATCACTTTTGAATGTCATAAAGAAATGTCACAGAGTATTGTACAGCCTGAGTTCTCCTTAATATTAGGAGGCTGCACAGGGCCAAAGGCCAAAGCACAGAGAAAAATGCCTTTATGGTAATTTTCATTGTCAATGTTTATTAGAAGTGAATATTGTGTGTTGTTAATTGGAGTGCAGCATCAGCTACATTGGTGAAGTGTGGGAGGATGTTTACTTATGTTGTTATTATTTGTTTCCTCAAATTCTTATATTCTTTGAGACTTTCACTAATAGATGGTGGCAGGAGGATTAGAGCCTTTTCTGGAACATTATTTCTAAATGTCTCAGGGTTTAATAGAGTAAAAACTTCAATTTATTCTGTGCCCTCTGCTGTTTAAATTGTAGTTGGAAGTATAATGAACTTTAGGTGACAGACTTCTAAGAAAGGACATTGAGTTTTCCAAGGCTGCAGAGCTTAATTTGAAGCACACAAGCCTCTAAATCCACAGCACATTCTTGCAAATATGATCCAGAGTCTTATTTGAAATAATTACTTCTAGTCCTTCCAAATGCACAGAAGTATAGAGGTGTAGCCTGGGACAAAATGTGAGATTACAGTAGGCTATTTATAGAAGCCTAATTCTGAAACCAAATCTCAACTTTTAAAAAAAAATCTTTTGACACCTAACCATTTCAGTGGAATTGGGTTAAATCCTGACCTGCAGTTTTGCAACTACTCAGTGCAGCTGTGTTGAAGAGTTGGACTGGGGCTGTAGCCCTGTTTAGCAGGGACTGGTAGGGGCTGATACACCCTTGTAAAACCCTGTATTCCTCTGAGTTATGCTGGTTTATCATGGTCCTCCAGAGTCCATGCCTTTCAGGGTTTGTCAGAGCTTGCTGCTCTGGTTTTTTTATGAGAACAAGTGACAGAAAACATAGTACCTCTTAGTACACCTAGTACCTCTCTGGGTGAATTTTTATCAGCCAGTTTGCAATTCAATCAGACCACTGGGAGAGGTTTTCAAATGTATTGGCCCAAGGCCTTTACAATTCAAGTCTTCCTCAAAGGAAGGTGTTAAAATAAGTTAGAAAGCAGAAATACTTGGAGGAAGGCTCCATGCTTTTTGTGCATGCATCACATGGTTGTCATTACATACTAGTTACATAATCACATCCCATCATATCATTTACCTTCCCATGCTGGTAAAGCAGTCACTCTTGCTTCACTCAGTGTCCATGATGGTCAGTGCTCATTGAACAGGCTTGTGTTCAGTAGCTTCCTCTCCACAATTTTGTCTCATGCTTTTCCTGCTGCACAGTATTTAAACCCTATTATGAACATAAAATTTTTCATTCCCTTGTGGATTTTCCCATGATACTCATTACTGTAATATCAAAGTGCTTTGTAGGCATTTGTAATGTATTTTCAAAATACTCTTCTCAAGTTAAAAAATAGTGCTTTGACCATCTTACAAAAGAGAAATGAATAAAAATATATTAAAGTAATTTAGTAGTGATAGGTGATTAACAAGAGCCACACAGAACCCAGCTAAACATTTACAGCACATTAATATGACCCAAGCCAAACTCCTGATGGCTCCAGCTGTAGTTGCAAATGCCACAGAGAAAGGACTATAATATCAATAACCTGCAATAGAAGAGATGCAAGTGACCTGCCAAGCTCTAAGCAGGAATTCCACAGTGAAGGCAGAAACAGGTTAGAGTTTTTAGGGCTCTTTTTACTGTCTGAACAAGATTGTTCTCTCCTGACAGTCCATTCCTGGTTTGCTACTCACTCTGCAGCACATGAGAAAAGATTCCCAGCCCTGACTTTTCCCCAGCTTCACTAGGCACTAAATGAGACACAAGCATTTTCTACATTTGTCACTTAGGAGAGTTATCATGACACACCAGGTCTATGTATAAGATTTATATAATAAATATAAGATATATTTTGTAGCTTTTGAGTGCTTAAGGTTGCACCCTTAATGGTTTCTTAGTGTAAATTTTTAGTATGTGATTTCTAGTTGCCCAGCATGTTAAGAAAACACTGAAATGTTGAGGCTGAAAGGGACATCAAGAGCCATCTAGAAATCCACCAGGCAGAATCACACAGATCCATACATGATGCCTCAGATAAGCTGCATCCTTTAGATCTAAAGCATCAGTAAACTTCAGCTTCTGGGAGTTTACTGCTACTCCTGTAAACTACTTTAATGGCCCAGAAGAAGCTTATACTTTGTCAGAAATTTTCACAGATACTTGCAGAAAGCAGAAAGAAGATACTTCAGAGCTGTCAATTTGGCTCTAGATTATGTTGGAAAAAAATGGGAATTTATCTCTTCTTTCTACATCTGTATCCATGGTAGATACTAAGATCCTGCTCCTGGGCATGATTGCATTAGAAATTATTGATAAAATGAAGATTTTTTTTTTTCCCCAAATATGAACAAACCAAGACATTCTATGTTCCTCTCTTTCTTAGCTGGAAGCTTAAAAATAAGAGGAAATCTAAAGCAGATTCACATACCTGCAAGTTGCAACCTCAAAGCTTTATAAACAAGTAAAAGCTGAATCTTTTAATGAAAAATGCTGGGTAACCCTACCTGCAGCTGTTTATATCTGCCTCCTTTGAAAATAATGATTTAAGTGAGCAGAAAGGCTAGTACAAAGTAATTCTAAAAATCCTAAATTATTTTCACTAAATGCCAACCTCCCTATGCTAAGTGGCAGCTTTTCAGCTCCTGCTGACAGTGTCCTCATGCACCTGTTTCTATCAGTACAAAGATCTCCAGATTGTTAAAAATGTAAAGCCATACTAGAATAAATCATGTAGGCAATGTTGCATGCACAGCTTTATCACACAGAGATGCCCATATATTTATGTAAATTAGGCATTTAATGGCCAATTTAGTTAAGAAACAGTGCAGTTTTCAAGTTACCTGGAGTGACAACATGCTCATTTGAAAAGTCCATTCTACAAAAAAGGAGTATCTGTCTTGTGACAAATTCTGTGGCATCTGAGCCATGGTATATATTTCAGTCCACATATGAACAGGATCAGGACACTGTTGTCTTGGGAAATTTTTTAGATTACCAAGTAATAAATGCTAGATTAACTATTTGGCCATATGCTTTCAAGTACTTCTTGTCATGGCCATGTAAGATGGAGGAAACCAGAGAGAGGGTTCTGTGAAACTTCAGAGAAGCACTGAAAACAGGATTTAGGCTATAGAGTGAGGCTGGATTCTGATATTTTCTGTCTTCTGAGGAGTTTAGCATGGAGTATTACTATCAATACTTAGTGGCATGTGTACATTAAAATCTTTCTTGTTCTTTAAGATGCCACTTCTCTTTCAGACAGTTGTTTCTCGTTTTTCATGATCAAAATGTCATTTCTAGACTAGTCCATATATTTCTCTGGGTGCAAGCACTGGCCTGTTTAGCTCAGCCCAGTCAAACTGAATAGATGCTGCTGGTTCCAGTGTGGGCAGGTGGACAGGTAGGGCTTCATGCCACCTCCCAGGGCCAGAAAAGGGTCTGGCCAGCCCTGAGCATTGTAATCATTGAAAAGAATGAATCTGGTTTGAAGGCACTTTGAAGCCTCAGTGTCAGCCCTGAAGCTCTTTATCCATGAGGAAGAGTGTTGGGAGAGCAGCCTGATGATTTTGCTGCCAGCACTGGACGTGTCCCACAAGGCTGGGTGTCATTGTAGGGCTTCTCTGCTCTTGTACAGGGCATTTCTCCCACTAAGGAAAGAGCCCAGCATTTTGACTGCACTTAAGACACATGCAAATGCTGAAGCACTGTCAAAAGATGGTGTTGCTCTGGTTTTAAATCTGCCATGTGGGGATAAATATGTCTGAGTTCTAACAGATGTGTGAATATTCTCCTTTGGTTCAAAAAACCCAATAACTCACTGTTTTCCATCCCTTTCATTTTAACATGATTTATGATACTTTAAGGTGATTTGTGTATGTTGGAATTTGCCATTTTGCCTCTGTGTGCCTCTTTAATATCACAGATTCTGAATGAGCACCCAGTTGTTTGCATAGCTGCAGAGTCCAAATGTATCAGGAATAGTTTTTAATGCTTCGTGAATTCTCATTGATGTTGCTTTAATTCTTTCTGACAAAAATGGAGTAGATCTGGATGTCTATTTGCTTTTAAATAATTATGATTTTCTTCCTCTAAGCAAGAGAAATTTCTCACTGTGTCACTGCCACAGAATGAGGGCTGGAAGAAAATTGAAGTGACATATTTTACAATTGGATTTTGTACCAATTTCACCTGTAGAGCTGTCAAAATGGTGGCTCAAGTTACTTAAAATAAATAAATAAATCGTAGTCTAGACAGAAATTCAAATCCTTCAAAAACATGACTTACTAATGTTTCTCAGAGACAGGAAAAGGAACTGACCTACATGTGCATTCATGGAGTGGGTAGAACTTTAATATGCAGGGAAGCTGTAAAAGTGTGTGATTCTGCAGGATTTGCCATAAATGCCATCAGCCTAGTACAATTTTTTTCATAGACAAATATAGTAAGGAAAAGTTGCTCGTATTACGTGGGTCAGAGCAAGCATGTTAAGATATTTTCATCTCTGCCAGCAGAGGTTTTCAGCAAGGAATGCCAAAAATAACCACTGCAGTCACATTTTTTAAATACACACTTTGTTGCTGATTGCACTTTAAAATCCTCAATAAAAATACTGTTGGCTAGAAATGTATTTAAACATCTGGCATAAACAACACCTTAAAGTTAATTTGTGATGGCACTGCAGTCTTACAAGGACAGAAACTCCACATAGTCCTAGAGGCATATAGGGTCAAGTAATAAGCATGTCTTAATTGGAGAGGTGGGAACTTTAAGAATAGAGAATTAACATAGAATTTTGTTTGTTCTGCATCAAGAATGAAAACCCAAATGTTACTGTGTATTGAAGGGAAAGAAATGTTGCTTCCTTTGGATGCAAAGCAGACTGATTTTCTTCAGCTATTTTTTAACAAAAAAAAAACCAAAACAAACTATTAGGTAAGCTGTAAAATTGGAGAAGGAGAAAGAATGCTGAGGGTGGCTGTTGCTTAGGGGGTTTTGTAGTGTAATTTCCTTGCAAGTTTAGGGTTCTTACGATTTGGGGTGTGTTCCCTCCCCTGTCTGGTTGGACTGAACCCACAATTTCCATTTTGCAGTCTAGTGCACAAAGAGAACATGGATCAGGCAGGTCTCCCCATCTTTCTCACTGCCAGGCTTTCCAGTTGGATAGAATAGTGATATTCCTGGAGAGTGAGGTGGGAATCCAGGCAGTCTCCCTTCTCAGAGATTTGCCTCCAGGCTCCAAGGCTGTTCCCTCTCTATCCTGAACAGCACAAGGGTTTTTATCCCAAATGTACAGTGGGATAGGACCAAGGATGCTTGCACCTGTGGTGGCCTCAGGTCTACTCACTTGAGAGGTGGACAATTCCTATTGTGATCTTTGCCAGAATTCAGGAGCTGAAGTTGTAAACTTGTGGTTCCCATACTGGCAGGAGGTTTTAATGGGAATTCTGTTGGGTATGCTGTGGTGGGTCTCCCTCAGTAGCTTTTTTTAGAACTGTTCCATTTTAAGCTAAATACTTCAGTGATTACTGAGAGTGGCAAGGGTGCTCAGCACTGAGGAACTCATACTAGAGATGGGATATTTCATTTCCAGTTACTGTGATGGAAAATTCCAGTCTACTCCATTTTCAGGAGCTAGAATTAAAGCAGGGTCACTGAGTTCAGTGGGGAAATATATGAACTTAGTCCTCTTGCATTAGATACAACCTCAGATTTTAATTAGCTACAGGATTTTCAAATCCTATTAATCATTCTCTTGGTTTTACTGTATATTGCAACTTGGTACCCTTCCTCTTTTATAAATTCTTATCTAGAAGGAAAATTCTGCAAAGACCAATGTGAGAAAGCTCCTTCTGATTACTGGGAGTCAGTATTTAAATAAATGTAGTCTGCATTTAAATTACCGTAACATTTCAAAACATTTAAGTCCTCTGAAATTATAAATACATAACTAAATAATGGCATATTGCATTTCCCCCATATTTGCCACTATGTATTTACCAGTAAATAATCTAGTCCAAATAAAGACAGTAAATTGAATTCAGAAATCAGTCAGATCAGAGCTGTTATTCACCATCAAGGTATGCAGCTGCAAAGGATGAATTAACACAGGGGCAAGTGAAAGGCTTTATTAAATAGTGCTAGCCAGCTTAATATTTTAAATCTGGTTTGTCTTAGCTGGCAGAAATTAAATCCATTGTGTGACAAAGGTAATTAATTGAATCTGATCTGTTAATTCACGTAACCTTCAAAACTCTACCTACTCTCATGAAGAATGTTTTCTTTAATGTATGCTTAGTACTTTTTCACCAGAGTACATTTGAATTGCTAAAAGCTGTTCTTCACTGTGTTCCTGGAAGTGAAAATAGCATCTCCAGTGCTTCCTTCCTGGCTGAGGCCAGCACATGGCATAGCCATAAGAACTGTGTATTTTTTGTTGCAAAGAAAGAAAAACAAAACCAAACAAAACAAGCATTTCTTGTTTTATTTTTAAACTTGTTGCTTTAGGAGGGCAGCACTTTATATAGTGGATTTGAAGACTTTTGTGGTTCTGTTCTTGCTGCTTGGTCTGTTCTTCCTCTACTGAGAGAATGAAGGGGCAACAAAAGACAGATGATGTCTGTGAACCTGGAACTGTGCATTTGTATTGGTAGACTGTTAATTTCATCATGGATATGAAGCATGTAGCTCTTAGGAAGACATGGAATTGGCTGAAGGTCACACTAAAATTATTAATACAAATAGAATGGGGAAAATGCTTTTATTTTTCTTTTTCACTGTATGGATTGAGGCTAGGGCATGAGGGAGGGGGCAGAAGGAAGAAATACAAATAATTGTGAGTACAAATGTTATGTTGCCTTATGTCTTGGTATGTTGCTGCTCTTCTGTGTTCTGAAAGGCTCTCCAGACTAATTGGTTTCATTGTCATTTTATTTGTATATACATATATACACATTCATTTGGGGCTTAACTAGTAACCTGTAACTATGGGAATGGAGGCTGCCAACACACCTGTGATGACACAGATACTGGTCCTGTGTGTGGCTGTCATCAGAAGTATGCCCTGCACTCAGATGGCCGAACCTGCATTGGTGAGTACTTCTCTGCAGCACATTTGATTTTGGGTTGCTCAGAATTTCCGTGCCTGGGTTTGTGAGTGTGTGTGTGTGTGTCCCACAGAAGGTGTTCCAGCAGCTCCTGGCTCAGCCAGGCACACACAGAAGTGTTTGTGAGTGTTCTGTCCAGATGTTTGTTGGTGAAATATCCCTTTGTTACCCGCTTGTAGCTTTTGTTTCTGTTCGTAACTATTTTTGAATTAAGTGGCGCAGAACGTTCATCATTTTGGATGAAAGTTCCGCTCTTCAGTTCACTTCCTTGCTCGAGCAAGGTTAGAAAAATTACCTCCCTTTCTGAGTTGTTACCAGGGAAAAGGAGTCATCATTATGTGCTTTATTCCCTGGTGTGTGTTCCATGGTTCTGAAGACTATAACACTTGTAGTGCCTAAGCTTTCATTCAGAATATCAGGAAAAAGCTGGTCAAGACATGGAGCATCTTGGCAGATGCTTTGCAAACATTTATGATTTAAAGTTATAATTTGTTTAACACCATTTCTTTCCACTCCACTTAAAAAAAAGAAAAAGTGCATTTTTGCATAGAGCAAGTTAACATTTGAAAATTCTCACTCACAGATCAGAACCTGAAATCCATTATGGTTTTCATTGGCATTGCGGACATGTTGACTTTTTTGTTTGTACAATTTCAAGTTCTTACAAATTCCTAGTCATTTCCTGAGGTTAAAAAAAACACGGACACATATTTATCATATTTTCTCTCCTCTACTGCAAGACAGAGCATTTGAAACCTATGGAAATCTGTCAGTTCCCTTTAGCCAGTCTGTTCTGGTCAGATCCATGGCATAAAGCTCTGTGGCTGCCCAGAGCCTCGCTCACTTCTGAGGGGTTTAATTGCACAAATTGTGGGCAGGGTGAGGTTTATGCTGGCAGAGGTAAAGCTGGAGGGGGCTCAGAGCTGGGCTCTGCCTTTTTGTCTGCACAAGGTGTGCAGGGTATCTCTCAGTGAGTGCCTCTGATAATGCAGAGGGCTCCATCCTACAACCCCTGTCCTGTGGCAGTTCCAGATGGGGAGAACTTGCAAGGGTGAGAGCTTTGAGAGCAGGTTTTGTTGAATGGATAATTGATCTTCTATTTATTATTGTTCACTAATACCCTTGGATTAATGTTTTATTTTGTCCAGCATGTAAAAAAATATTTTAAAAGCTGTGTACATTGCATCTTTTTTTTTTTTTACTTTTTTTCCACATTTTTGTAATGTAATACATACAACTCCGTGTTACATTCCTTGGTCTTGTGATGTAAGTCACATATTACTGCCTGTACTGATTTTCTTCTCTCTAAAATAGTTCTTTCTCTTAGAATACTTCTAATTTTTTAATTTTTTTTTTTTTACATTTATTTATTCCTGCTTTCTGGTGATGGTTCCTGATTGCCTGTCTTGTCTGATAACTGACGTTTATTAATTATTTACAGAGAAAAAAAAAAAAAAAAAAAAACTCAAACAAAAGCCTCTATTGCAGCCTGATCCCATCTAGAACTTGTTAAAAACAAAACAAAACAACTTCTTGTTACCACTCAACCATGTAGAGTTGCCACAAACAAAACCTGCCAGCCTCCTCCTCCTCCTCACTTCAGTGATTCCAGTTTGCTGTCTTCAGTGGTGTATATATTCCAGGCATCACTGCAAGAATGCAAACTTCTGCAATGCCAGATAAATACTTGTTGACCCTTTGTCTAACATATTTTGTCTTCGTTTGCTTGTCTTAACCTTTTATTTTCTTGATGTTTGCTGCATGTGAAAGTCCCCACTTGCATCTTCATTTTTTGTTTTCATAATGAGCATTTCCCTTTTCCTACAAATCATTTTATTTACCCAACTGCTGCTTCTGCATTGCTCTCCTGTATCAGAAATCTTTAATTTTATTTCGCCTACTGATCATCTCTTCCCACACTTGTGACTGTTTCTGTGTATTTCTAATGAAGGATAACCAAAGTCCTCATTATGCTGTATGAAACTCTTACATGTAGGATGTCAGAGACTACCTTGTAAAGTGGCATCACTCTGATGACATCATCCTGCTCACTGCATGCTAATAAAATTACTAAACCCTGTTCTTGCAGCATCTTTCCTAGCGTTGAATGTTTAGCTAGTAGTGTTTCATAGACAAGCAGGCAACCAGCACTGCCCAAATTGATCTTTTTTTGTGTTTGTTTGGTTTGTTGTTTGTTTATTTTTGTTGTTGTTGTTTAATTTGCATGCTGCTGTTCTGTTTCTCAGTGTGTCCATGTGTACAAGGCTATGGTGCATCCGTGCCCATCCATCACCGGACTCTTGTCGCTCTCTCTGTCTCAGTCTTCTCCCTGCCACTTTCAGACCCTGGTGCCCCCCATTAGCCTAGTTTGTCTTTGGTAGTTTGTTTAACTAGCCTTCCTGAATTTTAATTTTCGTCATTAACACCTCTCTGGGGCACCCGTGTTAGCTGTCTTGTTCTCCAGTAGAAATCCAGCTTCCTCTGTGTGATTAATTACTTCTGAGTTGACCATTCTTCCTTCTCACCCTCTTTCTTCCTCCTTTCCCTAAACACCCTTTTAATTTTTTTCCTGGGTTCTCCAAGGGCATTAACTCTCTAACGGGGATTTAGTGCTTTCATGCCTTGCTTCTTGGCTTTGGCTGTGCCATGCCAAGAAACTGTCTTAGGCAGCGGAAAATTGGGCTTGTGATTAACCAACTGCTCCATGTTTGTCCCTTACTTGTGTTTTAGAGAAGGATGAGGCTGCAATTGAGAGTTCTGAGTACAATGCCACGTCAGTAGCTGATGTGGACAAGCGGGTGAAACGGCGGCTACTTATGGGTAACACTTTTCTTCCACTTCCTTTGTTGTGCTCTCACTTTTGTCTGTATGTGTGTGGGGGGGAGGTTCTCTTTTGGTCTCATTTGGTTTTGGTCTCCTTTGGTTTTTGGTTTGGCCTGGTTTTTTTTTTTTTTAACCTGACTTCATCTGTGTGGAAAGGTCACCAATTTTGTTAAGTTCTCATCTGTTGTACAACTTCATTCCTTGTTTTTAAACTTTTTGTTTTCCTAATGCTGCAGCTTTAATGTTCAATTTTCTCTGCATAGAAAGAAGCTTTTGCCATTAACCTTACTTAGCTTGTGCAAGCTACTTTTTACATGTGATTTGTGTGTTTGTGTGTATGTGTTGCTGTAGAATTCCTGAAAAATCTCCTGTTGCAGACCTGCCTATTAACTTAAAAGTGGATGATGATGATGATGATGATAACAATATAAACCAATGTTCTGTTACATCTGTGGTGTTAAATGAACAAGTGTATTTGCCTCATTTAAATTTCCTGCTCTTTTGATTGAAATGTAAACATTATGACTGGAAATTCATTGATTTCCTTTGTGCAGCTATTTTAGTAACCACTGAAAGATCTTTCCTTGGTGACTAGTGAGCTTCTGTACATTCTTCTTTCTGAGGCATGGCTCCTTTCTCTGAGTTGTTGGAAGCTGAGAGTGGAGGAGAGTAGGAAGTGCACTGAACAGTGAAGATAATTCTTTACTTCTGCTCTCAGTTAACCCATTGCACACCCTTATGCTTGCCTCCTTCACTTTACATTTCTGTCTGTTAGTGAGAAGGGCTTTTTGGGACTAGAAAGGGTTGAGTGGCTGGGTCTCTGCCAGACTTTGCATGACATGAAGAGCACAGTGTAGCACAGACTGCTGAATGATGCTTGGAGGTTTTCAGGTGGTTTATTTCTCTGTATTTTCCACTCTGATTCCCTACTCGCCTCACAAAATTATTTCCACTGAGTTTTGAACATAGTGATCATTGGTGAGATGTATCCAATGGACCCACTTTTAAGACAGGGCTTCATCACCACAGAAAAGATTCTGGCAGGACAAAATTCTGCTCTCTTCCCTCAGGGTTGCTATTTCTTTCCTTGAAACCACTGAGTCCTTTGCAGACTGTCCTGCCAGCCTTTGGAAAGCTCAGCTCTGCCTGTGAGCATCCATACCTGTCTGGAGTGACCTCCTTGAGGAGACCAGAGCCTCACTTCAACTCTTTAGTTGATTGGTGGGCTAACAGTTGCAGTAGGTGGAAATGTTGATAAAGTTTCCATATCATTCATATCTTGTCATCCATGACAAAAAAACCCATTTATCCAGAGGCCAGCATGCAGCCACTGTGTAGGAAATGGCATAGTGTTAAGACTCTGTGATGGCATTAGATGACAAGATTGAGGTCAAATCTCTTCCTTCATGTGACAACCTGGGCACATGTTCCTTTATTTTTAGATTATCAGTGATTGTTAATTTCCAGTTAGTTTGCAGACCTTGCAAGTGGCCCATATAGTTTTATTTTTTAATGATACACAATTTCAAATAATTTAACCTAACAAAAGCTATGAGACAGCTCATCTTGCTTTATAAAGTGCTGTTAACACTTTTAGCTATAATTTCAGTAAGATCCATAGTCTCACAAGAAATCAGAAAAATGAATGTGCCAGAGGGTCTCTAGATCAATGAAAAATGCATCCCTCTGGGTCTCAATGGTGAGTTTGCCCAGCCACAAATACTATGTACAGTACTCTCTAGAGGTACTGAGCAACACAGTACACTGTGTTGATGCCTCAGCCTCTGAAAAAAATAAATGTCCAACCTGAAAATAAGCTCACATTGCTTCCAAGAGTCCAGGCAAATAGCATTAAAAAGATTAGTAACAGCCTTCTTAATTACACCAGGTCTGCAAGTTCCAAGCTGAACACAGATGATAGAAATAGGTTTAGGGAGATAGTCTAAAATCCAGTTTGCAAAATACACTGTTGAACTCTTCAGTACCTCCTGTATTAGCAGGTATCAGCTGAGAGTTCCTGGACATGTGTGTTTAAACCACTGATTCCTTAGAAAAACATTAACCAGAGAGGAAAATAAATTTAATTAGTAAGTGAGATCTGAGTGGGTGGCTTAATATTTAGGGACTTTTCTACTTGTTTGTTTCTGCTGATTGCTGATACTCAGAATTTTTTTAAATGCAGTCTTACTCATTTCCATAGTATAGTGACATTTCCATGAAATTCCATATTGTCTTCAGATGTTTTCAAAACAGCTGTTTTAGGAAGTACTGGAAGGCTCCTTAGGAAACTTTTTTCCCAGTTTTTCTAAATGGACTGTGATTTTTGACCCTCCTGCAGGCAGTCTTGGGAGAGTAGGAAAAGTAGACAGCTTTATGTAATTTTAGTATTCTGATGAAAGGTGCTTTCAGTTGCAAGTCCTGAGATGATAATTGCTAGTCCCCTGTCATTTGCTGCATGCTATCAAAATGACTGTGGTCTGTAGAACCCTTAATGCCAGCCAAGGCTCAGGACAAGCTTGACAAGGTTGCTTTAGGGCAGTGTTGCTGTCAGACAAGGCTGCCTGTAGCAGTCATTGTGCTGCACCAGGGCTGGCCCCTCTGTCTCAGACTGGCTCTTACAGGAGCCTGTGTCTGAGTCATGCTGTAGTCCTGTGACTTGTGGCTAAATCTTAAACAGAGAAAATTAGATAAATACACAATTCTCCTTCCTGATAGATACATTCTTATGTAGATCTTGTGAGGCAGATGAGAAACTCATCTTCTCTGATGACCTACGAGAAACTTTCCTTTGCAAAGATGCTTAGGAATTTTCATCCAACTTTTTTGTAATGTTTGGACAGACACTGAGGTCTTCCAGCTGTCACTTATTTCCCTGGATTGGAGAAAAGCACTCGGATTCAGTCAGGGGAGGTGGCACTGCATGGCTCTTGTCTGGTCAGTGGAGGTTCATACAGCTTCTTTCCCTCTTCTTCACTTCCCCTTGGCCTCTGCCATCATGGAGTGGAGGCAGGGCAGCCTTCATTCCTCTCCAGGGGGCTCCTGGAGGCTGCAAACTGGACCTTGAGCCATGAGCATTCTGTGGATGAGGAAGGACTTTGATCCTGCAGAAGTGCACAGCTCCAAAACCAGAGCTGTGCCATCGTCCCTAAAGCACATTCCCTTTGCTGCAGAGCACCTTGCACTTGCTACAAAGCAGAAGGGACAATCAATGTCTTCAGGTCTTCTTAAGCATCTGGTGTGGTTCATCTGGCAGTTAGTTGAGCACAGCCTTCAGCTCTTAAAATTATGTTCAAATCTCTGTTTTGTATGGTATAACAGAATTTTTTCTGAAAATATTTTCTGTGTTTCTTAGAAGCATCACAGAGACCTTCTCCATTTTACTTTACTTTTTTTCCCTTGGGAACCCATTTGCCACAACTGCTTTTTCTGTCCTAGCATCATAGCATGAGTCTGCCCTACCTGGTTAGAGGAGTGGACTGGTGTATTTCACATTATTCTCTGTCTGAATCCAGAATGAGTGTGAATAACAGTACATCTGCCCTGCCTACCTGTATGAGAGCCATTCTAGTATGGGCCTACAACTTTAGAAGCACCAAATTTCCAGTTAACCCTACTAATACATATTTTCAAAATATTTTGTCCAGTGTCACATCTTCAGCAATGGAAGTTGCTTTTATTCATGTTTCCATATCGCTTTTTGCTGTTACAGCCCTGGATAGAATTCATAAATCAAACAGCCCCATCCCAGTCTACAACTGTAGAAATAAATCATCCAGCAGCCTAGCACTTTATCATTAAATAAATTGTAAATAATTGAGTCTTATTTGCTTAACGTTCTCATTGGCCACTGTCTTTCACTTGAAAAGGCTGCAAGGTTTTTATAGAGTAACTGTCTGTTGATATCTTGAAGCTTTCTTTTAGAAACCTTCTTTTAGAACTTGATATTCTAGTCACAGAAATAGAATTCATGGCATCAGTTATGCCATCAGGCTCCCTCATTACCAATTGGTCAAGTGCTTACAAAGAGGTGACAGGCAGCTGGAAACTTCCTCTTTGAGGAACCAGAACTGTAGAACTGCCTGAAATTTAGATTCAAGGAGTCCTCCTCTCCCAGACTGCTCTTTGGCTGCTCTTTACATCAACTCTTTAAACCAAGTAATTTTATGAAGTATTTTTTCTATATTGTCTTTAAAAATGCAGTCACTTGCTACACAGCCATCATCCCAGGCCTTATTAGACTGCAGGAATCTGTAAAGGGTTTTAGCAACACAGACATGATGTTTTGTGCAGGCTGTTTGTTAGAGCCTGTCCTCTGGTCAGCTCTTCTTCAAGAGGCAGACCTGACTCATTCCTCACTGTGTCTCATTTTCCTTCCTCTGCTCGTCAGCAGTCAGTGGATCAGATTCATTTGGGCCTGACATGAGGTGACTTTAGAACAACTGCCAACACTATGCACCTTCCTCACCTTCAATCCATTTTCCATTTTTCCCTGAGATCACTCTTGGAAGAACTCACTCTGGCCATAAAATGTTTTTGCTCTGGCCCTAAAAGATAAAAAGTTGGTTTCTTCTTGTCACAAAAGAGGGATGTACAAAGTACTTTTGAGTATAGCAAAGAGAACAGGACAATGAGCCCATCCTGAAGTTGAGGAATTGTAGTTATTTCCCTTGCACGCTTAAGGGAAACAAAATGGACACCATTGCTAGAGGTGTCTTCAGAAATTCAAAATCTGCCCAGAAATTCACTCCTTCATGAGACATATTCAACTAATTTTGTGTCAGGGCAGCTGAGGATTTTGCCATTAAACACTGACTTCTTGGGTCATCAGTAGGGTTATTTGTAACCCACCTCAAAGAGAGTGATGCAATTCTCTTCCCTGGAGGCTGGTTTCTAAGAACCCTCCAAAGTCATATACTGTGTACGTATATACTGGTATGAGCTGTAAGTGCATCAGAACTGTGCTGGTCTTTGTTACTTCTCAATTTTAGTTCTGCCTAGATTGCTTCTGTGGTGCCATTTGAAAACCCACAAGGACCAGCTTTGCCAGGCTGGGATATATTACACCTGTATTTCATTTCATCCCTGGTTTCCTAGAGTTGTTCACAGGCAGGGCTGTGGTCTGGCTGTGTTTCTGGCACATAACCAGCAAATAAGGCAGTATTTTCACTAGTTCTGTATTTCAACTCGTTGTGGCAAAGGTCATTTGACTTCTGCAGATTTCTCCTCTTCCATTATCTTATCAGTGGCTTTCCAGCTGTTTATAATGAGCACCCAGCTACCTGCCTGGAGAAGTGAGTGTGCAGTCAGCTAAGACCATTCCCTCTGCACAGCAACAACCAGAGATGTGCGCTGTGGAAATTGAAATTTGGGCATTTCTGCCATGGATTAGTATATGACAGAGAATATCCTCCCTGCATGTTATGTGGGGCAGAATAATCTCTTTATTTGCCTCTGCATGCTGTGGAAATTGTACTTCCCCATCAGCTCAACTCCAAGGATCTCAAACATTGCAGTAAACAGCCAAAGCCAGTGCAGAATAATAGATAAAATAGATCACAAGTGCAAATCCTGCTCTGGCTACTTTCATGACATGCCAGTACTCCCTTCTCTGTGTGTTGGCCAGCTCTTTCATCCAATCTTGTGCCTCCTGAAGGTACCTGGAAACATCAGCCCAGGTAACCGTGTTTATCCTTTCCTGGCCAAAACTGTTTATTTAGGTTTCATATCTTTAGCCCAGTAGCTTCAATGGATTTTAATGAGATGCTCACATCATATTAAATAAAAAAACCCACAACTTGAATTTATGGCTGTGATTTACAGCATTTGTAGCAAAGGCAAGCATTTAAATATATGTTACATCAAAAAAGGCAGAGAGATTTACAAATTTAGGGCTTGGGTTTACCCATTTGAATCAAAAGTGGTAGTTAACATTATATGCTTTGAGTCATTTGAGTTTAACAGTCAGCCATATGGCATCTTTTCTTAACCCCCAGTTATCTAAGGATTAGACTGCCCTATTCATCTTGAACATCAGGCATGTTTGACTGACTTCTCTGGAGCACCTGATGTATAAAAATCTTCTAATTTCTCTAGTGTGCTTCTTTTTACTTCCATCTCTCTGTATGGCACACAGGACTCTCTTTGAATCACAATTTTCTCTTCAGTAGAGACATCCAGCTTTTTCTTGATTACAGGAAAATAGAATGCAGAAAGTTAACTACAATTACCATAATTAAATTTATTTTCTCCTGCCATGTTTAAAATGACAGCATATCAATATGGAAATTTCCCTTCTATAGTCTTTCAGCATCCAAAGATCTCTCCACTGGTGACTCAGTGTGAATAACTTATCCAAAATCAAACATCTATCTTGAAATACTGTATAAACTACACAGTGACAGTGTAGATCATATGGAGATCCACCACTTTCTGGATTTCAGGACTCTGTTGTAGAGCCATTTTTAGCTTCTTTGCAGATAAGGAAAAGGAGCCACACATTCTTAACCTAAAAGAATCTTGTCATCTGATGAGAGTTTTCTGTCAAAAGCCTTTTTTCTTGAAAGTGGGTTTTATGGGGAAACTGTTTTTCACAGTGCTTTTGCCTGGAATGATCTTCAGAAGTAGGGAGACAGAATGTACACAGACAGAACATACTTGTTAGAATATTCATTTGAAATGTGAGGAAATTATTCTAAAGACCCTTTCACAGCACACTGCCATCCCTGTTCAAGGAAAATGTTGTTCTGTAAAGTCAGACTAACTCATTATTGCCTCATGTATATGTTCCACCCACTATTGGGGCCACTGTTGATAATCAATAACCTGATAAGGGTTAGGGATTTTTCAGTTCCAGTAGACATAAAATCATAGAAAATGTGACCTGGGTTTCTAACATGCAATTTAATGCTGAACTACCAAACACTGGAGTAAAGAGTGTACAAGCTCTGATTTGCCATCAGAAAATTTCCAAAAGTCTTACATTGCTTCGTTCCAACATGAATTAAAAACTGATTCTGCAGACTTTATTTTTGTCTTCCTTCCAAATAGAATGAGGGTGATACTACTCCCAGGTTTCTGTCTCAAAGAGCAGGATGATGGACAAGCTAGTGTTTGTTTTCAAGTGTTCTTTCAAAGCAGTTAACTTCTGTCACAGTTGCAGCCTACCAAGGGTCACTGAGCCAAGAGCACCTTTGCAGTGTGTACTTCAGTACCTAGCTTTGTTGTACTGCCTCCTAGGACTCTTTCCAATTACCTTAAATGTGTCTTTATTTTTCTGAATGGCTTCTACCCAATTTAGAAATGCTCACTGTCAGAAAACCAAGCGTGTGGCTCTGTATGCATCATAATCCTTTTGTGCTTTAATCAATAAAGAATTGCAAATGTTTCATTAGCAGACATATTGCTAGGAGTATAATTCAGTTACTGACTGTGAAACCAAGACCTTACTTTAACTCCTTCTGTCAATTCTACTTTGCTGTATGAAATCATGGCAAACAGGGGGAAGGAATCCCTGAGGTCATTCATGCATTCTCCATCTCCCAAGGGCAGATCTTTTCATCTTGAGTTACCATCACTTTTATTCACTGAGTTTGTGAATGGTGTGCTATTTCCTGTAAAAATCCCTTTTCTTCATCCCTTTGCTGATGATAAAGACTCTGACCTTATCCAGAATCCCTGGCAATACCTTCCATTGTTTTGCTTTCCCATTTTAAAGGAAAGGATTTATCCAAGGTCAGGAGATAATGCTCCTTCGAAATGTTCAGAGAATTTCAGTTTTTCTTAAATGCAGCTTCTCTATCTAGAGAGAGCACCACAGCTACATGTGTTAATTTTAAGAACCAGGCTGGACTCATAGAATGCTTATAAAACACTTCATCCAATCTATCAAGTGACATACCCTAAATATATAGTGTTCCCTGAAGAGGAATTGAGTTTTTCTGAACTGGGAGCTGTGGAGTTCATGATTCAGTGTAAGATTCACCTAGTTGTTTCTTCACACATTCCCTATGTGGCAGGGCAGAATCCTCATCCTATTTTCATGCAAATAAAATTCTACCAATCATGAAATTGCAAGGAAATGAGGAGACAAGCATAACGAAGTGAAGAATTCCACATCCTGCAAGTTACCCTTTCTGTCTTACCTTTTTCATTCCCTGAATATGAAGCTCTTTCAGTTTCTCCTTCATCTGTTCACAGCTATTTGTTTCTTTCATTATACTATTGTGAATGCTCTTTCTCTATCCTTTCAGCATCACAGAGCATAATTTGCATGAGAATAGCATAGTTCTCCCTTAACTGAAAATTGAAATATTTTGTGTGTTTAGTTTCTTCTTATGCATGTTGTCCTTTGGGTCCCCCTGTACCCTGATCTCCTGCCACATAGCACGTGTACCTCATGTACTGCTGCTTTTAATAAAATTCTTTTTATGGATGGCAACAGCAGTCTTATCATCTGTTCTCTGTCTCATGGCTTTCTTACTCATGCTGCATATTCCCTCTTATGTAAAGGCAAGCTCATTTTATAATCCACTAAATTTTATTTTTTTTAATGGCCTTTCCTGAGTTAAGTTTGAACCTCTTCCAAGCTTCAGACTTTCAGGATTTATGCATTTTTGGTCAAAATTTGCAGGGGGATCTTCAGTGTTTTTTTTTTTAATTCAGTTAGGAAGTCTTTGCTCTTAGGCATGGTCATGCACTTCGCCTACCACTATTGGTTAAAATTATTTCTGGATTCTCTAGATAAAAGTTAGGAGGAAGAGAAAGAACCCCAGTCCAAAACCCCAGTGTGTCTGGAATTCAGAAAGAGCTCTCTTTGGTGGAGATTGTGCTGTGGCACCAGTGTGAAGGAAACAGATGAGATGTCTGCACAGGCAGCCTTTGGGCCAGATGGAGCAAAATGCTTTTTCAGGAGTGAGAGGAGGGGAGGTACAAATTAAGGACTAATTTGACTCTAGACACTTTGTGTATTAAACTAAATGAATTCAACATTCTTCAAAGGGAGGGACCTGGTACCACTCAGCTGAGCAGGATCTTGCCCTCTCATAGAACTACTCTAATACCTCACCATCATCACTTTTTCAAAACTGCAACATAGGTGGCACAATGTAGTCCTGGTGTTGGTCCTTATGAGTGCCCCAAAACACTACAGTGATGCAAGGAATTATAACAGACAATGGCAAATAATGGTTTCAGATTAGACCTTCTCAAAATTCTCAAAGCCAAATATTTGGTATCATTAAGAGATGTCCTTAATCTTCTGTCAGTTGTTCGAAGTTGGTGTTTCAGTGAATTAAATACAGAGAAGTAAACTCATTTTTAGGATAGGTAAACAGGTTATCTCTTGATTCAGAGACAGTAGCAGTTTACAACAGCTTTAGTGACAGCACATCTGCTGAGAAACAGATATTGGGAGTACTTTACTCTTTTTGCCACTCCAGTTGCCAGGAGTTATTACTTCAGAGGCACCTTTTTAGCCAAAAAGAAAATTGTCTAATTAATCCGTATAGCTCCTTGTTGCACTGGCTAAAACTGTGAGTGCACTAAAGCTGCCATCCTGCTTGCACCATTTAGCTTTAGTTGCATGGAAATTGACTTGCTCATGTGTCTGACCCCTGAATTTAAGACAGTTATTCTGAGCATAAGATGCCATGTTCAGCTCTTGTGCAAAATTCAGACAGGTGTAGAAATAGATACAATTACAGTCTCGGTACAGTCACTCCTAACTTTGCTTGGACTATGATTTATTTGATAGGACATGATGGATTCTCTAAATTCTGAGCTCCAGGCTACTCCATCAAGAGTTGCTCTTGCCTAGCATAAATGTTGACTTAGAATAAGCTCAAAATAATATGGCACAGAGTTTTGAGAGCAAAGCCCAGTCATCCTGTTTCTGCTGACCCCAATAAGCTTTAGTCCACTGCAAATGAATTCCAAATAAAGGCAGTTTGACTTGCTAGTTTTCTTTAACTTGCCCTTTGGTTAGTGTTATCATTTGGGCAGTCATATGAACTAGATAGTGGAAAAAAGCATTTTCCACTTTCAAGTCTTCCTTTTGGCTGTACTTACTGCTTACCATGTCAACCTAAACAGTTTCTAGAAATCTGGCAAACTTAGAGAATACTCTTTGTTTTGGGGGACTATGTCTTTATTGGTGTTTACTTGTCCAGTTTTAACACCTGTCTTCTTGATTTATCAAAGATTATGGAGAATGACCTAGTTAAGACATAGACTACTGCTCAATCCTCAGATGTATCCCTGCCAGTCTCAAGGACCTATGTAATTTTGTTCTGCTTTG
Organism: Muscicapa striata striata; assembly: GCA_030060385.1. Lineage (NCBI taxonomy): Eukaryota > Metazoa > Chordata > Aves > Passeriformes > Muscicapidae > Muscicapa > Muscicapa striata. Next base: position 222,477 of record JAREIS010000293.1, on the reverse strand, counting down.
CACCATATCTCAGTTCCTATAAAACTGGTTTGGATCTTAGTCCAGATTGAATCAACAATAAATAATAAAGATTCCAAGATTTGCCTGATTTTGACCAATACCCTTAAAATCATGTCATGTTCTTTTCATTCATGAGATAAAACAAAGTCACAAAAATTGGCTTTATAAAATATTTGTCTGCTTATAAAAACCCCAACCAAACAGATTTTTATTAGAAGCTTATATTTTAAATGGTTGTATTTACTTGTTTCATAGAAGAAGCTAAAAATCAGGCTTTCAGAAATATTCTCAAACTTTGAGATGTGTTCAGAGTTTCAGGCATTTAATAATACTCAAAGCCAAATAAATCCTGTCTAGTGTGACTCTTCTTAAGAAAGTGACCTGTTGCCACCTGGTAGAGATTCTGCTTTTGTTCAAAAGCTTCAGAGGTAGAATCTGAAGAGCTGCTCTTCCTCTGCTAAACCATTGCAGGCACTGGAGTAACTTCACCTGGTAATTAATTCAATGTTCCTGATCCAGTGCTGAAGGACTAACAGCTGGAGCTTGTGCTTTTTAATTGGATATTTTGATATCCAGAAGCAGTGCTTATCCCCTAGTGCAGCGGGCTAATGTTGAAGCAAGGGTTCCTATGGATTAAAGCACAGCATATTTATAATGATTTTTAGTTATTTCTTGTCTGTGGATCCATTGAGTAGATACAGGAGAGATTGTTACAGAAAAATTCAATGTAATGTCTCCCAGACTGCCTTATATAATTAGATGTCCTTTTCTTTAGATCCCTGTTTCTGCTTGGATTTTCTGATAGGAATTCATTAGGGATGTAGATGGGGCTGCAAACATCACTTTAACAGTAAGGTCTAATTGTTTCAGATTAGCTTTGTCATAATTCAGAAGGAATCTAAATGTTAGTAACATGACACTGCTTTAGTTGTGTCTTCCAGTTATTTTTTCTGCTACCTTGTCAGAACAGAACAAAACTAAACAAAAAGTTTGAAATAAAACAAGAAAAAAGGCTAAAATGTTGAGGTTGTCTTTCACAGAGAAAAAACCAGCAAAAATTATCTGTAGGATCAATATCACCATGAAGACTTCATCCAGTTTTTAACATCTGTTCTTTTCCTTTCGTAGCTTCTCCAGTGTGATAGAATGGAAATAACTAATTTGCTTCTGCTCTTGGCTTGAGACCTAAAATTTATATTTGTGTTTCAAATATATGCTGAGGTTTGGTAGTGGTGAGGTGAGGGATGAATTGGTGTCACCCCTCTCAGAAGCACAGGTGGTTTCTGAGCACTCAGTTTGTGCTGTGTGTAGGTCTCAGCTCCTCTCTTTGATGTAGCCTCTTTCCCACATTCTGCTATTCATGTTTGCTTTCTTTTACCAATGTTTTCTCACGACCTTGAGTTAAAGGAATTTCATCAGCACATCTCTCCAATTATCCAAAGTGTGAGAGGTACTGTCACATGTCCTCTTGCTCACTTAGATCTTCATTCTGTTAAGAGTTCATCATGTATGAAAGTCAGAGTTGCTAGGAAGGTTGCAGGGTATTTATCCTTCTTGGTTTGTTTTACTAAATCTGTGTGAAAATAAGAAAAGCTGGCTTGATACCTTCTATTTATACGTAGAAATAACTCTTGTTCATTGAATCACCCTTACCCTATAGATCCAGTCATCCATGCCATGGGAAAAAAAAATTGTTGTGTCTATTCATTTTCACTGGATGTCATCCAGAAAGCAGAAATATTACTGCTTATGTTCATCTTGTGTTGAGGCACTGCAATAAAGGAGTCTTCATATGCCAGAGTTAATCTGCAAACAGAAGATTTACTGCTCTTTGCAGTGCCATGCCAAATGTAACCTTCAGTGCTTTTTCCTGAGTTTTAACCTTAACTCTTTGCTCCTGGCCAATCCTCCTGCCCTTAAACTGTGCCCCAGTTAAAAATTTTAAATGACCTGAAACATTCTTCCTGCCCTGAAACGTAAAATTCTTATTTGATATGTTGGTCCACAACACACATTTACATACAAATGGAAATGGCAGCATGTCGTTTGCAGAATTCTTCAAGCAGAAGTTTCAGCTTGTAAGTCTATAAAATAGTGCTTCCTAGAGCAGTAAATGAAAATGAGAACTATACTGATTAAACAGTTAGGTCCAGGTCCTGCAAGGTGAGCAAGAACTGCCTGAAAATCAGGAGCTGAAGACTCAGCTCCATTTTCAGAGAGCCTTCCCAGAAAACGTGTCAATCCATTTGTTAGCTGTGCTTCCTGGCAGTTATATGCAAATCCATTTCTATACTGGTAGCGCTTTCTACACCATGTTATTACGTAGCAAACAGACATAAAAATTTAAAATCTATCTGGAGGACAATGTGTGAATGTGTATATGGGCTCAGAGGTCTGTCCCATGCTGTTAATGCATATGTGCCCTAAATCTGTGTTTCAGTTTGTTCTTAAGTGCCAGGAGCTTATTTCACAACTGGTGGAGAGGCCAGTGTAGAAGAAAAATAAAAACAGTTATACTTTTTTTTTTTTTTTTTTTTTTTTTAAAGCATTGAAGTCCCTCCAAATGGCCAGTCTAAGTTCACCTTGAGGGCAAAGCACAGGCTACTTTAAAATAAAAATCTTTTAGTGCTAGTCAAATAAAAAATAAAGAAAATAAAGAAAAATAAAAAGCCTGTTCTGTTCTGTGTAAATAATTTTTGATCAATGTACTGTTCTAAGGCAATTCCCAATTAGCATATCCTATAGCTGATTGTCAGACCCTGTCCACAGGGTACAATTGTGACACAGGCTGTGAATATTCAGCAATAGGAGTCTGTAAATCTGAGTAAGTAATGACAAAGCTTCTTTAGGGAAAGAGGTGAGCTGAGTAGAATAATGGCAATCTTGGGGGGCAGTGGGGTATTTTAATTTAATCAAATCCAGAGCAACTGAAAAAGATACTATTAAAAGGACTTATTCTCTGAACTAAATACTTCTCAGAAAAATGTACAGTTCAAACTGACGTGCTAAATTGGCATCCTTACATCCACTCCATTCTGTGGATCAAAGCAAAGTTAATCATTTCCCTTGCCTTTTATCTCTTTTATGGATGTGTTTGTGAGTATGTGTGCATATGCATGTGTACGGTGTGTGCATGTGCATACATGAGTAACACAAAACAATGGCAGCGAGGGAGGGGTTCTTGCTTTTTCTGTAATGAAGTTGGAGATTTTTTTATTTTTTTTTTAATCTAGTGGTACCTAATAGTCACTGCCCACTATAGTAAAAGCTCAGAAGTATTGCAACTTTCTCTTGCCTGTGTTTGCCCAGCCACCCTTCTACATACTACAAGCACTGGGAAATTTCAATGACACAGCTTGGAATGGGTTCAGTGACCTCAATTATGCCCTCCCACCCACTCCAAACTCCTTTCAATTTGCAAAAAGCTTTAAGTGGACAAAACCCAGATGCCTTTTGCTTGTAGTTCAGTAAGAACAGATTGGGCATGTAGATTCTTGTCAAAGTGATATATGTAGTTCATTTTCCATTAACTCTTTCTTAACTAAGGGTTTTTAATTCTCAGTTCCAAGTCTAGCACTCTACTTTGCTTCCTACTGTTTTTAAAGTTCATTGTGCCTACAGCATCATTTAAAAGTGAACCTTGAAATACCTCAGCTAGACATTGACTGATACAAAACAGAATGTTTGGTTCTTCTTTCAAAGGCAATCACTGTTGGTTTTTTTCCTTTTTAAACTTGTTTCACATGTAATAACCCATCCTATTGTCTAAGAGAGTTGAAAATACTAACTAAATACACTAAGTCTCCAGTTTGGGAGGAAAAAGAAACCATGACTTGTGGGAATGATTTACCAGTCAAAACCAGTACACGGACCCTGATGACCTTGAGCTGGCTTGCTTAAAACTTAGCATTGCTATTAATATTAACTGTTGTAATGTTGCCCCAAAGAGGCAGTGCCCTTCCCCTCCCCCAGAGCATTTCATTCCACTCCCTTTCTCCCTGTCTCTCCCTCTGTGTGTCTCTTTCATTCTGCAGAAACATGTGCTGTCAATAACGGCGGCTGCGATCGGACGTGCAAGGACACCGCGACAGGGGTTCGGTGCAGTTGCCCCGTTGGATTTACCCTGCAGCCCGATGGGAAAACGTGCAAAGGTCAGCCTCTGTTTGCTTTGCAATGCATCATTTGCTTTCAGCAGGTCCAGTACAAGATGTAAATATTCAGTTATTTAATCAATACTTCTTCAGCCGAGGCAATAAGGGTATAGTGGTTGCAATTAAGTTCATTAGCTTTCTCCTTCCCTAATTTTTATGTATTTACCTGGTTCCGTTGGTGTTTTTTTTTTTTTATTTATTAGAGGGGTTTTATTACTGCAAAGAAATGAGATGCAGAGGTCAAACTGTTTCAAGCTGAGCAGAGATTTAGGGGAACAACTCAGGGCTGCAAAAAGCCTTTAGTTTCAAAGGATATTCTAATACCTTTGTAAAACCTCATTCATCTAATGGTGTCTGCATTTATCTATTCAGAAAGCAAATTACAATTGTCAAGCAATGCTTTGTTACCTCTGGATAATCAACTGCTTATTACTAAGTGAAGCCAGGCATTGCTCAGAAAAAAACCCAGACACTTGCTCATTTCTGCACCTTCAAAAGATAAATATCCAGCTACGAAGAAAAACCAAAATAACATTTACAAATTCAGGAGTTGAAAACCACACAGCTGATGCCCAGGTTTCACTGCTCCAAAGGCAGCACGGGAACCTTGCTATTCTGTCTTTCATGTGTGTGTGAAAGCTGAGGTCAGGGGGAAAGGGGGCAGAAAAGAGCTGATAGCACTGTCAGCACAGGGACAGCTCTCAAATGTCCCTACACAGTCACACTTGGATGGCACATGAGGAGATTTGGGTCCATGTTGGTAGGACCAGGCCAGCCACCAACCATTTTCCCATTTTCCCACTTTCCTGTGTGTTCCTTTTGAGCTTCTTTGCAAAAGACTTGGAGATGGAGATCCAGGAGGACATGGCATAAATTCTTGTCACAGAGAATATTTTTCATCACTCAGTGACTTAGCTTAAGTTGACCTAACTTGCTAAGAAATTATTGTGACTTTTTTTCTTCAAATTAACCAGAAATGTCAGACTATCTTCAGTCCAGGGCTTGATGTTACTAAAAATAGTAAAACCCACAAAAATAAACAGAAGATGTGTGGTTTCCTCTTGCTCCAGGCAGAAAAATCCCAGTGCTTGGGCATGATCCTGTTAGTATTTATAGAAATAACAGTCCATTTGCCTGTTTATTTGAAAATAAAACATTTAAGCTGCCATTGCACACCATGTTAATAGTTAAGGGTGAGCACACATCAAAACTCAGTCATCTTAGTTCAAGCCACATAAAAATAAATCTTCATCTTTACCAGCAGACTAGCTAAGCCATAGCAGAACAGTAACAGTGATTCCACCAAGAGCTTAAAAAGGAGGCATTTTAATAATGTAACATACACCTAGGCTTGATCATAAAGTTTATTATTGAAACTCTGTCATGAAAAAAAAGTCATTCTAAATTTAGACATTTGGCCAGAGAACTAATATGAAACAATATTTATATAATAATCAAGAGTATAATTATTCCTACAGACAAAATGAAATATTCTTCTGATCCTCAAACCAAATACCATAGCTCTAAGCTTTTTCACATTTTGCTTTTTCCCCTTTTTTATGAGTAGAAAATATAAGAAACAGCATCTGTATTTTTATGATGCTGCTGATTCTTTTTTACTTTTTTAAAATAAGCAGCAACTGGAAATTAACACAGATGGTTTAATAAAGTAACAAGCCATTTCTTTTTAACCTTTATTGACATTTTGGGAAATACTCTTTATCATAACATGGTAAAATATACATTTTGAATTTAATTTATTTTATAAAATTTATCTTCTGTATTGCACTGTGAGATTTCTGGGCTAGATCCTACTCTCCTGAAGCTGATTTTCCATTTAAACCTGTGCACAAAGGATCCTGCACTTAAACTGACCAGTGAAATTTCTTGCACAGCTTTTGCAGGCAGCCCATAGTCAAAGGGGATGCTCTGTAGGATTTGCATCTGCTGAAGGCAGAACTTTTTGGTGGAGTGACATTGATGTCCTCTTGGCTGATAGGTAAAGCCTGGAAAAGACCAGGCAGGAGAAAGTCAGTGTGCACATATTCCTTCCTCTGCATTCTCCAGGAAAGAAAGAAGAGAGTGATCAGTACAAGTTTTCTCCTTGGATTTTTTTCCTCTTTACTCTCCTTGATTGGACTGGCCCCCAGTTTCTCATCTATCCAATTCCCTGTTTGCTCCAGCTGTAATTTTACATCTGTGTGGCAAGAGCAAGGGATTATCTCTTGGATGCCCTTTAAAGCATCTTCAGGGATCATGGAGCTGTCACATCCTGTCTTTCTTGGGCACAGTTTTCAAGCCCATGGAGTGTCACAGCATGTCCAAGTGAGGTTCTCATGGAACATCATTTTAAGGGAGGTTAGGTTTCTAAATATAGAGGAAAGATATGCCATGGTGTGTTAAGGGAAAGGAGAGATGTAGGGCATGTAAGAAATGCTGAGAGGAACTGGAAGGAGAATTAATATATTAACTGAAAAATGCAATTGTGAGTTGAGCAAAATGATTAATGTGTTTAGGTTTAATTTAGCAAATCATGTTGACCAAAAATAATGTTTTTATTGGAACATCTGTGATTTTTTTTCTAAGTCTATTTTGGCATCTTCCTCTCTAAGCCATTCTGCATAGTGCACCTACTACATGAAATTATGTAGATGCTTAGATTCAAGAGGCTTAAATAAGACTCAAAGAAACATCTGAACTTTTGGGTATTGCAAAGTGGATGTAGGGTAATTTATTAATGTGTACTTCTAGCTCACTTGTAGGTGATTCCCTCAATAATATGCTTTTGCTATACTGGTAATTCATGGAAATCTGCTGACACATTTCTTCCTTATTTTTTAACCAGAGAATGAGTTAGGTTTTTTTAAATTTCATGAAATAAAATTACTATTTTTCTAAATAACAAAAAATTCTAGATGATTCTCTTCAACAATCAGGACTCTAGTCAATTTTAGGCATTGTGTAGACATGTAATGGGAAAAAAAAAATTAATGTCCACAGATTTTTGTTTAGTAGTTGGGAATTACATTAATTGTTTGTTTAGCATAGAAAAAAGCAAGTATACATAAAAAAGGAAAGATAAGTTCTTAAAAGAGTATATGCAGATATGTTTGATTGCCAAAATGTGGCACATAGGAAGACTGCTGTCCACTATTATGGAGGATTGCTTTGCTTCCTGGAAACTGGAAAAACCTTTTTAATCTCTGATTTAAAATCTGATTTCTCTGTTACATACATTACTTACCTGGTCTTGCAGTGAAATAAGAGCAAAATTGTTGTCTGTGGTCTAGTTAGAATGATCTGCAGATGTATTAATGGTTCTTGGATGAAAGTTCATTAACCTTTTGCTGTCTTTTAAAAGTCAGTCTTGAACTCAAGTCTTCCCTTGGTTTGGCACACAATGGAGAATGCTCTTTTATTCCCTTCAGCTTTCCTGTCAACTTGGCTCTTAATAAGCCAAACCATGGAGGTTTTTGACAGCTAAGAGAAGAGACATTCCAGGCAGAAAGAGTTCCATATTCTCCCTCTAATTAATGCTATTTAATTTCTGCTGCCATTGTAACTGGGTGATGCCAGCTTGATGCTCAGTTGATTTGATGCTGTCAGTTATTGTGCTACACATGAGGAAGAAGTGTAGGTGACTTCCTTGAATGCCTAGCAAGTTATCCCAGAGAATTCAGCCAACTCAGACAGAAAGGGAGACTGAAGATTAAAAGTTGTAGAGGCCTGGGATGCTTATTGCCCATTGCCTCCTACCCACTTTTTAATATCCCCTTGTGCTGTGCATATCAGGGGTTCTGTGGTCCTCAGCTGCCTTGTTTGTTGGTTTTTGTGCCTTTTTCCTGTTCAGTGACCTTTTCATGGATCCAGCTCCATTCTGCCCTCAGTTCATCAGCTCAGCATTTTAATTCTACTGAATACAGCTCAGGTAACTGATAATGCAGGAAGCTCATTTGCAGAAGGCTTGTAGGGTTCAAGAGGAGTGAAGTCAGACTAGATTAGACTAAGCAAACATTTCTGAAGATTGTTTGAATCCATCTGCCAAACTGGATCAAAAAATAAAGAGCTCACCTTCCCGAGGGCAGCTACAGGAGATGAGCTGAGCCAGGGAAAATTCTTCTCTCAGGACTTGAAGGAGAGAAGGACTGAGAATGATGGCAGAAGATGATGTCTGAGAGAGACAGGGACTTTCCTTTGTGGCTTCTCTAAGAAGTGAATTAGGGCAAGAGGAAGGACCACCAGCTTCTAGCATGGTGTAAAATGTATGACCACGTGTATGATATAGATGCCCTGGGACTTAACAAAATGTGCCCCCAGGCACTCTTGTGCCCAAATAAAGCAACTTCCCAGCACTCTGCACTAGACATAGAGGAACTGTGCAGGCTGCAGCCCTTGCTGAGCTCCTAGAGTCAAATAGCACAGCAAATGAAATTTTGAGGCAGGAGAAACTGGGTTTCCAAGGGTCATTGATCAAAAGCAACATCTCAACTATGACTTTTCCATGAACACCCATAAAGTGCTGCCTCACTTTGCAATGTAATAGCAAGATGTGGATTATTTTGTTCAGCTGGCTTGCTGTTTTGCATCATTTCATTTGATTTGCATCTTGTGGTCCACCCTTAATGGGAAGGAGCCTGGCAACAGGATTTTGGGATAGTCAGCTGGGCTGGAGCATCAGGGGGTTTAGTGGCAATGTGGTATTACATGTTCATAGTGTGCTGTGGCTGAAGGATGCAGGAATAGGTGTGTGCCAAGCCCAGGGGATCCCCACAGCCATGTGTTTAGGAGGCAGAAAGTTCCCTTGCCATCCCCACCTGCAGCTGGAGCATTTTCCTGGCTGTGTGACACTGGCCCAGCCCCTCTCAGCACTCTGGCATATTTGAGTAGAGCCTTGTTACACTGGGGTTATGTGCCTGCATGGCAAACATTTCTCCTTCCTGCTGTCTCATTGTCATGGTGACCCAGCAATGGGGTGGGCTCTGCACTTCCTCCAAACAAGCCCCCATCCTTCAGCATTCAGACACAGCAAAGAAATGTGGCACCTAGAGCTTAAATGCTTGCAGTGGGAGTATCAGGAATGCTTGAGTGGTGAATGATCTGTCCAGTAACTCAGCTCTGAAATTTCCTTTATCATTAAGCAATCTAGAAAAAAAAAAGATTTAAAAAAATTAAAAAGCAGAAGCATAGAGACTAGTGAAAAAATTCAATCAAAGAACTGCATCAAAGTTTATTTGAAATAAAAGGGAAATTTAGCATTGGCTGTGCTAGCTTGATATAGTAATTACGATTTTTTTGTCTTGCTTAATTGCAGCCTGTTACAGCAGGAAAATGTGTTTTAAATCAGTTTTGGGTACACAAAAAATGAAACCCTGAAAGTGAATTAAATTTTGAAAATGGAATTGTTTCCTTGAGAAAAGAGTTTTTTTAGAGAATGAGTTTCAATGAAACAAAGTATGTCATGTTTTGTTAAATATGAACTGAAAGGTTTCATTAAATGCTTTAAATTAATGCTTGACATCAGTTTGGTATAAGATTAGGACTCAGATGCTGAAGGCTTTCCTCTCTTTTCATTCAGAACACACTAACACTGAGTGAAAAGCTCACAGTGAACAGTTTAGCTGGCCAATTTGGCTTCATTTCCTGGCTGCAGAGTATCTGTGAGCAGTTATGATTTCCTCCATACTTCCATTAATAGAAATTACTTAAAATTTGTTTTAGTTTTTTTCCTCTAAATTGGATTAAATTGACTTAGCACTTAGAATCACATCTTGTCACTCTAAATCAATTCATATGAAACAAAAAATGTTTCCTCTTTTTTTAAAAGAGTGCCCAGGTTATTTTTGATGTTTATTATTAGTTTAGACATAGATGTTAATCTCATACATCCACTATTAGCTTGCCTGAATTATGATAATACCTTTATTTCACTGTGATTGATTAGGTAAATTTCAGAGTGGTATGGTTTTTTCATTTGCTGCCTAAATGCAGTCGGAGTACCTTTGATAAATTCAGGTTTTGTTTGATCAATTTGACTTTTTTTTTTTACATGTAAGGAAAAATTAGACAGTAAAATATAACCCAGTGAAAGAAAATCTCTAAAATGTATGCATCGGTTAAATTTACACTAAGGTAGATAAAGCTTGGATGGCTTATATGACCACATTTCTCACCATAATGAGAAATGGTCATTCAGTGCCTTTGGAGTCAGGACTGTAAGTTTGGAACAGGTCTTCTGAACTAAGATGGATCTGACCTAAGAGAAAAATACAAGACAGGCCCAAATGATTTCATGTGAATGAAGTTTTTTTGTCCTTAGTTGTAAAGTGATCTCATTGAGAGTAGTTACCCAAATACAAAGCTTTCCTTGGTTGAATTTCTTCACATACATCAGCATTTTAAATAGAAAATAATTTATATTATCTCCTGAAGAGTTTAAACTTTAACATTTAGAAGCAAATCTGCTCCTAGCTATTCCTGTAGATTACTCCTGCTTTGATTGCACAGCTTCTTTCTGTGCACCTCCCATGAGCAGTGTGTGCAATATCTGTGATGCTCCACGCAGTGAAAGGAGTATCAGTGGCCTTAGAGCAGGTCCTGGGGCTTACAAAGAGAGCTTTTCCCAGCTCACCTTTCTCTAACAACATGAATTTTTTTTTCAACACATGTGAAGAGGTCAGTTCAGCTCCCTCCACATAGACACGAAAGGTTTTTGAGGAACGCAAGCGTTATGAGCCATCAGAGGGGAAAAAAACAAAAAAAACAAAAAAAAAACAACATGCATGCAAATGTTGTGAGAGTATAAACTCAAATGCAAGAAGTTGCTGACAGTCATCACCTCCTCTGCAGTCAGAGTGCTGTGGTACCAGCAAATGTCAGCATAAATGTCAGCTTCAAAATTACAAGCAGCAGTGGGTTTTTGAAGAGGATGTCTGGCAAAGCCAGAAAGGGCAGAGACCTGCTTGTCTTATTCCCTTTGCTTCTGATTACATTTTCCTTGATCATTGCACAGTGGCCATCTGCTTACACTTCTTATCTTTGAGAGAATTTAGGTAGTTAATGGAGTGATTGTACTTTTACATTCAATTCTGGTTCATAATGTCAGTGCTTCGTGCCAGAGAAGTGTGGTGCATAGCACATTAAATTTTGTAGCATTCTGCTGAAAGAGTGCCTTGGATTCAAAGTTTGGAAAGGAGAATATGGGAAATGGTCCCTTAGCCTTACCTTAGTCAAAGGTACAGTGACAGGGAGTGAGGGCAGATTTTCCTTTAACCTGATGAGCAGCATCTCTTTGCTTGCTGCACATAAATGAAGGTGTCTGGGCTGGATCATCTCTGGGATATCCCAGAGATGAAGTGTACATTTTACTTAGAGTCTTTCAAAAGTACCTAGGGGAAAGACATGATTACTCTCAGCCTTCTTTAACTTACTCTCCTGGAAAAAAAATGCCCAACTTTGCAAGTAGAATGAGATTGAGATACACTGAGTGCTTAGACTCCATGAAGAAGCTGACCCAAGCACATAAACCAGTTTAACCATGATCCTTGGGAATGGCAAGTAGTACAGATATTTTAAGGTTGTAAATCAGATGCACATCTGACTTTTTAGGGGAAAATTTCTCAGACATTTCAGAAAAATGAATTCTTATGGGATTTCAAGTCAAGAGCCTTAGTAGAAAAGGCACTGAAAATTGCTGTTTCATTTTTAAAACAGAGGTTGTCACCCTCAGGCCTTTGTGTAGGCTCCACCTTCTGTGACTCTTTGATCCCCAGGGCCACTTGTTGTCCCCACTGTGGATACCCAAGTAGAATCTCTGTCCTCCCTCCTATGCATCAGCCCTCAGGGGGCATCAAATTCGATTTCAGGGGCCATCAAATTTGATTTTGCACCTCACACCTTTTGCTTGTCTCAGGAACCCTCAGTGAACTGAACTGTGTTCTAGAATAGCCAGAAGAATAGGTGACCCCAAGGGAAAAGAAGCACATCAGCCTTTGGTAATTCCTGATGGGATTAGAGGTTTTACATCATATGGCTCAGCTACCTCCTATTTGTACAAGCTTAAAGAGATGTGCACTGGGAAATAACATGGGACAGCTGGCACCCTCTGAACTCATATCCTATTGCAATATCATGCTCCTAAGGACATAGAAAGAGTTTAATTCCAACCTGTAGGGTACCCACCCACTTTACTTGCCTTGGCAATAGCCTTTCCACTTCCCCTCTGGGTCTAACAAGGAATATAATGCCTCTCCTTGAGCTCAATAATAGAGGCTAAATATAAGAAAAGGTGTTAATATACTGGTGCAAAGAGGCCTGTGTTATCCATTCAGATGTGGAAGTCAGTGCAGGACAAATTCTCAGGCCCTTTCTGGTTTTCTTCAGTGTTCCTCCCTCTGAAAAACATCCTACTCCAGAGGAGTCAGAGTGCCTTGATTTTTTTTTTCAGTGGCAGGCCAAAGGCAAATGATTTTGTCAAATTATTTTGTCAAAGCCAATCCACAAGCTGTCTGAAATCAGGGGGTAGAGTTTTAGAAGTTAGCTATTAAAGTATGTGTTGTCTTTTAGCAACTCTTAGTGTTTACTGAAGTGGTTCATTTTGAGCCCCTCCCTTGATAGCTTTCTCATCAACTTAAGCCAAGAATAAACTTCCCAATAATCAAATCAAGATCTAGTTTCCATCATTCATTATAGGCAACTCTACTTCTGTCAGGTTCCTTACACAACTCTGCTTTGAAGCTGCAGCACCTTACCCTCCCAGTGTCTGCCACTAAAAGTAAGTGTGTGTTCAAAAATAAGCATTTGAGTTTGCTTCTCTGTACCTGCAAGCAAAGAGCTGTCAGAAAATAGATCAGGTGTAATCACAAGCCACCTATCAAAATAAAGAATACCTTTGCCCTCTCCATGCTGATCATAAGGCAAATACAAATTTTGTGGCTGAGGTCTGTCTTTTATCCTAAAAACAAGGAAAAAAAAATACTAAATCCTCTTATGTCTTTGCATGGGCAGAGGGCCATCTTTGCTTTGCATGAGAAGTTGGTGCCTAAATTACTTAATGAGCATGAGACTGGTATCAAGAATGATAGCAGTGAAAATGTGGGTTCTGCAGTAACTAGATTAGTGCTTTTAGAAGGAACAAAACCATTAATTGAAAATAATAATTTTCTATATAAGTGGTGCATAGATTAAATGTGCAATTAAATATTCCATTAAAATAGCCTAATTCCTTAGAATTGCGTGCAGACCAACCTGTTCTGACCATTATCCAGTACTTCTGCACAGTTAAAAGGTTTTGAGGCCACATGCCATTTTCAGGAAGCAAGCAGGAAGCCTTCTTGGTACAGGCAGATTTGTGTGAATCCCAAACTGCTCAACTGATTTACAGAAATCTGCAGATTTTTTCTGAAAAATGTTGCAGCAGCTAGATCACTCTCTCTCTCTTCTCCTTCCCAATACTCTGCTTTTTCTGACAAAACCATATGATTAAAAAACCAGAGGCATTTGTGGCAAACAATTAACCAAAGGCAGCCAGTGGGTGATTTCATGCTGTGAAACAATAGATGTGTCTGCCCAACCAAAGAAAAAGTAACAAAACCAGCATTAAATGAGAGGAAAATCAGGAATTTTGTCATGAAAACAGTGGTCCTGTTCAGGGTTTGAGTACTGGCAAGACTTTCAGAATACACACTTTGGGAAAGCCTCCAGAAGACTCTTAGTTGGACCCACAAAATTCCTCTACAGGGAAGCTTTTGGCACATGAATCAACCCCTGCATGCTGCAGAGATAACAGGTAGGCTTGTAGCTGGTGAAAGAAGAAAACACAAAGGGAATTTACTTGCTAGAAATGACAAGTGATAGACTAAAGCCAAAAGGGAATATTAAACTACAGAGGAAGTTTTGAGGTTATTTTTTGTTTCATAGGACTCTGAGATGCAAGGCTATCTGTGTCCAAAATAAACCATCATAAAGATCAGAGGGAAAACTGAGTAACCAGTGGGAGAACAATAATCAAGTTCAGCTTATCAGAAGAGATTCTTGTTTTAGAAGAGGTGGATAAGACTCTCAAGTTGGAGGAGAGCACGAGTTCCCAGGTAGCTACAAAAGCATTTTCAGAATAACTACCTAAATGTGGATTTTTGCTGAGGCTGCAGTCATTTTATGCTATTCCATCGATGTTGTCCAGGTCTCAAGACAAAGAACATCCAAGATCAATCCAATGTGAGGGCTCAGCATCCAGCAGGCAGCTGGAGCAGCTCAGGAAAGCTCTGTGTCATGTCCAGTGGGAGAACCACAAACATCTGGGCCAGCACTGCTGCCCTGGAAACAGCTGCTTCAAGACTTGCTGAGGCTGGGGAGTGACTCAAAATTAAGTTTCTGATTTTTTTTTCCCCCACTTTTTTTAGAGCAAACAGGGAGTTGGCTGTTGTTGGTGTGTGATAAGAGAGGTGGTAGAGGATGTGACTGAGGAGAAGGCTCAGAAGAGTTCATGGTAAAATAGTGGAAGAGGTGTTGGAGAGGGAAAAAACTGCTGGTTACTGGCAGAAAATGGGTGAGTGAGTGGGGCTTGAGGGAAGAAAAGATGGAAAACTCTTGGTGGTAAGTGGTGACAGTGGTCAGAAGCCTAATGTGACAATCAGAAAAATGAGCAATTGAACACTCAGTGAGGAGTATGTATGTGATTGTTTGGTTTAGAGAGATAATTGATTCAATCTTTCCTAGAGACAGCTGAAGTTTCAGACCTCAGTGATGAAAAATCAAATTATATACCCAATTTTTTTTATTAAATAAAAAAGGAAATGCATATTTTAAATATCAACACAGTTGAAATTTGTCAGAAAGAAGAAAATGGAATGAAAAAAAAAGTGAGAGAGAATGAAGAGCAAAATCCTTCTAACTGCTGCTGCAAATTTATCTAATCCAGGATGTGCATGAAACTTTCATTGCCCCTTCCCTATTTTTAAGGGAACTGCCTTTTAGATTTTCAGTTGGGCCTTGGGTTTGGGGTTTTTTGGCTTAAAGAGATACAGTTCATTTGTCTGCTGTAGACTTGTTCATGACAGACAAATATAATATAACAAATTATCTTCCATTGAAAAATTGCAGACTTGGGTCAGCTGCCATGTAACTCACTCTGTTTCATTCCCTCCCAAGGGTTCCATCTATCCCCACAAAATAAATTCATGTGTACTAAGTTAGGGTTTTTTTCATGACTAGGCAATATCCCTGTTCCCTGGAAACTTGCAGTTGTTATTTGTCTTCATGAACCTCCCCTTTGAAAATGCCAAATCCTTTAAATTAATGCTTCAGAGGGTCATATTTTGCATTTCAGTTGTTGAAAAGACCTTGCATTTATTCAACAATATAAAGCCCCTTGAGGATCAACAGCGACAGTATATTATGGAAAAGTGTGCTGTGCTTTCTGTTACTTGGGAGTTGATTACTCACATAATCATAACTTCCAACATTCAAATCTTACAGTATTTTTTTCATTATTTTATCATTGCCTTTTTCATCATAAAGTACAGATTTATTTTTTTTTTTTCTTTACTATGACTAGATCCTGCTCTCAGTGATGCCTCTGTCTTCCCTGGTACAGAGCAGATCCCTGGCTGGTTGAAGTAGTGTCTTCAAAAACTTTTGGAGGGTTAATTTTTGATCAGCATCCAAATTTCTTTGATTCTTTAAGAGATTATTTAAATTATCATGAGCTAATTGTATTCAAGTGCCCCTTTCAGAAGAAGTAGCTTTATCCCAGGGAAAACTAGCACAGTTTCAGTGGGATTTTAGAGAGAATATCAGTACCTTTAACTGCCCTTAATACCAATTTATTTGAGTAAACAAACACTTTTGTAGAAGCAAACTGAGATTCTTGGAAGTATGCACAGAGCTTTCCTGAGCAGTTAATAATTCCAAGGGGGTAAATGAAAACAACCATGAGTAAATGTAAATTGAGTCTATACACTAAATCTAGGGATTCTTGTTTCTTGGTCCAGTAGTGCAGTTAGTTCACTTGCCCCTTTGCTCTTCATTCTGACTATATGGAAAAATTAAATACAGTGAGAGTGTTTTTTAGTGACACCTAGCACAGAGAAAATGCCCCACAGTTCTGGCTGAGTTACTCCTTAAGAAGCACTGACTTAACTCTTTTATTCTTGTTATTTACTTGCAGCAACCCATTTAATTCTTCTGCCTCTGCTGCTCCTGCATAGACATTGCACACAGATTATTCTGGTGCTAGTGGCTTTGTGAATAATTACACTGCACATGGAATTATTCTGGTGCTAGTGGCTGTGTGAATAATTAAGGCAGGTAAGCAGTCAGCCCAATGAATTTGCCACTGTTTTACCCCCAGCCTCCAGATCTGCCTGTTCTCACTCACATGGCCACAGGTTTCTCAGAGTTTCTCAGAATTTGATGTCCTGTACTTTCCATGTGCTCTGTAAAAAACAGAGACACATTCTTGGGTGCCCCCGAGTACACATGTGTAAATGCATGGGAGATTGAACAGCACACTTATTTCTCCCTCTCCAGTGTCTTATAAAAAGCATTTTGATTGACAAAAGCATTTTGATTGATAAGATGTTACAGGAGGAGGAAAACTAGCTTTATTTCCTGGGATTCCTGAGAGGTTTATCTTTGCTTCTGGCAGGGGGCTTGGTGGGGAGGAGGGGTAGTTTTAGCATTTAGCTCAACCTAGACAGTAAAAAGACTATCAGTCTGTATCTTTGTGTCTCCAGCCCCCTTCACATTCTGGTGTCACAGCCTCAGCTTGCACTGTTTGGGTTCGTAGCACTGCACTAACATGTTTTTAAGGTTAGAAAAGAATTCAGTGTTCAGCAAAAATTTTAAATGAAAATCCTTTCTTTTCACATTAGATTTACTAAATCCCTTCCCTTTTACAAATGAGAAATCTGGGCCTAACCTATTATGACAGCATTTCTGAGTTTTTCACCTGTGAAGGTTTTTGTGTTTTATAAATCTAATTAACTGTAATAAGAAAATAATAGGACATAATGTTTGTTTTACAAGGTGACTGATCTCTTGGCAGCCTGGCAGACTCTTTTATTGATTGGTTGGTGGATAATGTCAGAGTGGATATGTCCTGGAGGAGAATAGCTGACACCTAAATCCATATGTGACAGATTACCATCTGTGTTGGAAGACAGGTTTCTTCGTGAAATTGTGAAGATAACAGGTGAAAATTGAGAAAGTGACATGAGGGAAATGTGTTGAAACCTGCCTCAACCTTTCCATGCTCTAAGAGCATTTAAACAAAGCTCTCTATTTTGTGGGCAGCCTGTTTTTAGGATGAGGGAGATTAAATTTTAATTACATTCATTCCTGTCTGCCCAGTCTAGATTTAATCCTGTTAATTAGGAAAATGCCTTGTCCCACAACCTAGCTATAAAGCTAATTAAACAGAGAATCTTCATTTGCTACTTAGTGGAACTTCAGTTCAGTAATGACTATCATACTTTACAGTTAATTAGCACTGTGGGAGGGAAAATGAGGATGTTGTTGAAGTACAGAACTCAAATTAAAGGTGCTATAATATATGCTTTATTTCATTTTGTAGCTATCTGATGCAGGCAAGTTGCACGCTATCCTACCTGCCTCAGTTTCACATTTGTTAAAGAAGAATTAATTAAATGTATCTCTCCTGCAGAAGTGTCGGGTAGGTTTAATGTAATGAAGATAATAAGCTGCTGGCCTTTGAAATCCATGAGTAGAAGGTACTGCACAAATAGAGTTATTCCACCCTGAAACATGGAAGAGGCAATGAACTGTGCAGTTTCAGGTGGAGGGGTGGAACAGTAATTTCACCTTCTAAAGTAAACCTGGCCCTAACAATCTTACAGGCATTCACAAAATCTTCCCCTGCAAAGCACTACCAGCATGGAACCTGCTGCTGGATCAAACCATTCTGAAGCCCAGACCAGAAATTTCAAACATAATTTGACTTAAAAATATTGACAGCAAATGACTTGGATTCATAACACCTTGTTCCATAACAGTGCATTTTAAAGTATAGGTCCTGAGAATACCAAGTGATAATTACCAATCCCCAATTTTACAAATGAAGTAAAGAAGGGAAGTGTTACACCTTGCCCAAATGTTGGGTAAAACCATTGTGAAACTGGAACTAGGACTTAGAATTTCCTGGAAACCAACCACACAACAGCTGGATGGAACAGCAGAGCCTGTGTTCTACTTTGATTTAGATTTTCTCATACTGATCCAATGAATCTGGGGATATGAAATTATCTTTCTATCTTAATGAGATATCCATGGCATGCATTATTTAAGAGGCTATGCAATATTACATTTAGAGTATTGCAGGTGGAGCCTGGTAGCTTCTGCTTGTGTAAATCCTGAGTTTACAAGTTTCATTGAGAAGTGACAGGCAAATATCAAAATAATTTCAGTCTGTAATATTTGTGACACAGAGCAGGGTGCAGTACAAGGTGTTTTGTGCAAGCCTGTGCTGATTGGCACCCCAGGGTAACCTGCTGAGCTGTACACTGGGCTTGGATTCAAGTGTGGATGAGTCAGTTATTTTTTCTGTTCCTCTATTTCCCCACCTCCAGCATGGGGTTAAAAAGTTTTGTGGCTGATTTTTAAAGTACTTTGTGGTCTGTGTGCATCAGGGAGCTAATATCTGTGTCAACAAGGCAACAGTAGCTCCAGATTTTAGGGGACACTGGTGATTTGTAAAAGGGAAGAAAAGCAAGGGAAAATTAGGAAATCAGGGAATAAAAAGGACTAGAAAACCAGCCCACCTTGCAGAAAATATATTTATACTGATGTTCACTGTACACTGGTAATAGGATGACTAATTCCAGCATGCTGGCTTTCATTATTAAAAACAAGAAGGTTATGAAATTTCAGTAATTATTTTTGGTTGATCTGGGAGTATATTATTTTCCTGGAGCTAGGTAGCATTTTAAATCTGCAAAGGATTAGACAGACACAATGAGTTCAAATATTTATCCAGCCATTGAAAGGAGGATCCTCACTTCCGCCTGTGATGAGGCTTTGGAAATCTCCGTCTCCATCATTGTTCAACAGCTAAGTGAAGATTGCATGTTGATTTCCCTTTCAGTCGCCTTTAAGCAGCTTATGGGCAATGTTAAGTTCTAAGTTATCTAAAATCCCAACTTTTTAATTTGTTCTCTGGCTTGTATGCAGCAAGGCAAATCTCTGTGGGTCTACATGAGCACACATAAGTGCATACAAACACCCTGATCAGAACCAGCTCCTTCCAAACATGAATTGCACTGAGCAGAGCTTAAAAAAGGTGCAAGTGGAACAGGAGCAGGCATTCCCATTAATCTTCACAAGATCATGAAAAGAAAAATAACAGTCTGCCTGCTTAACCAAGTCAAATTGTAGGTATGCAACTTAGCACAAAGCATCTGAGTTTCTGTAATTGTATTTGAAGCTGAAAAGCTTTATTTAAAGCTGATTCCACTGCCTCCCTCACATTTTCAGATCCTCAGATAAAACAGGATAATCTATTATTATAGGTTATAAGAATTATAATAATTATATTATATTAATTATATTTACCAACCCAGGGTTTGTTTCTGGGTTCACATGGATGCACAGCTTTTGTGATGGTGTTGCTATGCTCTGTCTTCAGACAAATACTTGCAATTGGGGTGTTTTCCTTCAAATATTACAACTTCTTAAAAGGTGTTAGCTTCCTTGTTGCAAATCTTTGCTTTGCTTTTGTTTGTATTTAATTGCTTGGGAATTCAGTGAACCATTTTCAGAGCTAACAGGAGGCTTGAGTGCTGAGTTGCTTATTGCACCATACCTTCACTTGACAGTTTTGACCATAATTTTCAGTGCTTCTGTGGTTTCTCACTGGCCTGTATTTTCATATCTGAATGCATGTGTCCCAGTTTGGTTTTTTGAGGCAGATCATCAGCCTGTATGAGCAAGGTATCATTTAACAATATTGACTTACTGCGTTGGGAGAAATCGCTTGGGATTTTATTCCCAATGAACTGAAAGCCCATCAGATCTCCTGATCTGAAATTACTCTCAGAGTATCATCAGGACATTTTATGTACAACCCCCATGGAGGAAAAACAGCTCTTTACATCCTTTTGCATTTCTGAGAATGAAGGGTAGCAGAGCCTGTGGGAGGTTGGAGCTTTTTTTCTGCAACCTGCATCTGAAAGAGCCACTTGAGAATTATGTTTGAAGAAAGCAGGTTTATGACTCCTCCACAGACAGTCCCAAAAATAGTAGGGGAATATTTGACTAAATAATGTCAAAGCTGGTAGAGACACCACAATGGGTTTCCACTGTGTATTTTTGCCTGTCATGAGAGGCAGACACGCTCACCCTCTGTGAAGTTCAAAGAGGCACTTGACAAAGCTGGGTACCAGTGAGGTTAAAGATGAATGGGGCCTCACCTTCTCACACAGTGGAATAATTTATTTTCACATGGCTCATAACACGGATTATTTATAGCCAAGGAAAGAAAAATAGTGGGGATACAGACTTTTTGCAATTTCTCTGAACCAGTTAGACATGATACATACAATTGGATACTGCTCTCTTCCAAGTGAAATGCAGCAATGTGCTGCTCTCCACAGAGTGAAATAATTTTTACATGCCTTGTCAGTCTTGCTATGGCCATGGAAAGAAATACAGTGAAAGCAGAGACATTGGCACTGTTTATGTTATTTAGAATGTTTTTGCAGCTAACAGTTTTGACCTCTATTCTGTTTTGATGGTCCCTGTTTCAAAAGGTCATGTCATGTTTTCCAGTTAGAAGAAATGAATAAATACTTTCTTTTCCTGTGGACTCTCCCAGGTTTAACCCAGATCCTGGTTCAGAATTATTCCAAAGAATTGCTGGTGTAAAGCTAATATGCTGCATTGTCAGTGGAATTACAGTTATTAACAGCCTAAAATCTGCACTCTGATGCCAGCAGGGTTTCATTTTTGCCCCTTATGGTCGTGAGAGACACAGAAAAGAGATTGGAATTTGGAATTTAACATGTGAAATCCAGGGGCCATCATTTAAAACATCACTCATTACTCCAGAATGGTGTTTGACAGGCTGCAAGTAATTTCTACTTCAAGCAGTTTGAGGCAGCAGAGTAGCCCAAAGGTCATGTTGTTCTTATCATGAGTAAAAGATACTTTCTTTCATGATGGATGACTGTTCTGGGTGTTTATGATGCATAACTTATTAGTAATTTTAATTCACTATTCCATTTGTCCCACATTTTTGTCAGAGCAAGCTGAACTGTAGTTAGGTACACCTGTGCTGTGCAAAAGGATGGGAAATTTTGAGGTAATCCATCCTAACGCCCACACCACAGTCCCAGCTGCACCCTAGGGAGCTGGGAGGAATCATTTCTACAAAAGGAAATGCCAGGCTGCAGGAATTGGGCAAAAAATTATTTTCTTTTCACTTGCCAGTCTTGATGATCACAGCTGAAAACAAAAGGGTGAGTGCCTCCAGTCTCGTGGTGTTACACAGAGTGACCCTCTGTGTTCCACACCAGATTTATCAGGTTGGGAGCTCAGGGTTATCTGTTCCTGGCCAGCCAAATGCCAGAACTGCAGCACCACAGACAACAAACAGACTCCTGATTTTGGGGCACTTTGGGAACTTTGTTAGCTGAGACACAAAGATTTGAGCTGGCTTTGCACAAAGCACTCAGAGCTTTCTACAGCTGCTGCCTACAATTTACCCTCATTCTTTTAATTGGGTTGAATGCAAAAGCCACTCCTCTGCAGAACCAGACACAAAAGTAATAAGCAGCAGTATTAGTTCAGAGGCTCTGAGAACAAATTTCCCATCTCCTTGCCATAAGTGCAACTCATAGGAAAACCTCTATTGCAATATACATTCTTATTTGAGCCCTGGACATATTTCTGTCAGTTTGTGTGCAACAAAGTGCTCTTTAGAAATGATGGCTGAATTTGCCTCTCAGCTACTGAAAATTTTAGATCTACCACCTCACTCCTCTTGCTGCTGTTTATATTTTACATGCAGAAATATGGTAAGCACCACGTCACTTTCCCATGTTGGAATCTTATATTTCCAAAAATTAATGAATTACTTTCACTAAGAATCCTTCTAGATTCAAATAATTTTTAAAGAATGCTCTTCATTCACTATCATCTTGCTGGTTTTGGTAAATTTCTATCTTATATATTAGACCTTTTGGCATCTAGATTTGCATTTTGAAAGATTTGCTCTTTAAATGGCCAGCTGTTACCTCAAAGTTTCAAAGATCTTACAGCAAGAAGCTTTTCAAAAGAAAACATCACTCTCCATTTAGTTCCCTAAAGATCTTGTTTTCAATTCCAGAAGTGAGCAGCCAAGGCTCAATGTCATATTACTTCTTCAATGTATGCATTCATAAAAAGAGCTATTATTTTTGCTCTGTTCTTCTCTTGAAAAATAATACAAGTACCTTTTTTTTACCTTTTTCAAATAAACATAGATCCATGGTTTTATAACTGGGGGAGGATGGAAAGATACCCTGTATTTCAGATGAGGTTTTGTGGCCTGTTATATACTTACTTCACAACCTTTTATGGATTGGAAAATAGATTGGTCATTCCAGTTGTTCAACACCTCTGGGAGAAGTTAAAAGGAGCAGGAAGTAGAATCATCAGTATGAAATTCAGAACAGAGGTCTTACCAAGTTCATCAGTCCACTTCATAATCACTTTTTGAAGTAAGAGCTGTTGATCCTGTTCTTCATACACACACACACACAGACATATTTACATTTACATTTACATATACATATACATATACATATACATATACATATATGGCTTTCAAATAAAGTCAATAGGTGCTCTGTCTTCAGAATAACTGCAGAAGCAACATTTCACATGTGCTCACAGTTAATTCCTTTTCTGCTACACCAAGTGAAAAAAGCTTGATACATGAAAATACTGTGTCACTGAATAATGAGCAAAGTAGCATATAATGCTCATTCTGAAAAAATGTATCCTTGCATTTGTTTGTGTTAGTAGGATAGAAGCATTTCCTCAGAATTCAGGTATCTTTTACTTCATGTTTGTTATTGCTTCAATTTTTCATGTGTTCTTATGTTTTGCTAGTTCCTATGCAAGGCAAAACTATTCACGTCTTTCGCAGGTTGGAGTCAGGCAGAGCACTCCATCTACAGAGAAGCTTCCCTGAATGTTCCCTAACACCAAAGTACCTCAGCTTGGGTCATCTGTTGGTTCCAGTTCTGAGAGAAACACCTCTATCTCCTGAACAGCTCAGCCCATAGCTCTCCTTGTAAGCCCTGTGAGATAGGTCTGGGAAGGGACACATCTGTCCAGCCTGGTTCCTGACAGGGACAGCAGCCTCCTTGGGGATCTGAGTATATCCCTGTATTCCTGCCCTGAACGACTGAATTGCTGTCACAAACTGCATTTTTGCTGTCATGAGCTAAATCTTTGCTGTTCATTCTTTGCAGATATTGATGAGTGTTTGGTAAACAATGGTGGCTGTGACCATTTCTGCCGGAACACGGTTGGCAGCTTTGAGTGCAGCTGCCAGAAAGGATATAAACTGCTCACAGATGAAAGGACCTGCCAAGGTAATACCTCATTAACCTTGCTCTTCGTATAATGGGAATGTTATTTCCAGTGGATTTTTGTTGTTGTTGTTGTTGTTTTTATACTTAAGTCATTTGTACTGCAGGTTTTAATTGTACTGTCATAGGAAGTAAGGTTAGAAAACACCTGTGAGATTTCTGTTTTCTGAGGTGGGATTAGAAGATTATTGGAAATGTCTTGTTTCAATGTTTTTAGTACTAGGAATGCCAGTGTCCTGTTGAAGTGTAAAAATCCAAATGGCATAGTGGAGTAGCCTCAGGCAAAGAGTCTTATTACATTCAAATCCTCTCATTTGCTATGATCTGAATAGGACAGAGGCTTATCTTATTTAGACCAGGGTCATTTAGAGTAACTGACTGTAATACTGCAAGATTTGTACTTAAAAAAAGGGTTTAATTTGTGAGCTCACCTTTGCCTGAGAGAAACTATGAAGGGATAATGGTGATGTTTTGTGGGAATTCAAATGAAGCATGTTTTACATCGTTTGCTGTGCGTGTCATGATTTGTTACCTAAGTCATCTGATGTTATGTGTTCTGTGTCTAATTAAGTGCATAACCCTTTCCAAGTACTGACCATGTACCTTTGGAGAAATGACATTTGAACTTTGTAGCTTTACTTATTTAAAAACTCGTAGAGAAGGCTAGAAAGATGAGCATGCATGGAAAGAGAGAGAAAGGGAAGGATGATGTATTCAATTAAAAATTTGCACAGAAAATGGCATTTTATTAATACGTGATTATGTGCATGGATTTTGAATAAGTAAAAGTGATGAAGTCCAAAACAGCATTAGTGTTTTAGATCTTTTTTGTTTATCCACAAAAGAGAAACCACTATCTGAAGATATATGTGTCATTCTGAATTTTTCCATCACTTCTCGTTGGTACTTCCATCCATCATTTGAGGAGCCACCTCCACCCTGTGTGATTAGGCAGAAAGGAGTTAGTGAAAGGTTGGTTTTAAGCTGGACAGGATGGAAAGAGCTGAGATTAATGCAGCTCATGCCACATGATTCAGCAGAAATAACTCTGTAGGGTCATGTTGGACATGGGGAAGTTGCCAGGTTTTGATTTACCTACTAAAAACAGGGACAGAATATTAAAAAGAAACGTTGCATTCATGATATATTTAAAGATGGTTGGAAAGACCTTGTTTATGAATTTCACATGTGGTGACATCTCTCACTGTGGTATCCGTCTGAGGTTTCACCATTGAACTAATTGTTACTACACCAGGGAAAAACTCGAAAAAAGTTGGGCAAGAGCTGGTGCAGAACTTATTTGTTCATTATGCAGAGGATTAATAGCAGGCTGCAAAAGCTCCCTGTAAATAGTCAGGTTTCTGTGATAATAGTGAGAATCTGGAAGCAGCACTGCAAAAGCTGTTCAAGTGAGTTTTGTTTCTTCAACCAGAGCTCCAGAATTAGTCACCAGTAACAATACATACCATGCAAGGACTACAGCAGGAGCTGATCTTCTCCCTCTCATGTGATGAGGCATGGAATTATAACCATGATCTGGCCACCCTGCTTTTCCCATTGTCAGTGAGGAAGGGCAGGCACTCTGTACATTATACATTGACTGATAAAATGTAGCTTGTGTGTTGCTGTAAAAGATCGATTAATGCAAGCCCAGAGAATTTTTGGGCTGGACAAGTTCCTTCATCCCAGAAACTCTGGTTCTTCATACCATGAAATGGGGAGGACAAAATAATTTCCTGTTTAAACTCTGAGGTATTTGGGCCCCAGCAAACATATGTGATGCCTGCTTTGTGGAGGGATCATTGTGATAATTTAGTTCCTGTCTGGTGTTTAAGGTGATAATTGGTGACTCATGCAGTCAGTATTACCCTGCTAATGAAGAGAGAAGGAAAGTGAATGTAGAGCAAGAAATCACTGATGTATGAATCACCTGCACTTTGCTTCTTCCCCTGCAAGAATACAGTCAGGGGAAGTGGTTGCAGATATTAATGTCAGGTCCATCAGGAAAATGTGGTTTGGGGTTAGTGACTCTCCTGGGATATAAATCATCCACATTTTGTTTTTTGTAACAGCCGGTCAACGCTGACCGTAAAACATTAATGAGAGATTCAGGGAAATTTATTTTCAGCATATTAGCCTTTCCAATGAGTGAAACAGAACAGTCTAATTTCTATTTATAAAAGATGCTGTTGTTCATGTTACATTTGTTGTTTTGATTCATAATAGAGTTTCCATGATTTATGATCTTTCTGTCAACATTGCCCTTCTCTTCTGGTTTTCATTTTTTAAATAAAGATTTCTTTCAGTTGCTAATCAACATGTTTACAAAACACTCATTTAGGACCTTAGAAATCTGCATTGTTTGGGACTGGGTCCTATTTAGTTCAGGTGGCCTCCCCAGTGTATAAAACATTCATCTCTAAATGTGTTCATCATTAGTATCAGCACAAGGCAATTCTACATATTTAAATATAAAATGTTCCTTCATATTCCCAGTGAAATTCTGCAGCTGTCCCACCTCACCTTATTTCCTTCATGTCCTTTCATTGTAGACCTCAGAGCTGACTTTGAGATTGCAGGGAAATTGTATCAGTGGCAGACTTTGTTCTGACTGTTTGCAGAGCTCCCACCCCAGTCATACCAAGTGCCTTCCCCACATTCATGCTCTCTGTGAAGAGGAAAGCATTTCTCTTTTAGTTTTTAGGCAGAAAGGGTGAAGCCAAATATAGCAGCTTGCCTAAGATCACACATATAAATGCCTGGACTGTCCAGAGAAGAAATCTCCAATTTCTGTAAATCTGCCCCTGCTCATTTGCCCATAACAAGGTATTCTTTTGCTCTTGTGTTTGTGCTCATATCCTGATAGGAGAATTCCTTGATTTTTTCAGGATCTCTGAAACTTGGTGCTCTCTTGGTGCCACCCTGCATGCTGAGTGCCTGTATAAGCACCCTTGCCTTTGGAAGGGGCCTTAAAATGTTCTGCATTTGTATGTTTACAGCTAAACCATTTTTAGCCCTGGCTGCAAAGAAAACCATTGTCAATCACAGATTACTTCTGCTAGGGAGTGGTTCTCACGCTGTGGCTCCTTGTTAGGCAAGGAGAATGTGGGGGGTTCCCTTCCTTTCCCCTCCCCTGCATTCCAGCCGTTTAAAAGGAAACTTATTTGTATCCCAGAAGGTGAAGAATCCAAACTGCCCTGCTGGTAATATTGTGGAGACTGATACTATTTTCCCAGAGTCTCTTTTTTTTTTTTTTTTTTCTCAGACTTAAAAATAAATTTTTTTCCCCTCCTTTGACAGAGAAATCACTGTATGACAATACCAAACCCATCTATTGTGTATTACTTTAATTGATCCCTTAAGTCTAAGGTATTGTAAATACTTTGGTGCAGGAAGAAACAGTTGGATCTATTTGTATAATACTAGCAAAAAGAGGGCTGTATCTCCTTTGAACATGTAAAAGTAACATAGCTGTATTTATAGCAAGGAGAGCTTGTGTTTGTAACCTTTTTGGTAATTAATAGAAGGACAACAACTCAGATCAGTTCTAGAATGACATCAGCAACAAGCAAGCAGTGAACTTGCTGCAGTGAAATAAAGCTGCAATGAATGTGTGTAAGCTCAGACATAATTACCTTAATCCTCAGCCAGTATGAGTTTTAGAGCCAGTTAACTTAATTACTTATTCAGTTTCTGTTTGTTGTGCAGTGATCTTGAAAAAAAATCAACAATAAGCAGTCTCTCTGCTCTGCTCAAGTTCAAGCTTCATTAAGCACTCAGAAAAATGTGTGAAATTCTATCGTAAATAATTTTCTCTTCCTGCTCTAGGCATTGCTTTTTGCAAAGCAAGACAGTGAGAGACAGCACACACATTTGTTATAAATCTCTCCAGGGAGTGGTAGAGACAGAAAGATGTGTTACCTTGAGGGGAAAAAAAAATTGCTTTTAGTTGATCCAGTGATCAACGTGTAATATTTTGGGCTGCTAAATCCACACTCACCCTCTGCCCCTCATTACCTCAGTTCAAAATAGAGACAACTCCTCCTACCCTGAGGAATTTAAACTTTTGCAGGGGGCAAAAGCTCAAGGCATTTACATCATTCTGGTCCAGTCACAGGCTCCAGAACAGGCTTTAAGTAGGGTTTGATGGTATCACAGGCATGATAAAGTCTACTCAAGTTGCCTTCTCACCAACCATTTGAATTGATACAGCCACTAATAAAAGCAGATGACTGTCCACCAGGGAACAGTTCCTCCAGGGCATGTGGAATACCTGCATGGGCCACCTGGCTTTTTTGGGCTTTCTTTACAGCCATAGATGACAGCATTTTTTATTTGCTTTGAAGTATTGCCAGTTTGACTGTTGGTTATTCTTTACTACCTTCCTACCAGATTTTAAACAAATGTAATTGACCCTTTTGTAGCCAGGCACTGGAACACAGGGTCTCACAGTCTGCTCTTGATATTGCTGGTGTCTGTCCAAAGGATATTCAGTGATGCATGTTTCTGCAGTAGGAAATCCCAAACAGAATTTGCCCCATTGCCTCATGAACAATTTAATTTTTCCTCTAGAGATTTTCTATGGGCGCTTTTTGCTATATTTGGATAGCTACAAAGCTCTCCAGTAGAGGTCCAAGTACAGCTGATTTTGAGGTGGTTTTCCCTCTCACTACAAGACATGAGCATTTACAAATATTTGATATTTGTACTTTTTTTCATTTGAAACAAATGTGCTTCTTATGCCCCACTGTAGCCCCCTTCCTCTCTCCTCAGCCCCACTTCCAGACAAGTGTTCCTCAAGATTTGATGCTCATGGGGTGGAGCAGCTGGAAGTAATGGCCTAGGGGGGTGATGCTGTGAGCAGATATTGAAGCAATTTCCTTAAGTTACTCTGGCAGCATTTTGCAGTGCTGTCCTGCAATACACCTCAAACCTTGTCCAGCTCTGGATTTTTTGCTTCATTTTTTTTTTGCTGTTTGGTTTTTGTTTTGTCTCTACATATCTGTTAGTAGAGGGATGCTCTACATAGGGCTTCCAGTGCCTAGTGTCAGGAGAAGCCTTCCTTCATCCTAGAATGAGAGAAAGAAAAATAACACCTTGAAAAATACAGTAGCTGTCTGTGATCTAAGGATCCTGCAGGCCTGGTCTTGAAACATTACCCCATTAACTGGGCAGGTAATCACCTCTAATAATGTCCATCTTTTAACTTCTTATATGAAATATGCACTATTTGCCCTCCCAGGGTAAGATTTGGATCTCCCAGCATGGTATCTCCATTTTGAAGATCAGTATGAAATGAGGGATTAATCATACAAGGAAGGACAGATAGAAGGTGTTTGTGGGAATTATTTTTGGCCTAAAGAAGGCCCTAAAGATTAGCTACAAAGATCTCATTATACTCTTCTGTATGGAACCATTGATGATAAATGTGGATGTACAGGACCAGTTTAATTCCAAATAAATCAGTTCACACCAGCAGCACTCAATCTCCAGCCATCTGTGACACAGAGTAACCAAATTTAAAAATAAAAAATGGCCAAAGAGGTTTGCACCCTTGGGTTGCATGACAGTGACCTGTCACTCACATTTGTTCATACAACCCAACAAAGGAATCCTTGTCGTAATCACATAACCTGATGAAGGTCCCAGGATTAGGATGCACCCCTTGCATTGATTTATACAGGACACAATCACTCATCTAAGATAAAAAACTACATCAGAGCACAGAAGTCAGAGCTGGAGCATCTGACTCAGATTCAGTTTATCAACATGGTTTGGCCAACTTGCCAGTGAGAAGAGGTGGAAAGTTTTATTGTTGGTCTACCCCCTCTCTTTCATTTTCTTCCCCCATTAAATACATGGAAAAGCAAACGTGCTCATAAACCCATCCCCATCAGACAGATGTGCTCTAACATATCAAATGCATTGGCTTGTTGCAGGCTGATTTTCATCCAGCCCAGCTGAGTCTGGCCTGAGTGTGTTTTAATTGTGGGAACTCTTCATATACAGCCAACAGTGCTGGTCCAGCTGCCAGGGCAGTGTAGCTCTGGAGGAGATACTGGGAGCTGCTTGTGGAAATCAGACTAGCTCAAAGAAAGAAAAATCAGGATGATTTCCCTGTCACTGATGATGTTCACTCCCTATGCAGATTTTCTCTGTGGCATTCTGCACCACTGAGCCTTACAAAAATATCTTGCTTATGACAAGCACCATATTGCTTCTTGCATCAAGATTAAAAAATGCTCCACTGGGTAAGCAGCCTGTTACACTGTCAATGAAAGGAATACTTCTCAAATCCTTTCTGTGTCTGTGAGACTGTGAATATTGGTACAGTCTGTCTCTGTGAGAAAAAAAGGGTTGCAAGATCATACCCAGAAACAATAAATGCCCCAGGTATGAAGTAAAAACAGCTCTAGCCAGTACAAGTTTGTTTGCCAAGTGATAGTATCTGCAGTGTTGGTTGTAGCAATTAAGTCTGCTGAAACATGAAAACAAACAGATCTCTCCACCACCTCCAGTTCTCCCCTCTGCAGCAGTGTTTTCATAAGTTAAAGGGGAATGTTCTTTGGTTGCTGCTTCTTGGAAGGCATATTAAACCTCACAATCTAGGCTTTAAATCACTTTCTAATAGAATGAGACCTAATGTGGAGAGGGCAGATGGGACAGATTATTCCACTTCTGTTTTCCCATGAAGTTTCTGACACAGGCTACTGTTGGAAGTTAGATAGTAGATTAGTTTGACCTCAGGTCTCATTCAGTATGGTAGCTCTTATACTGTTAAACTCTATAAAGTACACTGCTATCAAATTGCTTTTTACAGCTCTGTCTGGCCCCCTCCTCTTGATGATGTGTGTGGGAAGCCAAGCAAAACGTTCCATTAGTGTTTAGAAAGAGAATTTGAGATATATTTTTCAGTTGATGTTGTAGGATTTATGACTTGTATAGCGCAGAAATTACTTTACTGGACTGGAATCATGTTATGTATTAATGAATTACCAGGATATGAGTCAGCCTTGGAATAGTTGGAGCAGGAAGGTAGCATTCTTCCACAAACAATCATCTGTTGATAAATTGTGCTGAAAGCTGTAATTCAATAGGAATTGTTTTTAAAGAGAATCAGAGAAAGACTGTATGTGTATGTCTATTCTGCACTGTGGGACATTAATGCCATGTTACTGCACTCAAGCATTCAGTCACACTGATTATGGGCAGATAGCCTTTACCCTGAGTGCTGAACAGAATTGCAATAGCATGACAGCCCTATCCCAAATATTACAGAGTTTCATTTTCCTGTGCTTGCATCTACACTCCTGGGCCTTTCAAATTGCCCTGGTTTGTTTATTTTCTTCTAATGAGAAATTTCTAACCTGTTGAAATAAAGGAATTTTTCTTACATTGGCCATGTTATGAACCACTACTCTCAGTTTTGGTAGTTTGGAGACGAGGCCTTAGTTAGGACAGGTGAAATGAAACCAAAAATCTAAGCTCAGATACTGAGTCAGTGGAATGGAGGAGTGTCCTCTGGGGATTTTCTGAGTGGAGGATTTTTGAGGCACGTTTGCAAATCATGTTGTTAGTGTTTTCAGAGGATACCTGCTGGGATTCTGCAGAGGCCAGCCTTTCTGGGCAGAGTTTTTAAGCAATCCTTTGAGGCAGAGCCAGAGGACAGGAATTCTTGTGTATGTTCAGTGGTCCCTTGACTTCAGCAAGAGCTCAGAGCAAGCTGGGAATGCACAGGTCCAAGGGAAGTGAAGGGAATTGCTGCATTTGAGTTCTCAGCTGAAAACTGAAACTGTGTTGTTGTACTTGTTCTTTCAACCCATCAAATAACACCAGGCATGTTTTCACCCAGACTAGTCCCTTGTTCCTTCAAGAAGTCTCACTAGCACCTCTTACTAAAGAATGATAGAGACAACACCTTAGCAACCCAAGCAGTTTTCTCTTTTCAAAAATAGGGCTAAAAATCAAATGTATTGCAGGATAGAGGGAGTATTCCTTCCTTGATACAGAAAGGGTAAAACCTTAATTATGTTCTCCTCAGGCTGTTAAACTGCTTTTACAGAGTTGCTGTGTAAATAGTGGCTTGAGCAGTGTGCAGACTAGTAAATATATTTATGTTTGTAGAAAAACAAACCACCCTGAAGTTTGTTTTAATGCACTTCTCTTGATATATGGCTACTCCTACCCCAAGCTCTTGGTATAGTAACACAGTTTGTTCCTATAATAGCAGTAGATAACTCAGCTTGCCTCTGCCTTGGGAAATGATTGATACTGGGAAATTATACATTTGCTTATAAAATCCTGGCAATGTCTTGATAAAAGTACTTCTTAAAAAAACATTGGAAAAGTATTGACTTTAATTGCATTTTAGATTGTCTTAGCAAAACAATGGTAAGAGGATAAACGTAACAGGAACCAAAGCCAATTGCCTCCTGCTGGGTTCCTGAGATTAACAGAGGAACCTGAGCACAACAAAGCCCTCAAGTAATGGAGAGGGGTGGGGAAGAGCTGGGACAGGTGAGCATAGGCCCAAGAGCAAGGGTAATGTCTGGCACAACTTCTGTCTCCAATTTTGAGATGCTCTTCACACAGAAAATTAGGCTTTTGCTTTTCTGGCCACAATTTCTCTCTCACTTCATGTCACAGCAGATTCAGCCCTCAAAGCCTGGAGGAGCTTGTGTTGTTGGGAAGTGGTTGTGTCCAACTGTCACATAGAGAAATACAAGTTGGCTCAAGAGGATCTTTATTTTCATAGCATAAATACCTCTGTTTCAATATCTTATGTCAAAGACAATCTGTACCTAATGTGAGGAAGCTATAAAGCAAATAAATACAGTGTCAGGGGTGTGTTGAGGATGGTGGTTCCCACTTCTGCCAAGCAATGCATTTGTTAGCACCAATGCACCTTTCACAGAGCAGTGGAGATGTGGTTGCACAGATTGGTCCCTGAAATGCTCATATATTGGGAAGAGCTGTTATCCAAGGGCTGCACATCCTTGGTGCCCACAGTGCCACAACTTCATTGGTGCTAACATACATAACAGCTTTGACTTCATCAAAAATGCCACTGGCTGCTGCTGCATGTGGCATTCGCCAGGCTAAGCATTCAGGGAGGTACAGTTTTAAATCAGGCTCGTTTATCACAGCTTTCTTGACCTTTCTCTGATTTGCCATTGCTGAAAAGTTGAAAATGTACTTGGACTTTCTTTGGTCTTCCATCCCTTCTTGATGAATCATGGGAAGCTTTTGTAGCTCCTGTGATATGACAAAATGCTTAGCTTAACTCATTTCCTATTGATTTTAGAAGTAATAGGTTATAAAAATGAATAATACCGTTAAGTGTACTTAAGCATTTTTATGCTATTAGCTTTGGTTGTTAGAAGATAAAGGTAATTTACTCAGGTTCAGATCCCTGTAGTGCATTTTTGTGTGTTTTAAAAATCATTTGGAAATCTTCTTAGAAATTGTTATTCACAAAGATAGCAGTAAGGAGAAAAAGCAGGAAGAGAGAACTGCCATGAGCTTACGGTGAGGATAAGTGTGATGTGCTCAACAGAGAACCAATTTGAAATCTTTTCTTCCAAATACCTTTATAGAACACCTCCCTAGGCTCACTTTGTGCCTGTGACCTTGGACAGACTTACTAATTTTATACCATTGTGTCTAGTTATTAGTGGGTTTTTTCCGTGTTCCATAAGAGACCAGGCAAACTTTCTTACCTGCAAAAGAAAAAAATCCTTCTTTTTTTAACTTATCTATTTGAAAGTATCTGCAGAACTGTCTCTGGTGACCAGCATTGGTTTTCTCATTCTTCTCTCTGTTAGGACAGCTGACCAAATTCAGAATTGAGCTCAGATGAAGAATCAGAGGAAGAGGGAAACCTGGCTTGGCATTTGAGGCCAGGCACCTTTTCCTTCTCAGCAGTCACATGGCAAAAAGTTGACTCTGCTGTTCCCCAGCTCTGCTTGCAGGACTGAGATTTGGGAAGTAGTTTTTCTCAGCCATGGTTAAAATATTAGAAGAAATTACTATCTGCCAAAATTTAATTTATCAGGTAATCCTCTACCATTATTCTGTTTTTAAGTTTGGTGCTGCCCCCAAAAATAGTAGATGATGGGGTCTCCCATGCTTCTGCAGGAAAACATATCAGAAATATTTTTTTTTTCATTTTTGTCCAGCAGCAGAGAAATAATAATGTAATAATAATGGTAATAATGGTGATGTATTTCATTATAGAAGAAGCCTTGGTCCAAATCCCACCACCTACAGTCAAAGCAACCCCCAGAGACCCCAAAGTTGGCTGCCAATTTTTGCCTGGCTGAAATTGCCAGATTCTGCAGTTTCCATCCAAAAGCATAAACCTTCCCACCCCTTGGGCAAAGCTCTTGGTTATCCAAGAGCAAGCAAATCCGTGGCTGATGCATGAGGCAGAACAAAGCCATAGTGCCTGGGAGCAGGCTTGGCTCTGCAGTGCTGACAGGAAGAGGAATGTGTGGTGGTCACTGGGCTTGGCACCCACGCTAAGGGGAACACACACATGTGTGCAGGGAATAGGCGTTTACTGCACTGAGATGTTGTTCCACAGCCCTGTTGTTTCTGCAGACTCAGAGGAAGTCCTGAGGGAAGCTTGTGGAAGAGGAGGAGCTTGTGGATTCTGTGTGGAAGAAAAACTAAATATGGAATTTTTGAAAGAAACTGAAAAGGGAAGGGAAAATTAATTTGTTGCTACGTGAGATCACATAAAGCTCCCTTGGAAGAGTTCCTGAAGAAAAGATTGTGTTTACTGTGGAGAGGGAGCCTACAATTTTATTGCCAAGTCTTGCTTTTTAACCTGCTTTTCTTTTGTTTTCAAACCCCAGAGATAGCACAGTGGTTCACTGAAAGTGCAACTGGTCTCTTTTGATAAGGTCTGATAGCAGAGATAAAGGAAACAAGCTGCCATTTGCCTTTAAAGACCTTCCCAAATGTACTGTCTTGTTCTTCCTAAAAGCAGTTCCCTTTGCTTTAAGGTCTAGGTAAATAGTGGGAAACCAGTTGCTGTGATGTTAATGAGGGTGGTGGGTTTGCTGGGTGAAGAGTGGTCCCCTTGGTGCTTAGCATCAAGAAGGATCTGCCTGCTGCAGTTCCTCTGACACTGAAATGGCCAATGAAAGATTGCTGTCTTCTGAACTGAGGAGAATTCACAGGAATTAGTAGAGGCAGCCAGCCAGCCCAAGGGAGCTGCTTAGTTGGAATCATTCCTGCTTTCTTGTGTGTAACCTCAGGCCCAAGAAAATAATACAAGAAATCTAAAAGGATGAACCTGCTTACTCCTGAAAGGATCAGGTATGCATTGCACTTTTTAAGGTAAATTATTCAGCCTTTACTAAATTTAGCAGTTAAAAAGGATCACACCAATTTGAACTCTGAGAGTTAAACTGATGGAAAAGATTAAGGGATGTGTTCAGGAAAACACCTAGACAATCCCTTCTGGGACAGGGATGCTTTTGGAGTTTACCAATCAAAATGCTGGAGGCTGCTTAAGTACAGGAGCTTGGACTAAATGAGTATGAGTATTTAATGCTGGTATTAAATATCCTCATTTTATCAAAATAAACATCCAGTTTCTGGATTATGTCTTGGAAGACATCATTCCATTTCAGACATGTAGCAGAAGTGTGAGAACACACAGTAAAAGGAGAAGTCAGTGATGCTCAGATATTCCTTAGAATAAAACGAGAGTATCTAAAAATGATCAGACCAAAATGAAAAACAACAGAGACAGCTGTGGTTCCCTAAACTGCACTTGCACCAGAGCTGTATGGAGTGTTCATTCTGCATTTGGTGCTGTATGAAGACACAGAAAGACATGGCCTGTCCTAAGAGTGACAGCCCCAGGAGCAGATAGGGGATTATTGAACTTACTATGGGTACAGACAAGCTGGGAGGAAGGGGAAAACAAACTGTTTCCAGGATCTCAACATACAGAATAAAAACAGAGACAGGATGCTCAGGCTGTGAAGTAGAGTTAGGTAGATGATAACATTTGTCCTTAGTACAGCTATATACTGTGAGCCTATCCCTGAAGCTGAGTAGCAGTCACTTCATTGTGTACTGCTAAATCCTTGAAATACCTCCTCAGTGGGATGCTTACATAATAAGTCACAGGTTTCTAATTATTTATTGCCTCTGTCTCAAACATATATTGCAAGTTTCTTTTGTTGTTTATATGCATTTATTTGTTTTACTGCCTCTTTGCATTCTAACAAATCATCTCTAATAAAAAGCACATTTCCTTGTGAACAGAATCAATTTCCTTCAGAAGTCTTTCAGCCCCTGATTAGTGGGTTACATTTGGTCTTCACTAATCACATACTTAACTGTGAGCAATAAAATTCTTAAATAAATAAATGCTTTGGTCCAAGTCAACATTAGTCATAATGGAGAGTTTCCCACTCAAATTTCTGAAATACAAGATAAGACTGTGTTACCTGGCCACTTAGCTTCCCATTAAAAGTACAGCAATTAATGCCAGATCTGTTTTTTTCTGCAGGTCATTAGGTATGTTATTAACAATTAAGTCTCAGCAGCAAGATGACTTGATTGCAGCTCAGTAATGCAGTGGGAAGTCTAAATGGGTGTGGGTTTTCAATTACTTTTAAAGGCCTGGGGTTATGGCTATTTTTTTTCCCCCTTTGTGTTAGCCTGCTCCAGAAGCACTCAGTGGGAAGGTAATGAAGTAGAAGATTTGTACATTACTTCATCTTTCCCTGCTTCCTTTTCATTGGTTTTATTATTGTAGGCTTTGAAACTTAAGGAGAAGTTAGCTGTAAGCCATTCCTCCTGATCAGGGTTGGCTGTGTATTAGAGAGCTACATTCTCACATGGAGGATGCATTTTTACTAACTGTGAACAGGGTTAAGTCACTGTGGATCAAAAAACCTGGGATGTGGTGGAAACCCCATCACACTGCTGCTGTAGCAAAACAATGCCTTCCCAGCATTGAATTTAACCCACCATTTGTTGGGGAACATAGCTTGAATCATGACTCCCTATGGTCCAGCAACCACTCAGATTAAGATATGTGGTTTCCCTAATGTCTGTCAAATATTGTTGGAAACTGGGCTGACTGGGCTGTGAGGTGAACAACATTACATGGGTGGTATCAGCTCCCCACAGAAACTGGAGGTGGGGGGAGGAGAAGACAGAGTATAACTTTCAGCCAAAATACATACAAAAAAAAAAAGCATTAGTGTTTATTTTAAAAACATCATGTAACACTTCTTTAGAGTTTCTATGTATGTGTGCTCAATGAATGAGAACAAGGAAAAGCTCTGTTTCTCAGAGGAGCTGATAACTTGGAAGCTGGGAAAGGTGAACACAAAACACTCTGACTAACCTGGGGGTTAAAAATAAACCAGGGCTGTGTGACATGGACAAAACAGAAGTACATCTTGTGGGGCTTTGCAACAGGAGATAACCCCAGTGCCCTGAGAGTGGCTTTGCTGTGCCCACTGCACTGGGACAGCTGGGCCACTGCTCCCAGCTGGGGCTCAACCCCACCAACACCTCAATCTGAAACCCACAGATTCCTTGCTGTGGATACTCCTCATAGCAGCCTGGGCAGCAGTTATGAGGTAGATAAAAAATCTTTGCTGCCATAATCAAGGTATGTCTAAGCTTACTGGGAGAATTGGGACTCTATGGACTCACAGCTGTAATAGTACTTTAAATTATTGCTATAATATCAAAAATGACCAATTTTAATCTACCAGCATTCGGGGTGTCATCAGTCACTTCTGCTGATGAGTTGATAGTAGAGATAAATACTTCCTTTTATTTTTACTGTACACTTTATTTCTAAGTAAAAAATATTTCTTTTTTGTTTTACTTTGTTTGAAATAGTATATTTAAATTTCATTTATCTATTCTGCATATATGCAGTGATCTAGTGCATATTTCATGTCTTGCCTCACCAAACACAGACAAGTCAAATATAAGATGGGTTCTTTGCTTACAGCATCCAGGATCCTTACAGTCTGCACTCTGTTCCTCATGCCTGTTACAGCTTTTGTTGATTGACTTTGAGCCACTCCTGTCTTGTTCTCTGCAGCACAAATAGCACCACCAAATAACAATGATCTCTCCTTGCCACCTTTATTTTCAAATCAGGTGAAAAATACTCCAGTCTCAAGACTAAACTGCTATGCAGTTATGATATATGACCTGTGGATATATATATATATAATAGATATATATGTGGATATATATGTATATAATATATATATGATATGTGAGCTGGAAGGAGGCTCCCAGTTTCATAAATTGACCTAGCTACTTAGTATATGTCTCAGAGAAAAGCTGTTTGGTTTGGTTCAGTTGTTCTTAATATTAACAAAATTACGTTAAGGAAAAGAGAGATGGGACAATCCTCATTTTTAAAGCAGATTTTTAATGTGAAATTGGGAAGCTGGGCATTGAATTCTTCAGTTCTGTAACCACAACTCTGAAATCACAGCTCTGTGCAGGTGAGTTTTGCACATGTGCATTCTGTCAGGGAGTCACAGCAGCTCCTGCATCAGTTTGCAATTCTAAAACATCTCTAAATCCAGCAGGATTTATCAGTCTCACCTGTGTGTGTCTGGTGCTGATCTGCTTGTTTGTAATGCTAATGCTTTTTTGGAAATGTCCTGCTTTACACTTTGATTTCCTGATCATTGGTTCCTTTTAATTACTCTGAAATTTATTTTAGAGCAATGACAATCAGAAGTACAGGGTGCTGTGTCTGAGGGCTGGAAACAGAGTACAGAAAGGAGCCTTTCATTTCAGAGCTGCTGGTCAGAATCCAGCTCAGGTTCAGGCTTAGCAAAAATCACCTCTGTGTGATGGATCTGGGTGCCCTGCACTCTGCATCCACAAGTGAGTCAGTGTCCCCATCACACAAACCACAGAACAATTGGTGCTACTGTAATTGGGAGTCTGGTGGCAGCACCAGTGGAAAGGGCAGGGACTTGAATGAGCATGGAAAATGAGCTGCTTTATTCCCTGCTCCCTCAGGTCACCTTTGAGACACATCTGTTTGAGGAAACTTAGAAGAAATTTGATCTCTGGTAGCTCCCTTCTGGAGATAGAAGAATTTACTTTGCAGTACTGACAACCTGACACCCACTAAAAAACTTTACATTCAAAAAAAATAAAGATCATTATGGGATCGTTTAACATGGAAAAGCCTGAACTTTAAAAAGGAAAAAAAAAAAAGCTACATATGATTGAAAAATCAACAATAAAATCCAAATGCTGACTTGAAATAATAGGAACCTAGCCAAACTAGTATTATCAAGCATGGCCACCACTGCCAAAAATTGCTTCCCTCAAAACCCCAGGGAAGTCCTGTTCTTTTATTAAACCATTGAACAATCTCTTCCAGTTGAATCCCTTCTAGGGAAAAATTAAGGAGTGTTTCCTCAAACATTCTCTTTGGAGGTGAGAACCTGGATTGCTAGACGAGATATTGACTTTATTCAGCCTGAGATGATGCCTTGATGTCATGGGAGCAGGGACTGGGAGGAGAGCTGTCAGCAGCACAGGACACCATAAAGAGAAATCTGGCACTGCCAGTGTGCCCATGAATCCATGGTGGAGCCTGGAAGGGACCTTGAACTAGGGAGCTCCTTTCTTAGATTTTATATGTATCATTAGTATTCCTAAGAAAAGCTGGCAGGAAACTCATCATGTGCTACCAGCAGTGGATTTGGCCCCATAGTCTCTGCAAACTTCAAACAGCTCAGCTGTGAAGACACCTCTTAATATGCTGAAATGACACAGCCACCTATGCTGATTGCAGTGGTGAATGTGGCATGAATTTTTGGCTAAGGGAAAGTTAAAAAAAAAAAAAGTGTTTGATGTCAGATAAGTGCGTTAGCAAATCTGAGCTGTTGGGAGACAGCTTGGACTACATGTGAATTTACTCCAAATGCAACCAAAAATAGAATACAAACTTCAACCTTAAGTTGAAGCTTTCCACCCCAGTTCCTCAAAACTACAACATTTTGACTTTTCATCTTAAAACAGTTTAAACTTAATCTGAATAACTTTAAATAATTTTAAGAACACCTCAGACCCAGGAAGTTAATTTATCAGTATTTATTCTGGGGTGTGGGAGGGGAGAGATTCAGAACAGCACAGTACAAAAATGTTTGTGTGTTTGAGTGTGTACATGGGGGTAGTGCCACATCTCTGCTTTTGTATTTTTGACTTCTGCTCAGTAGATGAGGCTACCAGATTTTGTAGTGCAAAAGGAGAACAGGGTTTAATTTTGTAGTACTAAAGGAGAACAGGGTTTAATATTTTAGTACAAAAGGAGAACAGGGTTTAGATGCTCATGTTTGTTCCTTGTTGTAGTAAAGCAGGATTCGAAATCCAGGGCTTTGGAGGTCAAATTCCCAACTCCATGGTCTCTTGTGAGACACACCTGTGTCATGAGAGTGGTGGGAAATAAACACATCCTTTCAGGCTGAATATGGAGAGGTTGTGAAGCACCACAGAGGTGTGAGGGCCAGCTTCAAAGTTCCTGGGAGCTCAGGAATAACAGCATCCAGAGCACAGATTTCAAAGTTTCAATACAAAAAAAAAAGGAGAAGATTTCAGCATCCTGTATCACACCACCAGTTTCTTGTAATGAAGAGTATGTGGTGCATATTTTTGCCTTTTCTATGACAAGTGCTGAATTCCTCAGGGGGCTGGTGATTGTGCAGACAGGGATCTGCAGAAAGCTGGATCCCTCCCTGCCTTCCCCAGCCAGGAGCAGGGTGCTGAATTCAGCACACTGAATTTCTGAAAGCCTCAGCAGGAGGGGGAGTGAGGGCTTTAAAGGGTGAAAAAGCTACAGAGTAAAAATGCATTTGGCCATCCTGAGTGCCTGTTACTTGGCAAGCAGTGGTCATGTCATCAGATAGACTGTTCTGGGAAGTGCATCCTCCTTAATGGGAGGAAAAATAAGCCAAACACAAACTGCTGCATGTGAAAGCAGTGCATGAACTAGTACAGGGTAAGGTCACTGTTGAGGAATACGAAATTGGTTTTGAAAAAGAGACTCCCAAGGTAAGTCAGAGGCCAGAAAATGAACTGCTTTTGTAAATTTCCCACAATTCCACATAGCAAACGAGGTTACACATGAATGAAACCATGATGTATGATTTGGCTTCTTAAACATTAAAAATCCTTTAAACTATAGCTGCAGTGTTCATTCCCAAATGATTTCACTTTGTGTATTTATTTAGAGAAAGCTGAAACCATTTGCCATTTATGTGTATTCAAAAGCTGCACATTTCCAAGACTATAAAGGAAACCTTAAAAAGAAATTACTTTCAGAAGTCAAATGATGATATTTTAAAATTGATTTTAAAATGCATTAAAAATTAAATAGGTATAAGAAAGAGAAAAGTCTCAGTTGTCATCTTTTAGTGACTCAATCATAGAAAGTGATTGTGATGCACCCATAAAACTGGATAGCACAGATTTCTCTTCATTATGTTTATTACATTCCAAGTTATGCATTTGCCTGAACAATTGCTTTCCATGTTGTGAATTATCTTTTGTGTGAATGTTTTGAAACATTTTAAGTTGGAGATCATAGAAAATATAGCTGTTTGAGTAATTCTAAATTTGTAGATAAATTTTCAAACAGATTTTTATGTGTAGACATACAGGAAATCTTAATTTCATAGTTCTGGAAGGTAAGTATTTGCATTTATAATGACAGAATGAGACCTAGAATGTTTCATTAAATGTCAAAACTATGTAAATAATACTTGGCTATAGGAATTGGGTGGAATACCCCAAAGTATGGTGAGTTTTCAAGTTTTTTCAAACACCAGCAGCTTTCCAAGCATGTACAACATGAAAGTCTAAGTTACATTTTGTAATGGTGTTGTTCAGGTTTTGTTCTTAAGAAGTAGTTCTAGAAGGTTTGGAAACTGTCATAGGAATACTATTCCATTCATTTATAACTCAGGGACATTGGAGGAATGAGATTTGTTGAAATGACCACTCTCAAATAATGTCATTGTATTCAATTTTCTGACCTGTAAGCCGAAGAATTAATCACTGAAGAGAATTTATTTTTACAAAAAAACAATAAAATTAACTCAAAAGTGTTATTTTGCACAGATTGCTATTTAAGGTACCTTTAATGTTTTCAGCAAGTCCATTCTGTCAGGACTGCTGTCAAATCAACATCCACAGCACCTGCTCAGCAAAGCCTTTTTACTGTCATGGAAGCAACAGGCTCTTGGTTGCTTTTTTCATGGCCTGCTGGATGGAAGAGGTCTTTTTTTTAAGGGGAAGAGGTCATATTTTCTTGACCTCTGTGGGCTTTGCAGTAATATTTTCTGTGCTAGATGCAGCCTGTCCATTCCATATGCTGGCTTATTCTCCAGCAGTGTTTTGCTTACTCTCTCCAAGTCTGTACAGTCTTTTAAGGCAGAGCAGAAGTCTGAGAGCAGCTCCCTGTCCTGGTGGGCAGCATGTCAGCATATTGAAAGAGGGAATTGCCTGATTCAACCCAAACCTTTTTTCCATTGTGCCACTAACTTCCTCAAAAGCTCCATACTCCCAGCCCTGTTGGGTCAGTATGATCAGAAGTTAAAGGTTGCCATCTAATGGGGAATGTACATAATGCAATCTTCATCAGGTTTTACCAAATTATCTCTTCTTGTCCCTCTCCATGTACCTGTAAGTATTTTCTTTACAAGGCACTAGAAGAATGAGAATGATGTTTTATTCAGATTTTTCATGGGATGGCAAATGATACTTTATCAGTAACAAGATGTTTCAACCCAGTGAGAAAATCCAGTCATTTGGTGTAATCTGATTAAATCCAATTCCTTAATGCTTTTTCTGTTAATTCAGATATAGATGAGTGTTCCTTTGAAAGGACCTGTGACCACACCTGTATCAACTACCCTGGAAGCTTTGAGTGTCTCTGCCACAAAGGCTACACCTTGTACGGACTGACACACTGTGGAGGTTTGGAAACTGAGCTTTGCTTACATGTGTGTTTGTTTGCTTTGTGTACTGCTTACAGAGCCCCACATTCTTTCAGATTAAGGTTTTATAACTCAAGGTGATAAAAACATAACATTAAAATAAACTTAAAATATCATGAGTTGACTAAAATTTCAGTATCTCAAATTTGCTGAAGCATTCCCAAGAGAAAAACACCAGTGAAAACCAATGTCCCACCATTTTTTGATCAGAACTTCCACAGGACTGAGGTTACCCACAACTGTAGGGAGGTTTCATATGATGGGCAGCAAAGAGAATATGGGAATTATGTCAATTTTGCACAGTTTGTGTATTTTGGCTCTGTTGGCATTTGTCCTTACCAATCTGTGATACAAACTGCCTGTGAAATGCATAACAGAAGGCTGTGGTGGATCTTCCTCTCATCTTCTGGGGACCTGCTTTCAACCTTTTTTGGTATGACTGGAAAGAATTGGTGCTGTAGTTTCATGATGTAGGAGAGGGATATTTTTGAAGTGCAGCATTACCACAGTGACAAATTAGAGTTTCAGCTGATGTAGCAGCAACAGATGCTGGCCCCTCACTTCTGAGGGCTGAGCTCATCTGATTTTGTGTTGTCAGCATGAGACCCTGCTAATGGTATCTCTGCATGGCTCATTTTTTGGGAAGAAAAGGTGTAAGAGATGTATGCTGGT
The DNA here is from genome assembly GCA_030060385.1 of Muscicapa striata striata. NCBI lineage: Eukaryota > Metazoa > Chordata > Aves > Passeriformes > Muscicapidae > Muscicapa > Muscicapa striata. The sequence continues at coordinate 179,040 of JAREIS010000293.1, read as the reverse complement.
CTCTCATTTATGGAGAAGTATCACATGAATTCATGGTAAGAGTAGAGGCAGGCTGGAAGAGAAATAGGAATCCATCTAAGGAAGCAATTTGGGAACAGACCCCACTTGAAAGCAGTTGTGGAAGCAAATTCAGAGTCCAAATGTTTTTGGGACTTGTGTTATGAGAGGTGTGGAGAGACTGGTCTTCAGTTGCACTGTTAATACCTTAATGACTTAATGTACTAATTTAGGGAAAGCCTCAAAGTTTGGGGTTCTGCCTCAGTCTTCAAATAACCTCAATCTTTAAATAACCTTCAGCCTTGGTTCAGCTTTAGTCTTTTCAGTAAGACTGAAGAACCAAAACTCTCACTGGAAATACTCATTGCTGAACTTTGACCAAAAACATAACCAGATCCAAACCTCCTGCTTTTTTCCATTATGAGCAGATACAAAATCACAGCTCTGAACCCAGACTTGTCCAGACCCAGAGTTTTGCCACTTGGGCCTGTCATTAGTTTTAGTCCTTGCATGCTTAATTTTGTGGTCTAGCAGTGAACCAGAGCTTTAGCAATTTTGTGTATCTCCTGTTGATTCAGTGTCATTTCAGTTCATTAAATAAATAAATGTCCCTTCTGGTGGTGGGAAGAGAGGAGATAAGAGATTGACCTTGTTGGCATGAGTGCATGAATGCTGAATGCATGGACTGAAAAGGATACCTCTCATACTGGCTAAATACCTTTCTAATGTAGCAAAAGTTGAAAGATTTTGTGGAATATCTATGATAACATATATGATAATTTCTTCACCTTCTTGCAAGCTTTACCTTTTATTTTTATTCGAGGAGTAGAAGTCTAAACTACACTTCAACTGCTTTGTTTCTTTTGAAAGCATCATTTTGTCCTTCACCTGAGCTTCTAAAAGACACTCTGGGAATCACTGGGATAAGAGGTTTCTTATGCAAGTCATACCTTAATGCACAGTATATGTGTGTACACATGGTTAAGACTCTTCACAACTTTAAATATGTTTTCAGATATTGATGAATGCAGCATCAGCAATGGTAGCTGTGACTTTGGGTGTCTTAATACCATGGGGAGCTATGAGTGTGTCTGCCCACCTGGAAAGAAACTGCACTGGAATAAAAAGGACTGTGTTGGTAAGTGTGCAGGTGTGACTCAGAGGTGACTCTGGGGAGGCTCCTGTTCTCTCAGGTTTTGTTTGGGAGAGGCTGCATTGTCACCATGTAGATCCCCAAATTCATTCTATAAACTCAGATAACACCTGAGTTTATCCTGTGGAGCTCTGTGGATACAATGTTATGTTGATCAAATGAGAAATATGTTAGATTTTATTTGTGTGGAATGTTTTTTTAAGTTTATAAGTTTATTCGCAGAAATCTAAGTATTATTATTATTATTATCTTAGGTATTTTATACTTTTGGCCTAATTTGCCCTCTTCCCATCTCTGTAATGTCAGCTATAACTCTATTTACCTCTAACACTAATTTAGAATATTCAAAATATTTTAACTGTTTACAAGTAGGACATAATACCTATGTTTACAGAACCATACCCCAATTTTTCAAGTTATCTCTAAAGTTACCCTGCTTCATATAGAGTATTAACACTAGCTGTGTCAAAAAGTGTTAATCACAATGAGCACAAATCCTGAGACCAGAAAAATTTGGCACTTGCTGCTAGTGCCACTTTGTGGCAGACCTGAATTTCTGTATCCTTTAAAGAGATGACTTCTTTTTCTGGAGTCTTATTTGAAGCACAGCAAATCTTAGTCATGGCTACAGCCAAAGTATTTTCTGTGAGATTTTAATTTGGGTTTTTCATTTTTAATGAGAATGGCGTACCTGGGGTTTTTCATGGCCAAATTTTTTAACCACAAATAACTTCTTATAGACACATTTGAGGATAATGCCTAATACCTAATTGGGAGCAAAACAGAACAAGAAAAAGGGAGATCCCCCTTCAGGGAATCTCTCCACATACTTAGAGAAAGCACTGCTTAATCTGGAGCAGTGAGCCCAGCACTGGCCTTATGTGATCATGCAATTGTGGCATTTTTTACATGGATACAGCAGTATGGCAAGCACTTTATAACCAAGGTGGGGTGGGGTGAGAGCCTCAAGCTGAATTCCAGCCTTTGCCTCTATGTTCTTCCTAGTAAGTGCTTCACTTTCCTGCTTAATTGTCTTATTACCTTCCCTGCTATATAGAGAACTAAGCATTGTGACAGCAAGAAATAGCTCACTGTGGTTTTTAATTCTCCACTAGTTCTCCCTTGCCATATACCAGAGTTTCCTCTGGAAAGGATTTTGTAAGTTAACAGATAGAACTAAAAGTTTTGGAGGTTTGATATGAAGTTAGACTACTTGTGCTATATTCCCTCTCAGCCTACCAAGAATGTTGGTAAGAGGCTGTATTGAAAATATTTTTTTCCTGGTTGTAGATTTCTCCTCATTATTTATAATGCTCAGCAAGAAGGTGGAAATAGAACACCCTTGTCTATTAATGCACACTCTAGTATTTGGTGACTTCAGTGAGGTTTAAAATGAGCATTACCTCCCTGCTGATTGCCTGCCTGTATTACCAACATTTTTGAGAGGAAACTATGTTCTAAATTGTTACAAAAGCACAATAAAAAGTGGAAGAATTATATTTAGTGATCCTGAATGCCATGTGATTTGGAGACATTTGCAGTAACAAAACCCTCTTTTGCTCAGCAGTGGCACTTTGTGCTTTGTTGCCTCAGTCCTCAGTTTCTTTAAAGACATCACCAGAGCAACATAGAAGATTTAGGAAGGAGATAAGTGGAGGATGATTATTCCCATACCTGAGATGTGAATATCAGGCAGGTTTATGGGACTTGGATATTTTCATATTTAATGACCAGTGAGGCCAGGAATACAAACCAGCTGGAGGCTGCTGGGACTCTTCCTCTGCATTCAAGCCAAGTCAGGCCACATTAATTCCAGCTGCTGCTTTGGAACTGCTTGGTTTCATGATGGCTTTACTGGGCTTTTCCCATGCCCTGGTAGACCCAAACCAGTCTGGCTGTTACAGCTCTGGTGTCAGAAGCAACCCCTACCTTGGTGTGGTCTGCTGGCAAGCTGACAGGTAGGAAAAATGACATTTACAATACCACTGTCAGCAGTGAGAAAAACAAATGTCAGACAAACCTCTCTTGTAAGGTGAGCAGAGCTGGAAGAAGCAGCAAGAAACAACTGGAGAAAAATCATGTACCTGAAACAGCATTTCTGTGGGGCTACAGCCACCTGACTGAGATTTAAATAGCTGCTGCAGTGTGAAAAAGCTTCTTGAAGAGGTGTTCAGCCACACTTGGTCAGCAGTCAGTGCAGAGGGGAAAGGAGGGAAGCAGTGAGGCTTCCACCTTGGAGGAAGTGATAGCATGTGCCAGCTGCAGCCAAGAATGAACCTTGTCATTTGTGGGGGGAAAGATGTACTTAAGTAATACTTCAATCCAAAAGGATGGCAAATTAAAATGAATTCCAGTTTATGATTTTGGGTGTCATACCATCTTCTCAGGGTGAAGCACAGAAAACTACTCCAGCAATTAACAACAACTTCGTGTGTTTTCAGCTGAAACACAAGCACTCCCTTACCCAAGTATGAAGAGTCACCTGTGAGACCTGCAGGGTGCTCTGTCTTCACCCTGCCATGAAGCCAAGAGGAGAAGCTGGATTTTTCCTTCCCATGAGCTGCAGTGTGCCTCATGCTGTAGGCACTGATGAGAAATGGCTCTGTGATCTGTCTGTGTGTCACAGGGTCCCTTCTAGCACTGTTTGGGGCATTTCAGCAGTCTGAAAAGGCCAGCAGGACTATCCATATCCAGCCTAGCCTCACCTCTGCCTGGCTAGGGAAGTTTTCTAGCTCCAGATGCCAGAGCATGGAGCTAAAGTTGAAAAGTCAGTGGGAGTTAGAGAATTAGAAAATACAATTTTAGTGGTCATCTAAGTAAACAGACCACTGTGCACAGTATGTAGTTGGTCTGTTAAATCAGAGAGCTGTGCCTCCAAATCAGAGAAAGGACATCTCAGGTGATGAGTGCTGCCTGTTGCTTTTGAGATCAAGATGTGCACACAGAATTGTGCTCATAGAGCACAAAGATCCCAAAGTGGAAGATAGGAGAAAAAGACTTACCTAGAATTTAGGTCTAAAAATGTGGAGGAGTTTCATTTTCAAGTAAAAGCTCAACATTCCAGTCCAGATGCTCTCCCTTAATATGTGCTTGTTTCAGAAATACTTGTATCTGTCATTATGTTTTTTTCCACTTCCTGCCTTTTCTCACCATTGTATCCAAGTGTGTACACAAGATTCTGGGTTGGGCAGTGTCCGATTGTTTTAATTTCTTTATTTTTTTCTCCTCAGAGATGGTGAAATGTCTCCCAAATGCCAAACCAGCTCCCAAGGCTCAGCTAGTATGCAGTAAGACAGGAGGCATAGAGAGCTGCTTCCTGTCATGCCCATCCAACACTCTCTTTGTTCCAGGTTTGTGCAAAGTATTTGTCCTCTTACGTCTAGGATGTGACTTGTTGACTTTTCTCTTTTCTTTTCTTGCTCTCATTTTTTCTTATGGACAGCAGTAAATGAGAAAAACCTCATTATAAATTAAATCAAGAAGGGCTGATTGTCAGTCAACTACATATGAGAAGTTTAGTCCTTTGTTGTTTAATGTGAGATGTCAGTTGTGAGGGTGGGAATATTCTAACAGAAAAAAGCACTTATTAAAAAGTAACAGGAATTAACTGAAACCAATTGTTCATTTTTGCCCTCTCTTTTGTCACAGCAATTCAATACAATTTTTTTCTGCACCATCCTGGACACATATGGATGTGTCTCTCAGTCCAGCTGGGTATTATTTATTAAAAAAATGGGCATTTCATTCCTCCTCCTTTTTTTTTTTTTTTTTTTTTTTACCACTTGCTACTGGTAGATTTCCTCTTCATAGTTTAGCAGGGAAGAGAGGGGGAATGCTACTGCTTTTTCATAGGTGTTCTGGCACAGGATTAATTTTGGGTGTCTACTTCTCATGTTTAGTCTTGGCATCATATGCAGTCGAGCTATCATTTTATTCACATTTTATTTTCAGTTTAGCAGAGATTACTGGAAGTGTGCATTTCTCTAATTGTAAGCACCAGGACACAGTTTTATCTCTGTAATGTGTAAACACTGTTATGGTTCTAAGTACACCATTTCTGTTTCTGCCAATAAGTTCTGTTCTGCCAATAAGCCTGAAGCTAAAATTATTATGAAAGCACATGGTTAATTTTCTAAATTCCAGGGATGATCAAAGCAGAAGGACTTTGCCATGGACAAACACAAAATATTTTTTCCCCGTGCACAGCTAACCTTGTGCCAAATCACTTACGAAATGTATAATTTCCGTGCTGGGAGAAACAAACCTTGTAGTCGACACCTTTGGCAAAGTATTTCAAAAAATCCACGTCCAGCGCTTAAAATGTCTTGTTTTTGGGAGGCTGAAGCCTGGAGCAGGGGCTCTGTGAGGCTGCTGCCCATGTGCTGACTGTGTTCTGTCCCCCAGACTCGGAGAACAGCTACACACTGAGCTGTGGTGTCCCCATGCAACACGGCAAGGCGCAGCCCAGGCGCAACTCCACCCTCCCCAGCTGCTCAGGTGGGTGCTGCCCTGCTTGCTCCCCCTTTTTTTGGGACTGGAGGGAGGGCATGGACCTTGGGGAGGGGATTGCAGGACATCCTTAGGTAAGGCAAAGGTTTGAAAAAAACTTGCGACGGAGTTTAAATGGTAAGATAAAGAAGTAATTCTTGCAATAAAATGGAAAGGTTAAAAAAAGCAGTTCTTCAGTGAAAGCTTTCAGGTATGCAGAATATGACTGTGCATGCATGTACAAGATTTCTGTATTTCTGTAAGGTTAATTAATAAGTATTTCTGTCTGGGACATCCTATAGGACATCAGTTACTAACCCACCCATGGGTCAGCCCCCTTGGGGTTTCTTTGCCCTATTCTCTTGTTATGTCTCCTAAGTTCTGGTAAAAAATAAGATGTCCTTGTCAGGAATTCTCTTCTTAAGAATAAGGCTAAACAGGATTCCAAGTATGTGTTAGTAGGGTTTGCTTATTATTCTAAAATCTAAGAGAAAGGACAGGAAAAATATCAGGAGCTATATAACTATATATTTACAAAGCTATAAATATATTAAAATGTATAAAAAGCAAAAATCTTTTGGCATCAAAGGTAGCCAGTGTTCCCTTATGCAGACACTCCTTTTCTGCAGCCTCTCCTTGAGGCTGGGGTGTGTGGAGCTGCAGCATTGTGTTGGTGGGTCAGTGTGGGAGTGCTGCAGGTTTGAGATATGTTCAATAAGGACAAATATTTAGAACTGTTTGGTTTCCATAGTTTAGCAAGGCAATAGTGAGCAAATCAAAATGGGACTTTTTCCCAGGCTTGGGAGTGAGCTGGAGGGACAGCTGCAGCTCCATTTTCTACTCACTGCACTACTGTATAACAGACTTTAAAACAAGAATGTGCAACCTGCCTTGGGTTTAAAGCTGGCTGGCCACAGACTGCAGCAGAGGCAGCTCCTTTGCATGGTTTTCAATTGCCAACAGCATAGTTCCACTAAATTAATCTTACTGGCACTAGCAGGAACACAACTACAAGTAGCATGGGAATTCACAGACAGAGAGTACAGGGAAAAAAAAAAAAAAAAGGTAGGAATTTATCTTTATCATAGTAAAAGACAACTTCACCAAAATCTGAGAAGATGTGCAGAGCAAGCATGGTAGTAGCACATTCCTTGATCTGTGTGGGTCCAAGGGTAGGTACTCACTTTAAAAAATGAACTTGTGGAAATGGACTCCCTTGTACAAGCCGTGTCATTCTTGGGCTGCCTCTTTCCTAAGTCACAAGAAAGCTTTTGAGTCTGTTTTTAAAAATAAGTTCCAGATCTCATTTCATTTCCATCCCAGTGGTAGCTTTTTTACTTTACATCAACAGATTCCCTAGCCCCTCCAATCAAGCAGAAAGCTCGATTTAAAATCAAAGATGCAAAATGCCATTTACGGCCTCGCAGCAAAGAAAAAACAAAAGATTCTGGGAAGCAGGCTGTTTCAGGTAGGTGATTTCTTCCAGCATGTAAACAGCACTTTAATTTTTTCCTTTGTTTGCTTGTTCATTTGCATCTTTGTTTTCACGCTGCAGACAGTAAAAAAATTAATAGTTTTCATATTTGGTCTGAATTTAAGTTTGGGCCAAGGTTCCCACTCTGGCTGAACAGTGCCTTGGGTTTGGATCTTGGGTGCTGAAAATCTCACCAATTGCTTTGAAAAATCTTTTTTTCTGAAGTACACGAGTTGGGAATTAAGCTGATCCTTTTTCTGGCCTTGATAATGGCAGAAATACCCTGAGACAAAAAGCTATGACTAATGCAAACTTATGTGAAACAGTGTCAGTTTGGTTTGGTTTTCCCAAATGAGGTTTCAAAAAGAAAACAAAAGCTATTGTTTGTTTGGTTTATGCTGGATTAGTAACCTTTTGTAGCACCAAAGACAACTCCTAAGAAGGAAGATTATTATGAAAATCTGATATTACACAGCCTTAGATCTTTCATTATGAAAGAGTGAGTAGTTATGTTAGAAAAAAAAATATTTATAAGATTCAGGTGTAATTAATAAAAATGTGATATCAAAAAAGTTTTATTGCTGCTTAAAGCAACTTAGCAGCTTACATCAAACATCTCCTGGTGATGTATTCTCTATTGTGAATTTGTCTTACCAACACTTTCATTAGTGAGTAAGAAATCTAACATGAGCCCTGAACAGAGAAAAGTAAAAATAGCTATTTTTTTAAAAAGTGAATGCTTTAAAAATTTTATTTTTAAAATTCAGACTTATGCTTCATCTTTATCCTACAATCTGCACATTTATATCCCTAATTTTACAAGTATTGACTTAAGTCTTAGTCATCAAGGTGCTTACCCTGTGAATAAGATGTGCTTATCAGACTCATTTTTAAAGTCATAGAAGTTGAATTTCTTGGTCCATACAATCACTATGGGAATGTATTTCTTGGATGCATTTCCTTGTCCTTTGCTTGCTTTGCATTGTGTTTGATATGTCATCTGAACCTCTGAGTCTGACAGTAGGATTACATCACACAGCCACACCCTCAGAATTAAATCCTTCTGGTGGTTTGAGTGCTACAAATTTCTCTCTTCCCTGTCCTGTGGCAAACTATGATTTCTGCTCAGATAAAAACTTTCCAATACATTTTTATAACCTCATCATCAAAGCCTTTTAAAGCCTTTGCTGCCTGATGATCATCACTTCTGAAAGAGATGGAGCACTCTCACATTCTCACAGATTTCTGAAATTAACTCTCTTGCTTTGCTTAGCCATCAAATATGGTTTATAGTATTTGCAGATTTTAAATAATTTCTGTAAAGAGCTTTCTAATCCTTATGCAGGAAAGGGCTGGGCAGTTTTAGGCATTGGAGGCACCACTGTGCATTTTAGCATCACCAGGCTGTGCTTTTGCCTTCTGCATTCACCAGCAAAATGAGCAAACCCAAAGAAGGAAACTGGAGAAGGAGGTGTCTCAAACACACAGGAGGTGTTATGAAACCTGTCACTGCACTGTGAAATGTCACTTGTTAGCCTGTCTTTGCCACTTTGCTACTTGATTTCCTTGCTGTGTTGCTTCTCTCATGCAAAGGAGGTCAGTTCCCCTGTACAGACAACTGCCAGGTGACCTTTGTGAATCTCAAGTGCGATTCCTCCAAGAAAAAGCGCCGGGGCCGCAAGTCACCATCCAAAGAAGTGTCCCATATCACTGCAGAGTTTGAAGTGGAGATGAAGTCTGAAGAAGTCTCAGGTTTGTGAAAGATTGGTCTGTGGAGAGAAATCAGAATTTAGTTCCTCAGTGTGTTGTTAAAATCTCTTTGATGCTGTTTCCTCAAGCTGCCGTGAACACCTTTTAGCACAAGCCTCATTCAACCGCCTTTCCAAACTCAAAGTTTCAGAGATTTAATTGAAAAGAGCCAGGGATGCAATTAAGCCAAAGGAACAAAAATTGAACCTGCATCAAAATTCCTTCAAGGCCTTGAGTTAAGTCATATGCTTTAATCCAGTCTGATTTCTTTAAACAGCAGAAGTGCTAATCAATGTACAGGGAACACACGTAGAAGTTCTGCATAAACAATAATAAAAATATCCTCCAAAATGTAAATTGCTGAATGTTTAGTCTGCAAATCAGACAGTTCAAAAAAATCATGTTTTCTTACCAAACTTTGGAATAAAACTAATTGTCTCAAGTTATAGATGAGATGGAATATTATAAATTCTAGCCAAAAAAAATGTGGACTGAATCCTATAAAGATGTCAGTCCTCAAAGGCAGATTTCTTAACCTTGAGGAGCACCTCATTAGCCAAGTGATTCAAGCAGTAGTTGTGCCGGAAAGCACCTTTCTTTTTGTCACTGACACAAAGGTGTTTTGGTCAGGGAAGTGGCAGGAGTTCCTAATCAACTGAGAAAAGCGTGGGCAGAGAAGATTCAGGAAAATTCACATTAATGGTGGCAGACTGAACACACACCTGAAAGGAGAACACATTGGGGTTGATGCTTTCTGCAGCACTCAGCATACACTTGAAGGCCATGGAACTGCTCCATGAAATTGTCCTGTCCCTTTGAAAGCTGTGATCTTGAATATAGTGAGCTGCTGCTTCAATTTATTTGGACAAGACAGTGAAACAAACAGAGGTGTCATAGTGCAATGCAAGCTAAGCTTTTTGTTAAGCACCTCTTTTAAACATGAATCTCAATTGCTTCTAGTTTTGTTATCATTTCCCATCTAGACACCTGTAACATTGACTGTGTTCGGAAAAGGATGGAGCAGAAGCTGCAAACTGCAATCAAAACATTGAGGAAATCTATTAATAAACAGCAATTTTACATTCAGTTTTCTGGGACAGAATATGAAGTGGCTCAGAAGCCAGCTAAAGCTACTGAAGGGCATGAAGCATGCAGTACAGGGCAAGTACTGCAGGATGGAAAATGTGGTAAGTCCAAACAGCTCAAATATTCAGTCATATCCTCCAAAACAAACAGTCTACAAATTACCTTTTCCATGGTGAACCAGGGAGGAAATCTGTGAGATAATGATTTAGAGTTTAATGATCAGTATTACTCAGCTTGGACTATGGATGGTTCATAAGAGTTTGAAGGGAATTCATTACCAAATAATCTGTGATCCGTGGATATGTTGTATTTAATGCTCAAGAGATCCAGTTAAAAAAAAAAAAAAACATAGAAATCTATTTTATGTAAAATACCTGATTTCTTTAAGCCTTTTCCCATGTTATCTGGGGATGGTGTGCTAGTGCAAATTCATTAATGGCAGTTCTGAGCACTGCAAGCTTTCTAGTCACTTACAGACTAATTTTCAAAATCAGCATATCTATTTTTCCAGCTTTTGAGATACCAAATGATTTACAAGCCAAAAGAAGTCACATCTAATAGGTGCTTCCAGTGAGTGGGTTAAGAGGTCATTGTCATCATATGGGAACAGTGACTTAGAAACTGTATTTAAAAGGCTGTTACTATCAGTATCTAGAAACTCAGACCTTTTAACCACCCCTATCCAGCAGAGAAAAATGTGTAATGTAGTCACATGCCCTGTTGAAGCAAGAAAAGCTTACAGATCTGTATTTTAGGTGCTGTGTACAGTTGGGGTATTTGAGTGGCAAGAAACAGAAATTATTACAGGGGACACATTGCCCATGGAGAAATCTCTAGAACTGACCTCAGGGGACAGACTTTTTATAATTATCTGCTATAAAACCAACTTGTAACTGCACCTGATATAAGTAAAAGCTCTCACTTCCCACACTTTAGGCAGCACTGCTTTAATAAACTGCAGGATACTGTTTTAAGATTGCACCCAGCTTTATTAACATGTGATAAACACCTGAGTGCATTACAAAGCCAAGCAGGACCTCACCCTGATATAAATTGACCTAAACCACAGTGGAGATGGGTCTGTTTATATCAGGCAAGGATCCTGGACTAACACATGCAAAACAAATGCCATCATAATCTCGTGGCTAACGACCTTCTCTAAAGGTTCAATATCAGGGCAAATTGGGTGATCAAAGTGCACATCCTTACCCAGGACCCCTTTTGTCTCCTCAGTTACCTGCAGCACAGGCACCTTTTATAGCGGAGAGCAGAACCAGTGCGTTCCCTGCTCGCCAGGAACATATCAGGACACAGAGGGACAGCTCACCTGCGAGCCTTGCCCCAGCAACGATGGCCAGGGAGTGGCGGGCGCCAAGAACGTCTCGGAATGTGGAGGCAAGTCCAACTTGATCATAAAAGCTTCAGCTGCTGCCACACACACACACACACACCCCCTCCATGAGGCAAGGAGGCTGAAAGAAAAGAGAGCCTGCTGTGGTTCTGTCTTGTAAAGGTAATGTCAGGAAAATTAAGCCACAAACACCAGAGGTTTATGTCCGAAAAGGAGACAGAGGAGTTCTTTTTGCTTTATTCAAATAAAGGGAGAGGCCATGGGGCATTCCCCTGGGATCTCTCAAATTTTTGGAGGACGCAGCCTCCTTTTATCCTAATTTCCTGACCAGTTTTCCTCTCTCTTTCCCCATGGGCTGAGGTACTTGAGAGGCACAGACTTCCCGGAACACCTGATACCTGAGATTCCCCTCTAATGTATAACCATCCCTTTTAATTTTTAATTCTTACAGAGTTCATGGTTTCTCCCCATTGCTTCTTTCATCTTCCAATATCCAGTTTCATTTATCAGCAAACCTACAGTTTGTTTGTAAAGGCAAATATCTTTTTCCATTCATCAATCAGTGGAATCCATCCCATTGTTTCTTGTATCTCTAAGTGCTAGTCTTGTCTACCAGCAGACCCTCTCAGTAACAAGAAATCTCTGTGCAATGATGGTTCTGTGCAATGATGGTTCATCACTGAACCACTCCATCCTCTCACATTGCTGACAGGACAATGGGATCTGCTACAGCAGTGTGAGTTATGCAATGGAAATGAGCAAGCCAAGCAAAGCACTTTGTGCTTCAACTCAGGTATGGAAGAACCTTGACTTGTAAACCAGTATATTGTGAGCCAAAGGGATGGATTAATTTGGACTGGTCTTGATAAGTCTAATAATGAACCTGCTTATTTAGTGTTTTGCATGAGATGCAGCTTACCTGCTCTAATTAGCAGCAATTATAAATTTGAGATGGTTGTGTGTTGCTATCGAGCTAGGATGCAGCAAAAAAATAAAAAAAGTATAGCAACATGGCTTCCTTCATGAGGCAGAAAAGAAGCAAAACCCTTTATTAAAGAATCAACTACACTTTTATAGACTAGATCGTGGAACTGAGGATAGACTTGATTTCATTGGTGCAAGGTAGGTAACACCTCTTGTAAACATGCTTTCACCAAAACATCACGTTTCCCACGTACTCTTCTGTGCACAACAACACGTGCTAGCTTTGTTATTAATTCTTTCTCTCCTGTTTTCCTTTGAGCAGCCTGAGAAAATCCAAGCTGCTTTTTCCCTGGCTTTCCCCAGTATCCCACAGTTGTGCTGCAGGGATCTGTAACCCAGACTCAGAAGTAATGATTGCAGTTTTCAGCACTGCTTGAATGCACTGTAACTTTTGGCAAGTGATGTAGCATCTCTGATTCAACTTCATGATTTATAAACTAAATTATAATGATGATAATACCTGGTTCTTCTACCTTAATTTGACCAGTCTGAGTTTTTAAGATACAACTGTGTAGTAGTTTTAGTTCGCAAATTTGAGATTCTATATTTGTTAATTATTTTCTTTGCCTCACTTCATTACAGGCTATCAAAATATAGTTTATAGCAGATACATTATCTGACTTTGAAATAAATCTGTCCTATCTGCTGCACAAGTTCTAACTTGAAAACTCATCCATGTAATTTACATTAATGCATTCTTCAAGGATATCTAAAGAGAGCACATGGCAAATGTCACTTGAGAAACTGCTACTTTTTCCCATCTACTGAATAAAAAATAACTGCAGGGTCTCTAGTCCAAACATATGAATAGATTTTGCTGATTCGCTATATGAAGGAAACTATCAGATAAAAAATTTGAAACATCTGTGCATCTTTGCTATGCTGATTTGTATTTATCCATAATACAAGTAAAGCTTATCAAAATACAGTCTGAGTTTGTAAAGATTGACTATAGTGTATTAACAAAAGCAGCATAAAAATTAGAAGAAAAATACTTTTATTTCAAGGCTTACATTGGAATTATTGTTCTGTACAACAACAAAAACAACCCCTTCTAATTATTTTTGCAGAATGGATTTATTTCACAATGTTTATTGTTAGATCAAACCAGTCTGTTTTTCTGCCCAGCTCTCCCTTTTTCCTCTGGAAGTGGAGGGAGAGAATATGCTTTGGACTTCATAAATTTCCCTGTCAAAGATTTTATCAAAATTTGTGTCAGCACACGTGATGAAACAGTGCATTTTTGATAACAAGACTTCGTTAGAAAGTCTGTACTGTCTGTACTCACTGCTAGAAATCAATAGTATTTTTGCATCATATCTTCCAGAGCAGAAATGGCTGTGCAGTTACCAATAAAATTTTGCTGAAATCCTCACTTCTAAATGCGAGGAATGTACATTCCACAAGTATGGCAGAGATTTTAAGTGCCTGCTGTGCAGAAATCACTTGTAGCTCCAAGTGAATTCTGTGCTGCAGTGGTTGCCCCTGCCTGGATGCCAGACCAAAGCTGGTACCCACCAAAGCTGATCTCTTACTGCCCTCCTCAGCTGGAGAGGGAAGAGACAGGAGAACAAAGGTTCACAATTTAAGGGCAGGGAGAGACAACTCACCAAATGTCAAACAGACTCAAATTGGGAACATTCAGTGAATTCATTACTAGTCAAGTAATGGAAGTACAAGTATATCCTGGAGATCCTGACCCCACAGGTGTCCATAGGAGTTTGGCTTTTGTGGGGACAGAACTTGAACTTTGCTTTCATTCAGGAGTCCTAGTTCATCCTAAGTACCAAAGTTCCTTACTCATGCCAAGCACCCAAGATACTGAATGCCCCAAACATTTCCCAGCAAGTATCAGGGTTCTTATGAGACTGCAACAATACCTAGAGCTCTCAAAACTTTCTTGTTTTTGAGCCAGTGCTGCTCAGTTCTCAGGGAAGCTAAATTACAAAGTACTGGGATTAGGCAAAGTACTGGGATTAGGGAATATGTAGCATCTCACAGCACTGGTGTCCCCAGTTTGGAGTGGTGTGAAGATACACGTTCATGCCATAATCCTGAAAAACCTGACATCCTGGTTCTCAGGTTCACAGAGTAAAGTATTCAAGATAGCAAGAACCAAGCCAAGCAAATGCCTATCAGAAGCTGCTTGGAGAGCAAGTTTGGAAACTTCTGTCAGTAGATTCATTCACAAAGCAATTTGCTTTACACAAATCACCATGTCCTTGCAGAGGAGTACCTGACAAGCTCTAGTTTTCACAACTAAGTGAAAAGCTGCTGGTGTTAGGTATTCTCATAGACAAGGTGCTGGACTGGCACCATCCCATCTGGTACACTTCATGATCCAATGTCCACATCCCTAAAATGGAGATACAAAAACGTGCTTCACAGGCATGGTGCAGTTCCATTTCTTCCTATGAAGTGCTTTGAAATACTGAGATGAAAGACATAGTGAAAGTACAAAGTATTCTAATGAAATCTTAATAGACCCCTTTTTAAAAAGAAAGTAATTAAAAAATAATACAAACAGAATCATAGCTGCCAAAAAGCATATTATGAAACTGGTTTTATATGCTGGTGGTGGTTTTAGGAAGAAGATACAGGAAGAATACAAAATTTGCAGGTAAGATTAGAATTTGATCTGCAGCTGTCTTGATGTCACATGTTTAAGTGAAAAAAAGGCTTGCTAACTACTAGTAGGTTTTATACTTCATCCAGAAAAGTCAACACACTAATACAGATGATCACTTTTAATTTCTAGGGCAGTGTTCTCCTGGGCACTACTCTTCAGATGGTTTTAAACCTTGCACAGTCTGTCCTCTTGGTACGTATCAGCCTGAACCAGGAAGGACCCTCTGCTTTCCCTGTGGCGGTGGGCTTGTGACCAAATACGAAGGTGCTGTTTCCTTTCAAGACTGTGAAACCAAAGGTGAATTCCAAATTCTTCCACAATTCATCTTCCTACTTCTTGTCCTTTGGTTTATTATCATCTGTGCCAAGGGGCTCTTGAAGGCTCCAAAACAAACAATGGGCATGTGATGGTCAAGAAATCTGTAAATGGGAATGGTCTCCTTGGGGTGTGCAGACTGAACAGGATTTATGGTTTTCTTTGGAATTTACCAGAATATAATGTCTGGTATGGTAATTTCTTTGGAATTTACCAGGTTTGGGGTCAGCACTGCTGCTAGTAAGGGAATCAGCCTCACTGTGTGGCAATAAATAACACAAACTTGGATTCGATAATGCTTTAGCTCTCATGTCCTGTATATTTTTATTTACTGTATTAAAAAAGCTACAGAAGTTATACAAAGTTAAGGATTGATTACTCATGGGCTAGGCAGAAAGTATAAGCATGCAAAGTGCTCTCTATTCCATAATGTCAACTTCCACTGCCAATGCTGAAGAAGGAATCTGCCCAAATGCATTTTGGTTTAGTTACTGGAATGATATGCTGTCCCTGGCAAACAGACACTAATTTAAACCTCTCTCCTGCTACTGTGAAAGTGATTTTTCTTGTTGAGGTGTATTTACATCCGCTTCCATTTATTACAAATATATTAAATGCAGTGAGAGATATGTATCACACATTTTTAGCTCATAAGGGTTTAACTCTAGTCACGGAGTTTTAGTTGGAAGATCCTTTATATTGGGAAATACAGGGAGCTGGTGTCTTTTCTGCCTTTCATGGCCTAATAAGTATATTCTAGACCAGGTATGTCCAGGTCAGAGGAAAGCTCTCTGCACTGGAGGTTGCTACTTGTTGAAAATAACACACCTCATCCCTTGCAGTTCACTGCTCTCCTGGACACTACTACAACTCCACAACCCACAGATGCATCCGGTGCCCTGTGGGAACATACCAGCCTGAGTTTGGTCAGAACTACTGCATCACCTGCCCTGGCAACACCAGCACAGATTTTGATGGCTCCACCAATGTCACACATTGCAAAAGTAAGTCACATTTTTGTCAGTGACACAGAGCGTGTCTTTGGATCTGAACTGCAGCTCGAAGGTTCCCACTACCAGGCTGGACTTCAGTTTTGTATTTCCTAGTTAGCAAATTTCTACTGCCAGAGGGAACAGGTAAAAGTTGGGAAAACAATGAGGAAAAAAAGTTGGGAAAGTAGCACTTGAGGCAGATGAGTGTTTTAGCTTTGATATGATTTCACAGAGTGCCAGCTACAAGTTAAAACTACAGAGCCTTTAATTTCCCAGGTCCTAGAAGTTGTGTAACTGATACATATTTCATTGTGTCTCTGTAGAGCAAAATATCTTCTATCAGAGTAACTGCCATTTTAGAATAATTGTAAAATATTACAAGATACAGTCATGCATGTTCCAATTGCCAGGTAATCGCTTATGATAGTGAGATCTTCTTGGAGATCTTCAAACTTTGTTTTACCTCCTATCCTAATTACCATTTTAAATATCCCCAAGGATTTCAGTGCAGTTTTATATGATGCTTTGGGAATGTCTGATTATTTTAGGCAATCTTTTTTCTTTTGTTTGCCACTACCATGCTAATTTAAGAGAATATTTCTATAATAATTAAGCAACATCATCTAACTATTCATGTACAGATCTCCTGTAAGTTTTTTGTCTGATTATGTGCCATGTGTCTTATAAGCCCTTCATAATTTCTAATTCCATTTAGAAATCATTTACTCATCATTTGAGCAAATTATATATTTGTATGGAATTTGAAGAAGTTTGATGACTTTCCTGTAAAATAAAACCATCCTTGTTACTCTTCTTTCTTAGATCCTCTCAGTTTTCAAGTCAGTTTCTGACCTTGCATAATATTTGGGAGTCAGATTAAGCAAAATATTTAAACATATATCTAATTTTATGTGGATGAGTAGGCGTGGGGAGATCAAGCTTAAGTAACTTGTGCCAAATTCAATAGGATTTTTAAAAACTCATAAAGAAAAATTAATCCATCAGTTGAAATCCTTTATTAGCTGGCTTATTCTAAGATGAAGCAAGGCAGATCTGTAATCAAGTAAGGCTGGCTATTGGGACCAACACTTTCATTCAGCTAAACCCAGTTAAAAACCAAATAAATTAAAGGAGAATATCGAGAATATCTTCTGCATGTCAGCACAGTATCCATGGTAACCATAATTGCATCATGTTTATTTACCTGTGTTTCTTAAGCAAAGTTAAAGCAGCCTGGATGAAGCATTGAATCAGCTCATGCACCAGAGATTAAGGTTTTGCAATCAGCTGGAGCAACCTCGTGGATCAAATATTCCTTTAAAGCTGGAGAATGTGTGCATTTCTAAAGCCACAAGGAGGAGTTTAGACTTGCTCATGACAGATCTAGAAAAACACCTCCAATTAATTTATCAACTAACACAAATGCTAATTTATGTTTTTCCCCAGACCAGCACTGTGGAGGAGAACTGGGGGACTACACTGGCTACATTGAATCACCCAATTATCCTGGAGACTACCCAGCTAATGTGGAATGCATTTGGAATATAAATCCACCCCCAAAGAGAAGAATACTCATCGTAGTACCTGAGATATTTCTCCCAATTGAAGATGAATGTGGCGATGTTTTAGTAATGAGAAAAAGTGGTAAGTTACCAGACTTATTATAGGTTATATTTCCTGCAAACTGATGGAGTGAATAGTTCATATTGAAGGGATGACTGTCTTCAGTGTTTCTAAAAGGTTTCTTGAATAAAGTGGCACAGCAAGTTAGAACACTACTAATAAGAGTTAGCAGAGTGATATTAATTATTCAAGTTTATTGTCTGAATCACAAAGCTGTTAATAGGCTTCTGTCTGGCCCAGTTACCACATGGGATAAATCACTGCCATTCTAGAAGTCAACAATGATAACTTATATTTGGAGAACTATCTCTGTAATCTGTACAAATTGTGCTCTCACTTATCCTTTGTAAATATATATATGCTGCAGTTATTGCTGAATCTGGGCAATGTGTTGGTAGAACCGACACTGTCAAGAAATCCAAAGTTATCCCACTTTTCTGTGGAATGGAGAGGGTGCATAGTATCTTTGGTTATGAAGTTAATTCAACAGCTTCTGAAGTTAAGATCCCAATAAAATGCACTCCTCTTTTGCACAGAGGATGAGGACATCCTTCTGGTGATTTGTTGCTAAATCAAGAAGCACCAAACCTGAAAGGCAGTTGTTCATATGGACAGTGTATTTACTCAGAAAAATGTTGTCTCTTATTTGCTAAAACAATTTTCATCACTTTTTATCCCTGTATTGACATCTCTGTATATCAGAAGGAAGACACCTGGTCACTATAGATGGAAGGAAATTATACTTGTGCAGATGAGCTTTTTTAAAAGGAAAACCCTTACTATAACAAAACACATCAGTTGTCCTTCTAACCCCAAACTGTGGTTCCAACAGTGACCAAAGCCACCCACATGAGGGTAAAGTTACACTTCAGGCATGATTTGCCCTTAGTGAAGCTGTGCTGGCTGTCACCAGCCACCTTCTCACATCCAGGTAAACTGTTCTGTGGGTCACTGACTCTGCAGGGTGTCACAGTCTTCTATTCAGAATTACCATACCAGACATTACATTCTGTTTTTACCGTGTTTTTATTTAGAAGTGGTTTATTGCTATTAGATTAACTCCCCAAACTGGCCATGTGAGGGGCTGGCTGCCTTGTCTGCCTGGCATGCAGCTCACTTGTTTTTACCTGTCTGGGTCAAGCATTTGGGTGCTCTGGGATACAATGCTAGAGTAGTAAAAAAAAATATTGACAGTAGTTTTATAAATATCAAAAATTATACCTCAATATCTGCTTAAGCTTTTTGCTGAGGGACTCCATTACCATTGTAGGAAAAACCTACTTCTTTTTATAGGCAAATGAGGACAACATCCATTTTACCACATAAAGCTTCTGCTCTCAGGAATATGTCAGCTGAGAAGTATCTTGTCAGTTTGACATCTCTGACCTCTAGATGAGGAAGGCTGCAAAAATTACTTTATAAAGAACATTGTTTAACTTTATTTCTAGCTTCTCCTACTTCAATTACAACATATGAAACATGTCAGACATATGAGAGACCCATTGCATTTACCTCAAGATCGAGGAAACTCTGGATTCAGTTCAAGTCAAATGAAGGAAACAGTGGCAAAGGATTCCAGGTCCCCTATGTGACTTATGATGGTGAGAATGGAGTTGGTTTTCATCTTTGTGTTATATCTGAATTACAGAAAATTTTCCTTTACGATCTCTGTTACACTGCTTGCAGGGACAGAAGAATGAGGAAAATCTAGATGTGCCTCATTTAATTTTAGTAGCAAAAACTTTGAAATAACATACATATATATAATGTTTAAAAAGTCATTTTGTATCCCTGTTTCTTCATCTCTAGATTGGAGATAATACAGCATTATTATCAGGAGGGAGGAGTTTTTTGAGGATGTTAGTATTTACAGGGATAATTCAAAACCACTGATATATAGAAATAGAGAATTTTAAGGTGATTAAATTATAATACAGCAGTCTGAGAGACACTGTATAATTAACTGGATATGAAATTTCTCAGCTCTGTCTTCAAGAGGAGGTCTAGCTCACCTCTGACTATTGTCCTCCCAAAGGATGTCGCAGTCACTCAACTGATCTTTATTTTTCAGAGGATTATCAACAACTAATAGAAGACATTGTTCGAGATGGCCGATTATATGCATCAGAAAACCATCAAGAAATTCTAAAGGTAAGAAATTTCTGCTTTGAGGCCAACCAAGAATTCCTTTTTCTAAGCATTTTCCTAAAATAGTTCTCAATACCTTGATAGAGTCATTATATTTAAAGTTAAGGGTGACCCCAAATTCAATTCTCTGTCTTCTGAGGTTTATGCTGGTATTTGAAGCAGCCCAAAATCAAGTAACTGAGCTGGGCTCAGCATTGTGCTTATGTCCTTTGTTGAAGCAGGAACTAAATTAAAGGTATGATGATAAGATTGTATGTTCAAAAAATTAGTCAGCCAAGAATGAAGGACCTTTTGTTTGAAGAGCCTTCTTCAGCCTCAGTCTGGCATTTAAATGTTTAAATGGCTCATTAAATTTGCTGTGCATTAAAAAATGTATATACCTAAATCACTATCTTGCTTCAATAAGAAATGGTTTTCCAAAGATACAAGCAACACCTATAACAACAAACTAATTAAAACTGGAAAAAAAGGCTGGTCAGGGGGCAAAATTGAGCCATGTAAATGGCTTGGAAGGACAGGAGCTGAGGAAGAGCTGGCTCCCTTGGCCATCCCTGCCCAGCTCTTCTCTCCCTCCAGCTTTTGGGTTGCTCAGGCCCCAGCTGCAGGGCACAGCACCAGGCACAGGCTCAGCTGAGGCTCTGAATCAAGGCTCTCCCAAGGTACAGAAGTCCTTAGAAAGCTCAGCATCACTGAGGACCAGCCTTGTCTCCCATCTGTGGAGGGAAGGCCTGGACAGCAGCACAGAACAGGTGGGAAGGACAGTCAGAGGGAGCCTGCAGTTCTCATGCCCAACATCTGCAGTTTGTGGTTAATTCAGGGCTGCCCTCCCAGGGCAGGACCTGCCAGGAGCACTGCAAAATGCATCCAGCACAGCAGGAAGATCATCCCTCTAAAACTCCACAGCAATGTGGAGCAGTTTCCTTACACTGCTTTACCCAGACTCAAGTTTTGCAAAACAGACCTGATTCTTCTTCAATTTGGAAACCTATGTAGCACTAAATCCAAGCCTTGCTTTTATCTAACATATCTATGTTGTCTTCTGTAGGACAAGAAGCTGATTAAAGCTCTCTTTGATGTACTGGCACACCCTCAGAACTATTTCAAGTACACTGCACAAGAGTCAAAAGAAATGTTTCCAAGATCATTTATAAAGCTACTGCGATCGAAAGTTTCCAGGTTTCTACGACCATACAAATAGTGCAGTGGTATTCAATTTTTGGTTACTTTGCATTCCTGTCAAATATTCCTCCACATCTTTCCTCCACAGTAGAAACATTTGCTAATTTGAAAGCTCTTTTTTGCAGTCTTTGTTGTCAATCGTTATTGAAGAACACCTATAATGTTTTATAATTGTTAAAAGTCAGTGTTCTGAATGGAATTCTTGCTACAAAAAAAAAAAATATGCATCCCTGAGTACATCTAGTTGTAGATCCAAATTTGTGTCTGCACTAGTGTGTCCTCACTTTCCATGTGAAATCTCACAATGTAAAAATATTCTTTCTAACTTTTTATTTTTCATCAACAATAACTTTTGTCAAAGAAAGGAGGAATCTACTCAAATATGATTAAACTACCTGCAGATAAGTTCTGTTATAGAAAGAAGTATGTAGTATAAATAATACTTGGATTTTGAATTGCACTTGAAGTTTATATTTGAATCTTTAGAAGAAAACAAAACAATCTAAATTTTGTTATTTCTTATTTGTGGCTTGGTGGAACCTCTGTCCAAGTAGAAATCAAAAAGGAAAAAAAAAAAGAAGAAAAAAGGTATAATTTTGTTTTATGAATTACATGAGATTGAGTCCCATTCCCTAATGTCCTAATGTTTTTATCTGTCCTCTTCTAAACTTCTTCAGAGGTTTGCCACTATCAATTACTTAATTGAAACAGTTTTAGCTCTGGATTTCCATGCATCAGTTGGTCCCTTTAAAGACATTTACAATAGGATATGTGAGAAATGAACAACAACACTAGTAGTCTTGGTTTTCTTTCCATTAAGAGAGCATCTAATTAAGTACAATATATAAATATATAAATATATACTTCTATTTGTGGGTACATTAGTAATGTTATCTCTAGTTACTGTAAATATTATTCATGCTTAAATCTTTACTCCCACACACCCTATTTACTCATATCTTTATGTAACTTTGTGTAGACAATTAAATTACTTCTCCAAGTGCTTGTCACTTATATTAACACCCACCTGAAGCCTTTTGAGGTTTTATAATACTGAATAGTGGTTTCCTCTGGGACAATCTCTTTCAATATGTATTATTCCAGGAAAAATAGCATTAGTGAGGATGCAAGTGCTGCCCAGTAAAGGGTCAGCTGTTGCCTCTTCCTTGGGAACCCCCCATGCAGACCAGCAGAGTGACCCTCAGGACAGCACACGTGGCAGGAGCTCAGCAAGGCAGAGCTGCTGCTGTCCCTGAAACTCTGGGAACACAACTGTGTCCAAGCCCCATATTGTCAGGGGTGAACAGGACATGGGTTTGCACAAGAGTTGGAGGGCAGGTTCTGTGTCTGCAGAGACCTGGCTCTCCCTTTTACTCCAAATTTGTAGCCACAGTGCTCACCAAGCACAGGGACAACAAGGAGAGCTTTAGCCTTGTGCTCAGGCCCTGCTCACAGAGCAACAGTGGGTTTGCCATGATGATAAATCCTGGGTTTCCTGCTGTTTCCTGGCACAGAAGCTAAATCCAATGAGAGAGGAGCCTTTTTTTCTCTTAGTACTCCAGCCTCTTTCCTTTTCAGTCACCTCCTCTTGTGTATCATTTTCCCTTTTGATTCTACAAGTTTATTAAATGGAGAAATGAACTTTCCTGGCAGCATCCTTTCAGAAAAAGACTTAAAACACAGTTTTGCTTTGCTGCTTTTCTTTTTTTTGCCGGTCTACTCTGTAGTTTAATATGTCCTTAGATGTTCTCAAAGAAATATATTAGGGGTGGTTGTGGTTATCTTCTGACACATTTTTTTTGTCCTTGAGCAAGTACTGCTTAAATTTACACAGTTGGTTTCTATTGATGACAAGTGGTTGAATATTCCATTTCTACGAGAACATACCTTAAGTATTCAGTTGAGTTTTTCTACTTAATCATCTTGCAATTTTGCTTTCCTTCTTTCCTTTTCTGTTGAAGAATATAATTTTTTTTTCTTTTTATGCCTGAACAGTCTGACCTTATAGTCTAACAATTTTTTTTTTTTCAACTCATGGACCTCAAATCTTTGGTGAGCTTTCTTTTTAATATGTACATTAACCCTTGTTAAAAAATGTCACTTTTCCATATAATTCCTTTGTTAAAGGCTGTTAAACCTAACTTTTTCTCGAGGGTGTTAAAACTACTTTTATTTATTATTCACCAAGGGTCACTAAAAAGAAAAAA
Source organism: Muscicapa striata striata (assembly GCA_030060385.1). Lineage (NCBI taxonomy): Eukaryota > Metazoa > Chordata > Aves > Passeriformes > Muscicapidae > Muscicapa > Muscicapa striata. The sequence goes on along the minus strand of JAREIS010000293.1, from coordinate 155,665 downwards.
TTTTCATGATTTTTGTGTTTAACAGTAGTCATTTGTACAAAAAAAAATACAAAAAGCAAAAATCTTTTCAGGTACTCAATTATGCAGGAGTATTTAGAAAAAAACTACTTTAGTTAAGCAGTAGTTCAAAGTCTGAGAGGTTATTCAGAGTTTTGTTCAGGTCCATTAGAATGAGTCAAGATTGCAGCCATTCTACTGAAAGATATGAAGGAAAATATATGAAAAATATGGTGAAAAATAACTTCCTCACTTGACAAATTATTTACAGTGAGTTTCAAACTTGAGTAAGCAAACTTTGGAACCTGGTGTTGTACACTGAGTATGGTAAAATCTTTGCTAAAATTTTTGTTTAAAAACCAACATGTTTGGATATAATGGCATGGTATGACACTGATGCCAGACTCCAGAAACCACTGGCAGCACCATAACATTTTCCAGGTTCTTAGCTCCATGGGAAATCCAGTGCCAGGGAGGAACCATAAAAGGGACATATCCCAGTTCTGACCACTGGTAGTGAGACCTCAGTAGATCTGTTAGAGGTGAATACAGACGAGAGAAATCGCATTTGGCTCTGGTACCCCTTGCCCTGACTTTAAACCACACCACAAAAAAAGCAGGGTTTTGTCCAGTTCATCCTGACAACAACCTGAGAATGAGGCTGATATTGCCCAGATCCTCATCAGGGCAGGGATTCCACAGTCAGGACAAGGCACTTGTGGACTTCTGTGGCAAACACAGGCTTGGTGTTGCTGAAGGAAGGCGCTGAAAGAAAGAAAGAATAATTTGACTCTCAAAAGTTGACACTTAAATGCTTGTGAACATAGAGGGAGTTCATATCTGATACATTTAGAAAATGAGTCAGGTTGAATTCTTGCCACTGCATAGAAGTGGCAAGAATCTTGGATGTACAAATTTCTAATGAAATAAGTAATGACAAGTGGTATATAGGGCAGTCTGAACTGGTTTCAGTTGACTTGAAAAACAGCACTGAATTTTTATATCAGCTCTAGAAGTTAAAAATGCTTTGATTTTCATACTAGACTTACAGAAACTGGCAGTCACCAAGTCGGAGGTGAGTTCAGCTCTTCATATGTTAGCGTAGGATGCCTTCATTGTCAAAGTCTGAGAACCTGTTGATACTACATTATAACAGCACAACAACAAAGATTGTTTTCTTCTACAGGGAAGACCTACACACATTTGGGAATCAAAAACCATACAAGGAGAAATACTGCCTTTAAGCAAACCAGCTTAATGAATGTGGCAGAATATAACATTTTAGCTTTTACCCTAAATACGAAATACTGCATTTGAACATATCAATAAATAAAGCCCTGTATCTGTTCTTACAGAATTACACATTGTCTGCAGGACAGGTGCAACAACACATTTATGTGTAATTACAGGTAGACTGAAGAAGTGCCCATTTGTGATTGCCCAATTCCATGGCACAAACAGAGCTCTTTATTTTCAATTTGCAAATGCCTATGTTTAAAAGGTGCACCTGCAGCACTTAACCATTTTAAGACTCTCTTCTGCTTTAAATACTGCACTTATTTTTAGTGAGGTGGTGGTGAATCATCCCTAAACATTCTCACAGACCACCAAATCACTGCCTGCACACCTCCTGCAGTCCAGGACATTGCAACAATCACAAGTTGCTCATCAAGCCCTGAGTTGTGCCTTGAAAGTGCTGGGGACACAAAGGTGCCTCTCTGTGTGTCATTTGAGTACAGGGAGCAGCAGGATTCTGTGTTCAGTGTGCATTGCCATCTCTTGTGCCATACTGCATCTTCCCTTCAATAACAAGACTGGAGATTTAGCTCACTGAAACTGGATTTTAAAGTTCTGAAGTCTTTCTTTCAGCCCGTTTTCTTGTTCTGTCTTCCTTCTTCCATCACACATTAGATTTTTGCCTAAAGATCAGCTTTTCAAAAGAAATTTATTTCCTCATTGTGCCTCCCCCACAGAATGAAGTTATGACTACTTAAGATTTAGACTAATCCTTCCTACACAGCAGCTTCAACCTAGAGTAAGCTTACTTAAAAGCCTTGTAAGCCATGTTTAGTTTAGTTTAGTTTTAGACTAGCTTAAATAAATACAGGATTGGTCAGAGAGTTTTCAGAGGGTCTACATTCTGATTTGTCAGTGGGTTTTAAAGAGCACAGCTCACCTGAAATCCTGTCTGTGAGCAGAATGTGAGGATGCTGCCACATGTGTGAGAACATCCTTTACATGTGTTCAGCATTCCAAAAGGACGGTCAAACCCCACCCTGCCTGCCCAACACATTCAAATTTCTCAGATCAGTTTTTCCTATTAAAAAAAACAGTTTTAATCTTGCAGAAAGCAGGTTAGGAACTTCAGGAGCAAAAGTAGTGCTGTGATTCTTTGCAGGGTCTGCTGACAGGTGTTTGACAGCAAAACTCACCTGCTCTGTGACAGCTCCCAAGTCTGCACTCTAAATGCTTTTTAAAGCTCTTAAAAACTTAGCTAAAGTAAAATCTTCAACAGCTGGACCCAGTGGCAAATTTCTCAGCAACCTCAGGGGTCTGGATGCTTTCTTAATGATGGGAATGAGTGACACACACTCACACACAGTTCCTTATATCTGTATCATGAGTTCAAGGAGTTGCATTTTTTTCGTAGTTTAAAATCACTGATTGACAGGAATGGGAGTAACTGGAGGAGTTCTTATAGAATCTCAGTACTTTGGGACTTTATTGAAATAGTTTTCTAGAATGTGAGATTGTTGTAAGCACTTGGGAAAAGGAATACTTTTGTCTTCCAGAAGAATCTATGGAAGAAGGGAAATTTCTGTAAGGTACTATGAACTTACTCCTCAGCGAGAGACTTGGATTCAGAAACAAGTCTTGTGTTTTATCTTTCATTTGAATAGAAACAGAGTGGGAAATAAACAATGTCAAAAACTGTTATCTAGGGATCTGAATATATACAATTTCAGTTTGTTATTTCATTTATTTATTCTTTCATCATAAAGCTTTTAATCTATAAAATTAATATGTAATATACAAGAGTAAAATGTACAGAAGTACCTTTAGATCTAATAATTTAAACCATCTGTATTCAGAGAGCGGAGATAACAAGTTTAAAGATATACAAGCAATTGCAATTCAATTTTCTCAATATCTAGGAAAAAAGTGGCTTTGATTAATTAAACTTTATTTTAATTATTGTGAAAAATATCTTTTTTAGAATTTGTTTTTGTTACTTTTTTAATTAAAATTATTTTGTAAATATTGTTCTCTATGTTTTATAACTTAGAAAGGCCATTAATTTGCATTGAGAGCAGCAGGGACTCAACATGTTAATGATAAAGATACTTCAGGAGACAGGGGTGCATGTGAGGCAGTTGCCAGATTTATCATTCCAGATTACAGATCCTGTTATTTCTTCAGTCTCACTGGCATGACAGGAAGAGTTTTCTGGGGCAATTTAGCATCCTCATTTAAACAGAAGTGACTATCAAGTGTCATTCTAAAGTGCTTCCCATTTTCATAACATAAAAAGAATATGTATTTTAAAGTTAGTGCTGTTTCTTCTTCCATTGTTAGAATAAGAAACAACACAGAACTCAAAAATAAAAGGGAATTTAATAGATTACATATGGATAGTGGAAAAACAAGGAAAGCTGTGGGATCCCTATGCTTGAAGGGAGCAGTGGAAGTGATAAAACCTCACATTGGATCAGATCAGAGAGCTTTTCTTAGGCAAAACCACTGCAAAAAAATTCATTATGATCATGTCCAGCATGAGTTTAAGTAGGAATTTCTGGCAGACTGGATTTCAGAGGGAAGCACAGGGGTGTAATACTGGTTTCTGCATCAATTTGCTCCATGTAAACCACTGTGCAGGGGTGAGATTTTAAACTGAACTGTTGTAGATGCTGCTGGGACTTCTAAGCTTTATTACCAATGTAAATTGTGTACAAACAGCTATTTCCATATGAAATGTACAATAATAGTTTAGAGCAAGGGTAGTGAATAACTGTACAAAATTTGATACTTAGAAAATAAGATACAGTGCTAAGCTTTACCAATATTTTAACAATTCTGTCAGATTTATAGTAGAAAATGTTGTTGTAAATGTACCTTATAAGAAAATACATTTCCTTTTGCCTCTGTATATTAATAGCTTTGATTTCTATGTCAAAGTTAAAAATGAAGCATGTAATAAATCTTTTGTTAAAATCACTTTCATAATAAACATGAAATGGAATGGATACCCCTGCCTGCCATTTATTTGTGTATAGGACAAGGCTTCTTACACAAGTATGGACAAGAATCAGAAGAGAACTTCTCTTTTTTGATAGCATTTACATATTTTGGTCTAATTTTCATCCTTTAGCAAAAGAGCTTTTTCTTTTTCATCAAACCACTGGAGTTTGTGGGACACTCATGTAAGTTCCTTCCAAAAAGGCTTCAAGGAGAGCTGACTACTGTGAAGCATCACATCACCAATATCCCTCCAGGACTTTTAACTACTTGTTAAACTAACTCTGGTATTACCATGAAGCTGCCTGTTGTCACAGCCCTCTATTGAGAAGCAGCCTCAAAGAAAGAGGAAGGAAGATCTCATGTTCCAGCATGGCATGTGCCATTCTACATCCTCATGTAAGCAGTTCAGCTTGTTAAGAGAAAGCATTTATGGTGTGACAGTATCAGCTTTGCTGATTTTATATGTATTTATAAGATTTTATATGTTCATTATATAAATACTGTCAATGTGACTGATGACTCTCTGTGTCTGGCAGGTTTGAAAGGTATCAGGAAACTGGCTGCAAAATACCAATTACTGCCTTTTTCAGCTGGTAGGAATTCACTCAGGTAATAATGGCAGCTATCCTCACTGCATTCCAAGAAGACACAACATCACTTTTATGGGACTACAGACGTGCTGTATGGAATGGCATTCAGCTGTCCTTGTAGCTTCAGAGCTTTAAATGAGTAACAAGAGAAGTCAGCTCCTATCAAAAACACAAAAGCTGATTCTCAAAGTTCCTAAAAGTCATTGGAAATCAAGCTGATTACTGGTAATGAAATATCTGTGCACAAGAACAAAATCTGGAATGAGAATCCGGAGAGGTCCTGGCTGACTGGAAGCTGGCAAATATTGTCTCAATTTTCAAGAAGAGCAAGGAAGGAGGATTCCACAGACTCCTGTCAGGGTCACTTCAGTGCCTGGTAAAATCATGGAAAAACTTATTTTAGGAGTTACTGAAAAACAGCTGGAGGACAACACAGGCATCTGTTACAGCCAGCACAGCTTCATGAGAGGAAAGTCCTGCTTGTCAAACTGATTACTTTCTAAACAAGGGTAGAACAGGCAATTTTATAACAGCCACTTAAGTTTCAGCAGAGATGACAATCTTCATTTGAGTACAAGATTTTCATTTACTGGAACAAGCATTGCCTGGTGTAAATTGCAGAGGGGTCCATTCTCAGTTTCAATCTCGCCATGACTTCCCAACAAGTATACAAAACATAATGGCCTGAGGAACAGCACTCTGGTACAACCCAGCAGGTAAGTGAAGGCAGGCTGGGCATAGATTCTTCTTCTTTTTATCCAGGAATCAACATCAACTGACTCCTGGTGTCACAGAAAGGGCCTATCCTGTACAACCACCATAACTGGCTATTTTTGCCTCTTAAATACAACATCTAAATGGGCAGTCAGCACAGCATGAGGTATGTTACACTCCAAAAGCACTTCTTAACGTGTAGAATAACAGTACCTCAACCTCACTTGTATGTGTAGAACAGTATTCCTAAGTAATGGCCCAGTTTTTATAAAAGTAATATATTAGACAGCATGCTTTGTATGCCTAAAGACATGGGAAAGGGAGGAACAGGGATCTGCCTTTCTGAAGGTGCCAAAGCAGCTGGCGAAAAACTGCAGCAGTGGCTGTGGAGGTACAGCAGGATGCCTTAGGACTGAGGGCAGCATGTTGGATTGCCTACAGGGACACAAGATCCTTGGAGCTGCCTGGCAAGGTGTTTTATCATTGCTGTGCCCCCAGAATGAGGGCAGCCTCCCTCTATCCCAGTACTGCATGAGCAGTGAGAGAGTATTTTGAGAGTAAAACACCTGCACTTGTCAGCATGTGTTATGTCCGCACATAATGTGGGTGCAGTTAATTTGTCTCTTGGGGAAAACACTCCATGGAAGTATTGTCTGTGCCAGACAATTCGTTTGGTTTATTATCCTTCACACACTGATCTCTTGCCAGACTTTTAGAGAGGAGGCTGAGTCCAACCTACTAAGATCACTCATCCACCTGCAGGGTGTTCTCAGGGGCTCTTTCCAAACTCCACACTCACATTGGGCACCATTCCAAGCTCAAAACATGGGTTTCCCTCCTCACTCATGTGACCATCCAGCCACTCAACAGGACAGCACAGCCCTGCTGCCACACGATAGCCACAGTATGGGACAGACCTCATACAGACTCCAGCTGGCAGGTGGGTGTTGGAAAACCTTCCCAAAAGTTGTACCTGTCCACAAAGCAAGCAGGCAAAAGCTATCCACAGTAACTGCTTTTTTGATGCAGAAGAATATATTTTCCCTTCTTACAACAGCCTTCTTACAAACCTCTCTGAGGTTTTAAATTCACATACACAGCTCTGATAAAATATTTACAGCAAATTACGTTCCTCTCATCTAAGCCCCCTATCACAGCTTTCCATGCTCTGAAGTTCTAGTTTTACCACAACAGAAAGCTGTTGACTTGAAAGCAAATGGTTTATTTTAAAAAATATGACAGGCTTTATCTTAAAGTGCACCAAAAATATGTCACTTCATCTCCTTTTCACTATGATGATAAGGTCTCTTCTGCTCCTTATATCCTTACCTTTCTTAAGGAGGTTACCATGCCATGTTGGCAAAGAGGAAAGTTCTAACAGTAAACAACAGGAATATGAAGTGGGGAATGCACATCAGATCTATTTGGGTGAGATAGCCATAAACATCTGGAATAAAGCCACAAACTGCCAGACTTACAAAACCTTGAAAAACTCTAGCTGTGTTTGTTGGGGGCAAATGCTACTTCACATTTGCTAACTCATGATAAATTTCTGCTGCAGGGTGGGAACTAAATGTGGTGGTGGATAAGTCATGGGGCCTGCTGTGACAGAGAGGCTTGAGGGCTCCATAAGTTGGCTTCCTATGGATAGTGCCAGAAGGCTAAATCCTCTTATTTTAGACTAGGGTAGTGCAAGTAAGCCCAGCTTTGCTGAGATCTTTTTGCATTCTCTCTGAATACCTATGTAAAGTAACCCATTATATTTAACAAGCACATTGCCTGAGTAAGGGCTGCACTGTTCAGGCACTGTAAATCAGCCACTCTTCCTAAGGAAACAATCAGAATAAAATACCATGGTGACTTTTATTTACAAATATTATCCACAAGCACCTGCTTTCATGAGAGGCTGGCAGTGGTACCTCTGGGCTATGGCTCTGGCATCCATCAGAGTAAGAAGGACTGCTCCTGAAAGCCTCACATTGATTGGAAGTGGTGGTAGGAGAATGGTGAGTGCAGGAATTACTCCTGTTGTGGAAAACCAGCAAAAAAAGCAGAACAGGCTGCCAAGCACAGCAGCTGAGCAAGACCACATTTAGGTAAGTGCTGGACAAAGTCAGGGAAGAGCCCACTTACAGTCTACTCTTAACATCAGTGATTCTCACTATGTTTTATTTATTACTTGGAGTTTATCAGCAGCAGCCCCCAGACCTGCAAACTCACCCAAACAGCCTGGAACCAGGGCCAGCTGGCCAGCAGCCACAACTCCCATCCAAAGTGAGGTAGAAGTGCAAACAAGCAGTGAAAAGGCAGCTGTCTACACTAGGTGAAAAAAGGAATTATGTAAATCTCCTGTTTGAACAAGATCACATTCCCCTTGGCTCTGGACATGACATGATCACTGTGGCATTACTGAACAAAGACATGAACACACCACAAACTTTTCCTCCTTGGTCTGTTTAAGGAAAAAAAAGATTTTCTTTTTTTTTTTTTTTTAAGGTAAGTAAAAGATTTTAGTTAACTACACAACATGACAAAGAAGTGAGGGAAGGGTGACCTTTTCAGTAAGCATGGTGCCCAGGTTCACTAGTAAGTGGTCAAATCTCCACATTTTACAATACTAGGGCAAGATCTACACCACAGCCATCCTCTTCTCCTAAACCACAATATTAGCAAAAATGTGCTCAAACTCAGGGTAGCAGGTTGGGAACACAGTCAAGAACACTGGAAATAAAAATACTATTTTTTGATTTTCTGAAGTTTAATCAGGGAGTTCTCCTTAGACACATCCTAGTGAAGCCTTTATGCTGACCTTTATGAGAAAATGTGGGAAAACAGCACGTGGTAAGGCAGACACAGGCAAAGAGGAAAATTTGCCTGCATTTACTATTCAGATATCCAACCAGGAGATTTGAGTTAGATCCTCAGCTGTTGAGTGGTGATATATAGTTACAGCACGTAGGCACCATTTATAATCTCTTTCTACTCTCTCTCTGCCTTGCCAACCTATGGTAGCCTTCCTCCTGAATAATTATGTGATTATGTGGAGAAAGGGATTGTTGCTACTCTTGGGTAGTTACAGAGGACACCAGTCCAGCAACACTAGACAGGGCGGAGAGCAAAGGGAATTTCTTCAACATGGCACATTCTCCACTGGCTGTAGTCTGTGCATGTGAGGCTTTCTTGACCAGCTACTAGATCCCAAAATTCTGTTTCTTGAACTTGACTATTTCCAGCACAGTGCTGGGAAGCACTGCAGCACTGAAGTTGAATCCTTGATTTGAGGATAGGCTGGCAGGAAAAGGAGTTTCCAGTCTGTGGAGCAGGTAATTTGTAGAAGGTGGTCCCAGCAGCAGCAGAGGGCACAGCAAAGCCTGACCTGTGCTCTGAGCAGTGTTGGACACCATCCTTTGCTCTTGGAGCTTCATAACCATACCTGAGTTGAGACAAAGCTACTAGTAATGTTTAAAAAGCCTCAGGTTTAACTGGTTTAGGCTTTAGGCTTTAGAAATCTCTTCTAAATAATCCAGGGAAAGCACTGGGAATCCAGCACTCTACTACAGGCACTTGCAAAAAGCACACCTCACTCTTGTACTGACAGATATTTAAGACAGGCTGACATGTAAAATTCCCTTGTCAACGTTCAAAATGAAAAGGCTTTAATTTAATAAATGACTGACACTGTGTGTTTTTCCTGAGCATCACAACTCAGAGAGCGATTCCCACTGCTGCGGCCGGCAGTCAGTGACTCACACCCCACCCGTAACCCACTTCAGGACTACGGCTGGGGCCTTCCAGAGGAGTCCCTAAAATACCGGGGAAATAAAAAACCACCTTGTGGCCAGCACTGCGCCATGAATGCCGTGAATTTTATTAACGCTCAAGGGCAGCAGAAAAAATAAAGAGAAGCAGAACCCGCATGTGCACAGCAGACTGAGGCCTCCTGAGGTCCCGTTCTCCTCGCGGGTGTCTCAAACAGGCCCAGCGCCCCGGGGCCAACGCTCACCCCGTCCCTGGGCCGAACCCGCTCCGGCTCCGGGAACGCCCCGAGCGCCGCTCCCGCCTCCCCGCCCGCCCTCGGCCCCGCCCGCCGCGTTCCGGCCCGGCCATGGCGGGAGACGGCGAGGAGGATCTGGCGGCCTTCGTGGCCCTGCACGGGGCCGCGCTCCAAGCATCGCGGATCCCCACGCAATACTGGGAGAGCCTGAGCCGCAAACTGCGCGGGAGGTGGGTGAGCGGCGCCGGGGGCGGCTCCGCACGGGAGAGCGGGGCTGAGGGGCAGCCCGGAGCCGGGGGAGAGCGGCGCTGAGGGGCAGCCCTTAGCCGGGGGAGAGCGGGGCTGAGGGGCAGCCCCGAGCCGGGGGAGAGCGGGGCTGAGGGGCAGCCCTTAGCCGGGGGAGAGCGGCGCTGAGGGGCAGCCCCGAGCCGAGGGCAGAGCGGCGCTGAGGGGCAGCCCTTAGCCGGGGGAGAGCGGCGCTGAGGGGCAGCCCTTAGCCGGGGGAGAGCGGCGCTGAGGGGCAGCCCCGAGCCGGGGGAGAGCGGCGCTGAGGGGCAGCCCCGAGCTGAGGGGAGAGCGGCGCTGAGGGGCAGCCCCGAACCGAGGGCAGAGCGGCGCTGAGGGGCAGCCCCGAGCTGAGGGAGAACGGAGGCCGTGGGATGTGGCCGTGGAGAGCCGTGCTGAGGGCAGCCCCTCCAGCTTTTGGTGAAGAAGAGTCACGGTGTTGCTAAGCAGGGGACAGTGGGAAAGGCACGGTGCGGGTTGTGTTAATGGGACTGCAGCTCTGGGGCTGGAAAAGACGTCAGGTGTGTTGGGCATATCTGCTTTCGTCTTTTTGTTGTTGGCGTGGACTTTGGAAATTCTGGTAACTAGAGATACAGTACTGGAGAGAGGTGATGAATCTAAAAGAACTGTAGCACTGTACCAGCTACTAAGAAAAAAATTAACTCTGTCCCAGCTAAATGCAGGACAGTGTCCTCAACCCTTCAGCTTTTTGTGCTAGAGAGAATTAAGAAAAAACCAGGAACGGTAGTAATGTTAGACTCACGATGCTGTCATATCTTAATCCATTATGGTTTGTATTGGCTCTTGCCTGTTTTTATTTATTTTTTTTCAGTTCACTTCCACACAGATCTGCCCTGCCCTCAGTCGTTTGTAACTGTGCAGAGCTCAGCCAGCTTATCTCATGTGTGCATGAGTTCCCTGGCTTGGGCAGTTTTTCCCAGGTGAAGCTGACCCCTGGCCCTGAACTAAAGGGAGTGTGGAGGCAAGGCACACACCAGGGTGGAGTGTCCCTTTTCACCTTTGTAGCAACCATTTGCTTGCTTCCTGGAGCTTTGTGATGAGAAAGGGAAGAAAAACAAAGTCAAGAAAAGGAGTGATTTTAAACAGATTGTAAAGACACGGACTGTATTGAAATTTTTTTTTCGGTTTGCACATCTGCAGCCCAGCCTCAGTGATGAGGAAAGCTGTCTTTGATTTGTGGTAGTAAAGGAACAAGGAACTGAGGCAGGAAAGAGACACAACCCGAAACCATTTGTCTGGAGAGTTGGGAGTGCTTGAGGGAGTCTGGAGGAGTCAACCTGGAGAAGAAAATATGAATGAGGTGAACTTCTAGTCCTGGGGAGAGAAAGAGATCTGATAAGGGGAGAAGGCAGCTAGTGGTGGTTTGCTGGAAGACACGATAAGCAGTGAAGAAACAAGTGAGCAGTTTGAACAGGTAGTATGGGATGATAGGATGGGATGAGAGGAACTGCAGTTTAACACCCGTGTACAGGTAAAATAATTTATAATTACCTGAGTGCTTCTTTTTCCCATCTCAGCTTCAAAATAGGGACAGGAGAAAAGCATTGCTAGTCATGATATGAGTGTTTGTAGTCAGGAAGGGTCTGAATATGTTCCTGCTGCTTTCAGTCTGTTGTGTGGTACTGTTAATAACAGGAATACATGTTTATTACAGAGAAGATAAATCTGCATTATCTCAAGCATATGCTCAGTCACAACCTCCTTGTGGAATTAAACCCCGCTCAGTAAGTATTCATGCAAGGGATTTGGAGCAGGAATATCTGCTGCTCTGCTTAGGTAGGAGGGCATGAGAAGGGATGTCCTGGAAGAGGATGGAACAGAAGGCTGCCGAGGAACCCCAGAGTTGAGAGATGTTGTGTTTCCACAAAAGGAGGTAACAAACTGAATCTGTGCTGTGACCTAATGCAGGCTTGAGATTTGTGACCTGTGGCTGAAATCCTTGCTTGTTACCAGCTTTGCTGGGAGGGTAACTTTGGGAAGGTAAGACAACAGAGTGAGAAGAGACCCCGTGGTGCTGGAGTAAAGAAAGGCAGGAGGAAGAAAGCATGTGCCCTAAGGCAGCAGGCTGCTCCTCCTGCTTCATTTTACTTGCTGAGGTGGCTGAGCAGGCTCTTCTGTACTAAATGTCCCAGTGTGTGTGGAAAAAGAGACTTAATTATTTCAGTGAGCTTTGGAAGATAAATCTGCTGAGAGTGCTTCTCTCCACTGCTGCACCTTCTGGTTTTTGTCCAGAAGAAAGGCAAAAGGATGTTGAGAAGATTGGGATGTCCAGGTATAGTTACTATGAGGAGTGCTGTGGACTGGGATAACTTCTTGAGGAGGTAGAGACAGAGCTACAGGACCTTACTTAGAACTGGACCATGCAGAATGGCTGGAGGAGCAGCAGTAAAGAGAGAAAAGGAGGTGAGGGGAAGAGCTGAAATGGTTTTGGGAATCTAGGTAATAAAGTATAACTCAGGGAGCAAAAACCCAGTGCAGCATAGGGCACAGGATGAGTTTCTTTGTTACATGTGTAAAATGGGAGGATTTTTTCATTTGTCCTAACGTGCTGCAACGATTAAAACTTTCTAGCATAGAACTTGAAAAATTTCCATCCATAGTACAGATAAAATATCTCTTGCATCAATACCTCTAGAACCCAGCCCAAGCAGCTGCTTTGCAGCACTCTCACACGTGTTTCAACAACCTCCCTCCACTGTGTACACTAAAGCCTGTGAGAAGTGAAGGGTTTGGATTTTTTTTTTTTAATTTACCTTGGGATCTGCTGGAGCAGGTTTCCTTCTGAGAGCATTATGTAATTGGATTGCTCATTCAAAACATGGTATAGCTGCTAGATTGGTAAACCTACCTTTATTTATTTGTTTTGCATTTAGAATTCAGTGTGTTGGGAGGAAATTTTTTTTGTGTGTTTCTGGCAGAAACTTGAAAAATAAAATATATGCACGTGTAATTATTCACTATATGTGCTAAAATTTTATTTCTAGTGTAGTAGTTGTTTCTTATGCTATTGGATAAACTGTGTATAGTACATTTTTAAGCCTTGGAAATACAGTGCCTGCATCTAATTTTACTCATAATATTTTTGTTTTCTATTTCAGCCATACACTTTAAGTTATTTTGCAGGCCTCTCTGTATTGCAGGAAGGCTGTTGTAGCCCTCAGACGTTGCTGGCAAAAGATTGCTTAGAGTTTCATCCCAGTTAGAAATGGAGGCTTTTAACTAATTGCTGGAAGGAATGAAGCATGGCAGTACTCCTAGACTTTATTTTCCAGAGCAGTGGAGGGCAGCTTGTTCCTCAGAGGTTACCTGTGGTCTTCAAAGCAGTTTGCAGTGTGCCTTAAAAGAATTTGCTGCAGATGCCTGCGTGGTAATTGCCATGACATGTACCTGATTTGGTGTCAGGTTCTCTGGTTTGCTGGGGTTGGTTAGGTTGGAACTGCACCTGAGCATGAAGAGGGAGGGATTTTGCCTAAACATGTCTTGCTTATGAGCAGTTGTGCCACTGGAATGTGTTGGTACCCTTTTGCTGTCTAGAGGTTATTGGTTGCTCTAATGGAATACTTAATTTGAGCTCTCCCTGTTCTGCTTCAAGCCAGAGATTACTTTTCAGATTGGTGGTGTGATCTTATCCAGCTGGTTGTTGCTTAAGGAGCTTACTTAAGATTCCTTTAATGGAGCTGCTGTGCTAATAGGTTCAGTGTGACAGCCTAGCTCAAAGGGAGGGAGGAAGAGAGGAGACACAAAACTATCTGTGTATCCACACTGACAATGTGGTGCTTCTGCCAAACCCATCAATGAACTGCTGAACTGCTTGTATTATCAATTATGAGTTTAAGTGACAACAAAAGCCTCACAAAAAGCCATGAATAAGGTGGTCTTTCAGCAGCTACTGCTGCTGTGAGAAGTTTGGGTGAAGAATACACATAATTCACTTTTACAAGGTTATAAATTCTCAAGGAGAAATTTTTCATTAAGCGTAATTCTGTAAAGGAATTGAAAGTGGAGATTTTTTTGCTAAATGCTACTGCTACAGCCTCATGCATCTGATGATTTGTCAGAGGGAGAGAACAAAACTTTGGCTTAAGGCATTTGGAATCCCTTCATTTTTCGAAGTCTTGACATGATATTAAATTTAAAATAAAAAAAAAAACATAAACCAAACAGCTTCCCCTTAGTGTTGTGGAAGAACTTTATATTCATTGTGGGTGTTTGGTTAACGGGTGGAGCCTGTCATGAGTGAAGGCTGAATCTGAGTCAGCCGCTGGCTCGCCTCCTATCCCTCTCTCACAAACTCCTTAAGACAAAAGCCATCTTAAAAAGAGTGTGGAAAACACACACGGTGCCACACTGCAGCACATGCCAAGTGGCTCCCCTGAGTCACACTTGCACTTTTCATTTTCTAATGACTCCCAATCACTTGTCTGTCCTAATGAGGTTGTTGGGGATGGCCCTTGATCCAGCAGCAGGAGCGCTGAAGTGTCACTCCAGGGAAGAGTGGAACATGTTTCCTGGCATGCTGCATTTGCTGGCTGCCGTGGGCTGGGATTAGCATTTGTGCCCTGAGCCAGACCATGGAGCTCACCCAGCTGGAGCCAACCTGACAAAAATTATTTGTGAGCACAGGGAAGGGCACTTCCTTTTGCTGGGACCTGCCTGCAGCTACATGAATTTCAGTGACTACGGATTTTTAAACTGCATAGATGTAAAAAAGCATTGGAGGCTACTGTTAGAACAGCAAGAGGTTATGATAGTGCTTATGTTTTTTTAAATAGGTGTGTTTTAAATCTCTTCTTTACAAAGTAATTTTCTTTACCCTAAAAAAATGCGTATGTATGTATTAGCCAATATACTGTTAGCATCTCCGTAGCATTTAGCTAAGAAGCTGTGTGCTAAGAAGCTATTAGCTAATAACAGCTAATAACAGCTAATAGCTGCTAGCTATTGTTAGCATCTGGAAGGCATCCCTGCCCATGGCAGCAGGGTTGGAACCAAGATGATCTTTTAAGGTCCCTTCTAACCCAAGGCATTCTATGATTTTTAATCCACCATGGCCCCTCCCCTTTCCTTCCACCATCCCAGAAGAAAATGCCATCATCCCCTGTTCCTCAGAAGGGAATTCCAGATATTCCTCCACTTGGATCTGCTCTATGAACTGTGGCTTAAGATGAGAAGTAGCTGTTGTTCCTGTGCTCACTTCCTCCCTCATTGAGCAGCTGTCTGCTTTTTCTAGGTGGCCTTTCTTCACAAATGTGGAGTTGATTTCCTCACCTTCCTGTTGAAGCTTAGCAAAAGTAGTTGTCCTATAGAAACGCTCACCTGAACAAATGAAAGCTTATTGCTGCCACTGGCATTTTGCAGCTAAGAAGTCAATATATAGAAGTAATGATTTTTAGTAATGTGGCATTGTGTTGAACCATTGTGTGTTGAACCATTGCAGTTTTGGAGTGTTGAACCAGTAACTCCAGAGCTCACACTTTAGACCTTGCTCCCTCCCTGCTACTTTGTAGTCATACTAGATTGAGGCAAAGGATTTGCCTGCCCATGCCTGGTTTATTAGGTAGTGCGTGAGTGATTCTAGCAAAATAATTCTCTCTGAAAAAATTCAACAGTCTTTTGAGACTTTGCCTATTTTTATCTTTGTAAAAGCATATGTTCATTTTGAAATGGTGAAAGTTGTCAGCAGGGTCTTGGTTTGCCAGATATGCAAGCCTGCTGTTTGGCAAGGGAGTCTTGTGTGGTGACTGCCCTCATTTCTAAATGTTCTAGATTAAGTTGTTGCATCCAGAGTAGGCAAGAATGTAAACAAACCCCTTTCAGCACCTTAGTAGAGAAAAGTTTATAAAACTTATGTATAGCACTATAAGGAATCTCCCAATTTACCTGGAGGTGAACGAGCCCTGATAGTTTCTTTTATAGGGAAAGAAGAGAGAGGGAAGCAGGCTGAGATTTCTTAAGTGGTTCAGAACTCCGTTGGGAAATGCTCTTTTTCTTCAGGCACCTTAATGTACCTTAGTATGGTTGTGGAGCCTGGGTAACACTCAGTTTTGCAGGTCTTAAATTACTGATTTTAGCAAAGTTTGAGTTCAGGTATCCTGTTTTCAGCCTCTGAAATTCTTAATGAGGATTAAACTGATAGACAGTCATTAGTAGACCTGCTGGTGCCAAAGAAACCAACAAAGGTTCCTACCAATATTAACTAAAGAAACTTCCCAAACAAACAGCTCTGTTAAAATGTGAAAGAATAACTACTGTTGTTCATTCATCCCTTAAGTTAAAAACACCAATTTTTATCAGATTACAGGGAAGAAATGTCTGCAGGTGTTGCATTGTGCATATCAGGGTACTGCCTTATCCAGGTGCATGATATTTTGTGCACTTTCCATCTCAGGTATTTGATGCTGGCGACTACTTTGGAATAATGCAAGTAGAGGAGGTGGATGAGGAGGAGGAAGTTGATGAAGAAATGGAAGAACAATTTAAAAAGAAACCAAATCCTGGAAATGGACCTTGTTTCAAAGTTATTGTAACAAATGAGAATGGACTTCAAGCCTCCAATCCTGATAGGTGAGTTGTGATTTTGAAAATAGTGTTCAGTCTTTGAGTAGTGTGAAACCCTATAATGATAGTGACAGTTTGCTTTGAGATTTGTTTGATTCTATTCAGAAATCCTCTTTTCCAGCTCTAAACTAACTAGAGTTCTTTTCTACCTCTATCTGGGAGTACAGATATCTTAATGTGGTTCCTTTCTAAATCATGCAGGAAGGTACTTAGGAATTGGTTTTAGTAAACTCAGGGAAAAAATAGGGAAAAGGCAACCTTGAAATTATTTCTGCAGAAATTAAGCAAACCTTTGTATCTGCAAGACTGTGTGCCTGTGGAAAAAAACACTAAAGAAATACTTGTGATCTTCACAAATCTCATGCCAAGAAGGTACTCAGGTAGTATTCTGTGGGCTATTACATTTCCTTCAGTTGGCTAAAGTATAAATTCAAGAACGTGGTCATGTGTATGCATGTAGAATTGAATGTATCAAATTACTGTTCTCTTGCTTACAAATCAGCTTATCATGAATATAAGTCTAGGAGGATCAATAAAACTAGAATAAAGTTGTTTAAGAAGCAGCTTTATATTATAGTACTTCTTTTTGTGTTCTTAATGGCTTCAAACATACAACAGGGTATTCATCATACATTAATAAAAAACAGTGGGATGAAGTAATCTCTGCTGGAGATCTAAATGCAGTTCTGCTCGATTCTATAAAACTTCTAGACCTTTCATACTTTTTAGATGTTAGGTAAACATGCAACATCTAAAAATTTAAATTAGGCTTGATGAGGAAAACTAACAAAGAATCATAAGTATGTGCCTTTACATCCCTATCTTAAACTAAGTAATCACCTTTCCAAATCTGAGAATGCACTTAAATTATCAAGTTCAAAACTAGCTCCTCTGATAATCTTGGGCTTCATTGCAGCTTTCAGGTGTGTGAGTATGGGAGCAGAACACAAACACACCTGTTTGCTAACATTTTCAAAGAGCTTGACCTTCGCATTCTCTAGAGCCTTTAATTTTAAAATTAAGTGAGGTTTCATGTGTGAGGAATCTGGGATACAATAATTGTTCAACCATATTTGCCCTGTGTGGCTGCTGACATGTTTTTAGCTTTCTGAAATATTGGTGTTGTGGAGGGTTTTCGGTGTGGTTTGGGGATTTTGCTAGCAAGTAGAATTCAGATTTTTCTCTGTATTGGTTCAGTCAAATGATAAAACCAAAATATGAAGAACCCTTCTGTTTGAAAAACTGGGGTTTTTTTCCTAGAAGTCATGCAGCTTAAACAAGGGTTAAACTTGTCAAGGGAAGTTGTGCCAGATATCTAAGGTTTTATTTTGGATTAGATTGTAATTTTTTTAAACAATGCATTTTTTCCTAAAAATAACTTGGTGACACTCCCCATCCCCACCCAAAGAAAAAAACCCAAACCATACAGAAACAATCAAAACTTATTGCTCATTTTCTTTTAATAGCATATACAGGTTTCTGATGATCAGACTTCTCCACCTGGCTTTGCAGATGACAGTAGGTGTCACAGACCTCGTGGCTAACAAGGTCCTCAAGTAATTTTTCAAGTAGGGTATTGTTTTCCTGCTTCAGGCAAGAATATCAGGTTGATGCAGCAGAGTTAATAGTGATTAAAAGGGAAGGCATTTGTGTTCTTGGCTTTTAAAGGGAATAAGCTCACAAACTGAGTGCTTGTTCTTTATTTGCTCCTCATTTTCATGGAAATGCTCACTAATGCACCATAAGCTTTCTGGAGCAAAACCAGAGTGTAAATTACTGCTGGGAAGTTGCTCCTGCCCTGCGATGCCACAGTGTGTGCTCTGGGAGTGACTTTGTGACTAAGAGCAGATTAGCTGTCACACCACCTCCTGGGAAACGCAGCTGTTACTGCGAGCATGTGCCTGTCTGTGTGTGTGTGTGTGTGTGTGTGAGTGTGTGTGTGTGTGAGTGTGTGTGTGTGTGTGTGTGTGTGTGTGTGTGTGTGTGTGTGTGTGTGTGTGTGAAGCCCGGGCTGTAACACCACCCCAACTCTCCCGCAGCGTGTTTCTCGTCGACCACGCCTGGACGTACCGCGCGGAGCACGCGCGGCACCAGCTGCGCCGTGTGCCCGGCCTGCTGCACAGGATGGCCAACCTCATGGGCATCCACTTCCACGGAGAGGTCCCAGACGAGGGCAGCATCGAGCAGGTGCTGCAGGAGATGTGGAAATACAACCAGACCTACCAGCTCTCTCAAGGGGTAAGACTCTACAGGATGCTAAAAATGTTAGGGTGAAGATGTTCCAGTACGTGAATATTGACAAAGATCCTTACAGGCATCAATCTATTTGGAAGGAGAGCAAATGCAACTTTTAGGGTACATGGGTAGGACTACCCTAGATTTGGTCACCCTGCCCTCTGTAGTCCTTCAGCACTGTTCTAGCATGTCTTGAGCCTTCAGACACCTTCAAGTGCACACATGCCCTTTTTGAGGGAATGCAGCCCTCGGCGTGCAGGTGAAAACCCTGTTCTAGGGTTTGCAGTGGAGCTCCAGGGTTTCTTTGAGTCTTTTGAGCTAAAGAGGAGAAAAATGAATTCCTTGGCCTCAGCCCTATGTAGAATTGGCAGGGCTAACCTAACCCTGAGCAGTCAGAGCATGATCAGGCTGCCCCTATTAGCTCAGGGTCTTGAGATTGTTCTCTGGACTGGTCATCTTTATCAATTAAGCTCAGATTTAGCTTACAGTAGAATCAGGTCTGAAAAATCCCCGAGAAGGGGATTCATTGTGACTTTTTCCTTAAATGAAAGGGAAATCTGAACAGTATCTCCGAGTCTTTGTGTCCTATCTCTTTGTTTCTCAATCCATCATGAGTAGCTTGTGAGTCAAATGGAATTATCTGTGTTACCACTTGAAAAGAGAGTTAATTCAACCTGCAGTTAAACTTGTCTTCTGATCTCTTTTCTGGGATTGGGCTGCTTGTATATCTTAGTCTCTCTGCTCTATACCTGCTTCTGTAAAAAGACCACAGTAGTGCTACCAAGCAAGTTTATTCTTTCATTCAGGATTTTTTCATGGCAAGTATTTCTGGAAGGGGCACTTTGATGATGCAGCCTCAACACTGGTAGTCAGCTGTTGTTGCAGGCAGCAGTTTTGCTTTCCTTCATTCTTATACTTCACGCTTTTTAGTTACTTGATTCTGAGAGAAACTGAAGGAAAACTAATCCTGCCAAGCAGCCTTCTGCTGGTTTAGCTCTCTTAAGCAGCTGCTTTGGTTCAGGGAAAGCGGATCTGGTGGGCAATAGCAGTAGCACAAGGAAGAGGAGGCTAAAGCAGGAATCTGAGAAGTGGTGTGGGGATGCTGCCAGTGCCTCTGTCTCACAGAGCTTTTCCTGCAGTTCATGTGTGTGAGATGTTTCCCTCTGTTCATTCATACAGACAGCAGAGGAGAAGGTTCCAGTCTGGTACATCATGGATGAATTTGGATCACGCATTCAGCATTCAGACCAGCCGAGTTTTGCAGCAGCACCTCTGTTTTATATGCCTCAACAAATTGCTTACACGGTTCTCTGGCCTTTGAGAGACCTTGAAACTGGTGGTAAGTGTGTGTCTGAGGAGCTGGGGTTTTCTTTAATGCTTGCAATTAATCATTGAGCATTTCACAGTAGAACAAATGGCTGCATTCTTGTAACACTGTCAGATAGAAAAGTTCTCTATATAGTATTTCCATGTTTTAGGATAGAGACCTTTTCCCAAATATCCAAAAATGTTCTATTGTTTTGTTTACAGAGAACTTAAATCTTTCATCACTGCCTTAGTGAAACTGCAAATTCAGTTGTCTGAGGGGTTTAAAAAATTCCTTAAAGTCTGTGTTTGTAGCTTTGAGTCAGAAAATCAGGCTCTGAAAGTTGAGAAACACCAATGATTTATTCCTGTAATCTTAATGAGGGGCCACCCTATGTGTCCATCATTTGGAGAAGATAAGCATCCTAAATAATACCCTTTTTATCATGTTTCTTTAATTGTCTCTAATTTTTAATTTAAATACTGGCATTTGTGCTGGTATTGAGTGTACAGCTGTTATTTGAAGATTTTCAGTGGGAAATGAAAGGCAGCTCCTAAAGGTTCTCCTGGTTTTGCTGCAGATGAAGTCACTCGTGATTACGCTTATGGGGAGACAGATCGCCTGATCAGGAAGTGTGTTTTGTTACCTTGGGTGCCTGCTGAAGAGTTGGATGTCAGCTGTTTTACTCCAGAGCCACCAGATGAGCATTACCAGGTATGATTTCAACAAGTTAATTCCATATCTTATCTCTGTTAAGAAGAGACAGTGTTTAAAAAGGCATTGCAAGAATTCCAGTTTTGCTGCTTTTTCAACTTAGACTGATTCAGAGGACAGCAATTAAACTAAAAAAACAATTCAAAGCACATTAAGACAAGAAATGTCTTACACTTATATGGATACCTAAGTGTTTAAATACTGGAGCAACATAAATGAGTTCTAATATTTTATTGCTGTATTGCATAGCTTTTTTATAAGCATACTACAAGGTACTTCATATTGAGGCATCCATCTTTCCAGTTAGATATTTGATGCATTGTCTAATAGGCTTATTGATTGGATTTGTTATTGCAGCATTGCTGTTCAGTCTTGAATTACAGAAAGATTTGTTTTACTATTTTAGGAAAAGTTACGTTTTTCAGATTGGATACTGGGTTATGTTGTGGTTTAGAACCATTAAATATTGGAGCAGGGACATTTTTTATTTGATGATGCCCTTATAAAGTACTCATTCAGTTTATTTCCTTTCTAATAAAGGGATATTTTAAGGATGTGAAATTAATGTTTGGAATCAGAATCTGCACGAATAAGGAAGGCACAAGAATAATGTCTGCACGAGATTCACTTAGAAAACTGAGGAAACTGATATCTGTGAGGATGCTGTACTGACTACTAATGGCATTCAAAGTACAGCTTCTAGAGATGAATCTATACTTCAAGTATTTGTTTCTTTAGGATGGGTGACAGAAAATGCTCTATCCATCTTGTTATTAACAATATCTAGTCAGAAATGAAGATAATCTGCTTTTGCTAAATAAAGTTGTACTCTCATAATAGCTAGGCTGTCTTGTAATCTAAGGCAGATTGGTTGGTTGGGATTTTGCATTTTTGGGAGGGGTTTACTTTGCATCAACACTTCTGTCCCAGAGTTTCTGGGAGCTGCTTCCTTTAGCAGGGCATCAGCAATGATTCAAGAGTGTATTTCCCTTTATCAGTCAGAGGGGGGCTGTACAGGCTGGAGAGAGACTTTGCAGGCAGGGTTACTGCTGATGACTGCAAAAAATATTTTGCTCGTTTTCACAGGAGCAGAACTGGCTTCCAACCTCCTATAATTTTTTAGTAATCTGTAACAAAGCTTCACAACTAAATGATCAGTCTTCCATTTTGTTGGAAATACAGCAACTTTGTCTTCTATTGTATACAGTTGGCTGTGATTTGAGGTGGTTTTTAATGTTTAGGAGGCAAGAGTTTCTCAGGGTCTTTTAACAGTGTTGATGTGCCCTGGTCTCAAAGCCTTATTTTTGTTCCTTTTTACTGATGGGGTTTCCTTCTGCCTCTGCTCTTGTACTGATTTTTTTTTTTTTTCTGAACAGCATATTACACAACATAATAGAATTGTCAAAATGTAACTGAAATGTAATTTGCTGAAATTTACTTGCATCAAAGAGAATGGAGTAAGACATGCAGTGGACTCTTCCATTCTGCCTAGAATTAACTTTTTGTGTCTTTCTGTTTTGTAGGCAATTTTAGCAGAAAACAAGGAAAAACTTCCTGTAGCGATAAATCCACCAGTTTATGCCAAAGACAAAGTTTTCAAGTATGTATCCACAAACAAAATGTTTTCTTACCAGGATTATGTGCAGTAATTGCAATTTGTTCAGGCTGATCAGCCTTTTCCATTTTTGAACAACAGAGGCAAGTTAGAGATGGGTTTGTATGGAGCCACATGCCTAAAATTCTGACTTACTAGTTGCTCCTGTTGGGTTTATTCTTCAGACTGAATGAATCGTCACAGAATTTCTAAAGAATAAATTTAGTGTTTTGTTTTGGTTTGTTTTAAATGAGTGCCACCTTTTGGGTGAAAGAAAAGTTGCATCATGTTTTAACAGTAAGTTAGAGTGTTGTTTTCACTAAGGATGACTAAGGTGTATAAGAAAGACCAAAGATTTATCTTCTGCATTATAGCATTTATCTCTGTAGGGGGTACCTGTGCTGGTCTGTGCTGTGTGAATATAGCAGACTATTCCCCTTGTTCAGATGGCACTACCAAACAGGGAATCCTATAAAAACCTGGGATGTTTTAAATTGGACATGTGTTTGCCACAAAAATGCTGTGAAACCATTTCAGAAGAAAGCTGGGAAAACGTTGCAAAGATAAGGGATTTTTTGGAGCAAAAAAAGTGATGCTGCATGGCCAGGCTGCCTTGCTACTGGTCCAGAAAAACAAACCATTGCTTAGCCTATGCTGTGAGTTGCACTCTGGAGTGTTTGTAGTCTGACACTGCGATCACAGATCTTGCTTGAAAGATTTTGTTTAAATGGTAAGGTTGCACTAAAATGTATTTGGTAGGTGCATTCACACACCAGCTTCTTGAGTGGGTTTGTTACTCCCTAGATCACCTTTACTGGAGAACTACTGGAAATCAAAGCCCTGCTTGCGGAAAGATGTTTGTTAACTTGCCCAGTGATAGTCAAGATTCCATTTGTAGTTGAAATCTCTGGTTACATGACTATGAGGATAAGCAAAAGCTGGTATTTTTCATCTGATGTACTCAGATACAGGACTCAAAGGCAGATGCATTTTAATAAAGGCAGAAAGCAATACTGAAGGTGTTAGGAAAGGGAACACTGATATATTTTTCACTGCTTACCTCTTTAGTTTGTATATTACATTTCAAATGAATGACATTTGCATTAGGCAAGGAAGGAGAGGGCACACATCAAAATCTCCCTGCCCTTCTTCTAAGGAATGTAATCCATACCAAATCAATGTACTCCTAAGGGTTTCCCTCTCTTTTCCTTTATCCTGTTCATATCTGGACAGAAGGCTGTAAGATCCTTCTTGTGCTCTGAATTTTGTCTACCAAAGTTCCTCCACAAGTAGAGCAGCATCTCAGAGTCCAGACAACTGAGTGGGAGCTGCAGCCTTCCAATGCTCTTGGCCTTCTTTAAAGATTTTAGGCTGTGGGCACCATGGGCAGACAGATGAGAACACGTGGAGCTGGGTAGATGGGTGTAGCCTGTTAATAACATTTGTGCTCTGCTTTGTGGATTGCTGCTGTCTTAGGGGATTCAGAAGAAATTCAAGGTGCTAGGTAGCAAAGTTGAGAACCTGGAACAAATTCTTAGTCGTCTTGTATCCAAGCAGAGCTAAGACAGAGAGTAGAAGATTAAATAAATGTTTAACCTGAATCCTGAAAAGCAGGGGAGTGAGTACAAGTAGTTTGATACAGCAAAATTATAGGTTTAAATAGGTCTTGTAGCATTGTAACTGATGCCCTGGGGAAATTGTTCTATCCAGCTGTACTGATTGCTGAATGGAAAAAAATGGTATCAAAGAACTAAACGCTTCAAAGATGGATTTATTAGGGAAAGTCTTTCTAGTTTGTGTTGGGCTTGATCATCTCTGTTTGTTTTGATCTTCTCTTTCATGTTTCTCTTCATCTGCATCAGTTACTGCTTTAAATTGTCCAAAGAGAAAACTCTTTGTTTTGGTTGGTCATGTCAGCTCTGTGCTGTGGGAGTTGATTCTCATAACTTCATCTTAGCTTTAAATATTTTGAGTAAATTCAGTAACATCTAAACATATTTATCTTACTTGTATAATTTCACTGAATGTCATCTTTAATCCCAGACTTCATAGCATCCCTACCAGGACTTCAGTGAGACAAGGGATAAAATAAATCATTTGGGAAGTATTGTTAGCTGGCTTCATTAGTTCAGTGTGTCACTGATATAGGACTGAAAGGTCCAAAATAGCTTGGCTGATACTACAGGATTGCAGTTTTGATGTTCTGCCCTCTGCCAGGGACTGAATGGGACTGGGTGCATTTCTTACCTTCTGTATCTTTTTGTGGTATTTTCAGTGTATTATTAAAGTATTATTTCCTTAGAACAAATGAAATGGCCTTATTTCCTCTCTAATCTTAACCTCCCTCTTCTTATTACAGTGATGTTCCTGCACCTAATAAAGCTAGATTGAGCTCCCCTATTTCTTTTGTGCTGCATTTTAAGCAAGTCTTCAAATGCATAATCCTGAGTGCTCCGGCACTGGGTCTTTGCAGGATGGTGACTTGTAGGGTGTGCTTGTAAGGAACCAATTTGAGATTTTCTGAGCAACTTCAGTTTTAGTAGTTCTTGTGCTGCATGTGTTCTTTCTCTATTTGTGTGGACATTTTGGATGCTTCAGGATTTTGTTACAGCATTATATAGTTGGCCTTTTATCTTCAGGTCACTACTTTGATTTCCTTTTGCTCTGACCAGGACTTAACAGTTGCTCCAAACCAGTGGATATTAGGGGTCTAGTACATCAGATTTGATATTACACTTTCCCCTACTGTGCAGATTTACAAGGAGAAGCCACAAATTGCAGGAAGAAATGCTAGTGAGACTCTGTGGAAATTTTGTGGAATTTTGTTCTGTTACAAAAGTGAGGAAAGACTTGGCTTCTTTTGACAGGCTGATTCCCTTTATCCACAGTGAAGTTGTCTCTCTCAGTTATAGGCTTGAGCATAAATAGTGTAACTATTGTAATATCTTACACATGCAAAACATCTTACATACCTTGCTTTTTAAAGAATTTATTTCCCTGGGCTGTTTCTGCAGTTCATCTTTTTAGAGAAGTGTTTCTCAGGGGAATATATTTTCCAGTTGGTTAGTAGTGGAGGAGGAGAGGAAAGTTCCACAACTGATAAGAATAGATCTGGAGAAGAGGAAGAATACAGCAGTTTCTCATGGAAAAATGAGTGGTTTTTATTCTGTTTAAATGTTCCCTTACCATGTGAATGATGTTTAAAAAAAGTCTTGCTTTTTCGAGTCAACATGCTGAATTCTGAATTAAGTGGCCTCACTTTAAGCTGTAAAGTCATTAAAATAACCATTATTTCTCTCTGCTTATTTTAGCACCCAAGTCACTGGTTTTATTTGAGAGGGAGATTTCTTAAGATATGCCACAACTTGCCTCGTTCTTGTTTACATTCTGAAATGTCTGTCAGATTTGGGTTGTGGTTTTGTGTGGGTTTCAGTGGGGTTGAGAGGGAATTTGTATCAAACCTCAAAGTTGTGCGTGTTCCCAGCATATACCTAATGTACCTGCTTTCGTATGTTTGGGCTATTTAAAGTTCTGAACAAACAAAAATAATCTTCTGAAGCTACAGAACTAAGCTGACAAGATTTCCTATTACTTTCTTTCATGTGGATGACAGCAGGTTCATTTTTAGAACTTTCTCAGGAGTGAGGGTATTCACAAGGCCGCTCTCACTTCGGGACTTTTCATGTAGAACAGTGAATTCATGTTACTGCTTCTCTGTCAGGGGTTTAGTCATCACCTTCTGAACTGCTATTTTTATGAAGCTGTCAGAGCTAGACTACCTTTGAGATTTCTATCTCAAAATAGATAATTTTTAAGTAATCACTCACAATTTTTTAATATATCCCACTTCAGTTTGTTTCTGTATATCAAGAAGAGGTTGTCACAGAGAGTGTATATGGGAAAAACATAATTCTTGTAGAAAGTCGAACTTAAAAGGTTTTTTTCTATTCAAGCATGAGTTGATCAATGTCAGAAACTAAACTTGACATTTTTCTTCATGTGCTTCTTTCTTCTAGGGTTTTCACAGACATTCAGCAAGTCCTCAACAACCTGACACATCCCCGTTTTGTATTCACAGACAACGAGGGAGAAGCAGACATCCTCTACAACTTCTCACACTTCAAAGATTATAGGTTAATTAGTTAGATACCAATAATACTTTTTTTTTAATTTCTTTGCTGTAAAAACTGTGTTCCCAAAGGGCTCCCCAACCTTCCCCCTTCACCAAGCACTTGTTTGCTTTGTAGGAAGCTAAGTGAGGAGAGGCCTGAGGTAATGGTGAATCAGTTCCCATGTGAGAACCTCCTGACTGTCAAAGACTGCCTGGCATCCATTGCTAGACGAGCTGGAGGACCTGATGGGCCCAGGTGGTTGCCTCGGACTTTTAACCTCCAGACAGAATTGCCTCAGTTCATCAGCTACTTCCAGCAGCGTGAGACAAGGTGACTTGTGTTTCCTCTTGCTTAGGTTTTGTCCTGTCTTGATCCCACTTTCCTCAAAGACCAGGCGCCCACATTTTGGTCTTGGCAGCTGTTGCACCACCATGAGTTAGCTCTTGCTGCATTTATGTTCAAGTGAATTTTACCTGGAAGGTGGGGGCTTTTTAGGTTTCAGTTTTAGGTAAGAGTGGTTAAGCAATGCAGTTTGAAACCCAGAAACTTTGCTGTGATTTAAATGCAGAGATGAAGTCCGTTGCTCTTTGCCTAGTCAGGATCTTGACTCTTGTGTTTAACAGATAATGCAAAGCCTCAAAATGTGTTTGCAACAAGTGTGGGATTTCTTTCCAGGGGACAGTAGCAGTTGTTCTTACACTTAGGCCAGCGTGGAAAATGTTTAAAGTATACTTGGGTTCTGTAAGGTTATGAAAGTAAAGTTTAGTTTTAGTGTTAGACTGAAACAGTTGTGGAGCTTTAGGGTTTTGAATCCATATTTCTGCTGCGGCAGCTGCCTTGAAGTGGGTGGAAACTACAATTTTTCTTCTTGTAAGAGAGAAAGAGAGCATTAGCTAATGCTGTATAACCTCTTCTGTCTGGCATGGAGTATTCTGGTTAAAAGGTTGCTGCTTTGGTGACACTTGCTTATTATGGTGACACTTGTCAGGTGTTTTATTTGACTATTATTTGCTATGCATAGTCTGTATGGACTGGCATTGACCAGGAGAGAGCACACCTGCCACATGTCCCTAGTGTGTGGTGGTTTAATTCCTTCTCAACATCAAGGACTGAATACAGTCTATGTAGGGAATGGGAAGGAGGTGGTAAGAATTTTCAAATAAACTAAAAAGAAGGTAATGCTATCTTCAACTCACTTCATGATGCTTTAATAGGTTGAGGAAAGGACATCAAGCATCACCCTATCCTGACTTGGAAAGATAGATGGAAAGACCAGGATATTGCTGGATTTTCTCAAGGATATCTCAAAGAATTTTGCCCCTGGAAGTGTTTGGGTGCTAGAAAGCAAGAAGATGGTGGTGTGTTTTTAGTTTCCTGTAGTGTGAACTATTGAGACACTATGTGGTTTCTTCCCAAAGAGATGAGTTCTGGTGTCATTTAATATGAATGATTTGGAGGTGTTGGTAGGGAACCAATGTGGAAAATTGCACAATACCCTGCCAGAAGGTTCTCAGGCTTCTGGCAGAACGATTCCCTGCCATTACCTGTGCATGTTCATGGTAATGCTGTCCTGTTGATGGGTTGTTTTCTTCTTTTGATGGACTCAGATGCAGTAGAAGGAGATAAACAGTGAGATCGTGTTAGGCCTAACTGAAAAAAAGTGTGAAAGGTACTATTGCCTTTTATCTCCCTTATTCCTAAGACCTGCTCCTCCCAGCTGCCAGCAAAAGTCTTAATTCTTGCACTGTAGCCCACAGCTTTATAAAGTATTATTTTAGGAGAAGACATGGATCAAGCCAAGTGGATGTTCAGCCAGATGAATGAGGTGGATACTTACAGGTGTTGCTCTCTCTCTCCTAGAGGAGAAGACAATCACTGGATATGCAAACCATGGAACCTGGCCAGAAGCCTGGATACCCACATCACCAACAACCTGAACAGTATCATCAGGCACAGGGAAAGCAGCCCAAAGGTGAGAGAGCGTGGCTCTGAATGGGATTTAAAAGGCATAGCTGAAAGAACTGCTTCGTAGAAGGAGGTCTGAAAATACAAAGGAAATTTATTTTCTTCAAAATTCATATGCTGGCCATAAGCATATATTTCAGAATAGATTCAGTTGAAAGTTGGTCAACTCCAGTTGTTGCAGTGATGAACTCAGAGCCTGATGTTGTCTTATTTAAAAAATAAAACTTGCTCTGACAATAAGGGATACTCCAGCGTGGTGCTGCTGTAAAGCCAGTGCTCAGGCTGGCAGACAAACACATTGGCTATGGTTAGTGTTGGCCATCAACTTGGGAACATTATTGCTTCTGTCCCCTGGTTGATCGTTATTGCTCTGCTCAGTGGCATAAAGGAGTGCCTTTGCCAAGAAGAGATGAATCAGAGCTTTTTACAGGGGACCTGCAACATCCACCTGTACTTCACAGTGTGTTAGCACTGGAGCTGGCTTCAGCGCCATTTGTTGGTGACGTGTGGACTGTATGTGTTTTCTGGGGTACAGAAATACACACAGAATTGCTTCACAATTGTTGCAAAACAACAAGGTCACCAGAGTTAGAAATGTGTGATTTTTCAAAATGACAACATCCTGGCATAGTTTCTACACCCTGTAGTCAGAGTGTGACAAAAAATAGCATTGTCTATTTGTGCACCTTTCTGCAGAAAAGCTGAAAAGCAGGCAGGGGTACCCTAAATCACCGAGGTGCAGTGACACTTGCATTTCACCTGAGCTGTGTTGCACATGTGTTGGAACCCCAAAGCCTGGGAGTTTTGAACTTTCTGTGCTTTCTGACACTGACTCTCGAAAGGGCACTGCTTTTGACCTGAGGCCTTGGAGAGGGCTTCCAGGTTTGAGTGATGGAGTTGGAATCAAGGGTGTGTAGTTGCAATAGAAGTGTGTAATATCACGTGGTGAAGGGTTTGGAATTTGGGGTTTTGGAGTATAGTAATAGGTACGGGGCAAGATGGAGATTCTTAGGCATTGGCTCTTACTGTTTCTTGTTCCTTCTTGATTTTAGGTAGAATTTTTTGGTTGGCTAGAAAATCCCACAGTGCAGGTCACAGGTGTTTGGTTGTTTGGTCAAAAGTATAAATAATATAGATGTTAGCTTTTCATTGGATAGTTAGCCTTTAAAAGACATTGTAACTAGCTAGATCAACCAATATTTTTCTCGCTTTTAGCTTGTTAGCTCGAAGTGCTGCAGGACTCTGTACTATAGATAAGAATTAATAAACAGCTGAGTCCCAGCACAAAAATCCATCTCTCATGCTTCAATCCCGACTCTGAGTGAAGGCAGAAGAAAAAAGAAGTTAGCCACTAATAAGTGGAGCCACTAACCCCCGTGCTGTGCTGCAGGTGGTGTGCAAGTACATCGAGGAGCCGGTGCTGTTTGAGCGCGAGGACGTGGGGCTGGTGAAGTTCGACGTGCGCTACGTGGTGCTGCTGCGCTCCGCCCGGCCCCTGCAGCTCTACAGCTACGACGTGTTCTGGCTGCGCTTCTCCAACAGGTGCTCACCTCCCCTCGCAGTGTGCACCTGCTGCAGTTGGATACCTTGGAAACTGAGCTCTGGTTCTGTTCCTTAGGGCATTTTCGCTTGATGACTTGGATGACTACGAGAAGCATTTCACCGTCATGAATTACGCTCCTGGTGTGACGTTGAAACAGGTAAGCAAATAGCCCAAAACACTCCCTCACCTTTCTGTTGGCAGAAAATCTTCTGGTGCCTGCTCTGTGGCTGTTAGCAAATAGTCTATTTAACATCCACTTCAACAGGGTGTTCAAAGTACCTGAAGTCCTAAGCAAATACTTTTCTAGACTCTTTCCCCTCTTTCCCCCAGTCATTGGTAGGTATCTAAGATAATATAAACCTACATTCTGAATAGAACCCACTTTAATAGAGACAGTAAAAGAATTATAAAAAACAACAGCTTGTCATTGTCAAAGCCTTAGGGTGATCTTTTATAACAAGAAATCCTGGAAGGTATTCAGGAACTGTATTAATTCTCTAGTTCTTGACTTGCATTTGTATGAATGGCAGACATATTTGATGTTCCATTCTCTTGTCATTCCTGACAAAGACAACCTTTGATGTTACTAAACTGTTTTAGGTGCACTGTGAAGACTTTATTCCTCTGTTTGAAAAACAATATCCTGAATATCCTTGGACAACAGTACAAGTAAGTCAGCAATTCATCTTCTCATGTAAATGTTCATTATATGAGTTTTTTTACTTAGCAAACCAGCTTTTCCAAAAGTATTGGGTTGTTAGGGTTTTTTTCTCAGAAGACATGTCATGTATATCAGTTTCACAAAGGAGATCATATGTTAAGCTTTACTACTCTCAAATGCAGAGTTTCCTGCTGCTGCCCCAGCTTCTCTGTGTTAGCAGCCTTGCCAGAGCCCTGTTCCTGTACCTTGCACAGATGACTCTTCACAAGAACCCAGATGGTTCTCTGATTCCAGGGCATCTTTTGACTGTAAAAAGGAAGCACCAAATACTACAGCTCCATAAAGCATGCAGGAAGGCAGATGAGGGCCTTCTCATTGATTTTAATTTTTCCTGTGCTTGAAAGAAAAATCTGAATGTGAAGAGCTGGTTCAGAAACATGCACAAAACTGAATTCTTTAATTCTTCCATATTTATTAGGAGCTGGAAGAAACAGAGTGAATGATAGCGGAGCTCTTATATGTGCATATTTATTCAAAAGTGCATAAATTATCCAACGCTGACTTGATTTCCATAAATTAATTCACATTTGTTTTAACTAGACCCTTGTATTCAATTAATGATACTTGGAATATGACAGGGTTTTAAATAGTCTGGAAGAGACTACAAGGGGGGAAAAGAGAGAAGTCAAAATATATCCTGTAGGTTACCCAAAGTAGTACAGTGTACAGGAAATAGAGGGAATGGTTCACTAGCATAAATTCAGTGCTAAAACTCACATCTGTATGTTCTTTCTGGTTTATTTCACTTTCAGATTGGATATCTTTCTGGTTTTCAAAATACCTATGTAGTACATTTTTAAAATCTCTGTGTACCCCCCCCTTCTTAGGGGTATAAATGGGTAGAAGATTTTTCATTGCAGAACAGAACCAAACAAAGCTACAATGCAACTGAATAGGCAGGGAAAAAAGCCAAAACTTCAGTTGTACTGCTGGTCTTCACAGAACTCATCTAGGTTTTCCTTTTCCCCTCCTCTACACGTAAGTGCAATACTTGGCATAATGCCTGAGAAGGGGGTTAATTCTAATGTTAAATGCACTACTTTCAGGATTTCCATAGTATTCATTGGCTCCCCAGAAAAGTCTATGGATATTGCCAGGTGTGTTTGTGTGTTGGCATTAGGTCTAAATGCACATTTGGAAGCCAATACTGTGCAGATTTTCTATAGTGCAATTGATACAAACACTTTAAAACACTGCATGAATTAAGTGATTGGAAATGTGTGTTGCTTTTATGGAACCTCACTCCTCATTCAGACACTCTTTTCTGTTATTAGGCAAGTATTTTTAAGGCATTTGCTGAATTGTTCCAAGTTGCTTCGTCTAAACCTGCCCCTCTTGGCATCTGCGATTATCCATCATCAAGAGCAATATATGCCATTGACTTGATGCTTAAGTGGGACACCAGCAGAGATGGTGAGAAGCTCCTTTATTTGAATGTTGAATTGTTTGTGTTTGTGGACCTTTTCAGAAGTCTGTTTCTTCTCTTAACTTCTCCTGTTTCTCAAGCAGTGTAAACTGTGTGCTCTGTGCCTCCCACTGACACCTGAAGGTGAAAATTTGTGAGGTGGTATCTGCCACACTGTTTAACAGGAGTGATGGGGCAGCTGCCAGCTGCTGGGCTGCATCCTTGCTTCCCTGCTGCTGGTGTTCTCTGTTTGGAGAAAAACATAGCAGAACAACAGAGGGGTGGGGAGGAACCAAAAGAATCCAATCAAACCACCACACACACAAGAACCCCAAACAAATGTCTGAAATACTGAACTCTCTATGAAAACCTTGGAGACATCTAATTGTCTGTGGCTTCCAGGTTTGGTATTATTATTATCATTTTTATTATTACTACACAATGCCTTATTAGGGCAGGGAAGGGACTACATTCAGCATTGCAGTGCTATTGATGTCTTCAGGGCTGACATTCAGCTGTTACCAAGTCTCTGCAAGAACATGTGAGTGAGGCTGCTTCATGCCACAGCATGGCTGACTACCTGAAGCCTTTCTTTCAGGCAGCTGTGGAGGACTGTAGCAAAATCTGCCAGACAGACTGAATAATTTGTTATCTCACTAGGAGGCTCAGAAATGTTCTGTAAGTGTGCCTGACCCAGACATGTGTTTCTTGTAACTCTTTTCAAGAGTTAAAAAAGTAGCAGTGGCACCAACACAAAGAGAACTGCAAGGGAGTATTGAACAGAGCTGAGCATACTCTTTTCTTGTGGTACTGGTTTCTCTGGGGTGCAGGAGAAGTTAGATTCCCTGTGCCCAGGTTTGCCTGCAGAGCAATTAGATGTTGTGTGTTGGATGAGGGCACCATGGCCACTCCTGCAGGGACTGATTCCGTGAAAATTGAGTCGCTTTCATGGAAGGAAAGTATTGGAAATCAGGAGGTATAAAATGGAGCCTTTGCTGCTTAGATGAGGGGGAGCAAGGGGTTGAACATGGTTTGCTACATGCACACTGGTGGATCCACTCTTTCACCTGTTCCAGAGGTGTCCTAAATGGGAGAAGCAAAGCAGCTCACAAACTTTACTAGCTTGAGGAAAACTGCTGTAGTAAAAGAACCAACCTCACATTACATGCCTGGCTGAACATGAGCTGCACAGCTCCCTGACCTTTTGAAGATGAGGGGTGGTGCCAGTGTCAATACTGTAAAACTGTGGGCAGCCTATGGGTGAAGAGATTCATTGCTCCTGTGCAAAGCAGAGTAGGATTTACTTATCTGTCAGGTTGTTCCCTCACTTAACAATCTCAATACCAAAGATTAAATAAAATTCTTTGGTTTTCTCTGCTCAGAATGCATTTGATCAGAACTGATGAAGTTTTAAGAGAAAATTCAATTTCCTGACTTGGTTAGGAGTAGCATGAATGGCAGATGGGGGTGGCTGCAGTTAAACCTAGGAGGTTTAAGAAAGCAGGTTTGTACTGAAATGTGAAAGGAGAAGTAGAGTTTTATTGAAGATGTTTGATACTGACAAGCAGAACAGCTGATTCAGGGCGATTGTATTGAATGGCTGCAAATTCTCATTCCAGAGGAGGCACTAAATAGCACAGTGGTTGCTGAATCTGTTGGATAATTGTCCTCTGGATAGTGATGGTAGAACATACTCCTGTCCCTCCAATACAAACCAACCCACTGAAACCAAAACACCCTACTGGCTTGGCAGTTTGGGTCACAAAAGATGCTTTTCCCAATCGTTTTCTACAATTTCTGGATTAGAGACAAGTAGTGATTTGGGATCTCTGTAGAGCTTGTTTTAAGCAGCAATGTTTGTGTTTGCCTTGACAGGGAAAAGAATTATGCAGCCTCAGATCTTGGAGGTGAACTTTAATCCTGACTGTGACAGAGCCTGCCAATACCACCCTACCTTTTTTAATGATGTCTTCAGCACCCTATTTCTGGATGAAACAGACAACTGCCATGTGACACGCATTGTCTAACAACAGGAGACACCAATTTCATTCTCAGATATGCTTAACAGCAAGATTTATATTTCAGTTCTATGAGCTGCTGATGCAACTGTTTTCCTATACTGATCACCAGGGGAAAAATTGTATCAGAAAATATGCATATACCATATACTGTATGGATAATCCCTTTGTCTGCATTGTCCTTGTCTTGCTTTGTTCTTTCTGTAAATCATTGGTTTGTGTTGACAAAGTGTCTTGTTTGTTGAGTATTGGAGAACTCAGAGTAGGACTTGTTTTTCAAGTAGCCTGATTGCTTGCTTGCTGGAAAACATTGCACAAGTTCCTTGTGTCAACATTAAAACTATAATTTACTGAATCATGTTGGGGTTTGTATGTCCCTTTCTTATCTGCCTCTCCTGTACAAAGATCTAAAATATTCTGGTGGGTGGGAAATAATATTATAATAATAACAGGGTATTTCAGTGCAACGAACTATGGGGTTTATTAGACTAAAGACTTTTATGGATCTTCCCATTTTTCTTATTTAAAAAGAGAGAAAAACCTCACAGCATTTAGGAATCTTGTACTGCTGGCCATCATCCGTAGCCTGTCTCTTAAAGAAATCAGATTTTTGAGGAAGTGAGCAAGAGGCAATGTCTGGAGCAGCACAGGAATGCAAAAGCTTAAAGGAATTAAAGGAATTTTGGAAACTGCTAAAAGCCCAAGCAGTCTTTGGACTTCAAAGTTTAGGGCCTTAGAAAGAGGTATTTAGCAGTGGGGTGCCCATTTGAAATGAGTCATTTCTAATTTCCTCAAATCAGGGTCACTTGGCTGAAATTTAGCAACTTCATGTGCAAGCTGCAAAAAATTCTACTATCTGTCATGACATATATTGTATGAGTAGTAATTCTTTAACCTAGTTTGCAGCAATTAGGATGTGCTTGAGAGGAAAGTACAGTTATGAAATTGTGTGCATGTTCTAAACCTTGCTTCAAACTTTGCAAACATGCAGCACGTTATCCCTCACTATCAGGAACATAAAGGAATATTTGAGGCTCTTTCAGGCTGGTCTGCAGGAACCTGCTTTGTTCCACTGACTGGAGCATAGACTAGAGAAAAAAACTTGGGAAATATAGTTGCTGTGCAAATGGAGCAGAAGGGATAGTGGGATTGCACAGCTAGAAGTAATGCTCACACCATGCTGGCCTCCTGCTCAGGGAACCCAAACTGGTTTGGGCTCCTTACTTAAATTTTACTAAAGAAATGTTGTGACTCTTGCAGCTTCTTACAGGTGCTGTGAATTTCCTGGTTTGTCTTGGCCATTGCAAAGGTGAGGAGAAGAGATGAAGGAGCTGTCTTTGAGGCTGTAGCATCCTGCTGCCTTCAGTGTTTTTCTGCTCAAAACAATTTAAAACAATACCAGCAAGGAACAAGGATATTAAGTTTACATGTAGTTTAATGCATTTAGCTGAATGCATGTACAGTTCTTCAAAGTGGGGAGGCCCAAATTGTTAAAAAGAGCTTGTCTTAAATGTTTCCAGAGTACAATGGCCAGAAGACAAATATCTGGTGGCTGTAGTGGGACACATCATAGCACAAAAGCATTGTGCCTAGTGGTAAATACGAAACATTCAGGCCACAATCATGCCTGTCACTCTTAGAAACACCTTTCTGGAAACCATGTTAGTGTGTGGCTGGATTTCTGAGTTCCTGCTTTCTCCTGGTAACAGTTAAAATGCTGTTGTCATGTATTATACAATACTATAATATGGCACCACTTTTTAATCAAGACTTTTAGTTTGCTATAAAACCCAGTCAGCCATACAGTCCTTTGTGGCTTGCCTAATAAAGTTGTATTTGTTTTGTCAACTTGTAATTACCCAAGTAATGGTAGAAGTAGTTCAGCTAAAAATAAGGCCATAACTTTTTATATAAAAAGTTATTATGGAAAAAAAAATGGTTTTGGCTGAAAACTGCTTATTCAGGTTTTTTCTTGTTGCGATTGTCCTTCCAGATCCGATAATTGAGTGCAGAAGCCATGCTTAGCCAAGCTAAATAAGGAATCATCAAATAAGCTGCTGTTTTGTTGATGTTATACCAGGAAGCAGTGGTAGCTGTTGCTGTACCAGTTGTAAGCAGGAGAGTCACCAACCCCTGAAATACAGAAGGTGGTTAGTGTTGTTTTTACTCGTTGCATTTCCTGTGTGTCACTCTTTCCACCTAGCTCTGGCACCTGTTCTATCCCTCTGTGAGTTAAATCCTTCTCATAAAACCAGCCAGCAGATAAAGACAATAGATTTCTGCTGAGTTACATACCACTTTGAGTCGTAAAACAATACAAGAAAGGGCAGTACAGCTGGGAGCAAAGAGGGAGAATGAAGTCTCTCTCACCCATACCCTCTTTAGTGGGCAGTGAGACACTTCCCAGAGTGACTTGGAGCACGCAAACCTGTCCAGTTTGTTCATGTCACCTGAAGAGATGAGGTGTGAATGAATCTGTGATGGATTGCAGTCTTTCCCTGTTAAAGCATTGCATGTACAGCTAGAGAACCAGGCAAGTATTTTCTATTTTTTATTACTGATTTTTATTTTTGAGAACAATTGAGCTGTTTTTCTTCAGAGAGCTGCAGAAAATGAGTCTTTTCTAAAAGAGATGTTATAATGTGAATAATGTTGCAATAAGCTGCTTATCACTTGTGTTTGCCAGAGAGACCTATAAATTGCAATAAGGCATAAATGTTTATGTTTCCTAGTCACACAAAACTCTTATCAAAGGCTGGCAGAAAACTGCTTGAAATCTATCAATTTAAGGATGGTCTAGATCTGTAAATTCTCTCAGGTGGCTGCTGGCATGCATTAAAGAGAATTTTAGAGAAGTTCTGCAAGCCATATTTTGTAGTCAGACCCATTTTCAGGGAGAAAAGATTGACACAAATCTTCCATGCTAATACCTTGTAAATAAGAGTAAAAAACCTTTGGTTTGGAAACTTAGTATTTCACTTACCCATCCCATCTTGTGAGCTCCAAAAAATACTGGAGTCCATGCCCAGTTTAATGCCAGGTTCCCTGCATACAGACCCAGAGGAACCACTGACTTTTCACTGAAGCCCCCCAGTTCCTTCCACACCAGGTAGGAGCCATATCTGCAGAAAGCAAAGGGGAAGTGTCATTCACTGCACTGTTCAAAGCTACCACACATTCTTGAGCAATGAAATAACTTCAGTGCCAGGGTCTAGATTAAGTTGGAAGATTTAGATATCCAGGCCCTACTTGGCAAAGTAAATGACAGCACAGGCTTGATCAGCTGCTCTGGATAAAAACATGAAGAGAGAAAAAATCCAATCATGCCAGAATTCTCACTTTTAAGTGCATAGAAGCAGGTAAGTCTTTAAAAAGAATGCCATGTTGAAATGGAAACAAGTCTAGGATGCAAATAGTGAAGAAACTTTGTTTTAGTATTGGGACATGGTATTTTGATGATTTTTAAATAATAAATGAAAACCCATTTCTGAAGTGCATTAACTGAATGGCATTGAGTGGGTTCCCAAAGCAGAGTTGAGTATGGGGAGCAGGAAGAGCCCTGTGATCACTTTCATTACTTTCACAGGGACTGAACAATGCAGCTTTGCGATTTTGGCAGTTTGATTGCAGAGAATAATGAAAACAAAACAAAGTTTGGGCCGGGTAAGCATTAGAAACTTCAGTTTCCTAAGTGATTTCCAGAGCACAGCGTGGACTTGCACTTGTTCACACATCTAGCTTCAACTTCAGACCAAGATCATGATGTACAAATCTAAGGAAGCTGTGTCAGGAAAGGCAGGTAAGCTTATTAA
Source organism: Muscicapa striata striata (assembly GCA_030060385.1). Taxonomy (NCBI): domain Eukaryota; kingdom Metazoa; phylum Chordata; class Aves; order Passeriformes; family Muscicapidae; genus Muscicapa; species Muscicapa striata. Next base: position 117,842 of record JAREIS010000293.1, on the reverse strand, counting down.
AATTTGCTTTTAGTTATTTGTTGCTTTCCATGTATTTGAGAGATTCTGGAGGAATGAAATGTCTTGGTCATTCAAGGAATGTGTGTGCATGATGGATTAGAGAAGGCTGGTACCAAGAATGATCTTTTCATTGGGCTGGATGTATAACACATAACCAAGACCGTCCACCTTAGGATACACTGATTCTGCTATTACCAAAACTGCTAAGCTGTCACAATCTGGACATTTTTAAGGTATTTAACCTGCAATCACTATCCAGATTCGTGGTGAGGAACCCAGACACAGGCTTACAGATTGTGCAGTCAACTTGAAGGAAGTTGGGAAAGCCACCCAGCTCTTTTCTCCTTGATAAAAGGCATGTTTTTTTCACAAGTCAGTAATGATCTCGTTCAGCTCTTCAAATACAGAAGTATTCCACTTAAGTAAAAAAGTAAAGTCTGTATGAGGAGAAAGAAATGAGACTACTGGTGGAAAGGGACAGGGTATGAGGCTATAAAAATTACAAAACTTTCCTGGAAAGAAAATGAAACCAAAATGAGAGAACATGGGAGTGCCAGTCTAGCATTCAGTTTCATCCATTGCATTACTGAGCTCTGTTAGAACAGTTCTATCCTAATTTCCCCAACCCCTTTAAATTTTCTTAAAACTACTGAAGGGCATACTTAGAAGGAATCCCAGTGCTGCCTTGCTTCACTATTTCCAGCTTGGCAGATCTTCCCCTCAGAATGAATGAGGAAAGCAAATTAGTGGCAGCTTTTTGAGCTCCTGCTTTTGATGTGGATGCTTCTGCATACATAATGTCCTATCAAACCCACACACAACTCCCAAAACATGTTTTTACCTGTTAAAGAGGCAGCTTGACACAGTTTCTTACAAACATACAGCCACAGGAGTACAGTCATAGTCCTCGGTCCAGCATTATATCAAATGCAACTTTGAGATCAGGTCAGTGCCTTAATACAATGTGAAAAACATACCCCATAGATGTATAGAGTGTTCCCCAAACAGGAGCAAACACCCAGTTAGGTGGACACCAGGATGGCTTCTGCAGAGTTTCATACCATGTTGGGATTTCCCTTTTGGTTATATTGCTTCCTAAAAATCCTCCTGCATGAGGCAGGAGTGTGAAACCTACGGCTGGGGCCCAGGCTGGTACCACTTCCATTGAGACAGTGAACCTGAAACAAAACCAAACACTGATTGGCAGAGAACTTTTAAAATGCAACTGCAGAAGTTTCCATTTTTAACAGATTTTAAAAATAGGCATGTCAGATCTGATCCACAGCATAGTGCTGTCACTGACAGAGACTGCAACTGAAATTAATGGATCTTGTACCAATATACCTGTGAAGGAATCTGTCCCTGGGGAGGGGGTAGCTGGTAGGAAGTGGGGCCTTTACTTCCCTCTCAGCTGAATGCATGAAGATTACTGAATTTTACCCATAGAGCTATCCTCACCCATAAGTATGGCAGAGGAATAAAGCAGTTTGATGTTATATGAACTGCACTTGAAAAATAAATAAATGCAGTAAGAAGTGTGTATTTCTGTATTCACCAAGAAGTATGTATTTCTGCATTCCCTCAATGAAGTGGCAGAGCCAAGGAAGAAAAGAGCACATGCTTTCCTGGGAAAGCATTTCAAGCAACATAATGTGAGATTGTCTGCAGGATGCTCAGTGGGAGCCAGAGGGATGTGAATCAGTAGCAGACACTTGAGAAGCTACCTTGGAAAACAAACACCAGGGAAGGTAAGTACTTAAACGATGTTTTGCTAAACAAGAAAGGCGATCTGGATACATGGGGAGTACACCTTTGGCTCCTTCATGAAGCATTCAGTCACTTGCAGCAATTGTAGCTGCCAAGCCCATTAAATTTGCCTAAAGAAGCAGGGATAAGTAATGCCTTGCTCTGCTAGGCCATGCTGTTTTAGTTAGGGTACAGGCAGTAGGAAAACCAGCAAGCAAGGAAGGAGGAAAAAGCTTCATTGCAGATTTCCTGGCCAAAAGCCAAATGCTACAGAAGGGCTGTGCTTAGTTTACTGAAATGTAAACACCAGAGCTACAACAAAAAAAAGGGGAGAACTGAAAGATGTTTTTTCAAATATACAGTAGGTAAATCCACCCAATTCCTGTTCATCTGTTATGCAGGAGATTATGAGAGAATGCAGCAGTGGGGAAGAGCAACTGCAGAAGGCCCAGGAGAGAAAATAAAGTTTTAGATCAATTTCAGATGCTTGTCAGACAAAAGTGCCATATTGATACTATCTTGGCTGTTGTCTTTCCCTGGATTTCAAAGCTACTACTGTAGTCATGACTGCTGGAATGAGGAGGCAGGGAGGGGGGAAGAGAAAATCTTACTTGTGACAGATGTGCTTTAACTGATAGGAAATGGCACAGATGAGGTTGTATTGTCACGGCTCTGACCTGGTGAATTTGTTTGGAGATCAGGGTAAGCTTGGGCTGCAAGGGAGTTCTTGCATTGTGGTTTTTGTCCCTGCACTCAGGGTTCTGCCCACACAGATTTAATGTGAGATTTCAGTGCTGGGACCACAATGCAGTTTGCTTGGGATCAAGAGAAATCCTGGTGATAGAAGCAGAGCAGAGTTTTGAAGGCAAAGTGAGCATGGAGGACTGGTAAGGCACACAGGATGAGAAAAGTTGAGAGGGGTAAACAAGAAAGGGCTGACAGGCCTGGGCTGTGGGCTTGGGGGAAGTTGGCCATGAATAGAAGTATTCACAAAAAGGCAGCAGACAAAGCCATCAGAGATACAAGTCAAGGTCAAAAACAGAACAAAAAACTGAATAGGTGAAAAAAAAACCAAACAGGGAAGAATTCAGAACTGGGGCTGGGGAGAAGGAGAAAGGGAAGGACAATGTGGTACTCTACTGTGATAGGATCAATTAGGTCTTGGGCGTAGGATGGACAAGGGAGGAAAAATCCACAGGGCTCATTGCTGCCATACTTCTGCCTAGTGGATTCTACTTATGAGGAAGCATCTTAAGTGGAGCAGAGGAGTTGCCCTGCTCTCCTGCACTTAGATCTGTGCTGTTATTTCCCAAGGAAGCAGGCTGTCAGCTGCCATGTGCGCTACTTGTCATCCCCACCGACAGCGTGAAAGGCTCTGCTTTTACTAGGATGTGAAACAATTGCCATGTGTGGGAGCAACAAGGTGTGATGGGAACAAGAGCTCCGAGCTCAATGATTCTCTGACTGCCTTCAGATGAGTAATTCCCAATGGTTAAGTTAGAAATTGAAAGTTAGTAAGATGTCACTGATTTTTAACCCTTTTGCTTTGCCTACAGGGAGGCCAGACTTAGCTCTCTATACATGCTGTGATACGTCCAACTCCAGCATGGCTGCCAAATACTATTTTTTCAAAAGTGAAAAGCAAAAACCCAAAGAGTTTTATGCTTTATTTGGATGTTAACAATATAAGGGTGGTTTCCTTGCAGAGTTCAGCAGCTGGACTTTGTCAGAGGTTCTATCAGCTTCCTCCCAGGGAAAGTCTGAAAGTATTCTGTAAGCTGAAAGTGCTAAACACTATAAAATTGAAACAATACTGCTCTGTGGCAGTCATTAGTGAATAAATGATGTACCCATGCATGTTGGAGGAAGAAAACAAACAATTCTTAAGAGAAAGAAAACCAAGCAGGCAGGAAGAAACAGGGAAGGCACAAAGCAAAGAAATGAGAGAAGTGAAGCCACTCATGCAAGGGGAGGAAATAGAAATGAAGAGATTGAACATACTGGCTGGAATTCAGTGTTGGTGTTCCAGTCTTTTAACTACTATTACTACTAATTAATTATGTGCTGCATTTTCCAGTAGTATCTCTCAGGATTTCCCAAGCATGGCAAAAAACTCTGTCTTGCAAGGAGAAGGAGGGACAAAAACCATGCAGCAAGATGTGCTGGCAGCAGGACCATAGCTGTCCATCAGCAGTGGGAGTCCCTGTGTTTTCATTCCCAAGAAATTAAATACTAGTATCAACTTTCCAAAAAAAGCAAAGGTAACTCAGAAAACATCATGGAAGAGGCCACATCTGTGTGTCTCTGGTTATCTGATGTAGGTCTTTAGCAAGACTGAATATAAGGCAAGGATGCACTGGAAAGTCTGTGCAGTGGCCAGTGCTGCACTCTTTGTTTACGTGTGCAGGACAAGAGCTGTGCAATGTTTACAGAACATTCTGTACATTTCCTAAAAGTAATATAAGCACAGAGGTGCAATCATCCTGCCTTCCTTCAGTGTACAGCTGATGATCTGAAATGAATTGGTGAGAACTTACATACCACAGACTTGTTAACACAGCCCCACTGGCTGCAGCAGCATTACTCAACCTAGAAATAATAACTACTTTCCCAATCATATCCCAGCTCCAGGGTGAGTTGCACAATATTCTTGCACCCTTATTTTCATCCTGAAGAATGCTGGATGTCTGTGGATGATATCTGCAGCATACCAAGAACCACCAAGGTTGGAAATATTTTCTTCTCACACACACTTAATGTGTTTACTTCTTTTCCACTTCTTATCTCTGCCCTTCAACATATTCTTCATCATACTGCCCCTTTTCTGTTTAGCCCTAGTGTGACTTCAGGCAGTTTCAGCAGTGCAATGACGGCTGCACTAGGCCACTTTGCTTTGCATACATGTTAGAATAATTGTTCTAGGTATTCAAAACATCTGACTCACCCAAAGTTCATTCCAGCTACATAAAGTAAAAGGAAAATAAAGAGGGGGGAAAAGCCCCAATAGTTAAACTTGCTGCCTAATGGGCTTCTCTCTGTTTTTCTATGGTGGCATAACATGAAATAAAAACTAAGCTTTCTGTGTCTTCTTTCTGGAAAAAGGGATAGGGTGCTCTGTAGGTGGAATTAGATATATCATGACAGAGCAGCTGGGTTGCTTCAGCCTGATGAAAAATGAACTAAAACATTGCCTTGAGGAGGTCTCTGAAAGACAGGTGCCTTTCCCTCCTTAGGGCACTCTGTCAGCAGGAAGGAGAAGGAAAGTAGGAAAGGAGAACTGCTTTCATGCCATTTTCTTATACCCCTGTGCTGATAAAACTTCTGATTAGTTCCATTCTTGTGCAGCTTGGGGCTGGCTACCCAATCACATGGGGCTTAAAAATCGCATTAAAAACACAAAGGAAAATCTCTCAGCAGGACTAAATCACCCTGGCAGCCCTGGGGTTCCCAGTGCCCAGTGTTTGGAGATGGACTCACAAAGCTGGGACCATACCATGGAAGGGGGTCCCCAAGACACATCTACTCTCCCTCTCATCCCCTACCCTACTTTTTTTTTTAAGGGCAAATAAGGCTCTGCCCAGGTGTGAGAGGCAGCATGGAAATTTTCCCCAGCAAGAAGGCTTCTTTCCAACATAGCTGTCAGAAAAATTAAAGATAACATATTTAATTTATATTGATAAACTATTTATGTTTGTTGTGGTTTTAATTCCTGGGAAGCTGCAACACTAAAATCAAATTTATATCACAGTCTATGACAAAGAATACAGCTACCACAAAAAGAAAAAAAAAAGCAGAAAGCAGGCTTATCTTTGCTATAATCTCAAATAATAGAGACACTTCAAACAATAAATGTCATAAAATATAAATAGAATATAAATATCTAATAAATGTACATTGTATGTTTATAATATGTATTAGAATTTTATAAAATGTTTATAATATATATTTAGTATTTTTTTAAAAAAACGGTATTTATTGAAGACTATCATGCAAGGTGTACAGATGGAACCAAAAAATCTCCCTGCCCAGTTTACACTTCTTTCAAAGTGGCAGATCATGAGCTGTGCAAATAAATCTATGATTTATTCACATACAAGGAACTGAAATGCACACTGGAAGCAAGACTGGAGCAAGATCTTTGCTGGAAGAATTTGCCATTTACTGCTCAGTCTCTTCTCATTGACACTTATGTTACATGTAGAGGCAGCCCTGGGCTGGGATATGGTCACATACATGTCATCAATCTCCTTTGTTACTGCCCTTATATTTCAGCTAACCTGAGCAGCTCCCTTCTGGGTATTTCACCTGGAGACAGACACAAACGGAAGAAATCATCTTACAAAATAGCACAGAGAATAGAAAAGTGAGAAAAACCTCGCCATGATCCTTTGGAGCGGGCCCAAATAAAAAGTCAACATAATTTCTTGCTATTGTGACACATTTTCCTTCTCCCAAGCTGCACTTACAGTCTCTTTTGCTGAGCTTCTCTGACTCAATGCTTGATACTGTTTCATAACCTTACTTGATGCAAAGTCGTTACACAATTGCAACTCCGGAACGGCAACTTTCACTTTTAAAAAAATAATCTTACCATTGAACGCTCAAATTAAATCACTGTGCATTCTGGGCTGATTTTTAAGTATCACTCAAAAACTCAGAATTGAAACCAAAGCCTTTTCTTTCACCCTTAAAGAAATGTTCCTCGGCGACACTGAAGGAAGATACCTTTAAACAGCAGCGCGAAAACTTCTCCCGAGAGCGGAGAGCCAATGTGCCGCGTGTGCCGCCGGTCCCTGGGAGACCAGAGAACCGCTTCTGCCTTTCTGCTGTGCGCGCACGGCTCTGAACCACTGACAAGCTCGTGTGCCGGAGAAAAATTAAGAATAAGCTTCTCAGCTTAGTGTGTTGTGGATTTTTTTAAAGCACTTCCTATGCTGAACTCCGGCACGTAAAAGCCGTGTTTGCCCAAGTCGTCTCCGACCGTGAGCGGCGGCGCGGTGCCGCCCCGCCCGTCTCCACCCGGCACCGCGGGTCCCGTCCTGCCCGGGGCATCCCGGCTGCCCGCCGCGGGGCTGTCACCGGCAGCGGGGAGCGGGATCGCCCCCTCAACCCTCTCCGCGACCCGCGGGGAGCAGAGGGCGCCCGGGGCGCGGCGGGGTCCCGGCAGCGGCAGCCCCGCTCCGGGAGCGCCGGGACCCGCGCGGGAGCTGGGGCGGGGTCGGGCGGCCCCTCCAGCGAGGCAGCCGGGCCCCGCTGCGGAGCTGCACCGCCCCTAGGGCTCCCCGTCCCGTCCCACCCGAGCCGTACCGTGCCGCGCCGCGGGCAGCGCCAGCGTTACCTCCTGCTCTGCCGCGCTGCTGCTGCCGCCGGTCGCGCCTGCTCTGCCGGGCGGCCAGGCGCCGCCCCCGGGCCGGGGCGGGCTGAGGCGCTGGGCGGGCTGAAGCGCCTGGCGCGGGCCGGGCCCAGGGCGGCGCGCGGGGCTGAGGGCGGCGAGAGCCGGGGCGGCCCGACCGACCTCCCTCGTTCCCTCCCTCGCTCGCTCGCTCGCTCGCTCGCCCCTCCCTCCCTCCCTTCCCGTCCCCTCTGCCCGGCCCGGCAGCGGCTGCCGGCGGGGGCCGCCCGTTCCCGTGGCAACGCCCGTTCCCGGGCGGCGGCCATGGGCGGCTGGGCCGCGGCGCCATGGCGGCTTGGTGGCTGCAGCGGGCGCGGCGGCCTCCGCGGCGCTGCGCGGCGGTGGGGCAGCACCCGCCCCGGCGCTGGGGACCGGGCGGCGAGCCTGAGCGACCTCCTGCAGAGCTCGGTGGAGGCCGAGGAGCCGGGCGCGGCGGCGGCGAGGCGGAGCGGCGGTGCCCCGGGAGGGCACGGTGCTGCTCTTCCCGGGCAGGGCAGCCAGTTCGTGGGGATGTGCCGCGGGCTGCAGCAGTACCCCGGCGTGCGGGACATGTACCGCCTGGCCGAGAAGGTGCTGGGCTACGACCTGCTCTCCCTCTGCCTGGAGGGCCGCGGGACGCGCTGGACCGCACCCAGCACTGCCAGCCCGCCGTGTTCGTCGCCTCCCTGGCCGCCGTGGAGAAGCTCAACCACCTGCAGCCTGAAGTGAGCGGCCGCGTCGGGCGCGGGGCCCGGGCCGGGCCGGGTCGGGCGGCGGCGCCTCGGGCCTGCCCGCGCTGCGGCTGAGGCGCCGCTCGGCTCTGTGTGCCCGCAGGTCGTGGAGCGCTGCGTGGCGGCCGCCGGCTACAGCGTGGGGGAGTTCGCGGCGCTGGTCTTCGCTGGAGCCCTGGACTTCGCCGAAGGTGCCTGGGGGACGTGCGGAGCTCCCCGCTAGGATCTCCCAGCCCGTGCTGTTTCCAAAGCGTTGCCTGTTCTCACTGTGTCCCTCCCGCTTTTTGTTTTTAATTAGAGGACGAATTTTACTTTCTACTCCCGCTGTTGGCTTTAACGTGTGTAATCCGGCATTAAAAGCATTGACGTTTCTCGAGAGTGAACAACTGCCCTTTCTTGCACTCACATTTACGCCGCATCTCTGTTTCTCTCCGTAGCGCTGTACGCGGTGAAAGTGCGCGCCGAAGCCATGCAAAAGGCGTCGGAAGCTGTCCCCAGTGGAATGCTCTCGGTTGTCGGCCGGCGAGAGGCAAATTACAAATTTGCCTGCCTGGAAGCCCGTAAACACTGTGAATCGCTGGGTATAGAGAACCCCGTGTGCACAGTTTCAAACTATTTGTTTCCCGACAGCAGAGTCATTGCAGGACACTTACAGGTATTGCTTCAGAGTAACTATTCCTTCAGTTGAACTGAGCATTTCACTTTTTAAAAACTTCTGCTTTGCGCTTCTGTGTGGGTGTTATGTACGGCCTTAGTTTGTCCAAACAAAAATATTTCATCTGTGGGGTGTTTTTTTCCGGCATGTGTTCAGTTGTTGGGTAGGGAAAGGAATCCCTTTATCACAGTAAGTCTGATGAGGTGATTCTTGTGGGGTGACTGAGAAAACCTTTGCTGTGCAAGACTCACTTCTCTCTCTCTTTTATAGGCTTTGGAGTTTTTGCAGGAGAATGCCCGAAAATATTATTTTAAACGTACAAAAATGCTTCCAGTCAGTGGGGCTTTTCATACCAGACTTATGGAACCAGCAGTAGAGCCACTGGCTGAAGTCCTAAAATCGATTGAAATTCAGAAACCGCTGTTCTGTGTGTATTCCAATGTCGATGGCAAAAAGTACATGCACTCAAAGCACATTCAGAAGCTGTTAGTGAAGCAGGTGGTGTCACCTGTTCTGTGGGAGCAGACCATGCACTCAGTGTACGAAAGAAAGCAAGGAACAGAATTTCCTTACACCTATGAAGTGGGGCCTGGGAATCAACTAGGAGCCATTCTCAAACAGTGTAATTTAAAGGCCTGGAAGCAATATAAACATGTAGATGCTCTGGAAGATGAGGAAGCAGCAGAGACTTAAATGACCTTTTGAGAAAAATCCACACAACTCGTTTTTTTTCTGATTTAAAACTTCGTGCTTCCAAAAGAGGAAGTCTTAAACATTCATGGCTTCTCATGATGTAAAGAGCACTGTGTGTGTGATTGCAATGAACATTTTTTTTAAGTTCCTCAGGTGTGGAAAGGGGAGAGCAAAGTTTGGCTCTTCCATCCGTGTTGGGACTGCAAAGCTGTCAACAAACAGGCCAAGCAGCATTGCTTGGCCTCAATCCTGCAAGCAACTTTCCCTCTTGAGGGTTTTTTTGTTTGTCTTTCTTAGTTGGTAGTTTTCTGGGTGTGGATCCAGGTTCCAGTTGGTAGCCTTGCTGTCTGGTGCAGGGATCTTCTGCAGAAATGCAGGGATTGTTGGCTCCAAGTTGTGTAGGGCTCTGCTCTGGCCTGGAGGGTGCATTTAGAGGAGCCATTTGTTGGGACAGCTTTCAGCATGTTGATGTCCTGTTTTCTTACTCTACTGACTTGTGGGATGTTTATGTAAAGTTCTCTTACTTTGTGTCCACATTGCCAAGTAGCAGCTGAGTGAGGCAGATGATGTTACGAGAAAAATTATTTTCTTAAGGTTAAACTATAAATAAACTATGAAGCTTTTCTTGCTATTTTTAATGCTTTGAGGTGCATCATTATGGGTTGTCCACATGTGGATGGAAGTAACTTTCCCTCCACTTGTCCAATGCCACATTGGTTGTGCTACACAAGAAATGTTCACTGGGAAAAAAAAAAAAAAAGTTTAATAAAATATGTACATTTCCTGGCAGCAGGAAATGATGAGCTGGAGAGCAGCAGGTTGTCCCAAACCTTCCTGGAAAGAGATTCCCATTTCCCAGTTTGTATTTTTTATTTTGGTATTTTAGTGCTGCATTTAACAGATATATAGGAAACATTTAGGACATATTACTTAAATCAAATGACTGACAGCATCTTCAATAATGTATTATGGAAATGCAGGAGAACTTCCAGTTACAGTACCAATCATTCTAATTTCACATTTATGACAGGGAGAGTGAATTAAAAACACTGGCCCTTATTATCATTGCTAAGTGGGCTGTATTATTAAACAGTTCTTTTGTGGACTGCAGCTGGCAGCTGTGCCTGCCCCTACAGTACAAATTCCACTTTTAGCATGTGTAAACATTAACAATTAGTAAAATGCTGAAGAGTTTTTCAGCTTCACCATTCGACTGCTAGAGGCTGATGATTAAGGGTTGGAATAACTGTAAAGAAAGTTATTTCAGTGAAGGTTCCTATGTTACAGGTAAGGTGTTAATTATTCAGAAATGCATACCAAAGTCTTCAGTTAGAATTATTGGTTAGAATATTGCAACTAAATCCCATTCATATGATTAAACACTGGATTGTCCTGTGTTAGAAGTTTCTGACCACACATTGTAAGACCAAACGCAACATTGATGACTTTCAAACCAGCTTTTATGATAGTTGAAACTGAGCGTGGTATGTTGGTGGCACTAATTTTAGTGCTTTAAAATTTCTGGACTTTATTTTCAATTATTTAACCTTTCTGAGGAAATGTTGGAGACCTGTTTTCTATTTGTAGTGTTCTTGCCATAATTTTTCCTTCTTCCCCCTCCATTTCTCTTTGTTGTACACTTTGCTCAGAATTAAAGCTCTTTGGGAAATCCATGCTAAAAATCTCTTGTTTGCAAACCATTAGATAACCTTTGCACTTTTTTCAGCTGCAGAATGCTGAAGGGAAATGTGTATCCTAAGAGCATTCCGATGTTGTGGGATCTGATTAGTGGGAAGAAGGACCCGTCACCACTGTTGGGTGTTTGCTTTTCTTCTGTGCAGTGGTTGAGCTGAGGCTGCTCCTCAGTGAACTTTGTGTCTCCAAATCATGTTCTTGTGCTGATGTTGCAATTTCTAGGAGCAGAAGAAGTGTGATGGAGGTCTTTGTACCTCTGTATGAAGTGTTCAGGGCTTGGTTTTGTGTGGTGCCCATCAGCACAGCCTCACCTCACACGTGCTGTAACACTGGCTGTGGCTGGGCAGAGTGTGTCCAAGTAATTAAAAATCCTGCATCTCAGAGCATTTCTTTAATGTGTTTGCTCATCTATCCCCTCTGCTTCTGGGAACTGAATGTTTGAGAGGTGAGAAACCAGCATGGCTCCTTCACCTATGAACAAACAGAAACAGGATGTGGAAGAAAATCAAGTGCCGTAAATGCTGTCACATATGAGGAAGTGTGCAGTGAAAAAAAACAGAATTAACGTTGGGTTTCCTGAGTCACTGTGGGGCTGTGACTAGAGGATTAACTAACTGTGCTCCACAGGTGAAAGAGGAACCTGGCACTGCTTCCTGGTACTCCAGCTAGTGCCAATTGCTGTGGCTTTGGATGCTGTTTGCTTTGTGTTTCACTTGTTTCTTTGCTGGGATTGAATTTTGTATTCCTCAAGTCTGTGTTTTGCTCCATACATGCTGGGTGATGAAATTCCCCTCTCATGATTCAAAGCCTTACATTATGGATGTACAAGAGTGGGACAAAGCAGTCACTCCACACAGCTCTTGGATGAAATAGGCAGTGAAGAGTCTCCTGCTCATCATTGCCCCCCTGTGCATAAAGGTTATTTGTCTAGAAATAATTATTTGGTAGTATTAAATTGATTCAGCTGGGAGGAGTCAATTTTTTCCTACCTGGTAGTTTTATTACATATTAATAGTTTGTTTATTAGACCCTCCTGATGTTAAATCTCACCCTTTACTAAATAATAACTTTACATATTTTTCTATCACACTGCTATTATGGAGCTAAACAGAGTAGTAAATTCACTGATAAAATTTTGGTCTTTGTTTTTTTTGGCTGTGTGAGCCAGCTTCTCACCTGTATGTGACTACAGTTCCATGTGTGCTAACTGTGCTTTTCTAGAAAAAACTTGCCTACCTGCTGCTGAAGAGCACATCATCTGAAAGCATTTTGAAAAAAATGTAACACTGGAATATATGCTGCTGCTGCTGCTGCTTGAATTTCTGGGGTATGCTGGAGCCATCACCCTTTACATTCCTTCTTTGCCTGCTTTCCTTTTGCTCTGCATTTCAAGTCGTTCAAAGATATTTCAAAATCCTTTGCATGACACAGTCAAATGAAGTAGTCTAGTGGAGCTTCATTTTTCTTTTTCCCAGAAACATTTTTTGAGAAGGGCAGTTAGAATCATAATGGTATTTAGGCAGCATTCAATTAAGAGAGGAAGCATGTTCCTCAACATGCTTATATTTGGCTTGATTTGGCATTTGTCTTCACTAAAGAGGCAGGAGACAAGACTTGACTTGTTTGATTTAAAGCAGAGATTCAAACTTGAAACTCCAATTTCTCTGATGAGTGCTTAGATCATAAATCCATGGAATATTGTAGTTTCCTGTTTTAAAAATGTGCTAAGGGTAGGAGTTGCTTGTCTGGGCAAGAAGCAGGCATCCCCTGTGCTGAGGGGAATACCCAAACCACAGAGATGCACTTTCATTTTCTCCCACTGAGAGAGTCTGTAATGCTGGATACTGAAAACCAGCTTTAACAGCAAAGAGAAGATGCACTCAGATATATAGAGAGAATAACCAGGCACAAATGGGAGATGTTGAGAGGGGAAAAACTCATCTGTGCCCTAAAGGCCACCCGTGGAGTCCAGGAGAGTGACACCTCGACCATCTCCATCCTGTAAGTTGTGCTTATGTTCCCCTCAGGCTTCTGTTCCCCCCAAGCATGTGCCTTGCAAAAAGACATTCATCCTCAGAGAAAATTCCTTCTCAGAGTCCAAATTCTTGGGGCTTTCTCCTGGGCAGCTCCTAGTTTTACTCTGAAAAGGGGCAGAAAATACTGCCATTTATGTGTGATAGCAGAGTCTTGACAAATAAAGCAGACAACACTGCAAAAGTTTTGAAGCAACAATTTAATTTTAAAAAAGTATCATAGTTTTAATCTTTGCTATTGCTTTTACAGTGTTAAAATTTAAAGGATGGCCAGCATGCCTTCAGTTTTCCTCACATCCAGAATTTCTAACAAACTCATTTATAGGAAATAGACACTTTATATTGCATTAAAATAAACACAAAAAAGACAGTTTCTAATTGCCTGGAGTCACATTTCAAAACTAGCAAGTCAGGCAGTTATCCAGCAACAACCTTCTTATTTTACAAGTTTTTTCTTTAAAAAAGATATGAAACAGCAGTGACCCAGCACTAGCCTAGGTTTTAAATATTAAAGAGATTTTTATCAGTGTAAATTTGAAAAACAAACCAGCTGCCACCACTGGGGTGTCAGCGATGTCGGTCAGTGTCCAGCAATGACCTTCTGCTGTAATTCTACAGTCCATAATTCATGGCCCACCAAAAGGCAGCAGCAAGCAAGGCTGCAGGCACCAGCTTCTGGCAGAGGCACCTGACAGGAAGCCTGCAAGTCTGTGGGAAGAAAGGGGAAGGTAATTAGAAATAGCAAGCAGCAAAAAGAAGGTGCAAGGAAACTAAAAGAGTGCCCATGTGGGAGGTCAGTGTGGGCCCAAGAGCACGGTCCAGTTCTGCAGCAGAAATGCAGAGGAGGGTGAATTTTACTGGGGGCTCTACAGCCACTAAATAATCTTCCTCTCTTCTCTGGGTAAGCACTACTGGCAGCAGCTCTGCCCATCTCCCCAGGGAGACCCTTCCAGCATTAAATAGTGGCAGGTGCCTCCCCTCTGAACAGAGCCCTGTGAGTTGTGTGGGATTTGGGCAGCATCCTCTGTCTTTACAAGAGAAATTTCAGCCTAAAGAGAAAAAAACTGGGCACTGAGGGGGCAGCAACAAACTAAGGGATAAACCCCAGCCTGAAGCCACATTATATGCTTCACTCACTGACATTAAAAGGGAGTCAGGTGTTCCTGTTTCCTACTTGCCAACAAAAAAGTGGGAGAAAAAGGAGAGAGCATACCCAGCCTCCATAGCCAGTGACCCGCTTTGTCCAGTTACTGCTCACAACATCTCCAAAGTTTCTTGTAACATTTTTAATAACATTCCATGTCTGGAAAACACTGATAGCAACCCTGATGATTTAAACAAAATAAAGAAAGCATGAGTATAGAAAATTTATTCTAAAAAGTGGCAAATAAAATATCAACATTTAGGAAACAAAAACCAACCGAAACAAAACAAAACCCCAACAAAAATCTTTAGTATATTCCTTCCTAAAAGTGTATGTGTACATGTATACTTCTCTAAATATTTAGGAAGAAGACCTTTGAAATCTAAAGATTATTTAGTTTCAGAATTAAGTGCTCCAGTGTCAACCTCTGTGATTGTTTCAAACTTAGAAGTGCATAACCCAGTAAGAGATGTTTATGTCTGATGAATCAGGACAACAATACAAGACTGACACAGCAGTGCCACAGGCTCTCTCTGGAGTGTGAATCCAGCTTTGCTGTGATAGAAGGTGAATATATATGTTATATACAGATATATTTATATGTTATGTTACACATCTGTAATTGAACTGCATTCTGGTAGGTCTGCAATGAGTGACCATCCCCTCCCAGAAGCAAGGAGAAAATAAGGCAGAGTACCTGGGGCTTCAGACACAGCTGAGTATCTCATGTTAGGACACTGCTGCATGTCAGTTAATAACTGCAGGACAACCTTTCAGCTCACAGCAGATAAAAGGCAGTTCAAACTAGTCCAGCCATGTTTTTTTGTATGTGCATAGGTAAGTTATTGCACATGCACTAACATGTTAATCCCACACTAGGCTGCAGGTCTCTCATCACTCAGTTGTGCTTAAAATTGTGTCTAAAGTTACTGTGCCTCTGAGGAATTTGAAACAGCAAGACACCATTTAAGTCTTTTGACTTTAAATGGCTGTAGTCTGTGGAAATAATTTACACTTTACATTATTATAAAGCTTTTCCTTGTATAACAAGCTGCTTTGCTTTTCTGTGTTCTGTATGAGGCAGCACTAGTAGCAATAACTTTTTTATTTTGTTTACAGAACCATTCTTGTTTGTCTAACATGATTTTCAAAAGGATCTGCCAATAAGGTAACTTACACTCGTGCCAGGTGAAGCAGTGTTTCCTCTAATGTCCTGTGGTACCTCCTGTTAAATTCATCCCCGATGAGGGCCAGCTGATGGCCAACCTGAGTAGCTGAGCTGCAAGGCAGTCAGGATGTGCACGTTAGAGGAGAACCCTGCAACAGCAATTCTTTAAAAGCACTCTGCAAATGTCAGGTACTGTTATTTCCCCAACAGCTGGGCTAAACTGGGCATGTAAAAGTGAAATGTTACAAGTTTGTTTCGCATTATTTATGGGTTTATTGATTAAGTATTTTATGCCCATACATGATGTTTTTATAAGAAGCTGCTTATCTGGCACTTTTGAAAAAACATGTTGATTTTTTAGGTGTTTCATTTCTTTTTACAAGACAATGGGATTCTGGTTTGAGGCTTTTGATTTTCCCACTCCCTTCCCCCCTAAGTCAAAGTATTGAAACTGCCTTCACTTCAAGCCTTTTAAAATATTTCATCTTACAAAAACATTGGCTTTGTCATCCAACAGATTTACTAATGAGTTCCACTGTGCTGTGGGGGTCTCCAGCTGGGTGGTGCCCAGGTACAAACTGACCAAAACTTTAAGGCTTTTAGGGAGGTCCTGGGGTATACAGAAACTGGAACAACATCTGTGGCACATGTTGATGCTAAAAACTGGTTATGCTTTCCTGATGAAAATTTCCAATCAGGTTTAGCTCCTCTCAGAGACACGTTTTTGTTCTGGTAGACAAATACCATGAATAAAGGTTTTTATTTTAATTTGCATTTCTGCTGAGATCTTTTTACAAGATCTGCTGAATATAAGTAGGCTTAAGAGCTTAATTCTAGAGTCTGCTGATAAAAACCCCTTGGGCTTGCTTTGGTCAGTCCACCAACAAAAAAACACCAGAAAAACCACAGAAAGGAATTTTCACAGATGGAGGAGAAAGGCAACCCCTGAAATAAATGTATGTATGGGATTAAGAAAAACTCAAGGCAGCACTACAAGTTTGTTGTAAGTGGCGCCTGGAGAATTATGTAAAAATGGCTTCTTCAGCTGCTTGCTTTAACAGGTGGGTCTCTAATAACAAGCCATATCTGTGCCCCTGTGCAAGATAAAAACTTACAGACATTTAATGCAGCATAATCTTGCACAGTCAGTGTTAAGCACTACAGGTTATCTACACTTGCATCTATTCCATTTCCAGTACTATGCACTATGATTACTTGGCTTAGCGGTTTTCTGGAAAGTCTGGCACTTTGTACTTAGGGAGGACAGAAGGAGCATTAATGTAGTGTGATACCTGATATCAAACTCCATTTGCTCTGTGGTGTCTGGAATTGTTTGGAGGTTACTGTAGGTTTCCTCTTCTGGTGCTCCATTGGGGTAGCTGGAGAGGACAAAGTGCCTGGGGGCTCTTGTGATGTGAGACATCTTACTCTGCAACAAGTCATGAAAGACAACCTCAGGGCTTCATGTTATGCAAAGTCTTTTCAGTTTAGATGGAAATTGTTTAAAGTGCTCTTAAAGTTACTCATTTTACTTCTCCAGTCAGAACACGAGTGTTTCTAAGAGAACTATTTTAAGAGTAGTCATAGGAAAGTTTCAGTGAGCCAGCAGATGTCCAGCAATTCAAACCTGCAGCATTTAGATGGCTGCTACTTTTTACGGGCTCAAAACAACCCAGAAATTGGAAAATCTCAATAAATATAACTAGTGTAGACAAGTATAGTTTCTCAGTAGTTTCACTTAGTACAAGAGGCTTTCCTACATTGTTTGCAACAACCTGCCTGGCATTAAATCACTCTAACCCATGGAGATCCCCAGGCAGCAAACTTGAAACAAAGCAAACTAAAACAAACTTGAACATGTTTTCCTAAGTCAAATTCAGGTCCAAGTTTTCACATCTTCTTCAGCTGGAGGCTACCACCATGAAAATTACAAGCAACTCACCATGGAAATAGAATATAAGAAAGGTTTAAATCCATTAGTAGCTTTTAGCATGGAGGAGCAAACAGTAGAAACCAGTAAAATCAGTGGAGCTGCCTGCTTGTAAAATGGGAAAGTTATTCACAACCAGTACCACAAAATCAATGGCAATATTTAACAGGTTTCACACATGTGGCTTGTGTCTAATATTGCAAGTATTTGTGTAACACAGAGAGCAGTGTTTGGAGAGCAGAGCTGATGTTTTTGTAGTCATTAGGATTGTTTAATTTGGTTTATCAAGGGAAACAACATCAGAGCTGTGGATGGGGATTATTCCAAACTACACATGTCCTTGGACATTTGCTGCAGTGGGAGGCTCTTCCTGATGAGGAATGTAATTACAAACTTCTGGAGATGCTCTGGTTTTATCTGGCATTGGTTTTGGCCAGCTTTTTTACTGTTTCTTTGCTTCCTACCTCCATCATTAAAAAACTGATCCCTTTTGTTGATGCAGTGATCCTGGAGAGCAACAAAAGGGAGTTCTGCTGGCTGCATTTCTTTCTCATTTAAAACACACTCTCAGCAGGTCAAATGAATAGAACTCAAAATATTCTCAGAAATAAAACTAAACCAAGTAAAAGGAAATGTCACAATGCTGCTTGGTATGAATTTGCTTTGCTACATTGCTGCAGTCTTGTAAAAACTTAAAATTTTATACTTGGGATGAGGTTAGGGCCTTTGTGATCTTCTTTCAATATTTAGGTGAAGTTTACATTTTCCACAAAGCAAAATTATTCATAACTAATGTGTATACATTACTGCATAAGCAAACTCACAAAAATATGATACTAAATAAATGAAAATATACTTGTTTTACAGAAGTGTAGGATCCTCTTAGTGGTGTTTAATGTGGCTGGAAAAAAGCATGTTACAGACTAGTGTCAGCTGGCAGATATTATGTGTTTTACAGTTTGTAGTTTCATCTTCTGGATTTTTTTTCCTTCTATTTTTAGCATTTCTCCTTTACTTACAAAGATGTTTAGAATCTAGGATTTTAAATATATCCAGAGTCCTGAAAAGCTGTGTAGTTTAGCAGTGACAAAGAGAATCTGGGATCAGGTCTTCTGAGTTTATTGCACCGGCTTTGAGGGGAGTTGTATGACCCAAGCCTCTTTCTAAGGGGAAATACTACAGCCTTCCTTCCAGGGGAGCACCTATCTGAATGTATGCTTCAGGTGAGCAAAAAGGCTCTTTTAATTCAGATTTTTTTTTTTTTTTTAAGAGACAGTAGTTTTAGGTGCCATATTTGCTTCAAAAGGTGCCTTGTCCTGTTTTAAATGTTTCCTTTATGTGTGTCTCCCTCTTCCATCCAAAAAAATATCAGGAAAAAAAGGAAGATGTCCATAGAGGAACTCTGTGCATTCCAGCACCATACCTGATTTCCAGCTATCCAGTCACCCCAAGGACTTTGTAGCTCTGAATCAGGTGCCAAGGCTTCATACACACACCAGAGTGAAGCTGTATCACATTAAATCAATCCATATTCACTGCAGCAGACACTTGAACGGATCCTCCATTTCCCAGGGCAACATCTAGACCAGTGGGTTACTGGGTGTAGTGGTGGCCAAGGGCTGATCCCATTCCCACAAGTGCATCCCTGTCCCTTTTTGGAGCAAGGTCCAATGTGACACTACTGCAGTACAGACTGGGTGACCCAGAGCAGCTCCAGCAGAGCTCGGGCAGGAGCTCCAAGGCGTCCTGTAGATCCATGAATGGGAAATGGGAATGGCAGAGCAGGGTTTGGAGGATCCCAGGGATGCTGAGGTACTCCCTTGGACATTTAAAGTGTCAGTTCTCTGGATGCAGGTAATCTCAGTAGGCTGCATAGAGAACAGTCAAAGCACACAGTGCTGGACTTCTGGAGGTTTAACAAGCCAACTGTTTGGCTCACACGTACAAAGTAAACATCTAGGGATGTAGTGGTGTACTCCTGTAGCCTGTGGGTACCAATGGAAATGTATTAATTGTGTTTCTTCACAGTTCAGAAAGTTGGTAAAAGTTATCTAGTAAAACAAGTGCTATAGTGGATAAAATGTAGTAAGACCAAGCATAAAAGGTCAGCTGTCTCCTGCACATGTATTACTATTTTCAGCTTTCACAACGACATAGTGAGGGGAAAAAATACTAAAAAAAGGTATTTTCTTTTTCTCTTTTTTCTTCTTCTTCATTTCTAGACTCAATGCTAGTTTCACATTCACAGGGCCATACAACGGAAATGTCTATATCTGTGTGAGATGAAAACTGTGTCCTGAAAAAGACCTATAATAAGTCAACACAGTACAGAACTCAGACATGTAAACAAACCATACAATACCACAACAAAAGCCCAAAGTGCAACATATGCTATCTCACACCTGTTACCATGATAATACCTTCCTCCCACAGGCTAAAAAAGAGTTGTTGGGTCATGCTCAGCTGCAGCCTCGCGTGTTGGCTTTGCCCACCAAGCTGTCTCAATGCAAAGCCCATCCAGCAAGGAGGGCTGTTCAAATGTATTATACAGGATGGGCAAGTAGTGAGGCAAAGGTAGTTTGGAGGGTCACTGACATGAAGGTGTACAGGACAGATCTAATTTAGTTTCAGAGCAAAGCTTAGCAATTATCTTCTTGAGAATTACCTGTCTTGAGGCCATTTGCTGAATTCTGTCACCACTTTAAAAATCTGTGTGTATAGATGTAATATAGAAATGCACACAAAAGCTAAATTATTATGTACCTATTCTGTTCCTCAGTTTGGATCTGTGCAGAGCTGATCCAGAGGTGAATGCATCACACTCCACAGAAGGATGTGTTAATCTTCTACCACCGATCTCACCCTTCCCTTCTTTCTCTCATACAGGAAGAAAAGGCAATTTTGGTTTTGATTTTGGCTTACAGAAACCAAAGAGGTTGTACATGTTTGTGAGTAATTGCTTGGATTCAAAGAGTAAGTGACCACTTCACAACACCTCTGAGGAGGCATTGACATGATCTCATGCCAGCAACAGAGATCATTTCTGATCAAGCAACCAGATCAAAAAAGCTCAAGCTTCCCTGTAAAGCTTTGACTGAGCATGCTTAAAGCTTAGTTTCAATGGTGAAATGCCTTCAGCAGAATAAATAATGTGTTTCAAGTCAAATACATACTTAATGATGAAAAGAGGCCTAGATCCAAATTTTAAAAAACAGCTCTCCAAATACCTAATTATATGATGGAAATTATGGCATTTGTGAACACAAGGCTGATTCTTCAGTAGAAAAACTATGTTGACAATATCAGGTTGGTTTTATTTATGAGGGTGTTTTTAAATCTAGCAAAAGAGAACAGAAATCTTCTTGAAAAAGGAACATTGCTAAACCAGTCAAGCCAGCAGATGAGTTGGGGAAAACAAAAGGATCTGAAATTTACTTCTAGTCAGTTCAATTACATTTACTGTGTTAACAGATTTTAAGACCAGCACAATGATTCTTTAGTATGATGCACTGAATGCATTAACTATAGTTTCTATATTATCCTTATGTATTTTACAACTTATTAATGCAGTTTATGTTCACTTTATGTCTTAGGCATGCAATCTTACATATTTTATGCAGATATGACACAGCAAAGCTATAAATAATAACAATATATGATTTACTATGTTTTAAAACTTCTTATGAAAATAGAAAACCACTACTGATCATCTAATTCCAGTGTTCAGACTCAAAATTCCCAGCACCTGCCTACATAAATATGGACTGACAGACAGGACCCTCGTCCTTTACCCCCACAGTATCAAAGCCTATCTCAAACTGCTTCAGATTCTACCAGCTGCCCATGCAAACTAAATTTAAATGAAAAACAAATAGAGGCTTGGTTGTTTGCATGTATATCTTCAATCCATAGCCACCTCTTTCAAAACATGACATCATCCTCACTGCTGCAAGCACAAATCTCTGTGCTATTTTACAAGGACAAGTCTTTGACATAGTGGCTGAACATCAAGAGCTAGTTAAGGTTTCAGAGAAACAGGAATATTTGGCATGCAGGAATATACTATATAAATGTTATTATACATATATTTTGTATATATACAATATATTGTATATATACAATATTTTTTTTGTTTGGTTTTCTTTAGGCTCTCTATGACCTCTGTCAATGAGCAGCAGTTGCCTTCTGGGCCTCTTCCCTTGCAGGTCAGATGCTGTGAGCCATGGGCAGCACACAGCTCGTGGGCACCAGGAGACCCCTGCTCCTTCCCTCACAGGGACACCTGCCTTTGGAACACCACAGCTCATGGCAAAATGTTGCAGGGTAACCATCAGCAATCTGAGTTTCTCTTTGAAAGATGAGAGGTTAAGTCATCATTACTCATTTTGTGCAGGTTAGTTAATCCCGTGTGCTAGATGAACTCTTAAAGCAGTATCAGGTCAAGGAGCAAAGATAAATTAATTCTTTGTCTCCTACCATGTTCTCAGTCAGCTTAACATCAATGACCTTGGAGACTGTTTACACAAAACACTTCTTAATATTGCCTCAAACAGCCATTGAGGGACACTTTGTAAATCTAAAAAATACATGCTGTAGCTCTTACATTTTACTTCATTTCTGTTTATATGCTCAGTAAGTTAGTATGATAACATGGCCCCACTGGGAATGTAACAGAGGTTTTCTTACCTCAGAACTTAATAGGAATATTAAACATTTTATTATATTTAAACATTAAAAATGTATTCCTTAAGCAAGTTCTGTAACCTCAGTTGCAAAAGAAATGCATACAGCAGACTTTAAACGGAGGAAACCTTTTACATCAAAGAGCACATACAGATATTTTGTATTTCAGTCTCTACTGAAAATGTTTAAGGGGCTCTGATTGAGTCAAGACTTCAAGAATCTCAAGTTTTTTTGCTTCATCAGCATTTCCATGTTGTCTGTTAGAGCATTCAGAGAGCATCAGGACTTACTGTGACAGACAACTGTGACTGTAGAGAAGAAGAGATTTCCACCTTAAAAAGTAGATGGCATAGTTATGTCTGCATCAAAAAGCCATCATTTGATAAGCTTGAAAAGTATCATTTTCCTTAAAGAGTCTAGTGATTGCTTCAGTGCTCACAAACCTATTTTAATGGCTTCTAAACTGAAAAAGAAACAAGGGGTGTCTCCTTTTACCAAAATGAACCCACTCAGTTCCCAAGAGGTGTCACAGGAAGAACTAAGAGCATTGAAGAGAAGAATATATTGATACCACAGTGAAACTGTTTCTATTTAAAAAAACCCAAAACCACACATACATTCTGTCTGGCTCTGTTCTATTTGGGTTTTTTTGTTTGTTTGTTTGTTTTGTGACAGCACCACCTATCTCAAAGATATTGCCTTTGCTCTATTTGTTTATAACAAGTTAAGGTTTAGATTGAGTCAGATTCTGCTCTAACATTTACATTTCCTTTTCAAAACATCTGCCCTTTGTACTTCTCTGTCTCACCAAAAGGTCAAGATTCTCATATAATAAATAAGAACTTGCTTAAAATTGATTATTGAATTGCATGGCCAAGTTGTTGGAGGTAAGTATGACAATATATATGGTTCAATAGTCTATGAATGGAAAAATGTTTCTTTGTTCACATTTATTACAAAATTTTGTGTCTTAGATTTTTGTATTTTTGAAAGCTCATAAAATATATTATGCAGACAGAAAAGTTGTTATTGGTGTTCAAAAAGTTTGTGCAAAGCTCATGATTATTAATACAGTTACATAGTATAATAAGAATTCTTAATTTTAAGATGAGCTTCATCAAATCAAAAATTAAAATCTGATGTACTCAAGAGACCTTGTTCGACCACCCCATCCACTTGGAGGGTAAAGTACCTGCAGTAAACCTGCTGGCATCCTCAGCAGGCAGATTATGGGATGCGTGCCTTGATATTAAAAGTAGAATTCAAGGATGCTGGTCACCAAGGTCATAACCAATAAAAACACTGAGGCAGATGCTGAGCTTCAATGGGCCAAATAACATTTTTAATTTAAACCTGGTAATTCCTAATATTTAAAAGCTGGCACACCTGGGAGAGCTATGGGCTGCGTTTTCCCTCACCTGGTCCCCTTGGCACTGTGCAGCACCCACACTGTCACCTTGCACCTCCAGCCTGTCCCCTTTAGGGACACTTTATTGGAATTGTGGTCAGAAAACTCATCATCCTCTATGACCTTTGGTGGCATCTTCTACAGGTGCCTTTGGAATCCCAGTTACTGCTGCCACATTGGGAAGGTGAGAGAAACAATATGCAAGAACAATGTGACTGTAAGTCAAAGAACTCAAATTTACCTCAGTATTGATGCTGTCCTTGTTCTGGATATCAGTATAGAGAATTTAAATGCCACACTGTTTGCAGTTTTACTTAATTTCCTGTATTGGGTCAAGTTCACAGTTCCTATTCTCTTGCTTTGCCCAGCAGACTGTTAACCCTGCAGAAGCTGAGTGCATTCAATTGTTTTTAGTCTGATCTAAATGGTCTTATGATCAATGGCCTATTGATATGGAAATCATTAAAAAGAACTACCACAGACACCTACCAAACAGCAGAAGTAGACAATTTTGTTAAATTTCTTCTTTCAAAGAGACTGTGTCTCTGCAGAGGTGACATTTTTACATCAGAAGATATCAAACATCTTGCATAAACACTGGTTTTCTTCTTCATTATATTCAGTGCTAACTCTCATTCAGCTGACATGCATTAATGACAAAAAAAATTAATGTGCCCACAGTACTTTAATTCAAAATAACTTTGTCCAGGTACCTATGACAGAAAATGACAATGGAGTCTTCTCTATATTCCTGTTACACACGTGTCTGTCTTTCTGCCATGGCCTTGAGAAGCAATCTCAGGCTAATGCTTTCCACTTAAACACCTCGAAATCTGTTTAATCACAGAACTCACTACGCTGGTGAAATCACTCCCTGTGAAATTACTTAAACATTACTGAATAGACGCTGCTGTACAGATTTCTGTTTCTCTGTCTGCTGCTGCAGATCATTCCTGTTATCAACAGCATCGTTTTAAACGTACACAGATACAGTAAACAACTTATTCAGGGATTTTTTTTTATATATGTTTAACTCTGGCACATTTTGCTACACATCTTGGACTGATTTTGAGGGTTTATTTCCTGCTTTGCTAAGAGTGAAATTACACGCACTCCGCTCCTCATTTGCTTAGAACCCCGTAGTTGAGTACAAAGCGCACGGGTGCTCGCAGCATCCCTCGGAAGGGCACAGGTCCCTGCCGGGGCCGGACGCTCCGGGGGCACGGCGTTCACTCCCGCCCGCCGCCTTGTTACAGGACATCGATCCCGCCTCCCGAAGCCGAAGATGCTTTGGCGCCAGTACCGGCGGTGCTGCCCGTGAAGCGGCCCGGGACACGCCGCGGGGCCAGGGCGCAGGAGAGGCGGCGGGTCCCGGCACCGCCAGCAGCGCTCGGCGCTCCGCAGCGCCCCGGCAGCGCAGCCTGCGTCTGCCCGGAGAGCCCGGCCGGGTTCCCCCCGCTCCCCGGGACCCCGCCGCTCACCTGGGCCCGGAGTCGCCGCCAGGTCACGGGCGCTCGGCAGCGTCAGCAGAGGGGCTCCCCGCCCCCCGCGCCGGCCACTCACGGCGGCGATCCCGCCCGGCTGCCCCTTTGTCCGCCCGCGCCCGCCCCGGCCCGGCCGCGCCGCCCGCCCCGCCGGGGACGCCGGGGACACCGCCGGAACCACCGCCACCGGCACCGCCGGCACCATCGGCACCTCTGCCCGCCCGGGCGCTGCCGGCGCCGCGGGAGAAGCGGGGCTGGCGGCGCCTCGGGGGGAGCCGGTGGGGCGGGATGGCCCCGGGCGTGGACCACCCCTCGGTGGGACAGCAGCCCTGGAGGGATGGACCGCTGCGTGGCCACCACGGCACCCTGGCCACCACAGCACCCTGGTCACCACGGCACCATGGTCACCACTGCACTTGGTCACCACTGCACTTGGTCACCACGGCACTTTGGTCAGCATAACACCCCGGTCACAGCACGCGCAAGCGCTGCACTCGCACGGATGGAGATGCCAAGTGGTGTGAGCAGGCCCTGCGGACCCCTTTAGCAGAAGGAGCCCTGATCCAAATGGCTGCCCTTTTCTCTCAGTGGGCCCATGTGGTTTTTTAAGCATGCTGAGTGTGTTGGAGCCTGTGCTGGGCTTTGGTTTGGAAGTGTGGTGCTGGTGTTTGCTTATAAACAGGGAGGAGCAGGCTTTCCTCCTAGTTCAGCTTAGCAACAAAAATACACCTGCATCCCCAACTGTCTCCAGGGTACCTGAGGAAAAAGGGTGTGGAGCAGAGAGCAGGAGAAGCCCTGGCAGCACAGCCAATGCAGAGTTACTGAGGGGTTAAAGAGAGATCTGCTGAAATGCTACTGACACCTTGCCCAAAAGGTCTAGTGAGGTCATGGGACTTTCGGTGTTTTTCTTTTGTGCTGGTGATAGCAGTGTTGTGATTCAGTCAGTATCACCCATCACTAGAGAGCATAGTGTACTGCAAAAGAGCTCTAAAAACCAAACCCGCCTATTACTCCACACTTTATTGTCCTGTCAAACAGGAGACTTCAGCAGGTAATGTTTGAGAGCGGACTTTGCCCTCTATTTATAGTATGATTTCATCTCTCTGAGTGAAGGTAAACACCAGGAGAAGCAGAACAAGCAGCATAGCTACAGCACTCCACCTGGAGCTGGGATGTCCTTAAGACTTTCACAGAAAAGTTTTTAAATGTATAAAAGTGTTTGCCTGTTTGTGTGTATGTCTTATCCAAATCATGTCTTTCAGCACTGTGCAGTACAACCCCCCTTGTCACACCTTCAAGCTCCATACAAGATGTTTACTCATCTGTAAAATGAATGTGGCAAAGCTTATCTTCCACCTCATGCCAAGGACTGTGCTGTGTTTACATTTGCACACGCTGGAAGAAAATTGCCTTGAAGGTACAATATAATAAAAGGTAAATTAACCTCTGCAATATCTGCTTGCCATGGCTTTCTTCTATTCACCAGTTGTGATATTTCAGTTCTTATATTTACCGTTTCAAATCAATAATAGTTCCTCTCCTGAGGAACTGAATTTTGCACATACAGGTAGCCTTGTGAGTTGCCTCAAGCTTAAAATAAAGTACTCAAATGTCATCATAGGAGTAATTTCTGTCACAAAGATAGCACACCAGGGCTGCCACTATATTTCCTGATATAATAATAGTAAGCATCACCAAGTTGCTTTCAAATTACACCCCACTTCCCCTTTTTTAACAATAATGTTAAAATGTGGAGATACCTTAATATTGAAACCTACAGCATCTATTATTAGCTGTGATGTAATACTGTCAATGTAAATTTCAGAGAGACAGCAAAACAACATCTTTTTATGCTATGGAACTGTAGCATCAATTAAGAACTGTTGAAATAAGCAAAAAGACTCTTTTATTAAAAACAAAACAAAACTAACAAGAAAAAAAAACCCAAACAAAATAAAAACAATAAACAAAACTAAACACAAACCATTTCTGTCCTTTTCTGTCTGTGAAATATTTAATACATTTATAAAGTGAACATCCTTCAGCTTTCCTCTGAGGTATGATCGATGTAGGACCAAAAAAGGATTGACAAGCATGAAGACTCAGGCTCGCTTTTCTTGCTGGCAGCTGCCACAACAGACATACCTTCTCGACCAAAAGAAGGCTGTGAAGGCTGCTCTCTTCTGCTGCCAGAGGTATTGTTGTGCTAGGAAATTTCCACTGCACGTGGCCACGCACGTGATGCTGCATTTTGCAGCTGCTTTCATAGCTAAACTAGGGAATATTTAATAGCTCAGTTAGATGAATTATTAAATTAACTCTTTCCTTGCAGTTGCATCCTTGAAACAGCCTATTACTGTACCATCACCCAGCAAATCATAATGAGTATTTTTTTTGTACTCAGATTATTTGGGAAATTAAGGCTCTTAGGAATTTGCTGTACCTCAATTTACTGCTTATTTCAGCTGTTGTCCTAATGTATCTATTTTTTAATGAGTAATTTGTCTTACAGAGACAAAATAAGTATTAGATGCAATTTGTCTTACAGTCTCCCTCAGAGACTCCTCAGATCTCTGGAGTCCACTATGTATAATCTTATTGTTTTGTATCAAGCCTATCACAGAATGTCAGTGACCTTTAATATGTGGCCGGTGTCTTAATAATCTCTATGGAAGGACTTTTGTATGCGTAAATCAGGCTTCCCTGCACAGGAACCAAAACTGTAACTTTTGATGTACTGTTTTTCTCACTCAGCTCTCACTATGAATCAGAGTTGTTTATCACATTGCTGTTGTTGTTATCGGCACAGGTTTCCCAGAGCAGCTGTGGCTGCCCCATCCCTGGCAGTGTCCCAGGCCAGGCTGGATGGGATTGGGAACAACCTGGGATAGCGGAAGGTGTTCCTGTCCATGGCAGGGAGTGGAACAGGATGGGTTTAAGGTCTCTTCCAGCCCAAACCAATCTGGGGTCCTGTGATGACATTTTTGGGTGAAAGTTTGCCTGCTTCCTCTGAACGGTATGCATACAAAAGCAGCTGTATGGTGACCATTTTAGCCCCAGATGGGCTCAAACACGGACTTTGGCACTGAGTGTCTCTGGGGGTTTTATATTCTGTAACATGCAGGAAGGTTTTGTCACGCGAGGGCCTTTCACAAACCCATGTACTCATGGACTGATGTTTATTAGCGCTTGTTTCCTGACCGTGGGGCAGGCGCAGGCCGCAGACACTTGAGACCAAAATGTCCCCAGACAGCAGTGACAAGGCTGAGGCGGCTGGGCGTGGTTCGGGGCTTTCCCGTCGCGCCTGCAGCACGTTCCGGTCCCTCAGGGGAGCTCCGGCCCCGCCCCGCCATGCTCCCGGCCCGTCCCACACACAACATGGCGGGCGGCGACGCCTCAGCCCCGCCCGGGGCGGGGCCGGAACGGGCGGGGCCATGGCGGCGGCCGGCGGCGGCGGCCGGGGCTGAGGGGAGCAGGTGAGCGCGGGCCGTGGGGCGAGTCGGGGGTGTCCGTCCCCTCCCTGGCATTCTCTCCACACACCCACAGCCCCAATCCCATCCCCTTCCTCCACAGCCCCTTGCCTGTCCCTCATAAACACACAGAGACACAGCCACAGATACACCCAACACATACATCCCCACAGACACCACACACAGACACACCCCACACATACATCCCCACAGACACCACACACAGACACACCCCACATACATCCCCACAGCAGACACACACAGCGCACGGACATCCCCACACACAGACACGCAGACACACCCTTTATGTACATCCACACACACACCTCCCCACGCATACAAACCCCACACAGACACACCCCACAAATACATCCCCACACGCAGAAATGCACACCCCTCCATCACACCCCCAACCAAGCACACACAAGCCATGTGTCTCTTTCAGTTTTGGGCTCCTTCCCCTCCCTAACACTTCGGGAATCTCCCAGCAGGCCCTCCTGGCCTCCTCTGGTGGCACAGCCGAACTGGATTTTCCAGTATTAACTTGATAATGAAGCACAGTTATATCTCGTACTGTTAGAAGGAGGTAGAGGTTGCTGGGTTGGGTGCTGGAGGCACAGCCTCACCCTGTTTTGCGGTGTGAAAATTCTGCCATCAGCACCGCTGGTTTCTTACAGTGATGCTTTTGGATCTGGGTTCATCAATTTGCACCCGGGCAAGAAAGAGGTCTCAGTCTCACCTGGGGGTTCGGCTGCTGCCCATGGGAGCAGTGTGGGCAGGAAAGGCAGTGTTTTGGAAAGTGGCAGGCCTGCTGTGCCTCTGTCACATACCTGCTGTCTCTTGAGTAGGAGCTCTGGTGTTTAGTGGAGGATTTGACTTACTACAGATATACAGGCTACGGTTTTGTTATGTAGCTCTTTGATTTTAAAGGATCTCAGCTGACCAGAAGTTTGAATGTGTAGCTGTCTTGTGCAATCTCATTAGGTTATCTAGAATACCTATTTGCAGATTAGAGGATTCCTCTAGAATATTATATTGTATTAAAATTGTATTATTTTTTGTGCATTCTTGTTTGCGGGTTTCAGCAATCAATTTATACAAAATTGGAAGATTTTGTTTACAGGCTGCTTAAACATCATCTGAGATTGATCAAACTCTGCAGAAACCAAGGAGGAATTTTCAGTCTGCTGTTGTATCCTTTCAATCCTTCTGTAGCAGGAGGGATCTGTGAGGCACCAAGTTTCTAAAACGGAAAAATAATTGTGCTCTTATAATTTTTCTTTTGATTTCTGGTAGAAACTATCTCCAGTTTTTAGCTCTGTCTTAATTTTTGCTCACCTTCCTGTGCTCTTATAATTTTTCTTTTGATTTCTGGTAGAAACTATCTCCAGTTTTTAGCTCTGTCTTAATTTTTGCTCACCTTCCTGTGTGTGAATTGATCAAGGAGTCAGAGAAACAGATATAAAGTTAGTTTTGAATTTTGGTGACTCTCTCATGGAAGCTTGGAGATGAGAAGAATGTTGGTTTAAAGCCTTTTGGAAAGTTTACTTTGTGGTTGGTTGATACCATTGTAACCTTTAATGTGTTTCCTTTTGAAGGGACAATCATATAGCAAGCAGACTAATCCCTGAATTTTTAAAACCACAACAAGGTGGTGTGTGGTATTAGTGAGTCACTGATGGTGAGTCATCCAAACTTCAACACAAATAAATTAATTGTTTAATTTTCTTTTGTCCTGGTAATATCTGGAAGGCCCAGAGAAAGATCATGACCTTGTAGACCTAAGAGCTATATAAAAGTACACACCAGAAGACAGACCCTGAACCTTTGTATACTCTTTTCTATCTAAGCTTGATTTCAGGTTGCTTTACCAACATGAATAAAAATATGTGTCTTAAACTTTCTAAAATTGAAGTGTATTAGTAAACATTTTGGCCTTGTAGGATTTGACAGGATAAGTAGTCTGTGTGGGATTATATGGGTTATACCTCCCAGAAAGAAACAGTAGGGGCCTGAGCTTGGTGGCAAATATACATCTCCATACTAGTCCTGGAAAATGAAGAGCCTCCCTTGAATTCCAGTCCAACATGTTGCTTGCAGAAATTGCATTAACATTAAATCTAATTAACATTAATTAATTACGTTACTACATTTAGTAAAGGTGATTTTCTGTTTTAATTTACTTTTCAATGGAAAATTGTGTGTAGAAGGGGCAGTAGATGGTGTTGCTTGTGGGTGTGTGATAACCCAGCTCTCCCCCACTCCTTTGCATGGTGAGTTACGTTTTTGGCAAAGTAATGTAAGTAATAATAACAAGTGTAGGGAAAATAATAAAAATATAGGGAGAACCACCCCTACCACCACCCCCATTAGGTCAGTGAGGTAGGTGGGATGGGATGGGATGGGATGGGATGGGATGGGATGGGATGGGATGGGATGGGATGCCCAGAGAAGCTGTGCTGTCTCTGTCTTCGGGCTTTTCAAAACATAAATGTGTAAAGCTCTGAGCAAACTGTCCAGACCTCATACTCAACCCTGCACTGAGCAGGAGGCTGGACAAAGGCACTTGCTGAGGTCCCTTCCTGCCAGAATGGTCGAGTGATCCTAACAAAAGGCTGACCTGGGCAAGTGAGAGATCTAATGTAGAAAGTGACATCTGGTGTCAGGAGCTGAAATACAGTTTGTAAGCACTTTTCTAACAACCTGACCTTTGGGGAAATCCTCCTCTAAGGGTTTAATGATATCAGTTGCAAGGTCAGTAACTTCAGTTTCCTCCCCTGAGGTCCTGCAAATCTTGATTGTTGATAGAGCATGTAAGGGATTTCTTTTGGAATCGTGGGTTTTTATTCTACAGGCGCCAAGATGAACTTTCCTGCTTCAAAACAAAGCAAAAATGTATGTTCATAAATTAGAAACAGTACTATGTCTGTATTGGTTCTTTAAACATTACCCAGTGTAGAATAGGGGGGTTCTGTCAGTAATATATTTAAGGGAAGGTTGCATGCCTATTTATAAAAGGTGGGGAGTGTGAAAACTCTCCCTGTAACCAGTGTTCTTGTGTGCAGTTGTCCAGCTGAGAAATGCAGGGTTTCAGTCTGAGCCTAGATGTTATTTCCTTGGGTTTTAAACTAATATACTTATGTGAAAGCGTTTTCTAGGTGCCACTTTACTTCTGCTTTTACTTCCCTGTATCCTTGCCTGTTTTCAACTTTAAACTTTTCTATACCAGCAGGTTGATTCCACTTTAGGATAATGGCAGGAAAAGTGAAGTGGGTAACTGACATAGAAAAATCTGTTCTAATAAACAACTTTGAAAAAAGAGGATGGATTCAGGTGGCAGAAAATGAAGACTGGAATTTTTATTGGTAAGTACCCTACAATTACCAATTTCTTCTATCAATGTTATGGAAGCTTGCCCTATTACCAGAGTCCAGACTTCTGTAATATATTTTCCTTCTCTTCATGATAGTGATTTTTATTCAGGCTAATTTTCAACATTTCAGTACTGAGAGTGAATGAGAAATTAGATCAAGATTGTGGTAAAAGGAGGAGAGTGAATAATCTTCTCATTTGGTGTTTGTATGATATAAGACCATGAAATGCTGTCCTAGAATGCAGTCATCTATTAACTGGCAGAAACTGCTTTTTCAATAAACAAAACAATTTGTGATGTTCCTTTCAAATATATCAGAGTGGCAATTTGTGCTGCCAAATGTGCCCTTTGTGACCCACTTATTGAAATGGACAGGAATCTAAATGGGCAGGAATCTAGTAATCTGCTCATGCTTTTGGAATGCAGTTGGGAGAAGGGGGAAACACTCATGGAAGTTTCTGTGTGGCTGGGTGTATTGTTTTGAGTTAGTTTTTTTCTCTTCCTGAAATGATAATGTAGCAGATTGGTGGCATTCAGGAAATATTCTTACATTTTCACATTGAGACATCTAATATGGAAAATTCTCTGCATCTGTGTCCCTGCTCTTGTGTGAAAAGCTTAGTTGATAATTGATAATTGACTTGATGACTCTGTCTCTGCAGCACTTTCATCTGGTATATAACAAAACATGACAGGTGTTTTTAGCAAGATCTCTTAACCAGTTTTCAAGTCATATGTTTGAATTCCTTTGTAATCCAAGTAGCAAGGCAGTCAGTAGGAGGTTGGATTTGTGGCTTTTTTGAAGAGGAAGGGTGAGTTTCAAACATGTGATGTAACTGATTTAGGAAGAGGATTCTGTAGCATTTGGGTGCACTTCAGTCATTTTTAGGCCCTGCTGGGGATTGACCTGACTATCAACAAGCCAGAGTCGAGTAGGACCCATTTGTCATCTTTCTGTCCTCACTTCCTGCACCAATTTCAGCAGTAGTAGAGGGGCTGATTAACCTTCAGCAGGATTTCATTTGCTTTGTTATTAGAACTTCAGGGTATGTTGGATTGCTACTGCAGCAAAATATTAAATATAAAGAGAAATGAGAGAGAGAAAAGGTGAAGAATTTGGAGGGAAAAGGTCTCTAACTTTTTCAAGACATGTTTCTTGAGAGAAATAATTTGGTCTCTGTCTTTGGTTTCAGGATGAGCGTCCAAACAATCAGAAATGTGTTCAGTGTGGAAACCGGTTACCGCCTCTCTGATGACCAAATTGTCAATCATTTCCCAAACCACTATGAACTGACCAGAAAAGATTTGATGGTAAAGAATATCAAGAGATACAGAAAAGAACTTGAGAAAGAAGGAAGTCCTCTTGCAGAAAAGGATGAAAATGGGAAATATATTTATTTGGGTATGTTGTTCGTATTGTCAGCATTCAGCTTTTTTTCTTAGAGAGTCAATAACTGGAATCAAAGCAGCTTTTTTGTGCATGAAGCACTGAACCTCTGGAGTGTTATGACATTAAAGTGGCTACATTGAAGTGCTCTGTTCCTCTTTTGGGTTTGATTCATTTGGGGTTTCTCAAAAATTATTTTGGAGAGGGAAAATTGTGAGTTTAGGATACTTTTCAATTAAGTTAGTGATGAAAGCAAAGGTATCTGCAACTTCATATGAGAGAGGGTTGCAGTTTCTTTAATTCATAAGTGAAAAAACATTATGTGAAAATCTTACAGTGGAGCAAAAACTAAAACTTTTTGCAGAAAGGCTCTAGGCAGAACTGAATGAAGAAACACTTCAGAGGGGAAATTTGGGAGAAATTGGGGAACTAATAATGACTGCTAGAAAATAAAATAAAAAGCAAACCAGACAAAAAAAAAAAAACTAGAAACCCAAACCCCAAATCTAAGCCAAGAATAGATCAGGCATGAGGAAATCAGAGTTAGTTTGGAGGTCAGAAAGCATTGAAATGAAACAGTGAGATATGTGGAGTTGAATTTCATCTTGGAAGAGTGAAATGAAAACGTTTCATCCATGTAAGAAGGCAGTTCTTTAAGGATGGAAGTGAAGATAATGTAATAGCAAAAAGTGAAAAATGTTTTTCTTTAGGTTCCAGTAATCATGGTAAAACTGAGTGTGGGAGCAAAGAATAATAGTGGGAGTTCAGAATAACATATAATAAGAATAATGGGAGTTACATGTAAATAAAAATTACACAGCCAAAGGGGATTTTTGCCTGCATAGAGCATGATAAAGAATGGTGAAAGTTGATACAGGAAATCAAGGCATTTTAGTTGTTTAGTTGGACTGGTATTTAATGCTCTAATTGCACAGCATATAAATGGGAGAAGAAAATCTATTCACATTAATTAGAATCTATTACTATGAAGTTAGCATTGTGCAACATTTTGCCATTGTTAAGTAAAAACTAGAATGTAAATGAGATAAAAAGCAACATGAGTCTTAATGAAGGTGGATCATGCCAATGATCTGAAAATGCAGACCTTTTCCATCCTTTGTGTCAATATCCTTATCAGTTGGAGTGTCTTCAATTGTGCACCTTTTTTTCCCCC
Organism: Muscicapa striata striata; assembly: GCA_030060385.1. Taxonomy (NCBI): domain Eukaryota; kingdom Metazoa; phylum Chordata; class Aves; order Passeriformes; family Muscicapidae; genus Muscicapa; species Muscicapa striata. The sequence goes on along the minus strand of JAREIS010000293.1, from coordinate 83,697 downwards.
CTTAATTCAGATTTTGTTCCTGTGACTTTTATGCTTCCTGCCGATTATAATCTCTTTGTTGAAGAATTCAGAAAGAATCCCTCCAGCACATGGATCATGAAACCTTGTGGCAAAGCTCAAGGAAAAGGAATATTTCTAATCAATAAACTCTCCCAGATAAAAAAATGGTCTCGAGACAGCAAAACATCTTCGTAAGTTCTTAAAGCCTGACCCTTTATTGTACTTTCTGTAATTAGGTGAACTGCATCATCATGCAGTTCTGATGTCTGATGCATGGGGAAAGCATTCCATTATTATTATTATTGCTTTTTCATTTTATAGTTAGGTTTGTATTTAATCTCAGTTGTTATCTGATTTCCTCCTTCAACAAGTTATAATACAACTTGTTTTGGTATGAGGAAGTACTGGGAACTGTTCAATTAATATTCCTTATAAAATTGCATTCAGTGTTTTTGGGGAAAAGCTTGCACAGAAAGAAATTGTTCTGCTTCACAGTATTAAATAACAGGAAGCAAGAGAAAAGTCTTTCCCTCAGCAATTTCAATAATTGTTTAATATATATTAAATTACTTTTTGAATTAGTACAAAGGAAGAATGCATTTCTGTGAAATAAATGTATTTTCCTTTTACGAAACAAACTAATACATGTCATGTTGATGATCTCCTTCCAAATGGATAAAATAGGTAAGCAATTTTATGTTTTTCTCTGACTAGAAGTTTTGATCACACAACTAATGTTTTCTCCTGTGATCAAGTGACTGGTGAATATCATTTGAATATTTTTATCCCTATTTAGTTTTGAATCTGAAGAATGTCACAAACTGAAAGTTATATTAACTTTTCACAGTGGTTTGCAATTGCACACCAAGCAGAAATGCAAATATTCCAGTAGTACAAGACCTTGAATAATGAAGGTAGTGCATTACATTCTTTGTGCTTGTCTGGACCTCGCCAAGCTCTAAATTCTCTTCAAGGGAAAAAGGCTGGATTGTAGAGCTGCATCCTGAATTGCTTGGTCAGCTACTGTGTAAGTTTAAATAAGTAATTGATTTTGGTCATCTGTACACTATTTTCAGCTTTTTTTTAAGGCCTGATGCCAAGTGTGTATTATTGACCACCATAACTTTATGTGTTGTCTTGGCAAAAGAGGCAAATTTCAAGCAACTCAAGATTTACAGAAGTAGCAGACTTCAGCGATTTTGTTGTTGCAAATACCATATTGTGAGACATGGTTTGTGTTTTTCAGGTTTGTGTCTCAGTCTTCCAAAGAAGCCTATGTGATTTCCCTCTACATCAACAATCCCTTACTAATTGGTGGAAAGAAATTTGATCTTCGTCTCTATGTTCTGGTGTCTACCTACCGTCCACTGAGATGTTACATGTAAGGCTGCATGTCTTTGTATTTTGTTTAGAGAATGTCCAGTGTAGTAAAAATAATGCTGTGCATGTTGCACAAAGAAGCATGACCTGTAAATGGTATCCTAGGATGCTCACTTCCTTGCTTCTTACATGGATTTAACACATTTTAATGACTTTTTGCATTTAAGGTACAAGCTTGGATTTTGCCGGTTTTGCACAGTGAAATACACACCAAGTACAAGTGAACTGGATAACATGTTTGTACATCTTACAAATGTTGCTATTCAGAAACATGGGGTAAGTGTGCTGAGTTCTTAGATGCTCTTTTGTAGCAAGACTGGTTTTCTTAAATTATCCCAAAAACTTGGAGTCAAAAGGTTTTGTCATACTGTTCATCTTGCAATTAAAATACTTCACTTTGCACTCACAAATGAATACATTTTAGAATTTAGAAACGTTAGAAAACCACAAATTAAAAGTCAGGATAATGAGTTTCAGCTCTATAATAGAGTGTGATGTTTTCAGTATTGACTCACAGTAGTTAAGAGCAGGGGTCTCCTTTCATTTAAAAGCCAATATGTTCACTTATGCATTGAACAATGAAATTAATGAGCTTGGATCATGTGGATATGTACTTTATAATAGTGGCTTAGTGTCTTCTTCCTCATTCTCCATTCCCTCTCTTTCTTTGGCAGTTAATTCAATTTCTTCTTTCCTGCACTTATTAATTACAGGACTTTCCAGCTTCTTCCAATGTTTCCCCGGCCTCCTGCCCCCTGCCTTCCTTCTGTGGGAAACAAAGGGAATGTACAGATGCAAACTTGAGATAAATAAGTGCTGCCTGGCCACCTGGTGGCTTCCTCTTGCATGGACAAAGCTGGAGCTCTGCCTGCAGGACAGTTCTGCCACTGATACTCATGTGGAAACATGAGAGCTTTCCCAGCCCTTCCTTATGTCAAAGTAGGCTGAAATTCAGCAGTGAGGAGGGAAGGTTAGTGGGGCAGGGGTGACATAGATGGTCATCAAGTGTCACTTGCCAAGCCTTGTTCCTTCAGAGAATGACTTGATAATGATTGTCCCTTTGGTGTTTTTAGCGGATGTCTGTGATTTACAAACCATGCCTCTGGTACAGTCATTAAAACTCTATTGTTGCACTTCCTAGTGCCAGAAGCTTTATTTTAGTGGTATGGAAAATAATATGTATGGACACAAAACACATGCTCCTGATTTTATTAATGTAGGGAGACACATGCACTCATGCAAAAGATATATGCAATGTTTCTTAAATGGAAACCTTGCTTAATGTGCCTTCTCTGCTACTGTTCTGTAAGATGTGCACCATAGCAGAACTGCTTTTGGATATTGCTGTAACAACAATGTGAATGATAATGTTGGTAGTTCTAAACCAGGGTAAGTGGTCAAATATGGCATTCTTCAGTACTGCAAACATTTTATTGCTCAATTGCTGATTTATGAAGTGCTTCAAACATGTTTGGGTTTGATAGGGTACACTGAGAATTACTTATGGTAAAAGCAGGTCCCATAAAACTTAGAGAAAAAATCCTGGTGCTGTTGCCATAGCAGTGAAGATGTGAGGCACATGGTACATTGCCTGCCTTGTTATTATTATGAACCTTTCCATCTTCTCTACCGGTTAAAAAATGGCCTTCAAGATTTTTCCCAAATGAAAGAAGTGGCTGTGGTAGTGATGTCACTTAGAATAAAGGACAACAGAAATGGATATAGAAGTAGCAGCCTAAGAATGTGGAATTATTACTAGAATATTTGAAAAGCTTTTTATCAATTGTAAACCACTAGTATCTGTTCAGTCTTGCAGAAAGGCAGAAGAGAAATTTAATGTAAAGCTGTGCTATCCATCCTATTTGTTCTGTTTTAAATGTGCCTGTAACTTTGGAAGCATTTAGACTGTACAGTTTTAGTCTTCTAAAACTGTACCTAATTTGAGCTGCCAGAAATTTGTAAAAATGATGATGAGGTGCTGGAAAATGCATGTGTAATACAAACAGAACAACAATAGTTCTTATACATAATTATTTTCACTTTGTTTTAATGTCTTTATTTAAATAACTGTGACTGTGTAAAGCTCTACCCAGCTGCAATCTATTTTGATTTGAGTACTTATTCTGAAGGGCAAAGAGGACTGAAACTTTGATCTGTGTTCCCTTGCTGGAATCTGATCTCAAGACATTTTTTCCATGGAGCAAATCCTGAGAAACATGTTTCAGGTCTTTATTTGTCCAGTCCAATTTTCCAAATTTACTAATGGGGAAGCTGTATGAGAAAGCCTAATAATAAGATAGAGGACAACAGAATTTATTTTTCTGAGAACCTTTTTCTGCTCTGTGCATTCTGTGTTTTGTGATTTAGCAGGCATACAATCATTAATTCTCAGAAATGCTCTGAAGAGAACACTTTATAAAGGGACAAAGCATTTGTCCTGAGAGTTCCTTGAGAGCTTAAAGTGTTCCTTTCCATCAGTATGAGCAACCCTCGCTTTGCTCTAGTCTTTCCATTTAAAGAGAAATAATGCAGAGCCTTGATAGCCTCTGAAAAGACAACATAAGGTAACCTCCTGTTTCCTCCTGTTTCCTCCTGTTCAGTTTCAGTAACACTTGGTGGGGTTTTGTACTGAATTACTTGAAAAATCGAAATTTTAAAACCAATTCAGGTGTCCATTTCATTATGTTCTTGAATGTAACTGTTATCAGTAGCATCATTAAGAAGATAGCAGGGAACAGACAAGTTGTACTTTAAATAACATAAACAGACAAACACTTTCAAGGGCTACATTTTACAACAGGTACCTACAGTGGAATTCTGCTATTGCTCATTAAATGTTTTTTCCTTATCTCCTAAGGAGCAAAACATTCAGTTCTATCCTTTCACATTTTAAAACTTCTATTTCCAAATCATAATTCATACTTTGCTGTAAAACTGTCAAAGTACTTGTTGGTTTTTTTTCTAAGAAAGATTTATTATTTGATTTGCAATGTGTGATACAAGCATATTAGAGCCACAATAAAAGCAGTTGTTTATGTAGAGGGCACTTTAAAGCTGAGGTTTTCATAAACCTGTAAGAGCAATTAGCCGAGTTTGTTTTAGAGCAGCACTTTTAAGTATAAGGGGACTTTTTGTGGGGATGAAAAAACCTGCTGAACAACTTCAAAAATCTTGGACTGAGTGAACTCCTTAACTCTTCAGGATGATTACAACCATATCCATGGAGGCAAGTGGACAGTGAGTAACTTACGCCTGTATCTGGAGAGCACCCGTGGAAAGGAAGTCACCAACAAATTATTTGATGAAATCCACTGGATAATTGTGCAGTCCCTGAAGGCTGTTGCGGTGAGTGCTGCCAGCAATAGCATTCCAGCTGCAGGCTTCCCATAACCATGGATGTGAGCTTGCCATTCAAACCCCTACATCTGTTTTCTGCTCTTTGAGTGATGGTGTTGATACTGATTTCTGCAGCTCTCTTATCACTTGATTTCTTGGTATCTCTTGAGATGAAGGAACTGAATCTTGGTTGAGTGAGTGGGTTGAGCTGTCTGTGGATATTTGAAGGAGCGAATTCCCTCTTTCCTTGAGGGATTTGTGAGCTATTTAATATGACTTGACAGTGCCCTTGTGAATAGTGTTAAGTTCTGCCAGCACGTGTGACGTCATTCCAGCAATAACAAATGTGTCAAAGAAAAAAAAAATCTTTGGAGGGCAATTTATCAAAGGAAACCTAAAGCTATTAGTTCACCAGAGTTACATAATGTACTTTCACCACTTTTATACACAAGGCACAGAGTTAACATGAATTTATTTTAGAAATAAAAGCAGCAGCAGCCAGTTCTCTGCTTGAGTGACTTTCTAGTGTGTAGGTAATATTCTGTGATCACATTACAGGACAGGTATCACTCTGGGACTCAGTGGGGGTAGCTGAGGGGCTCACTGTTGCCAAGGACTCTCCTGGTTCCAAGTACATTGTCTTGTCATCTCTCTTGGGTTGGTCCTGGCACCATTTAGAGCTGAATCAGCTCACTTGTGCACTGACAATTACTACCTTGCTTTATTGATGTCTTGGTGTTCTGCCAGGGGAATAAGCTGAGTCACAGAAGGAGCAGATGAACACCAGAATCAGCACAAGAAACAGGGACAAGGTCGTGCAGCTAGAATCAGTGGGAGCTGGGGAAGTATGGCTTAACCTGGCCTCTGCTGTGCAGTCATACCTGAAGGTACTTGGGAGAAGAAAAGGGATATAATCAAATGTTAGCAGAGCCTTAGAAAAGTGGTGAGAATCACAGAGCATTATATGAAGCTGTAAATTTTCAAACTTTCTGCTTTCTCCTGATGCATGCAGGCTTTAAATATAATTACTTTTGCAAAGTATAAAAACACTTTCACTATGGAAACGTAATGGGAAATTAACATAACTTAATACTTAACATCAATGCAATCATTAGTACTGAAATATTTACAAACAGTCTCAAAAAAAGAGGCAGTGCTGAATCTACTAGTTAGCAAGCTTATATTTGAGTTACAACACTGAAAAATGTAGAAGATTCATAATCTCATCACATGGAATTTCTAGCAAAGAAAGTGTGTAATTGGGTTACTTACTGAAGAGTAGATTTTAATAAGTATTACTTCTTTTCTTTTTCCCCAGCCTGTAATGAATAATGATAAACACTGCTTTGAGTGTTATGGATATGACATTATCATTGATGACAAGCTTAAACCCTGGCTAATTGAGGTAAAGTTTTATAAAATACAAGAAAAAATTGCCTTCTCATTTCACAGAATAAAACTAAGTAGATTTCAGTGCAGTCTTTCCTCTTTTAAAACTATACTTTTTATCAGGTAAGTGGATTAAGAAAAATATTGGAAAGTCAGATAGTTCATGTGAGCTATCATGTGCTAGCTATCAAGCTAGCATGTGCTTTTCTTTCCTATTTTTTTGGTGTTTCTATATGTTTGTGGCTTTCTGTTTTTGTTTCTAAATGCAGTGCATTTATGCAACTGCACTTGAGAGGCAGTCTGAATGTTAGCAGCCCTATTAAATACCTGGAAAATGGGCATGGAGCATAATATCAAATTTAATTTATAAGTGCTGTCATGGCTTAATACAGGTTGAGAGAAAACAAAAGGAGCATACAAAGGATAGTTAGGATATTTGGAAAGTTTTGGGGGTTTTTTTGACATAAATTTCTCTTTGGTGTATTAACTTTAAATCTGTGTGTTAATATAAATTTTATCCATTCCTCTCCCTTCTCAATCTAATTCAAAGTGAACTTCATTTAAAAAAAAAATCAGCTGTTTATTGTTCTGATACTACTTCTCAAAAATAAATGTGGAACTAAGTTATGTTAAATGAATGACAGGTTTAATTAAAACAAGATACAATGTAGTGCTTTGGACAGAGAGCACTGTGCTCTCCAGCTCATAGTATAATAGGGGATTGCTCTGATAAGAACTTAGAGAAAAGTTGTTTACCCAGAAGAGAGAACAGATTTCTGTGTGCAACATTGGTTCATGTGAACTGAGCAAATTTTAAGTACTCAAATGTATGGGGTTTGTAACCATGTAAAGAGAAAATGAAACAACAATTCTGTCTTGTCTGATTCACACTGGTGAATCTCATCTCAGAAATCTTCAGGCTGACACTGCAGACAGACATTTAACAGACTGGTACTTTCCTGTCTAAGTAAAGAGAATAATGCCCAGTGGGGAATTTCTTCCACTGCCTGAGGAACTGAAAGATGTGCTTTGAGCCACCAAGGCTCAATTTCCTGCATGGCACATACAGACATCACACATGCTGTTTGGAGAACACTCCAAAACTGATACTGACTGGTTTTTTTTTTTTCTCCTTTTGTAGGTTAATGCTTCCCCTTCTCTTACTTCCAGCACCGCTAATGATCGCATCTTGAAATATAATCTTATTAATGACACGCTTAACATTGCTGTGCCTAACGGGGAAATTCCTGACTGCAAATGGAATAAATCTCCACCAAAAGAGGTTCTGGGCAATTACGAAGTCTTGTGAGTTTTATCAATGTTTCATATAAAGGTTCATGTTTTTCTGTCACCTCACTTTTTTTGATGTGTAATGTAGACCAAAAAGATAAGGTGAACTTCATTATGATGTGAAAAATGGGCACAAAGTACCACTTCATTTCATTGGAGCTGCATTGGAGGTGGGAGTGCATTAAAGCAGAGTTCCCTTGCCTCATGTCCACAGAGAATGTTGTCTGAAAAGCCCCTCCTTGCACCTTCTGAGCTTCTAGCAGCTAGAACTGAGAGACAGAAGCAAAGAGAATGTTTGTCTTCTACATGTGCAGAAGTTTAATTGTATGGAGGATAATATATACATGGTACTTAAGCAAGTTAAAATAGTTGGTTCTGGTTTAAGGGTTATTTGATGCAAATTTTCTCTCAGCTCATAGCAATAATGCCTCTTGAGTCCTGTAATTCATGAATGTAATAATAAATAATAAAATTGCCAGGTATTTTTTAAATTAAGATCTGTATTATAGATAGAGATAGATCTGTATATAGATAGATAGATCTGTATTATAAGAAATGAAGGAAACTGAGATTTTTATATTGGAGTGTCTGTAAGATTTATCTAGGATTGATTGGTTTTATGCAGAAGAACACTGATTTGAGTACCATATTGCTGACACAGTTTCTCATCTTTCCTGAAAAAATGTGTGGATAGGTTCTCTAGCACTAGAGAATTGCTAGAATTGCTCAGTATGTCAGTAATGCACTTTATGTATATAGCTGATCCACTGTTTCATACTCATCTTAAATACTTTTTCCTTATACTAGTAAAAGCAGTTAAATATAAATGGTCTGAATTAGGATTTAAGATTTAATGAATGTTATACACATGGTAGCTATGAATACTTAGAGTATAACTAAATATATATTATGATTTTTCTACAACATTTTTTAGTGTTATCTTTTGTTAATTACAATTACCTATCTGTAACCAAATTCTGCTTGAAATTTGCTTAGCTACTGAAATGTCAGTATATGCTGAGGGTCTCTGAGGCTATAATGGATTTAGATATTTACAGAACCACTCATCACTGTGGTTAAGTGTTACCAAATATTGAAGTCACCAAATGCATTTTGTTTGATCACATGGCTGTTTAGTTCACCTCATTCTTTCCCTTCTCTCTCTATGATGCAATAGGGGAGTTTTAACACTGCAGCTTACAATCTTCCCTTTGAAGCAATAGCTCAGGAGTTATTTAAACTGGCAGCAGTCTGATGTTCTGCTTAACCACAACCTGCAGAAGTACATGGGGAATTTCACAAGCATGAAATTTCACAAACTCAGGAGTTTAACTAAAGCTGCCAGATGACTTGTTTCTTTCAAACAGGGCCTGAAGATATTTCAGATTATCTGTATTGTAAAATTATAGATTCGTAGAATCATAGCTGCATGTCATGCTATGTCTGCATGAAGCTGTGTGTAGAACAGCTGGTATCAAACTCCATTTCTAGCTAGTAAGCAGAATAGAATGTAGAAGCAGAAAGTGCAGGACCCACTGCTGTTTGTGTAGCAGGACAAGGCACTGAAGGGGTTTTCTTCCCTCCAGATACGATGAAGAGATGGCGCAGAGCGATGGGACCGACCGCGACCTGCGGGGTCGTCCTGGGCAGTCCACGGGGGTCAAAGGAAGCCGTGCAAGAGATTCAGGAAAGCCTGTCCTCACCACCTGGAAGTGAGGACAGAAAAAACAGCTGCACTCTTGGTAGGAAGACATCAAGAATAACTTGAAGTTTTGGAACAGATTCCTATGTTTGGCTACGTTGCATGTAGGAAATACTAACAGAGACAAAACAGCCTTTAAAAAGTGAAACAAACACTCAAAACCCAGGAACTGTTCTAGACATATACTGACCTGGTAATTATTACAACAATACATATAGAGTGTGTATGTATATGCAATTATGTTTATATAATTTGTATAAACTAGTTCTCAATAATACCAATAACTTTATTTATAAAGATGGCAACTCAAAGTGTGCATTCTGAAAGAAACTCCTTGCTATTCTGAATAGTATTTATTTCCTCTAGTAGCCTATCCCTTCCTGCCTATAATAAATGAGCTGTGGATTCTATAAAAGGGTGATGGTGGTAAATGTTAATATTTTCACAGGGATGGTTCAGATTCTTGTAGTAAAACAAGGGCAACTAGAAAAAATTAGCAGTACATGTACTTGAGCCTGTTGCCAGTTAATGCAGCTGTTGATTTATAACCAGTATTAACAAATTGAAAAGCAAGTCTTTATATGCTAAGGGTTGGGGGGTTTTATTTCCTTTAAGTATTCTGAGCTGCTAACTCTTTAAAGAAGTTTTATGGGAAGTCTTTAGGAAGTTTTATGGACTGAGGGAGTGTTTCAATGGTATATTGATGGACTGTTTCACTAGCCATTAATTTTTATTTTGAGATACTGCATGTCTGTGAAAAACAGACAGAACAACCAGATACTGTGATAAATCTCATTGCTTGAACCTGATGATAAATTTTTATTTGCACCAGAATCTCTTCATGTATCGATGCATGTATATAAGTCAAATATCTGTATATTTTTGTATATTTAATTTAACAAAAATATTGTTGGACATGGCAAGCTATTTCTGGTAGCTGTGATAAAATGTTGTGATGATACCAAAACTAAGATGCAAAACTTAGCTACCAAAACTAAGGAGCAAAAGATAAAAATAAGTATTTCAGTCTTCAAACAGCAAAGCATATAAATAAACTAGTAGGGCCTGTGATTGGCTGTTGCTTCCACCTTGACTTTTCACCACATATTGGGTGGTTGTTTGTAAATGGTAACATGCATTGGTTTGTTTTATTATCCTTCCCCCTCCTTGCCTCCTTTTTTTGGTTACATTTAACTTAACGCTCCCAAAATTTTTTAGTTTCTTGAATACCTAAACCAAATCACCTGCAACTGCACCACTTTGCCTGCTTTGGAAGGTCCTCCTAGAAGAGGACAGCAAACCATGATGTCTAGGACAGTTGAATACAGTCAGGCAAGAGCAGCTTGTGTTGGGGAGGGAGGACAGATGAGGGCTGGGCTGACCAATCCCCCTACACAGAATCTGGGGTTTATCCTGGCAGTAAAGAATGACATGTGTATGCTGAGTCATTCCAAGCATAATCTTCATTATCTTGTATATTCCCCTAAAATAACTGATTGTCTCTCCATCAGACTTGAATCTTTTCACTGGCCTCTACAAAAGCATATTCTAGTTAACTCTTGAAATATGTAAGGCAAAGGCAAGATGATCACTGCAGCATGGTAAGAGCTCACCTAAATTCCAGGCCTCATATGTTGGGGTTTTCTGTTTGGGTTTTTTCATGTGGGGTAAATTAGTGGTGGTGGAGGGTTGATTTGGTTTTTCTCACTTTCTAACTGTAAGTCTTGCTTGCATATTTGAGCCTTGATAGGCAAGCTGCTCTTAAGTAGAGATGTAGTCAGAAATGTTAATCATGAGTAGTGTTGTTTTAATTACATTATATTTAGTGGGCAGATGTTTCCGGTTTTACTCCCAACTGCTTGTTAGGAATAAAGTGGGAAGCAGTCACAGCCCTAGGGACTGTGGGCCTGTAGTAAATAGTATTTTGTAGTATGATTATATTTGTGACAGACAGGTAACATAACAAGGATACTGTGATAGAAGGAAAATGAAGCTTTCTTTCACTGCTTGTGATTAATTTCTGTAGTGGCTGAGACAGAGGATGTGTTGTTGTGGCATTCTTGTATTGCTACAGTAGCGCTCCTTTCTGGGGAGGCTTGACATGACAACAAAACCAGGTCTGAGTTTTTAGAATTTATTACTGTGGAAGGCTATGGAGACTGAATCCAGGGGATACTTTCAGGTGTAATTTCACAATGACCCAATTCTGATAATAGCATCTAAATAATCTTGGTTTTCCAGTCTAGTTTGTTGGTGATACTCTGTGTTGGCAGTGGTGTTATTACAGGTAGGCTGTGAGTAGAATCAGGGCTCCAGAGCGTAGACATTACCCACACAAAATAGTAATGGCACTATCTGTAATTTTACTAGTGCTGAATATTCTTATTTAATTGTTTAGGGGGTTTCTGCTGGCTTGGAAAGGGTCAGCTCATTTAAGATTGCATCCTCAGTATTCAATATTTCAAAAGTTTGGACTGGAAATCTTGCTTTCAAAGATTTCTGTCCCACTGTATAGCAGATACATTAAGTAAAATAAAGTATTTGTAAAGAATTATTTTGTACGGAAGATGTTCTTGTAGCAGACCTATCAGTTCTAAACATGCAAATCCTTCTCTCTGGCCCAGTGTAGTATTGAAAAAGCATATTTCAAACCATTGAGGATGAAACATCTTTGTAAAATATCTAGTGAATTATCAGTACTACCTCAAAATAAAAGCATTGAAATATTACTAACTAGGGGAAAAAAGGAAAATAAAAACCTAACAGGAATCTTTGATTACATAGCAAGTAATCTCAGAACTAGTATTAATATTTCAAATGTTGATACCACATTTTAATTGTATCTCCAACCAATGTATCATTACTAAATTATCTTGCTGACCCAGACATGAATTTAGTCATGCAATGTTCTCTTTAAAGAGCAAGAATTCAAAGACACTGCAAATGCAGTGACCCTCTCTTCCTGATCTCATTCCATTTTTTTAAAAAAAACAATAGTCTAGTGATTATATACATCAGAATGCTTTCTCCTCATTTCCTTTTTTTGACAAGCTTTTTGCAGAGGTTGAAGTTTGAAGGTCTAATTATATTTTCACTTCTAACATAAGAAAAACCTATGTATGTAAAGGGAACTTTAAGGAACAAAACTGGAATACCATGGAATTCTAATATACTAAGGTTGATTTTCTGATTATCAGCACTGAACTGTCCTGGTTTCAACTGGGACAGAGTTAATTTCTTCTCAGTACCTGTTGCACTGCTGTGTTTTGGATATGGAATAAGAATGGTGTTGGTAACTCACTGATGTTTTGGTTTTTTACTAAGTTGTGTTTATCCTAAGTCCAGGACTATTTTTTTGTCTTGTCTCATGCTGTGCCAGTGAGGAAGTGCAGAAAATGAAGAGAGAGGGAACACAGCTGGAACAGGTGACCTGAATTGGCCAGGATGTTCCACACCATGGAATGTCATGGCCAGTCTTTCAACTGGGGGAGTTACATAACAGGGATGATTTGGGTTTGGGAAGGGGGGTGTACACATAGTGAGAAGTTGTGTTGTGCATCACTTGTGATTTTTCCCCTGTTATTATTATTATTATTATTATTATTATTATTATTATTATTATTATTATCATTATTATTACTACTACTACTACTCATTATTATTGCATTTTATTTTACTTCCAATTATTAAACTATTCTTATCTCAACATACAAGTTCTACTTTAATTCTCCTCCACACTCCAGGGAAGGGGAAGAGAGGGAGCTAAGCAAGCAGCTGGGTGGTGTTCCATCTCTAGCTGGGCTTAAAACCACAACACAAACCCCAGGAAAAAAATCTAAGTGAGCAGCAATTCTTCCTTTTCTATGCAGAACTTGAGGCCTTGTGTACGTCAGTGAAATGTTCTCAAGAAACTCAAAATTAGGAAGCTCTGTTGCTACGTAATGTCTGTTTTTAAGACTCTTGAAAAGTTCTCTGAAGGGATTTAAGGAAAGAGTCCGTGTTAGCTGGAATGAATGTGCTTAAAGCAGCTTTTCTGCAGACTTGGAGGGTGCCAAGGAAACAAAAGCAGTTATAGCTAAGTTCTGTGGGAGGAGAAATAGGGTGATATGTGGATATTATGCTGTGGAATGCTGGATGCTACTTTGTGCCTGGTCTTGAAAGGTAAAGGTGAAAATCAAGTTAGGAGGAAGAGAAACTGAAAAGTAAAACTTTATTTGCTTACTCAGAGATAAAATCTTCACCTTTTCACTTCTGCATCTTTGACTAAATCTCCTGCTGTAATAGGACAGAACTGATGGTATCAAGTGGTGCTGGTGAGAGCTTGGAGCATGCTCTGCTGAGAGCTGGAACTCAGGTGGAGGGAGATGTGTTCTCCACTTGAGGCAGGGGTTAAGGGGCATTGACTACAGGAGCGATGCTGACACGTAACGTAGAAGATCATAAACCTTGTGTGGATGCTCTCATTCAGAGGTAAGGTAGCTCTTTTGATTCTCCAAAAGGTTAAAGCCTGTATCAACTCTGACTGATAGGGCTTAAATCTGAGTGACTGTGAGCAGACAAGCTCTTAGTTCTGAGTAACTAACTGTGGCCTTGGGCAAGTCATCCTCCAAATGTATCTCACAAAGAAACTGTTTGGCTTTCAGGGGAGCAAAATAAATTGGAAATAACAGTTCTCAAAAGTTCTGACTTTGGCTAGTATAAACACTTACCAGGCAGAGCTGATATAAATGTGTGTCTCTGTCCTAAAATACTGTTCTTCATATGCTCTAGTGCTCCCTGGCATAAGGACAGTATTGTATGAAGAATTAAATGGGCAAGCTCTAAACAGCTACAGGAATTGTTATAATGGCATCAGTGTAGAAGGAGTTTATTGTTAGAGTTGAATAGTGAAGCTTGCTTCCTGGGCACTAACCTTTCTCCCTATTAATTCTTTGACATGGAAGGAATTAATAAGATTCCCAGAGAATAGCTTCTGTACATGGCTTGAGGAACTTAATTAGTATAAAAGAAACGTAAAGCTACTTCATTGCTGTTGGCTTTACAATAGGACTTTTGCCTAAAATGTCCCTGTCTCCTGATTCACTTCCTGCTATAAACTCTGCAAAACAATAGACATTTCACAGAAGATATATAGCCCTGCATTTCATCAGCAGAACATGTCAGGCAGAGCTCATTTGTCTGTGGTAAAGGAAGGGCTTTACTGTGTCGCTGTAAACCGGTGCTGTTGCTCAAGCAGTTGCTGTTCAGTTGACTGTTCAGTTGACTTGGATAGCAATTACAGAAGGGAGCTGACATTCTGTCTCTGCTTTATGACAAGAGTTCACTCCAGCCTTTGAGTCAGTGGGAAGGACTCTGTGCCCTGTGGTGCAGAGGTATCCATTTATACTGACCTGTAGGGCTTCTTAAAAAAAAAAAAAAAACAAAAACAAAAAAACCGCCACAAAACAAACAGAAACTTTATTCCTGTCTTCTCTGCAGAAAACAAATGTGGATAGCTGGGAAAAGCTGGCTTTAGCCACAATTTTGTTAAAAATGTTATTATTAAGAGGAAATAGGAACATAAATGAGTATCTTGGAAAAACTGGTTGTTTTATACTGAATTGTAGGAAGTTGTGTGGGCTAGGCTCTATTTTTTTCCACCTTTTTAAAGTTGCCATCAAAGCCTAGGCAAGCTCTCCATACTTGAACTATTCCAGTAATAATGCCTTTGCTATTGACAGAAAGTCTTCTATGCCTTAAATACTCTGCAGTTTTGTACCTGTTAAAAATGAATCATTCGCATCTGAGGTAGTCATAGACAACTGTTTAATATAGAAAAGTTTGGACAGTATGAAAAAGTAATTAAAAACACTTGTGAAAAACAAGAAGACAACAAAAAATATTTCAGACATGAACATGGCTTTTATTTGAAAAGTTCTTTCCCAGTGAAAGTTGGGCAGTGAAGCAGTGAAATTGATTGATTTGAGTGGAATTAAATTTAATAACCTGTAATTCTTTGTGATTGCTTGGCATATATAGTCACTAACAGCATTACATTTGCAATGAAAATGTGGTTCTGAAATTTACATTCCAAGTGTAAATAAAGATTATAACACATGGAGTTTCTTAGCAAGAGAGAAGGAATTTGAAGAGAATTCTGAAATGTTATGGCAGCCGTCAAGAAATACAAAATTTGTTCTGAGTGAAGGCAAAAGACAGAATTTCTTTACAGGGAAAGTACTAGTGCATAAAAGGACACATGGAATTTCTGAGGACAGCAGAAGAAACAAGAAGCATATTTAAAAATAGATTGTGTTAAAAGTAAAAATAACCGTGGGATACTTATCTAAAATGAGAGGATTTTTTTTCCCCCACAAACTTCCTGTCCTGTTCCTAGCAGTCTGAATCAGATGCTCTCACCAGTGGGGCTGGATAGACTGTCAGCTGTTCTTCTAAGGAAAAAGATTACCTTAATCTTTCACTGGATGACACATTCTTAATATAAATGAAAATGTGCAGAGAACAACTGCTTTTTAATACTTGGGAAAAATATCAAAGTATTAAAATAAAACTGATTAATATAGTAAAGTGTAATTCTCTGCATAAGTAAATTATGGCATCATAATAGTGTCATCTTGCTGAGATCTTGCATCACTGATGATGGATATAATTAGACCACTAATCTCCTTGAATTCACTACAAGAAAAACTTAATCTTTGAATATACATAAAGTTAATTTACACTTGATAAATTGAAAGGAATAGTGCTTTATTAACACTGAGGTGTATTTCCCCAAGCAGTTCTCTGCATGCATATATGTATTTATTCAGTGCATGTAGCCTCAAGCCCTGTATCTATTTATACAGACATTAAAGTGTGTTACTATAAGTAATTATATAAGCAGTCAAATTACTGTACCTGCATGTGTATTAACCCCAGTGCAGACAAATTCTGCTTTCTTCACAGGAAGAGCAATAGTGTCAATTCCAAAAGTACACTAAGGTGACTTTAATAATGTTGCTTCCAAATTGTTTGTAATGCTACACTTGTAATGGAGTAAAAACTTGGCAGTTAAAAATGTATTTTCAAAACTCTGATAACAGTTATTGTCTTACTGGCTTCCAAAGGTGTCCAGGCATTTTTCATTTAAGTGTCAAAAGGATGGAAAACATCTTGTAAGCAGAAAATATTCAGCAGCTTGAAAATATTCTTCCCTAAAGTGGTGCCTTGGGAAACCTCCAAATATTAAGATGTTCATAAGAATTGCCTTTTGGTAAGCTTTATTTTTTCTAGCTAAAAGTCCTGCTTTTTTATCTTCAAAATTATGATTTAATAGCATTTATAAATATGTTTCAATGCAGTTATAAAGCTGCTAGTTGAATTATAAAGATGTTTAAATGAAACATTGGAAAACACAATTGTTACTTCTCAGGTTGTGCTAAAATCTGAGTCCAGTTGTTTGTACAAAAATGTTGTGTAAATTCCACATTTCTGATCAATCTCTATTCCCTTGGAAGCCATAACCAGTTCAAATTCCATATGAGGATAACTCCCAAAATAACACACTGCCTTTCCACTGTGATACAACAGCTAAATTTATTGTACCTATATGTGTGTGTGGAAGGGGGGTATTATATATAGAAAAAGTATAGTAAGTGTATATATGGAAATTCAGTAAAAATATATGTAAATAAAGTAATAAATTATATACAATTTCCATGTACATATTATAATGTAATATATATATAATTATATGTTATAAATATATATATAATGTATAAGCAGTACATCAGCCTACCAAAGTCAATGCATGGTAATAGCTGATTTGAAGAGTATTTTCTTCATTGTCAAAAGACTGTCTGATAGTTTGTGCCACCAGACTCGGGACTTGAAGATACATTTCTTAATCCTTTCACAGTAATTGTCCCCAAGCTGGCCTAAGATAAGAACATGGGTTTTCACAGGGATTGGTGTAGATGCAATCTGCATTGAGTTTGTGCACAGTGGAGTGATTTTGGGGCACAAGGTGGTGGCATTCAAGGATCTCTGTGTGGAATAGTTGGGGATTTTCTGTGTCAGTCCACCCCAGGCTGCTGGTTCTGTCCTCTGCCAAACTGGAATTCCCTTTCATCACAGTATGAACTCTTCTACCAGGGACTGCTATGATTTACGCTGAATTCCTGTTCTGTTTCTTCCATCTTTGAACAAGTTTGAGCATTATTTGAGCAAACAAAGAGATGAATGACTGTTTTGATGTTAGATTGAAGAAAGTCGAAGTGTTCTGGCGTGAGAATTCCCAGCTCTGACAATGCTCTAGGCAAAACGGAAGCTTAATTCCTTACAGAAAGAGCTGTGTTTATGATTGTATCTGTCCCTTGTAGTGTGCTTTTATAAAGAAAGCTTGGTCTCACATTAATGAAACTGTAGAAAACTAAATTGCAGCTCTGGTTAGAAGTGTAAGAAATAATAATTTATGAGATTTCTCCTCTCAAACGTGAACTGTTAATTTTAAACACAGGAGAGTGAAGAAAGGGAGACTAGGGAAGGGATAAATCATGTTCAGTCTTAGGAAGCTTACCAACCTGACCAAATTTCGCAGTAATGTTAATAGCAATTAGTTCAAATCCATTTTTCAAGGACATTCAGAAGATAAATTTTATCCCAGTGCTGTGGTCTTACAATCCTACTGAACTAATCTAAGTGAAGTTAAAACTTAAGTTAATGAGTCACAGACCGAGTGAAAGAGTACAGGAAGGCTTGGCGTCCATCTGATTATATGCCGAATTGCATAAGAAACACGGCCAAGAGGAAAATACTCTTAGGACTGTTTTGCAGCCCTACCCAGTGATCCAGAGCTCTTGCTGTCCTCAAACCAGGCTGTCCCCGGTGACAGCGCTGGAGGCATAGCAGTGATGAGAAGGGCAGATGGGAGGGAAATGCAGAAAACCAGCGGCAGAGAAGGCGAAGGCTGAAGGGACGAAAGAAGGTCACCGTGGTAGCTGATGCTTGGAACTTGCAATAGTTCGCTGTCTAAAACAAATAAATCCGAAAGATAGGCGAAGGCGAGAGTAACAGATACTGGGCGAGAGCCGCGTAGCTCCGCGGAGAGGGGTGTAACCAACCCAGCAGTGCCGTGTCAGAGGTGACCCTGTCCTTGAGCCCGTGCCCGGGGCAGCTGCGAGCCCAGCCCATCCCGGCCCGGCCCGGCCCGGAGCGGGCGCTCCCGGTGCCGCAGTGCCGGCGGAGCGCACCGCGCTGTGCCGGAGGGGTCAGCGCCCGCACCGCTGCCGGCCGCGGAAAAGTGCCCGACGTTTCCCGGGATCTGTCAACTCGCCCGCATTTCGCTTCGGGAAACAACATCTGCTTATTCACGGTGCCCCGCAGTGGAAACGGGACACGGACGCGGCGTTATTCCCGCCGCGCCCTGCCACGTCCCGCAGTGCTCGTGTCACCATTTCCTACACTCGGACACCTGGCTGACGCTGCGGCCGGGCGGGCCGGGCAGCCGCTGCCCCCGGGGTGAGCCCGGGCCGAGGGCGGTCGGAGCCCCTCGGGATGAGCCGGGGCCGGGAGCGGTCGGAGCCCCCGGGTGAGGCCGGGCCGGGTCTGGGTGCGGGGGCGGTACCGCGCGCGTGGCTCCGGCAGTCCCCGACGGCCGCCGGGGAGCGCGCGCGCCGGCCGCGGGCGCGCGCACCGCCCTCGCCTCCCCCGACGAGGAAGCGGCGTTGATTGACAGCCTCAGAGAACCAATAGGCGGAGGGGAAGCGGGAGCTTGCCCGCGCTCTCGGCCAATGGGAGGCGGCTGGGCGGGTGCCAGGGGCGGTGGCGCCGAGCGGAGCGGAGCGGAGCGCAGGGCTCGGGTCGGTTCCGCCGCGCTCTCGCCGTCTCGTCACCTTCACCCCCGCCGGGCACGGGCGACGGGCAGGTCCCGGCGCTGCAGGTGAGGCTCGCTCCGCGCCGCGGGGCCCTGCCTTCGGGAGAGGCTCGAGGTGGGGGCCGGGTTGGGCTCCCCGTCGGAGCCGTTGGGCAATGGCGGGCGGTGGGTCCGGGCGGGGAGCCGCCGGTGCCGCGGCCGGGCCGGCGGCGCTGCCCGTGCTGGGGTCGGGCCGAGCGGGCCGGGCCGGGGCGACCCCGGGACCCCGTGGGCCGCGCACCCCGCGGCGCTCCGGGGCTGCGGCTGCGGCGGGCGCGGGGAAGGTGAAGCTCTCCTTGCACGGCGCCAGGCGGGGAAGGGCAGGGCTGGGGCTTGCGAGGGATGACGACACTGGCTCGGTTCCTGTAGGAGGGGAGAGCTCCCTGCTCGGGGAAGTTTAGTGACCCACTCCGTGGTGGTGGCGGCTTTGGTTTGGGGAGGAAAAGAAGGCGAGGATGGAGTCCCAAACTTGAGCAGCTGGATTTTTCCTCCCGGCTTTGAAATCCCGGCGCCCCGGGTGACGGCAGGTAACGATGCTGATTTGGTGGGAGGAGATGTTTCTACGGGGGAGAGTGAGGTTTTACACAGCTCAGGGCCTCCTGAGTACTCGTAATGACCCAGCTCACTCAAGCTGCTTGGTCTTGCTGTTGCCGCCTTCTATCTTGACTTTCCCTTTTTTGGCCTGTGGAAAGAATCTCCTCATGTCCCAGAGCGAAACGTCTGTGTGAGAGACAGACGTGTCTTTATGCACACTGAGGCTACCTGGTTAGGGAAGAGCAGGATGTGTACTGTGTCTGCCTGGCTCGCTGTTTCTGTCTTTCTCAGCTGTCTCTGCTTGGAATGACTCAGAAGCTGATAGATTCAGCCTTCTGAGCCGTCATCCTTTTGCCTGAGCACTGAAGGAAGGCAGAAAGACGCAAATGCCATATACTGTCCTTTGTAAACTGAACAGTTTAAAAACTGAATGCAGTCTTGCAATTTTAAACGCTTGGATTACTTGATAAAAATCATAGATTAGCCAGGATAACTTAAAACTAGTACACCACTGCTCACATTTCCTGTACCTGTTTTTGTAAGTTTGATCATTTGAAACAGACTGGGGTTAAAAAACGAGCCATGGATGTGCTGAACACTTTTGTTTCTGTTGTGCTCCACGACCTCCTGCTTAAAAGGCTGCCACCAGACTGTTCTCTCTTGCTGGTGGGGAGTAGGTGAGGAATTCCCTTCTGCTAACTTGGATTTAATGCCAGCTTCTGTTCAGCTCTTCTTTAAAGCCAGAAACCTTTCCCCTGCTTTTAAAATTTAAACAATACCAGTGCATTGTTATAAGAGCCATAGTGAAGGCTGCATTATGTAAGCAACTGAGTTTTCATTCTGGTTTTAGTGCAAAAAAAGGATCTTTCTCATATGTCTGTGATGAGACCGGCACGACTTCATTGCTTTCTTGGGCAAGGTGGGCCACATGACATTATGGCTTTTATTTATTTTATGCTTAAAGGTGAGCAGTAACTAAAGGAGTTTGCCAGCTGTGTTTCAGATGGTCAGAACTTGTTAATTGCATTCTTCACTCATGTGTGCTCATGTGCTCGCTATTTTATACTTGTACCTGCCTGAAATTATATTTTGTCAAACTTGCAATTTGCCTTCAAAGATAGTAGTTATAGTCTGCCAATTATGACTGAATCAGCTTAATCAGGAGCATGTATTTGCATAAGGAGCATGTCTGTTGAGCACAGTGTAGCATCATTTCAGAGATCCCTGATCTCAGTACACCACAGCTTCAGTGTCGTGAGCAGGAGAGGTGTGCAGGTGCCCCCTTGCTGTGACTGTTCTATGCTCAAGTGCTCCAAACTCCCTTTGGGAAGTAGTTTACAAATCTGGAACAATCTTTTCTCTCTCTCTCTCTCTCTTTTTTTTTTTTTTTTTCCCCCATGCCTTTGAAACACCATCATAATAAAATGGCTTTTTCATTGTGTTCTAGATCACTGTGGTCTGTAAATGTTTTTAAACAGTGCCTTCAGAAAATACCTAGAAGATATATCTTTCTAGTGGGTGGATGTCTGCTTTCTTTTCTTGTCACAAGCCATGTGAATGTTGGTCTGAAATCAGTGAACCTGTTATTTTTACCAGGTGACACATTTGGATGATTTAGTGTCAGGAATGAAAGGTTTTGTTCTCATGGTCTGTCTGTGGAGCATATAGGCACATTTTCCTGCTCTAGAACTGAGTGAGCTATGTGCTTAAAGATGTCCATATGTTAATTCTGTGCTTCCCTGATTGTGGTTAAAATGAGCCTGAAGGTGACTGTGGGTTAATGGTGGCTATAAATGCAGGCCAAGAAAATTCAATGCTTATTGCAGGAATTGGATGAAATGCTTAGCAATGCTGCCAGTCAAAAGTTGCCTGTGCTTGTACAAATCTGTGTTGTAATACAAAGTAGCTAAAAGGTAGCTTTCTGTTTGTGTGTTGGTGCCTGGTTTTCTTAGTGCAGCAGTTCCTGGAAAAACTGCATTTTCTTTTACATTAAGCCAGGAGTAGAGTAAATGCAGATTGAAAGTGGTTTTTGGTTTGGCTTGGTTTGTTTTGGGTTTTTTTTTAATGTATTTTTTTAAGCATCCATATCAACTAATACATGAGTGCTTTTTTGGTTCTTAGAATCTCTGTTTTTTTAATTTATTTTTTAAATGACTTTCTTGTTACCTGAGACCTGGAATTGAGTGTCTAATGCTTGATTTTAGTCTGTGCGATTAACAACTTCTTTGTAACATGGGATTTAATTCGAACTTTGTCATAATCCCCAGAACTTCAAGAGATGACACTGTTCTTTCAACTAAACCCAGTTACTGATTTTTGACTTAATGTAATGATGAGCTATTCCCAGGAGATGAAAAGGAAGAAGTAGGAAATAAGAGTGATGTAACTGAGCTGAGATAAACTGAGCCAAGTATTCTGTGACTGAATAGAATGCTGTATTTGATATGGATGTTATGTGGCTGGTTGGCTCACTGGAGTTGAGAAGAATAACCTGAAGTTGACAATAAAACAGCTGCTGTAGTCTGGGATTGCTTCACAGTTTCCATAGTCAATTTGTCACAAGACTTGAGTGTTGTTCCTTTATGTGTTTTCCTTTAAGGTGCCCTGCTTAGGGGAGGGGAATAATCCAAATTTCTCTAATGATGTTGATCTAGAATCTTCCTTGATGAATGCTCCATGGAGTGTGAGGGATTCTGCTTGAGCCACTGATGCACTTGCTTAGAGTCCTGTGGCTCTTGGTGGACAGGATGTGTCAATATTTGAGGAGGTTCCCAGCCCTAATTGGTAAATAGGGGTAGAACTAATATGGCTGTTGTAACATTGTGCAGTTATGAGCTCCAAGGCGAAAAGAAAATGTCTCTCAGGCTTTAAGTAAGGTGGTTTGTTTCAGATTTTTAGATCATGCAAATATTTAAAGACTGTTCTGGCTTACACAAGGTGTTGTAAATATTTTCATAGTGTTGGAAACTTGTATCTCAAACTGTTTGGCTTTGGGCCAGTCCATATTGTTAACCTGTTTTGCTTGTGTAGGACTCTGCTTTAAGAACTAATTCCAATGCATCTGTGGACTAAACCTTTTAAACAACCTTCTTTGCCTTTTATCACATACCCTAGAGCAGTGAATGACAAACTGGACTAGAATATAAACAGCAGAAATTGTGAGAATGAGAAATCTCTATGGTATTATTAAATCTTTCTTTGATAGAATTTTACTGAAAGCAAAAAGGCTGGATTTTATGTCATCTTTTGATACAAACTTGTAAATGTAACATAGTATATGCCCTGAAAATGGGCTCCACTCAGACTTTGACACTGTGAGTGTTCAAGTATGTTCTAAGTATCTTCTTTATACCTCTTGTGATTAATGTATCACGGAATCCTCCTGTACTTGCAAGCTCTTAGCTTTTGATATAAAGTAACAAGTAATTTGCTACTAATAAAACTGGCTGACCTTGGTGTTACTGGATTGTTCCTCCTGAAGTCCTTGTTGCAGAAGTGTGATATTCTTTCTGTCTTATTTTATTGTGTCTGTGCATAAGTAGCAAAACCAGGGCTCGTAAATCTGACTTTCAGGTGTGATTGTAATTAATCTCTCCCACATACCAGGTGCATCTATTGCTACCTGATGATTGTAGCAACAAAATGTGTGTGTTGCCTGGGCTCTGAAAGGCCTAGCAGAGTTTTTGTGCCTGGCCTTTCACAGGGTTTTGGGTTACAAAACCAACTTGCACAGAACTTCTTAGCTGGCATAGTAATACCAGCTGAATATTGAAACGAGGGGGTTTTTTAAATATTTTTTTTTGATTCTCAATAGCAGATGCACAGCCATACCTGATTAACTTTAAAATAGTATGACAAAGAATATAATGAGCTGGGTTTTTTCCTAATTTCTGACTTAATAGATTAAATAAAAGGTGCAGGGTAAGTATGTTTAATGTGCCCTTTTTAAAACTGGCAATGTGAAGTACAGATCTCAATAAATAATCTGCAGTGAGTCATAGGACAAATGGGACATGGATTTGGTTTGACTTACACCTCTCATCCTCTCCCTTAATTGAGGCTTTCTTGGCAATTTGACCTACCTCCCTGCTGAGTGAACAATGCTGCTTTCTTTTTGGGAGAAATGATAAATGGATAATAAACAGGTACAGATCTGTTAAATGAACTCTCTGTATTTAATGGAACCACATGTATGCAACGTCAGTTTGTAGGTATGCTTACTTTCAGAGTCCCTGAATAATATTCTTAAAACATTTTTTCCAAAGTCTTCAGGTTCTCTTTGTCCCTTAATAGTTAAAAGCTTCAAAACTCATTTTTCAGTTACCTGAAATAATCTAAGCACTCAAAGTAATCTGATATCTGGTCAACATATAATTGTGTTTAACTTGTTGGAGCTGCTGAGCAGCTTGCTTTAAGGTCTAGAGGGAATTCATTTGAAGGAAATGATCCCTAAGTTCTTACTGTGTTGAGTGAGGTTACAGTTCCATTCCAAAATGGGAACACACTGTTTTATGTAGGAGAAACTGGGTAACCATTTCCTTTACACAACTTTTCTTTAGTTTTTGTGTGTTAGAGAGCTTTATATAAAGAATGCTGTCAGTCTAGTGTCATTCACACACAGACAGAAATAAATTGAGTGGTTAGCTTTTCCTCTTTTGGGCAATTAAATTCTTAGAAACTGTCACACCCACGCCTGGGAGTATTGCCTTCTCACTGATTATTAGGGCTCTGAGAGTTGAGGTTTTTGTTATTTTTGAAAGCTGGTGCAACTGAAAGTAGTAACAACCAGCACATATGGATAAAGTATGATCAACCAATAACTTTTGATTGATAGTGCCACTTCCCAAAGCACACTTCCATGCTGCCTTAATGGAAGGTCTAAATGGAAAGTTAAGTGAAAAAAGTTTTCTTCTCTTACTGTGTCATTGATGGCCTATGGTGAGATGACCATAGTTGGATGCCAGCTGCCCACAAAGCAACTCTTATCACTCTCCTCAGCTGGATGGGGCAGAGAAACTATAACAAAGACTCTCAAGTTGAGGTAAGGACAGAGATCATGCCCTGGTTATGATCATGGTCAAAACTTACTCGATTCAGGGAAATTAACTTATTACAGATAAAATCAGAGTAGAGTATTGAGAAATAAACCCAAATCTTCAAACATCTTCAACCAACCCTTCCCTTTTCCACAGGCTCAACTTCGCTCCTGATTTTTCTGCCTGACTGGCACTGGGTGACAAGGAACAGGGGTTGCAGTCAGTTCTTCACACATTTATCTCAGCTGCTCTTTGTTCCTCATGCTCTTTCTCTGCTCCAGAGTGGGATCCCTCCCACAAGAGAAGCTCTCCACAAACTTCTCCAACATGAGTCTTCCTCTCAGGCTGCAGTTCCTCACAAATGCTCTGGTGTGGGTCCTTTCCAGGGGGTCAGTCCTTCAGGAACAGCCTGCTCCAGTGTGGGTCCCCCACAGGGTCACAGGTCTGCCAGGAGCCTGCTCCGGCCTGGGCTAACCTTGGTGGGGTCACAGTCTCCCTTGGGCTTTCATGGCTCCACTGTGGGGTCCTCCATGGGCTGTATTTGGCTGTATCCTGAGGAGCATGTGTTGGAGATGGCTTTAATGAATAGGCAGTTTTGGTATGTGGATCATGATTAGCATTCTATGGACATTTTAAGATATTATCATTTGATTATACAGATTTTAATTGCTGCTGCTCTTAAAATATGTAATTAGGTTGATTATCCAGTTGCTAATAGTATGCAGAAGAAATGCAAAAAATGTTTAATAGATTTTAATCCAGGAAAGAACCATTTGTAATCATCTGATCTTTTCTGAAAAAGACCATGCATAGGACTTGTGTGAATATATCCCTGTTGCAATTTGATACATCCACAAAAAAAAAATTCCCATTTAGATAAAATGGATGTAGAGTCTAAAACAACCCTGTTAGGTACCCAGTTAGCTAATTAGTCCTGCTGCCTCTAACAGGGTAATCTCTCTGATGTATTGTCAGATAATACGTACTTCTAGCTGCCTGCCTAACAGCACTTTATTTATATCCTACAATTTATTGAGCATGGTCATCTGAGTGTTCTGCTCCATTTCAGAATTCCTCAAACTTGATGCTTAAAATATTAGTTCATATTTATGAGACAGGGAAATTAAACTTTGTCTTGGTGCAGTCCAATGTGAATTGCAAATTGGGATCTTTAGGTTGTGCTCATTTCAGCAAACAGTCCAGATAGGTTTATCAGCACTGATTTTGGTCTTATTTTATATTTCCTCAGGCTTTTTTTGAACTTGTCTGGACAGTAGATTAGTCATTATTCCTGATCTGTTCACAGGTCACCAATAATAATGGTAAATAGCTTAGCGGTAGCTTGGTGAACACATCCAGCTTTGCAATATTTCTTGACTGTTTTTTCAGGGCTTAAAATAAATGTAACATCAGACTGAGCTTGTATTATTCTGTATCTTGATCAGAGTACCTTGTGAAGGAAAGTTCAGTGCTGTGTTGAAATGTAGGTCTTCAGCAGTCACCATCACTCAGGATGGTGTCCTCATAAAAAGAAAGTCATGCTAAGAATTTGGTCATATAGTATCTTTCTTTTTACTACCTAATAGTAATACTAAAAAATTGTAATTATCAACTTGGTATACTCAGATGGAATCTCACTTGCTCTGTTTTAATTGACTTGTTCTGATACTGGCCAGGATAGGTTAATTTATGCAGTAGGCAGGAGGGGCATCACCAGGACCTGGAGGTTATTCTGTACCACCTCAGGTAATTTTCCAGGGATGGGGGTAAGGCTCCCCTCAGGAGTATGAAGGAGGGGGTGCCTGGCCATGGCCACGGTGTTTCTTTCTAGCCTGCTAGAGCATCCCAAATTATATTTTAAAATTCATGAACAAAAGCTGGTTTGGGGTCCTAAATCCTTTTAATTTCTAATTTGAAGGCTGATAGTCATATCACGCAAATAAGATTATTTGTCAGCATTAATCTTCTGCCTTTGTTACTACATTAGAGTGGTAGCATCGTTGCAAAGGTTGTTACAGGAAGGATAATAAAGGAGCTTTAAATATATTTGCAGTCTACCAATACAACTATTTCTATGTTCATTCTGCTATCTTCTGTCATTTCTAGCTTTTGTTGTATTTGTTACTGTGAATTTCCCCTCTTTTCCACTTCACATAGAGGTGTTTCTGTAGGTAATGTCATTTTCTTTTTCTAATGCAGCTTTGGGGACAGCTATTGAGAGAAATCTTATGTGATTATCTGTTATTCTCGTGTGATATAGTAATGTTGAAATAATACTGAAGTAATATTATTTTATCAGATTGCCAAAGCTTAGCTTCTCAGGACAGGTAGTCGCTTCTAGTTCTGTCATCCATTCTCTTTTGAGGTGCGGTTGCATGGAGTCCCTTCATGGTGAATGCAATGTGCTATTTGAGTTTGGACACTGTCACCTATAAATCCCATACAAATTCTGGAGTGGCCTCTGGTAGATACCACTTAGTGCTTGTGTGGTGCAGAATCTCTGTGTTAAGTGTTCTTTAAAGTTGCTGATATTTCAAATGATTATGGAGTATTATTGCGGAAGTGTCACCACTCCTCTTGACCAGTTCTCTCTCCCTACACAACCACATACAAACTCTTGAGCTGTGTGACATATACGATGACATTTCAGTGTTATTAAATGGGCTTGATTTATGTTCCCAAAGGCAAAAACATAATCTCTTACTTGTATGCCTACTGCTTACACATAAGCAATGAAAAAAATATTTTTGCCTTTCTTTCAGGGTGCCATCCTTTTTCTGAAGGGTATCTTGTGTGTGGTCTGTGTACTTGCCTATTCTTTGTGTTAGCATAAGCTCTTGTAGCTTGTTAAACTGGCTCCAAAGTTTGTTGATGCTTCTACTCCCAGTGATAAGTTACTTCAAAGCCAGTGATAGTCTGTGTTGTGACTAAAACAGGAAATCAGGGTTTTTCTCTGGTGCTCAGCTATTTGTTCTTGCTGTGTGCTCTGTGGAGATTGTGTTTATCTGGCTATGCTGTGTCTAGTGTCTGTTCTCTGGTCCAGCAAGAAACTTTTTATTTTTGCAGAGTCATTTTCAGCTGGATGAAGCTTAGCACCTGACTTCCCAAACAGAATCGATGGCATAGAGATAGGAGGGATGACTGGGGATGTGGCACAAACAATACCAGTCACTGTCAGTGGAATGAATTCATGCCATAACAAAGTGATCAGGCTACCTATTGAGCTAAGGACTGCAGTGGATAATGTCTGTAAAGTGAATGTTGAATGTAAACAAGTCTCAGCATAAGTGCTTTTATAATCAGATGCATGCCAAAGATGGTCAGGTGCAATAAAGGAAGGGAAATGGAATGGATGTAAATGCAACATTGCTGTTTGTCCTGGCAGCTGAAGCTGTGCTACCTGAACTGCTGAAATAAAACCAAGAAAGATGTGACACTTCTTCACCCCGACTCTACCTTTACACTTTAGTTAAGTCTTTAGTTAAGGGAATTGCAGATATACTTGAACTTGTTTCTTGATTTTTTACCAATTTTAAGTATGTGGGAGAATAGAAAATAAGTGTAAAATGATATTAAATTAGTAAATTTAAAGGTAAACTTGTGGGTGTTTTCTTAAGTTTTTTGCCTAAAATATTTTGGAGTGGGAGTATCAGAAGACAGTTTAAATACTTTTTGAAATTAAACAAGTACCAAGTAGAAAGGAGACAAAAGTCTTTGCCTTTTTACTTTTAGAATATTCATTTGTAAGTAATGTCGGTGTTTCTAAGGTTTAATGCTGGTACTTTATTCTTATATAATGAAATACATTTTTTATAGAAGTAAAAGCGAATGCTAAATAATTGTTTTGAAACTTCTTGCAGATGATTTAGATTAATCTGTCAGCACATTATTGTTAAACCAAGTATTGAAGAAGTAGCTTTGAATTTCGTTCAATATTTAATTTCCAAAATAGATGCAATTTTGTTGAAAGAATATAGTGTGTTTTTATAATGTTAGTTTTGTTTTTTTTTTTCCTTTCTCCCAGAGTAAAATCTAGGTGTGCAAAAACTCCATGCCATTGCTATAATTTCCTAGACTTTGGTTTGTGGTTTTGGGTGTTAATTTTTTGTGCTTTTTGGTTTTGTGAGGGGTTTTTTTGTTCGTTTAGGGTTTTCTTTTTTTTTGTTTGGGTTTTGTGGTTTAGTTGTTGTTGGTTGTTGGTTGGTTTGGTTTGGTGTTTTTTTTAGAATTACTGGAATTTGAGAAGTAGATTAGTTGAATTCCTGTTTTGTTCTGTGATACTGTCTAATCTGCTTTTTTGCCTATTCTGACTGAACTACTATTCCACCAGATTTATTTTTCTTTAGGCAGGTGCTTAGATTGGCTAGCAGAGAACATCTTAGAATAGTATTGCAGAACATTTTGTGGTTTCTTTGTTTAGTTGTTGTCTGCACTGGGAAGGGTGCCTGGGATATCATGAATGTCTTGTCTGTTCATTGAGCTAAGACCCAATTTATTATTTATGTTCATACACACAAATTTGAGGAGGTTAAAGGACAATCCACTAGTTTAAAATGATGTGTATGTGAACCTTCAGTTGTATTTGAAATGAGATTTGATCTTAACATTGGTTTGAATTTGGGTAAGAAATTATTTGTTTAAAGCAATGTATAAGCAGCTGATTCTGCTTTGGCTTGTTGCATCCCTGTATCAGAGAGCAACATGTGGGCTTAGTCTGTGTCAAATTACTGTATTTTAGCTCTTGGTTTAGCATAGGCTATTCCATAGTTTATGGTAGAATATATAAGTCCTGTGGAATGTGGTGTCATGAGGAAAATCTGTGCTGTGCAATGTTAACCATTGTCAGGTCGGTCCCAAACAGTTCTGTAACTGATAAACACAAATAGGTAAAACAAGTATCATACAGTGACTCTGAATTTATTCTGGGCTGTGCAAGATAACCTATAGTTTCTATGCTTTAGACTTTGATTAGTCTGATAAAACGTGATGATCTTTCTGTTTCTACAGAGGTCCACTTAGCTGGGGTTTTTTACTAGCCCTGTACAGAAACTAAAACTGTGATTGGATATCTCCCCTTTATCTCTCCTCCCTTTTCTTGCAAAGGAGGCTGAATAGGAAGCACCTTTGTTGCTACTTGTTGTTAGGCATTGCAGAAGCACTTTGTGTAATTAAGGAAAAGCAGTGCTAAATTTAGCATGTAATTAATGTGTTGCTGAACAAAATTACTAGTTTTGCAATAATAACTTTAGAATTTTTTACGCCACTGCAAAGGTATCTTATTGCTCAGCAGGAAAGAGATGAACAGATTTCAAAGTTTTCAAGTGTATCTAAAGGTATTTAATTTGGTTTATGTGTTTTATTTTTTGCACTTGCAGTACTTATTTCACATGTGGATTATTTCATATATACAGATAAAATACTACATTTTCTGAGTGAATATTGCTATACCAGTATAATATCCTATGATATGATTTGTCTGTGAATGATGTTAGTATTTCAGTTTTGAAGTTTATAGTGTGTTTAGGGGTTTTTTTTTGTAATTTTCAGGGTTGTTTAAAGCATCTAATTTATCTAACATACTCACTGAAATGCAATTTATTAGGTAGGAAAAATACTGTAAAAAAATCTATTGTACAAATTGGCTCCTTAAAACTGAAGATTTTATAAACAGGCTTCTCAAAATATGTTTTGAATTTGCCAAGGAAAAATGTATCACATGAATCCTTCCATTTTTTTATCACAGTGAATAATTAGAGAACAAAGTTATGTAATCTCATTTCAAGGAAAAAAAAAGCTTTTATGAAAATCTTGTGAAACACTCTTTGTAATGCAATAGCAATTAACTTGTGCAGTGTTCAATCCTGCAAATGGGGAGAAATAAGCAATGTAGAACCTACAGCTCTTGTTAAATTGCTTTGTCAACTGTTGTTGCAATCCTCCAGGAATCTCTGCATTGCTTCCCAGAATGAATTAAATTTGAGCTACTTTCTCTAGTTATGCAGCTGAAGTGGCTTGTGAGAATTATTGGAATGTGCAAAGAATAGCATATTGCACCTAGGCTTTGACATTAGAATTTATGCAGCTGTGGATACTGAAAGGGAAGTCCAATTACATAAACATAGAAAGACATTTTTATCTTGTTTCCAATTGTTTTTCTGTCCTAAGGAGAAAAAAAAATCATCTCAGGTGAAAGAAAAGTACAAGTAGGGATTTGGCATATATTGTCAAATACATAAAATGAAAATGCATCAGCTTGGAGTTTTGTCAAAAGCTAGGCTGCTGAAACTTAAATATTCAAGCAAGATGTTAGGTATTTGAAAATTCATTTAAGGATTTACTATTTGATTACTTCTGGTTTTGTCAAGAATTCAGAACTTGATACAGAATTACTGGTTATTGGATGTATGTTGTCTCCAAATCCTGAAGTCATTGAATATATTCTGGAATATTACTGTTGAAATGTCATCACTAGAGGACTGTAAAATTTGAATTTTGAGGTTTTCAAAATTTGGATAAGTTTTCAGTGCCTTTTCTTATAGGCAGGAGTGCTGGCTTTGCACTTGGATACATTGGATCCCTTGAGCCAGAAGTTTTTCCCATAGCTGGAAGAACCCTTTCTGTGTCATTGTGTCCTGATTACTTTGTGTCAGTGACATTAGGAAGGGCTTTTTCCAAGCTGTGTTGGTGCTGTCATTCCATTCACTGTTCCAGACACAAGAAAATGGGCAGTGGTGATGCATTTTGATTGTCAGTTGGAACCATGAGGGAGTTAGTAAAAGTAATTTTAAGGCTGATTTTGCTAGGACTTAGTCACACCTACGAGTCAGCACTAAACCTGTTCAAATGGCCTTCTTTATTGCTGCACTATTTTTAGGTTTGGAAAAGCTATCTTTGGAAACTTTTTTTATTTGGTGAACATTGTAGGGATATAGTTCACATGTTCTCGTACAAGCATCCAGGGAGAAGTTTCAAAAAACCTCAGGACTCTTCTGATGTTGCATAACAGTTATGCAACAGTTCTAAATTGTTCCAGTTGGTACCAGACTTCATTATTGAGAGCCTCAGAGTGAAGACCAACACAAGATTTGTGTGGCAGCTACCATGTCTTGTTTTAGAAAAAGTTCTTATAGCTGAACTGCATTTGGATGTATGTTGGCTAGACTAGTTTGGTGTTAAAATTCTTATTAATTAAAGTTCTTTAATTTGTGTATCAATAAGAATAGACACACAAATATTTCTGAAAGAATAGCTACCTTCCTTTGAGAGGAGTTTTAGGTGTCAGTGGTAGAAATGCAAGTCTGAAATAGTTTAGATTTAGAGCTTTATCTCATGCCAGTGGATGTTACTATAAAAATATGTTCATATGATAAGGAAGAGATAGTTATACCAGGAAGTACCATGGCCAGGACAAAGACTAACTGTTGAGTATGTGTGTACCAAATGAGCTTAATTACTTTAGTATCTGCAATTTATGTAATACAAAATGGACCATAGTGAAAAATCGATGTCATTACTGAATTAAGTATAGTGTGAACTTTTTGTGTTGTACCAGTACCATGAAATTTTTCTTCATGTATTAGAATTTATAGTTAAAGGATTAGTGAATGGCTTTGGCTGCAAGATTCAAGTGTGTAGCCTTGTACTTCTGCATAAGGAAAAAAGAAAAATGGACTATGGTTGTGTGTGTATGCAGAAGGTAAAGAAGCAAGTGAAATGTAACTGGCCATGAGAATCACACTCTAGCTTTTATCTTTCAGAAGTTAAGTGATGTCTTGTGAATTGGTAGATAATTGATTGTAGAGTCCTCACCATTGAACACTTTGACTGAACAGGGTGCTGGATAATCTCAGCAAGATTCCCTTTCCCAAGAAAGACTGGACTAGAGAGGTCAGGCTGTTGCATGGTTCTGTGATCATTATAACTTGACAAATACTCAGCTGCAGTATTTCTTATGGGATCTGATTACTGTAGCAAAGTGTGGCTGTTGAACACTCTTTGAAGAGATATTAAGTAGTCTAGTCTCATCTGTTCCCAGGATTTGTTTTCAGGATCCTGTGACCCTCACCATAATCCTCATCTTTTCCTAATTTTATCAGTTATTGTGTAACTTCGCAATTAAAATCTGGCACTAAAAATGCAAACAGATCTATCATTTATCTTCTGTGGAGCTGAGAAGTAATGGATTTTTTTCCTGATGAAAACAATGTCTAATAGGCTGTCCTCTGTCACAGTTAACTAGATCATCAATTGCCAGACTCAAATGGGTAGGATTTCCAATTCTTGAGTGTCACTGGTTCATGACAGGATCAATAAACATTAGCCTTCCTTGCTTTGAAATTGGCATTTTCAGCTGAAATTATGGCCACAAGCTTTTTAGATAATGTGACAAATATAAAGTAGATAATAAAGTGTTTTCTCTTCCCATGAAATATACTGCATATTCAAATTCTTTGCAGCTCTTATAAGGGAAAAAGGTAGGCAATTTGTTGGAAGGTGCCAAGAGTTGGACATTTCATTTTCAGTTTCATAAATCACAAGGTAGAGAATACATGTATATTGTCTAATGAATCAAGGTTATTAAGCTCTTAAATACTCTATATAGCACATTCTTTACTAATGATATTTTTAGATGTAAAATATAGCTGTTTTTAAAGTGTATTATCTGTTTTTATAATGTTGGATGACTGATGCATCAATTAGATATTTTGCCTCTGTGAAGCAGCTCTTTTATCTTTCAGATATGGGCAGTTTTTTCAGTGTAAAATGAATTTCAAGTTAAACACAAAAAGAAAGAAAGCCACTATAGGAATATTTGTGTGTGTGCCCTTCAGATACTGTACCACAGGTTAATAATATTTAATTACAAGAAAACCCTTACAGCTAGACTCACCATCTCTTTTGTGCTTTTAGTCTTCTCTTTTTAAGTTACACATGTGTCTTAAACATGGTATTACCAGTTGTAAGATAAATTTAATAGATACTACAAAGGATATTTTTAAGGTATTTTTTACAATTGTTCTTTCATGTGCTCTGTACCCTTAAGCTTTAGGAGTAAGGGCAAAACAACTTTAGAGTAGCTGTGGTCTGAGACATGATTGTGTGAAGGTTCCTTGTTACCCTGACTCTTCAGCTGTTGAGCTGCCTTTATTAGGAACAAGTGTTAATGAGCACATGACTGGAGTTACTGGAGGGATTCTCTTTGTGGGTTAGAGAAACTTCTCACCTTCTCCAGAAAAGCTTGAAATGACCAAGGAGCTGCCATGGGTACTGTTTGTTACTAGAGATAGCATTAGCTTTGTGGGTTTAGAAGATTTTCTAGAGATGGGCCTTTTTTTCTCATAATGTTTAAATTAAGGCTTTAAGCCTTCAGAACCAGAAGTGAGAAATGTCTGTACTTTAATTTCACAGGTGTTCTCAGCTGAAATGCTCTTGGCTTGAACTGTGACGCTAAAGGGTGTGATTATGAAAAGTATCATGTGTTTCTTGTAAAATATTATAAATAGTATCTTTCTATATGCAATTTCTGACATGTTTTCTTCATTGTCTAGCTTTTTTTTCTGCATTATTTCAAAGTCTTATATATCTATTCTACCATATGATAAAGACAGTTCAATTTAAAATTTATTATTCATTGAGTAAGCATATCATTTGGTTTCCTTTTTCTTGGGGAAATGGAAATCTTGGAAGGTATTACTGTATAATTGAAGCTTTCATCTTGCAGCTGTTTCAGCTTTTGAACCATTTAATCCTTTTTTTTTTAATTTCTTTGCTGCTCAGCCTCTTAACTGATGAGCCATGTGGAGATATGGCTTTATAATAGCAGTCATATGTAGACAGGTGATTCATTTCAGTAACCACAAACTATTGTAGAGCACTGGCTGAGATATTTTTGTGAGCAGGGACACAGAGTCCTGCCTGCAGTGTCATGGTGCATTTCTGTCTATGTTCATTGTCACCCTGCCCTGGCCTTGGACAGGAGTGTGGGGATATCCCAGCTGTCAGCTCAAACACAAACATTGGGAGACAAATGTGGGATGGAATCTACAGAGACATTCAATCTGAACTCAGAAGCACGAGATCACTTGCTAGGTAGTAAAATCCCTTGGAGGTGGACCCTGGTAGTGGCTTTTATAAGATGGTTGAAAACTTCAATGTGTTAAAAATAGCTTTAGGCTGATACTCTAGTTTATATATGGGTTTATATGTTTGTGTGGATACAGACCATTATATATATGGTTTAGGCACGAAGTCCATGTTAGAAATCCAGCTCAAGCTGTTCCTTTTGAGCTTGTGCAAGTTGGATGTTGTAATTCCAGAATGATTTTATTACATGATGCTAACTTTGTCATATTGAGATCGCTTTGTGTTATTATGCATCATGCAAAAATACCAACTGAATTCTATTTTCACTTAAAATATGATGTTACATTTGAATATAACGGCCCCAGATTTTCTGGAGTCTTAACATTAAGCAGTTTTATGATTATGTGTGGAATGATTTGCAGTAAACTAAATAGCTTAAGAAATCTGATCACTGTATTCTGCAGCTATTTGTGCCTGTTTTCTCAGCTGTTATGACTATCATACTGCTATTTTGTGAGTGTAGGGGTTACTGACATATAAGTTAAATTCAAAAAGAAAAAAGTTGTGTTACTGTCCCTTTAGTAGCAATTGATTGAGAATCCTTGTGTAACCATTTAAAATGCTGAAGTTAGCAGCATATATGACAAAAAAGGCAGTCGTGTAATTTCTGCTTTTTACTACGACACTGTTTCAATACCATGATCAGCTTTGGTCTTACTTGATATTAGTCTTGTGTGCTTGGATTTTCAACAGCAGGATTTTTTTCGACTCTGCCTTGAAAGAGCAATAAATTGAACTTGGTTGGGGTTATCTACCTTTCTTTTTTTCTGTCTTCTGGTTGTTCCCCATATGCAGGTTACATGTTGCTGTTTCAGTGCTCCACAGTCAGTGATGGCACAGCTTTATTAACTGCAAAAACACAGTAGTGATGGTGAGTGCAAGAACTGTCAGCTCATGGGGCCTCTTGTCCCACTTTCCTTGAACTTCAGTCCAATTTAGGTTGCAGAGTAGATGGCTGACCTACTTGTACTTTGGTCAAGCATTAATTTAAAATGGCATAAAAAGCTTTCCTTTTCCTAAAAAGCTGCAGCAGGGTAGAAAAGACTACTCTTTGTGAGGTTAGTTGGGCAAATTTAAGCGTTCATTTCACATTATTATGTTTAGGTATTCTACATTTGAGTGATTTGTGTGTTTGAGAGCTGTATAAGGTCACATAATGTGTATCCAGATATCTGAAAATCATGGGGAAGACTGGCTGCTCTGCTGTGCTTTCTTTTCTAAACCCTTAATAAGATTAGTGAAACCTTTGTGAACCAAAAAAACTTTCACCTTCTCTCTTGCCTAACCTGGATCTTATGTGCCTCTTTTAAAGCAGCACCTTGTTTCACACACTGAAAACTCTTGAGTTTTCAGTTGCAGTAGGGTTAAGTTGGTGTAAGTGTACCCTATGTGTTTAAAAAAACCCCAAACAAACCAAAACCAACAATCTCTCCCCCCCCCGGTTCTGTCTTTGCTTGTCAAATTACATGTACAGGGAGGGCCATAAAATATGATCTCTGATTCTAATATTTAAGTATAATACTTCCAGGTAGCTTAGACCAATGAGTTTAGTACATGGTAAGGAGCCAGTTCATTATATTTATTACCAAAAAAATTTCATGTTTTTACGGAATGTTTAATTTTACTAAGTTGTAAGTAGAGGTCTTTTGACCTTTTTGCAGTAATTACCATTTCAGGACCAGAAAATTTAATTTCCTAGGAACATGAGAAGTCTTGGCTAAAGTTTACCTCAGATTCACTGAGCTGAAAGTCTGTTAAAATAGAATTCAAGAATTTCTTTTTTCAGTGACCATCTTAAGCTAAGTATTGAGTAACCTTCTCTCCAACTTTAACACAAGCAAGCAATTTAAATTCTCCTAATAGTTCTTTAGAAACTGCATTCAATTTGCTTTAAAATCTGAATTAATCTTATTTAATCCTAAATATGAAATACAGTCACATGCTCTTTTGTACTGTTACAGTATAGCATTGATTTTGAAACACTTGAACAGATCTTTTATTGTTCCTAAATGGATAATTACTTATTTAACTTACTGTAAAGAAGGGTAGTTGAAGTTAAATGTGTCTGTGGTTGTTTTCTTTCTGCATTTATGAATTGTATTCTGTAGAGGTCTGTACGTTTTGTATCAGTTCCAGAAATGAAACTGATGAAATGGTGCATAATCTGATGACTGTCACAGCTGAAAAATGTTGCTTTTAAGTTGTAAGGCTATCTTCCTTAGCAGTTTTCACATTGATAGTATTTTCTGCAAGTACTGAACTACCCTTTATTATGTTTTGAGAGTTGAGGAATGTTGCATGATGATTTGACCTGCTTTTTGTCAGCAGGACTATGGCAGTGAGGGGATAATTCCTGCAGAAAGAATTGGTAATTATGGAAACTACTGTTTAGAGCCTTTTCACAGCTTTGATCTAAGCCAGCAATTATGGAAGTGGTCATTTAATTTATGCTTTAGGGTACAAATCCTGGGGTGCAGTTCTTTGCTAGCAAAAAGCTCTACTAGCAAATAATTTCTGGTGTTACAGACTACTTGTGCTGAGGATCTGGCCTAGAAAATTGCTGTGTTTGTTTACTAGAGAACAATCTCTTCAACTGCAAGGAGTTTTGTGTGGAAATCTGATATCTCTGTACTGCTAATATCAAATATACCATAAGCACATTGTGGTCTGTTATTTTACTGTGGCTGGGGGTCTTCTTTACCTTCAGCAATGTCCTTCTGAGGCTCTATAGGAAGGTCTGTTACTCTTTGTACTTTCTCTTTATCCATGGTAAGGAAATCATCACTTCTCCTTTCCTTTTTATTTATATCTCCAAAAAGTGACAGAGAAATTCACTAGTACTTGAAGAGTGCACAGATTTTCCTGGGCTCACCCATGCAGCTTCCTCTGCCCCAATCAGCCTTCCTATTTTTGCCAAGCATAGTCATCTGTGTCTCTCTAACATAAGCAGAAGATAGAATATTCTGACATGTAGATTTAGTTTCTAACAGTGATTTGGGCTTTGGAAACAAGTCTATTAAAGACCAGGCTGAATGTGGTTCAAGTGAGGTATCTGAATTGGTTCTCTCCTTTAGGAACAGTAGCTCCTCAGTGCAGCCTTCAGATTCAGGAAAGCTGCCCTGTTTCACCTTCATTTAAGGGTTTAAATCTACTTCTATTCGATGCACGTCAGTATTTCATTAATTAATATTACAGCCCTGTATTTCCTGAGATGGAAAAGTACAGCTTTTGACTATGGAACATTGAAACAACACATCTGTTTCCTAAGTGACGCATCTGCAAAGTGTGCCTACGTGTTTCACAGAAATATTTAAAAACACTCTCCTCCACTGAAGCCAGTTGTATGATTAAAAGTACCTTCCTTTAAAATGGGCTACCCATGGTCTTTCCTAAAGGTTATAGTACACCAAATATTCAGCTTTGCAGCTATACAGAATCATATTGTGACTGAAAACCCTATAGTTATTTCAAGTGCTGTGGTGAGGAGGGGGGAAAAAAAGACATTAGCTTGAGCTACAAGGTTCTCATCAGCCCACAGGAAGTGCTAAAGTACACGCTGATGAGAGAATTGTGTTTGTGGAAATGAGGTCAGGCAGTACTGGGCAGGTACACTGGTTGTGCAGTTATGCTGGAACAAATGCAAGTGGGTTAAGGCATACCTTTTCAGGTTAATGGCTTGCACATAGAATGTGGAATGACCTAAAACAACTGTCATAGTTGCTTTTTCCTACCAAAATGTAGTCTACTGTGTCACAGCTGATACAAAAGTATTTTTGCCTGAGTGTGATATTTTGCAATGTTTGTTTGAATGTGAGGGAGCATGTTTTATCACGTTTGAGCTGGTGGTTCTGGGCTCATACAGCCTGCTGTCCACAGCACACATCTGTTTCTGGAATGGTTATTGTATTGCTTTTTATTAATGTCTTTTTGTGGGGTTTCTGTTTTGAAGTAGAGCAGTGTTTAGCTGGGTGATCACATAAGTAAGTTTTGATGTCTGAAGCAATGCTTCTTATAACGTTCTATTTTACTTCTTAATTATGTGCCATTTTGGAACAGTTGTGTACATGTCACTTGTCTCTGCAACTGTGTTGCCAGTGCAGCTGTAAATGCTTTTTCATGGTTTCTCTCCTGGAGAATCCATCAGTATCACTCCTCTGCACTACCCTTGTTTTTGTACTGTTGTAAAATTCTACTGAAATTAAATACTAAGTGTATATGCTTTAGATATTTCCCTTGGTATTTTACAAAAATAAGTTTTCATTATGAGTGTATATAACAAGCCATCTAATTCCACTAGATAAAGGGTCAATTCTTTATTTTTAAGTGACTGGACACTTAAAAGATTTCTTGCTAACTAAATGCTTACAAAGTGTAATTTACAAGTTGAAAACGTGATCTTTTGCCCCCTTCATGCTTTTTTTGAAACAAACCTAAAAGCATATTTATCTCAATTTTATTTATTTAGGAAGGATGCCAAGATATTATGGTTAATTTTGTTTTGGGAGACTTTGACAGGACATATGAATTAGTATGTGATGTCACAGGCATTACGAAAGTGAATATTCGGAAGGGGTGAACACTTGTAATTAATTAAAGTTCTTCCTACACTTTTATCATTTTAATCACTGTATCCTAAGCAGTAGAAAATCCCTGATTTGAAAAATCAAAGAATATTTTTTAATGTTGTTTTAATTGACAAATAATCCTGAATTCTCAGCTGATTTTCTGGCAAAATTTACTCAAAGCCAAATTTTATCCACTTTTTACCTTGCAGTGAAGAAAACATGAATGTGGATTTTTTCCCTCATACCTCCAGATTAAAGAAAAGTGTAGTCTGAAAATGTTAAAGTTTGTTTTAAATAGATGCAAATATTTTAAAGCTCCCCACATTACTTCATTATCTTTGCATCTTAGCAGATATATCTATGCCATTTAAAGCATGTATTTTGCAGTGTTAATAATTTCTGTGGTCAGTGTCTTTTTAAATTTAAATAGAAACCTCTGCAAAGGCTCTGAAGGCAATTAATAGCTTCCTTGGTTAGAACAAAAATTGCACAATTTAAATAATACACCTACAGACATTGGCTTGTCAAGCTGAGAATAAACAATAATTTTTCCCTAAAGTCAGTGTTGCTATTTCAGGTATCTCCTGGTTAGTTGGAAAAATGCAGAGGGAGGCTGTGCTGGCAACATGTGGGAGCTGGTGGGGATGGTTAAATCATGAATGTGCAAAAAGCAGCATGTGTAACAGCAGCATGTCTAACCAGCACGTCTGGCCACTAATTATGGGGAAGGAGGACAGGAGATAAGAGCTGCTAACTCCAGGGCTCTGCCAGTCTTCTTTGGAGTGTGAGAGCAAGGTATTATTTTACATGGATGAAACAAAATGTGCAGTCTGAGAGTCTTTTTTGAGAATATTGGGTTGCCTTGTGTTTCAGGTATACTTCTGTGCTGTGTGTTATTCAAATTATTTGATCAGTAATTTGAAGTTTCATTTATTTAATAAAATAATCAATAATGGCCAAAATGGCTGTTCTTATTCCTTTTATTATGCATTGTCATATGTATCTGCTGTAAGATTGTATCACACAGTGTTAATGTGCCTGAAGAGTTTAATTTTAGAGACTGTCTCCTCACTGGAGTTGTGTGGGATTTTTTACATGTGGTAATTATCACAGAAGTTTAATCTCTTTAGTGATCTTCTGATGTGTTCTGAAGCTATGGCTTGAATGTTTGTTCATGGCTTGTATATTTAGGGCAGTGAATGAGTGCTGCTTTGAGTGGTTTCACATGCAGCATTTAACAAACGTGGGCATGGACAAATATAATCCAGTACCAAGGAGGTTGTTGTGGACCAAGCAACCTTGAACTCAGGGGGTTTCCTTAATGACAGAAGGGTGAAGAATCTCTTGTTACCCAGGGTTATGAATGACTACTGTGAACTGATAGCTTTTTGTTGTTTAATGTCACTTTTATGTTATTTGGTAACTGAAAAATGTCTAGGTGGCAAATTATTTAGTTATCCAAACTAGAAAATCTAGGAATAAACATTGCTCTCAGTCTCAGAGCAGTGTGCCTGGTAGGAAATAGGCTTGCAGAGTCTGTAACAGCATGCATTTCCTAGATTCCTTCCTTTAGTGCTCATGGTTCACCAAATAGGTTGCTGTCAACTTCTTTCCAAAAATCATTTGGTGCATGGCTCTGCCAACTATAACATAGAGGCTGAATTCCCCAAGAAATAGCAATTCAATTTCCTTTTACGGACTTTTCTCTGGTGTTTGTTGCTGTAGTTGTTTTCTTGATGGAGGCTAAGGGATTATCTCAAATCCCTGTGGAGGAGGGTGCTATTCTCCCTATTTTAGAGATTGGAGAATTAGGCCCAAGCCATCACTTTGAGACTCGACCTTTAAAAATCTAAGGTCTAACTTCTGTTAATAAAATGCAGTCAGGTCTACTGATTGCATTTAGAAGACTTCACAGCACTGAATAGCAGTGATTAATTATGGTTGGATGCATTCCTTCCCTGCATTCAGGGGTTGGAATTCTTTGGTGTCACTTCAGTGTGTAAACCAAAGCATTCTTTTTTCCTGTATTTATTTTTCATATTAATTTATGGACTTTGCAGTGTCAGTAGCTGTGATTCTTAACAGCTTTTGTTACATGATTTCACAATATTGCTGAAGAAGTTATGTCACTTTTTTCCATGTCAACAGTAAACAGATTGCAAGCCTGAAGAAACTGGAAACTCTTATAGAGTAAGTTTTTTGGTCAAAAGAGAAAAGAAAGTAATATCTACATTGCTTTATTTAACCAGAGAATATGAGATCGAGCATATTCATGGCAGGTACACTTGGTAGCAAACCACAGTAGTTCACACTTAAAGCACAGATTGTATTTGTTTCTGTACAAGGAAGTCTTGTTTCCTTCCTACTCTGTGTGGAACAAAACCTGAGACTTCAGTGAATAATAAGGAAAAAAAAATATAGCTGATAATTCTTAGGAGCAGCTAATTGAAGTTGAGTCATGTCCTTATACATCACTAATTCACTCGTCTTAATCATGAAACTTGGAATCTTGGCGAGTCAGATCCATGGTGACAAATGCTATCATTCTAAAAATAAGTTTAAAAGGTGATGAGACCAGGTGCTTTTCTCTTCCAGAGGCTGACAGACTGTCTCTGTCTCAGCTTGCATCTGTAGAGTCCTTGGAGACAACGCATGGCAACGCCATTTGGTTTTCTAAATATGGATTAATTTTTTTTTCCCTCTGTATCTCATCTTGAGGATTGTTAATGACTGGAATAGGTTGCACAGAGAGGCTGTGCCATCTCCATCCCTGGTGGTTTTCAAGATCCATCTGTATAAAAGCCCTGAGTAACCTAGGCTGATCATGCTTGAAAGGTTCTGTCACTCTGTGATTCTGAGATGTTTCTCTGTTGTGGATCTGTTGGTCACGTAGGGCCACAGTTTAGTGATTGCCATGCTTTAAAGGAGCCCATTGTACATGGGACTGTAATTAGATATTTTTGTTAATGCCATCTTTTTGAGTATAATGAAATATATTTTCAAAACAAACATCATCTTCCAAAAGAAATCAGAATGTTAAAATCTCACTTTAAACAACCTTACCTGTTTCACAGTAAGAGATCATCAAAGTTATTTGTTATTAAAAGCCTGAGGGGATTTAACTTAAGGATTTCTTTAAAAGCTTTTCCCCATCTACCTGTTGAAAAATGCCTTAAGAGAAATTTTGGGATTCACTGAATTATTTTAGCTTCTTAATAGTCTGCATTTGTTGCACAGAAAAACCCCAAGTATTTCAACATGAACAAAGCAAGGAATTTTGCAAATTGCTTTCAAAGTTGTATCAAAGCCAGCTTCTTGAGAGCAGAGGCGGCATCTTGTGTTCAGCTGGTTTTGTGTGTGGTATCTGAAGGTCTGCTTTCTCATTATTAGTTAATATTTTCTAAAATCCTTGTGTGTTAAGCCCTCAGGATGTTTATAGCACTTCTTTTCACACAGTGAGGCACTAGCAGTGAGGAAGAAATTCAAGGTCTTTAGCATAAAGCATGGCTAGAATGTTCCCTAAAAGGAAGCTTAAAAAAAAAGAAGAAGCCACATTTATTTATTAAGATCCATTTCCTTGTGTCAAAGATCAATGTATCCTAATTTACAAGAATTGCTTAAAAGCCAGGGCCAAGAACCTGGAGCCTTGTTTGTTTGCATCATTTCCGTAGCTGTTACAGTATGTACTGTTTAGGATGGAGTTACTTTCTGCAGTTGGATTTTGTGGTTTATTTTTAGCATCTATAAGCTCTTGTGGCTAAAGTGTGCTTGTGACAAAAGGCAGCAGGGGCTCTGAACTGGTAAGGCTCTCTCTGGGCTGCTTTTTTTGGTGACTCCAGCACTGTGCTGCTGTTTGCTTAGCAGTTGGGGGACAAGAAAAAGGTGCTAAAGAGATGGGTCTGGAGTTGTGGAATGAGAAGAAAAAGAGTGGATGAAGCCAAACTGTTGTGAGAATATAGGAAGTGGGTGTGGGCACTGTGCTTTCCTATGGAGTTATTGATTCTGCTGCAATCCAGCTCTGTGAGATGCAGGTGATCACTTGTGGGCAATCTGTGCAGAGCTCATCTTTCTTGTTGTATCCATCTAAATTTTCTAGATTTTACCTGACAGCTTTTATAGTGAAATGGAAGACTTTGCAAAACGAAAAGAAAAAGTGCAATGAACTTTACTTGGGAAACCTCTGGAAATTCACTTGGAGGATGGGAGGACCAAACCCTGACAAAAAATGTGCTAAAGGCCTGGCTTCTGTAATAATTCTATTTTGTGAGGGTAGCATGACTCATACCACTTAATGTTCCTATCTCAGTATACGGTTTATTTTTAAGTAGGGCTGTAAAAATAGTGTTTTTCTGTACCAGTTGTTGCTATGACTTCACAATATTTCCCTAAATACGCTTGCTCATACTTTCTCACAGCATAGTATTTGGCATATTCAAACCTTAATTCCATCAGTATTTCCTGAGTGCTGATCGTTTTCATGCTTCTATGGAAAAAAAGGATAACTCCACGTATTATTTAGTTCTAGTTGAGGAGGAATAAAAGGATTTTTTAAAAACCCAGTCGCCACAACCTGTTCCTTCATTTAAGAAAATGTTCCTGTGTTTGAGCTTTTTCAGTCTTTCCATGTAACTTTTCAGATTAAATTTGCAGCAATGACATAGTTTAAGCTATTTTGTTAAAGGTAAGTGGATGCTGTATTATTACTTCAGAACACTTTCACTGTCTTTTTTTGTCTTAATTGGAGGGGAAAAATATTGCTAGTATGGTTTGGGAGAGTGGGCTGGATGACTGGATGGGATGGGCTGAAACTTTCCTTTAAGTTTATACTTCAGGGTTTCTTTTTCCAAGATGCTGAACTGTACAGCTGTCTGCCAGAATCTCTT
This sequence comes from Muscicapa striata striata, assembly GCA_030060385.1. Classification (NCBI taxonomy): domain Eukaryota; kingdom Metazoa; phylum Chordata; class Aves; order Passeriformes; family Muscicapidae; genus Muscicapa; species Muscicapa striata. The sequence goes on along the minus strand of JAREIS010000293.1, from coordinate 39,547 downwards.
CCAAATGGCATTGAGCACTTTGGTTGAAAGATCTTGGTGTAGTGGAGGAAAACTGCCCTAACCCTTCCTGATGACCTTCGGAGCCTCATTCCTCCCTTGTTCTGCATGGCATGCTACCTGTTTAATTTTAAACTAGTCCTGTGAATTGGTCCAGCTAGTTGCAACCTTATTGCACTTTGGTTTCCTCCTTATGCTACTTATAGCTGTCTAAAAAAGGACATGAAAAATTACAAATATGATCTTTGCTTACCTAAATGTATTGTAAAAATTGCAAGGGACAAAATTTATCTGGAAAGACCACATTGTGTGTAAAGATGCAGCTAGAGAAACTGACAATTGAATAGTGTTTAAACTTTTCCCTCTTGGCTCAGTAAAAGCACAGGTGGAAAAGCTGGGGTTTTTTGGTAATTACTTATAACATAATTTGAAGATTATTACACTAACCTGTAAAAATAATTTACCTCTATGTGATTTTCCTTTCTAGTTTGCCATTTTGCAGAACCCTTCTTATATTTTGGCTATCTTTTAAAAATAAAATTCTAACAATTGATGTTCTTGTTGTGGTTTTTAGTTTCATATTCAGTGTTAAGGTTATGTAAGCTTTTTGTGAATTGCATTACGTAAATGAATTGGATAAAAACTGATAAGGAGAAACATCTTGTCTTCCCAGCCAGAGTAACTTTATCTTTTTGCTGTAACTGTCCAAAGAACTGTTTTGTTTCGGTAGCTGGGTTTTGTTATGAACAAGTGCCTACCCTTATGGCACTGTTATTTTCAGTGTATCCCAGAAATGCTAATTAGTGTTGAATTCTCCTTGCCTGGGAGGCTTTCAATGCCGTTTCTCTCGGCAGCTTGTCATAACCATGGGCAGCAAGGTCAGGTTTGGAGACGTTTTCTGCCCAATTTTGAAGGGGCCGTGGTACTTTAAGGCAAACAAGATTGACAAGGCAAAAAAATGAAAGGGAGGTTCAACTTACAGTCTACTGATAAAAGTATTCATCCCACAAAGGGTGGTAAAATCTGTTTACCTGTATGTTTACCTGGTAGTAGTTAGAGATAAACTTGGCAGGAGAAATCCAAACAGGAGAACCTAGTGAAATATCTGCAGAGATTGGACAGGGATTTGTGTGTGTGTGTTTTGGGAGGCAGCTGTTTCCTTTCTCTCCTACCTCTTGGTCTCCAGCCCACAAAATGCATTTGTGGATGCAAGTGCCTGGATTTTTGTCTCAGTAATGTTTTTCATGTTAATTTTGCATGTTGGCTTAGGGTAACCCTAACCTTTTTCATACCCAGTGATTCATAAAGTCATCTGCTTTGATGAGTTTATATTTTTCTTTGTTCCAGCTATGTCTATAAAAGTAAAAATGCCTGAATTGTTAAAGTAATGGCTTATTTCTAATAAAGCTCAGAATTTGGAGCTGATGAGTTTTCTGTTTGTTTGTTTTGCTAAAATAGAACAATGACAAGAAGACATGTATTTTTCTTTAAATGAACAAATTTTGGCCTTAAATATTTCCAATAGGTTTCATTTCATAACATAGATTTCCAGTGGAAAAGGAATAGGAATCAGTGCAGGTTATTGTTGCAGAAGCAAAGGTCAGCTGATTGTCTCTTAGGAATGCTTTGAAAGTGGAGTAGTTAATAAGTAAGCATCTTGCTGCTCAGTCTTTCTTTTGGTTGTGGTAGGAAATTTTATCATTAAATAAACTCAATACTCTAGTGAAATGTGATATGACCAGATGCACTGAGTGTTTTCTGGACAACCTATGTCATGATAAGAGCCACAAACTGTGTGGTAGAATTTTTCTGTTCTAAAATGCCCTCCTTGGTTACCTTTTGTTTTTATTTGGCATCTCTGGATGTTGAAATACTGAATGAAGTTGCTCAACATAATTTTTTTTTTCATTACTTGATCATTCCACTTCATTAATAATTAATAAATGTGTTTTTTTCTGTTTTTACAGATTCTGAAGGTGTTTAAACTCTGAATACTTACAAGCTTCTTCATACATAGCAATGTCTGGCTCATATGATGATTCTGTTGGAGTAGAAGTTTCTAGTGATAGCTTCTGGGAGGTAATCCAAATGTTTTATTCAATATTTTGATTTTATTTTTTACTCATATTGTAGAAAATCTGATTTTTGTGCACTGTAAATTGTGGAGAAAGCTGCAATACAAGAAGACACATTGGTTATTTTGATCTGCAGGAATAGCCTTCAGGGTAGAAATAACATTTTGGATTTTGACCTGTTTCTGTCAAGGGCTGTAATGAACTTGAGAATCATCCACTTGGGTAGGGTATGGAATTCAGAATTGAACCTTTGTCAGTTTTTATTGTCAAGGAAGGCCGTGTGTGAGTAGCTTTTAAAATGATCCATGTTAAATCTAAAGTAACTGTTCCAAGCTACTATAAGTGTACATAAATTACAAAAGTAAAATGCTGTGTGGATGTACTGTCTGTCTCCTGTTTGTATCTGGATATAAGTATAAACATTTTCGAGATAAGTTATTCTTATCTCAGTGTAAAAGCATATATACAGAAAGATAATAGAAAGCACTGTGTAATATCAGTAATTTGTGCTGCCCCAATCTGACAGAGACTTTCAGATGCTGTGGTAATTTAAGCTTTAAAGAAAGGAAACTTCACAAAGCAGAAATACTTTTACAAAAACAAGTCTTCTTTTTTGAGTAAAAAGAAAGGTTTGGCAGTGTCAATACTGACATATTTGGAGGCAAGTGCACTGTCCAAATTAGCTGTATTCAGTAGGACAAACTTCTGTCATTTGAGAAGGAGCTCTTTTGAGTTTGAACAGCAAACATGAAAATGGCTTGGAGGAACCTGTTTGAATTTACCAGAGGCCTATGTTAGACAGCTTGATTTTGGTAATGTGATATTGTACTTCCTTTGAAATGTAAGCTTTTCTAGGCAATTAAACTGTGCTGTGGTGACAGTATATTGCATTTTGATGCAGATCTCCCATGTTTTTTCAATATGTTTTCTAAAACCCTAAAGCTAGGGAGGTTCTGGTTGAGTAGATCAGTACAGTTTTTTGAGGAGACATATTTACTTAAATGAATATGTCTGTCTTATTTATATAGGAGTTCTTTTCAAATCACTGTACTCTAAGCCTTGACCCCTTTTTGTTGTAGGGGTACTCTATAGGGATGACTGCAGACAGGCTGTGGGACCAGCCTGTGGGAAAGACTGTTCTTTGTTGTTAAAACGATACTTGGAAAGCCATGGCAATCAGCTGAAATTCCAAGTGACAGGAAAGAGTGAAACATTCTACCTGTCTTTAAAATGGGTAGAAAGGAGGACCTTGGGAATTACTGCTCTTGGAAGAGTCTCAACTGGCTGTGATGCTGAGCAATCTGAGCTTATCACACCTGCTCTGAGCAGAGGATTGGGATACCTGGTCTCCAGAGGGTCCTTCCAAGCTCAGTTTTACTGTATGGTTTGTTTTATGCTGAGGCAACCTCCTGAGCAGTCTTCCTTGCTAGAAGTGTTTAAAAATAAAATAAGGAGGCAGTCATGAAAAAGAATTCTGGACCAAAAGGGATATTTTGATGTGTGTTGGGCATCGTATACTTGGCAGCAGAACATGATTTCTGGCTGGCTGTTCTGTACCAAGCTGTTGTCTTCCATCAAATAATCATGACTGGAAGCATAAAAGCTGAGTGAATAAGAATGAAGTTTTCTGTAAACTAGGATGATTATGTTTGGACAAATTTGAGCTCAAAGAATTAAATCCAATAAAGGATGATCAGAAATGGCAATTACCTTAAATGGGGCCACCATGAAAGTTTGTTTAAGTGTATTTTATGCTTATTATAGGTGGCTTATTTGTGTTTGTGCTATCAGTGACTTATTTTGCATCATTTTGTAAACATTGCTACTTAAGTCTGTTTCCTTGGAATTATCTGTGTATTCTTTCCAAAAGGTCAGGACTGCAGTCTGTTTCATAAGCAATGTGAGTAGACTAATGTATAATGCATGAGCATACCTTTCTTTATCCTTGGATAAGGAAATGTTCCACTTCTATATAGCAATCAGTTGGTTTCCTTATAGGATTTTCTGTGTTTTCTCTTTTTTGATGTATAACCACAAAGATTGTTCATTGTTGTTAAAATGATACTTGGAAAGCCATGGCAATCAGGTGAAATTCCAGGTCACATGGAATAGTGAAACATTGTACCAGTCTTTAAAAGGGATAGGAGGGAAGGCCCTGGGAACTACTGACCTGTCAAACTTACCTCTGTGCTTGGGAAGGTCATAGGACAGACTCTCTTAGAAGATCTGATAAGGCACAAGGAGAACAGGGAGGTGATTTGAGACAGCCACGGACAAATCTTGTGTGACCAACCTTGTCCCCTTTCCAGTGGAGTGGCTCCATCACTGGACAAGAGAAAGATACAGGTGTCATTTAGGTGGATTGCTGTAAAGCCTTTGACATGGTCCCCCCACAATATCCTTCTCTCCACACTGGGGAGATGTGAATTCTCTGGGTGGATTGCTGGATGATAAAGGAATTACTTGGGTGGTTGCATCCAGAGGGAAGCAGTCAATGGCTTAGAACCCCAATGGATGTCAGTTACAAGTGGTGTCCCTCAGGGGTCCCTACTGGGACTAGTGTTATTTTATATCTTCATTAATGGCAGAGAGAGATTGAGAGCACCCTCAGCAGCTTTGCAGATGACACCAAGCTGAGGGTGCAGTGACAATCCAAAGGGACCTGTACAAACTTGAGCAGTGGCCCATGGGAATCTCCTGAGGTTTAACCAGACCAAGTGCTGGTGCCCCTGTGTTGGGCACATCCCTGTGTGTGATGGATCCAGGCTGGGGATGAGCAGAGGGAGCAGCCCTGTCAGAAGGACTTGGGGGTGCTGTGGGTGAGAGCTGGCCCTGCCCCAAGCCAGAGCCCCCAGTGCTGGGCTGCACCCAGAGCCCAGGGCAGCAGGGGAGGGGGGATTCTGCCCCTCTGCCCCACTCTGCTGAGACCCCCCCTGCAGGGCTGCACCCAGCCTGGGACAGCACAGGAAGGACAGGGAGCTGCTGGAGCCAGGGGACACCAAGGGATCAGAGGGATGGAGCAGCTCTGCTGGGAGGAAAGGCTGAGGAAATTGGGATTGTTCAGCCTGGAGAGGAGAAGGCTTTGGGGTGACCTCATTGTGGCCTTGCAGTGCCTGAAGGGAGCCACTTGACTCTTGACAAGGGCCTGGAGTGACAGGACAAGGGGGAATGGCTTCACACTGACACAGAGCAGGGTTAGATTGGATATTGGGAAGGAATTGTTCCCTGTGAGGGTGCTGAGGTCCTGGCAACAGGTTGTTCAGAGAAGCTGTGGCTGCCCCATCCCTGGCAGTGTCCAAGGCCAGGCTGGATGGGGCTCTGAGCGAGCTGGGACAGTGGCAGGTGTCCCTGCCCATGGCAAGGGGTTGGAATGAGATGGGCTTTAAGGTCCTTCCGACCCAAACCATTCCATGATACTTTTGGTTTGAAGTCATCTATCCAAACTAAATTTGACTGCTAAAAACCCCATCTTTTTTATATGTCTGTGTGATTGTTTTGTTTATGAAGACTGCAACTTTGAATTTTGGTCTTAATCTTTCTCAGAAGGGTTAAACAGCTTAGATAAATGTGTTTTGTTTGATTTGATTAGAAAATATGTGGTGCCTCTGGAATGCCAGCTGAGTGCTTCATGCCTCAGGTCACAGCAAGTACAGAATTCCTAATCAATTTGGAAAGTTTTTTGTTACTATGGATTCTGACATTTATACTCTTATTAGAGATTTTAAAGATTTTTGACACAGTAAGTTTTTTCTTTGTTTTTAAAGTCAGCTTGCAGTTTGTTAAAAGCCACCTTGGTATGTTTTACTGCCCCAGTTGAATGCAGTGAATGTGTTTGAACTTGGCTGTGGCACAGAGTGACAGTTTGGCAGGGTGAGCTTTCGAGCTTGTTCCCTTGCACTCCAAAATAGCTCAGATTTATTTACCTTTGAACTGTGCTGCAAAGCCCATCCTTTTCTTAAAGGCATTTAGGAAAGCGTGAGGTGGCTGGCTGTGGGACCTAGCTGAAAAACTGTCTGTGAAACCTGTTTTTTGTTCACTGTATACCTATTGAAACTAAAACACTTTCAGTTGTTGAAAGCTGGTTGTTCTGCTGAGCTGATGAGAACTGTACCTAATAAAATGTTGATAAGTGAATTTCAAAACTTTTGCAGTTGCTGTTGACAGAAATTTCATTGTCTTTAGGACATTAAACACTTGATTTTCTATCAGTTTTCTGACTCTAGAAGGCTCTGGTTTCTTTTGGAACTGTCACTGCCTTTGCTATGGTTTCTTAGTAAAAAATGTGAATCTAGAATCTGTAGTTGCCTGGTAGTAGATTTACTGCTCTAACCTTGTCTGGTTGCATATGCTCAGACTGTCCATGGAGCAGTTCAATGCAGATTACTTCATCTGTTAAGCTTTTTTTTTAATTCAGTTGCTATTTCAATACTGTTCATGGAAATTTCCAGCCCCAGCACTGAGAGTTAAGCTCAGTGCTGGAAATACAATACGAATAGTAACTTGTTTCCTCTAAAGGTTAGTATTTTTTATTACAACACAGATATGTTATCAGGCTCTGATTTGTGGTTGGGAAATTGCTGTCTTGTTGAAAGGGAATTGGAGAAGTTGCTGTTTGGACTTGTGTTCATGGTGATGGCCTACTGTAGATCTGGAAGTCAAAAAATGTGGGTAGGTCAAGGCTTAGGCAGAAGTCATATCTTGTATCAGAACAGCTGATATGACTGAAAAAAACAGGCTTTCAGAATTATGCATGGTTGTTAAGCATGCCAAAGAAATAGCAGCAGCCTTCATAACTAAATTGAAGGAATTTTTTCAAATTTGCTAAACCCAAGATATTACTGTAAGGCATTTTTTCTTCTAGCAGGATGACAAATCCTTTTCAGTAGAACAAATCTTTTCCTTTCCTCTAATTTCTTTAGTCAATAAAAGTACTTGAGGAGTCAGAGAATTTCGTACATGTTTTAATACAGGTTGCTTAGAGAACAAAGAGCTGCAATATATTGCAATATAATTGCAATTTCTGAAAGGTAATTCCCACAATAGCAGTGGAGGATTTCACCAAAGCTTCAGTTGTAGTAGTGTCTTAAATTACTTAAGAAATGGAAGTTTTGCTCTCCTGATTTATTTTTCTGTCAAATCTCAATGTGCCTTGGTGTGTCTTGTTAAGCTCATAACTCTTTTTGGGTGCAGAAATCCTAGAGACTGAGGAATCTTGTTGATATGCCCCAAGAAGGAATTCCTTCATCTGTGTTACTTAGCTGACAATAATGATGTGCTTTGGGTAATCACAGTTTGTTGCTGATAGCCTGAAGCAGGGTGGCAGCAGGTTTTCCAAGGAAAAGTGGAAAACATACAATTTTAAAGCCTTTCTAATTCTTTCTCATGTATTATATGGAGTCAGAGTAGTTGCATGTTTGCTGTAAATGCATCATAATAATTTAGGGCACTTTCTACATCCAGAAATGGACTGTAGCAAAACTGGTTAGTTCCAACATTGTGTTGCTTTAGTTAAACATAGGAGGGGGTATGACACCTCTTGGCCTTGTCCTGCTGGAGTAGTTTTGGAATGCCCATGAAAGAATTTGGTACATTAATAATTAACAAAATGCATCATAAAGTTAGCTTTCTGTTTGTTAAGCTCCAGCCTTATGCTTGGTAATCACTGTCAGGGATAAATTAAAAGAAAAATGCCTTGGGCAAGATGAGACCAATGCTCTTGTTACATACCTGTGAAGGTAAGAAAGCCAATGAGTGAGTGTTCCTAGAGATCAAAGTGAAAGTGTATGCATATCTTGCAAGGTAAGACATCAAAAGGAGCAGCTCCCCTGCCTGTGGAGGCAATTTTAAATGAGCTCTAGGTCCCTCAGAGACTGTGTGCTCCTTATCCCCTAGATGTGCTTCCTTATCTCCCTTTCTGCTAATATCAGCAATATGGAGCCCATTTATTGCAGGGGTGTTTCAAACACCTACTTACCCAAACAGAAATAGTCACTCTCAACAGCTGCTAATCCTGCAGCTGGGATTATTTCAGCCCTGTGAGTGATTCCCTTGAAGAACAGGACCTGGTGTGCATTTTGAAGTGCAGAACACAGGGCTTTTGTTGCATTCTGAAGGATTTGCTGAGGATCATTAGCAATGTAAGACCTCACAAAGTGGAAGCTGACCCCCTGTGTAGTATGGATGAATCAAATTTGGTCTCTGTTTGCATTGCCATTGTCCCCTGCCCCCTCCTAACCACATAAAAAACCAATTAAACTGACCACTAAAAAACCCCTACCCAAAACAAAAACCCCAACCAACCAAAGCAAGACCCAAATGCAACACTCTGGATAAAAAATATATAGACTCTGCAATAGTAGATTCCTGTCACATATTTATTTTTTAAAATCTCCTCCTAACTTTGAGCAATGGAATATTTTTCATTTATATTGCCAGTGTTTGCTTTACTGGTGTATTTGGCTTAAGATTTTATGTGTTTAAGAGCTTCCTCAGGATTTTTCTTGTAACCAGGGGTGAATTTATATACATAAACTTACTCAGAGCTAGTACCCATAAGTACTTGGACTGTATGTGCTAATTATGCACCAAGATCATTATTCTTATTTGTAAAAACCACACAGTGGTTGTAGATGGTTGAAATGTTTGGAAACTTCCTGTTTGACATAGCTGGAAAGAATTTTTTCTCATGGTTAAATGGAATGCTGGAAATAGTTTGTGTCCCCATGTTGGTCACTGGTGTGTGTGGGTTTGACTATGAACCTTTAAAGCTTATTATTCTGTTCATGCCTAGGAGTATTTGCCCCTAAAAATACCCTTGTTGACTTTCTTTTGAATGGTTCCAGTTCATAAAGGCTGACTTGCTATGAATAAGCTCTGCAAGCTTGGAAAAAGAGTTGACATCAAATCTATCTTCAGGCATTTGAAACTCCTGAAGTATTTGTGGTATAATGTTTGTCATGGTGTGCTGAAATTACCTAACAAGAGTTTAGCAATAGCTGAATCTTTGCCACCTTCTGGGCTGCTAACAAATGAAAATACTCTTTTCTCTTAGTATACCAGAAAAACCTGCAAAGTATGTTTAACACTCTAGGCTTTTGTAATGCTCAATGAATATGCCATAAAATAAAAAAAAACCAAAAACAGTCTAACAGTTGAGGTAAAGGAGCCTACATAAATTAAGATAATTTAAGATTCTTCTTTTATGATTCTCTTATGATTCTTCTTTTCAGTGCTGTGAAATTGTAGAATAATGAGGTTGTAAACTCTTAGATATCCCCACTAAAGATCCTATCAGTGACAGTGCTTGGCTCCCTTGGTATAAGGAAAGCTGCTTGCACTGTCAGCAATAGGATGATTGATGCCTCATCAGAGGGTGCCTCTGTGGATTTTTCTGGGTGTTACAGATTCCCTAAATCTTAGATTTGGCAGAGGATTTGGAGTGACATTGCTCTGCTCATGCCTGAGAGGAAGTTATAAAATCAGGAATGCTGTTTTGGTTAAGCTAGATGGAGACATGAAGGCATCTATAATGCCTTTAAGGGATAATTGAGGCAAAATAGGATCAACTGAGGTTTATTTGTAGCAAAGCTCAGTATTTTTTGCAGTGGAAAAGGGTTAAAAGTGATGGTTAGTTCAAATTAGAACAGGTAGGGAGAGTGACATTCGAACTGATTGCATCCAAAAAGTGACCATTATATTGGTATTTTTAAGAAATGGACTTGGTTATTTCCTTTTGAAGTGTTTCTGGTAACTAAGAATAAACAGAAACTGAATTTGCTGTCATGTAATAAACTCTCTTTCAGATGGATGTAGTGTTGATGCTAAAATGAAAGTGGGATATAGTTTTTAAATATCTATTTTTCTTCTTGAAATAGTAAGAAAGTTTGTAATCTTACAATTTACTTCACTGAAACAAATGTTTTATTTGTAGAAAATGAAAGCTTAAACTTCATGTCTTCATTCATGTCTTAGTTGTCTGTTCTCTGTTTAACAGGAAATAGCCCAATGCTCAGAATAATCAGGAAATTATTCTAGCTAGCAAAATCATGTATGTTCATGTACTGTACAGGGCTAACTGAGAAATCTTTAAATTACCAGATATTATGTAAAATGGTTCTGACTGAAACAAAGATGCACAGGACTTTTTTGCTTGTGTTGCTCCTGGTCAGTTGCTACAAATAAAAGAATTCTTCATTTTTAATTTGCCCAAATACTTCTTGTGAAGGGGAAAAGGGGAAGTCTTGCAGAATGTTTGCCATTTACCTCAGATATTGGAGAAAGGAGTCTTGAATAAACAATGTATAACATGTTTTTCGGAGTTCAGTGTGTCTTGAGTGTGTTGCTAAGTTTTCCATTTATTGTTTTAACCTATCTACAGTTAATCTAGTAGTTCCTTGGCCTCATAAAGACTGAAAGTCTTTTCCCTTTACTTGACTCTCTGGCCTAAGAACTTTGTGTCTCAAATCTCATGTCCTACAGTGATAGGCTGCACATTTCACAACTCTAAAATGTGTCATTGCAGTGTCCCTAACTTAAAATGTAAGTTTTTAAAGAACTACTAGGTTTTCAAAATGTTACATCCAAAGTTATATAACTTATGGAACACATAAAAAATGCTGAATTTCCAAAATCCTAGCATTCCTCATAGGGTAAATTTCAGTGTAGGAGACTTTCTTTGTTATTTTCTAGCACTGTAGGCCTGGTGGTTCCTCTTTATACTGGTTCTAAACTGTGATGCTGAGTTCCTTCAGTCCTCCTGTGAGGAGGAGGAGGAGGCTGTGTGGGTGAATTATCTGTGGTGTGCATGCAGCCCTTTAAAAGTGCCCTTATGTGATAACAGTGAATGGACCATCAAAGGTAAGCTCAGTTCAGCTCTCTGAATACCTGCCTGAAATTTGGCAGCTGCTAGACATTACGATGAGGTTAGAGTTTGCTCAGAATAAAAAGATTAAATACACCACAAGGCAGCCAGCTCTCATTCAGTATTAGCATTTAAAATGCTTATTTCATAGTGAAAATGTATGAAAGGAAATGTTCGTGCTACAGACATAAATCCCTGGGCACATAACTGGAGACACAAATTGATGCTAATATAAGGCTTCAGTAGTTGTGCCAAGCTATCATAGCCTGTTTTGAAAGTCTGCTTGACTGTGAACTTACAGCTGGAGTAATTTTGAGCAGATGAATGATTTGTCTTCCATTACAAAGACTGTAGATATTCTTGGAGGTATTTAATTCTCTTAACACTTTGATTGTGTATGTAAAACTGCCTACTTCTCCATTTCCTTTTCTCCTGAAAACAGAAGGTTATTTTTCATGCTTTCTTGGTAATAGATGCAATCAGTTGACATGGATGCATTGACTCTGGTAGCTTCTTATCTTCAGTTATATTGTGGTTTATATTTAAATCTGCAGAGGGTGTGTATGTGTGCATTTGTTTACATGATTTAGACAAATCAGTGGCTGCTAAATAATGCCTTACTTAGATGCTAACTAAATTCCTTTGATCTGTTGAAGTGAATCTAGTCTAAACTAAAAAACAAGCTCAAATGAATTCTTTGAAGCCACTGAGAGAAATGGTTTTGTCATGCCATTGATAGTTTTGATTTTATTTTTTTCCCAGACTTAATGAGAAGACCTAGCATATGTCTATATTTATCAATATAGTCATTTATTCCTCCAGTATTTACTATAGGGATTTTTTTTCCCCCCTTTTAAGAGTGTTTCTCTGTATACCATTTTTCTCAAGCAAATGGCTTGCATGTACATCTGCTGACAAAATTCTGAATAAACGTGAACCTAAAAGTTGGATGTTTTTCTTTAGGTCAGATGTGAAGCTGATACAATTCAAATGTAAGAATGACTAACGTGCTTTGAGTATTTGAATATTTAATCTGCCTTGCTGCTAATCTTTGTTTTTCAGTCAGGTGGTCAGGGCAGATAAGAAACTGGCTGTGATATTTAATAGGCTGTGCAAGTTCTCTTAACAGAGTTCTTAGGTCTTGTTTAATGTTTACAAAGGCCAACCTGAGTGACCTTGAATTTGGTGGAAATGTTTCTCTGGAGCAGTGTAAGGCTTTTCTTCCTTTCAGACATTAAGATTTGTAATTCCATTTTGGTGTGTGCACAAGAGTGAAAGAGGAGTGTTAATTATATAATGGAGGTTCATTATATAGTGTGCATTTTGCTCCATGTCCTTATTTTATTGTAGCTTGTACATTGAGCAACTGTGGGGTTTTTTTCTTTAGTATTTGCAATTTTAAGTTTGTAACTCCATGCCATTGCTGTCAGTATCTTTCCACATTAAATTCTAGAATATCCTTTGGAAATAATTGCTATCTGGTTTGTCAGCAGTGACTGCATTCTTAAAAGCTATTATTGTGGTTGATAGAGATGTTGCAATTCTCCTTTGCATGTCTCTGCAGCATAAAATTAATGTATTAGATACTTGATAATAAACATTGAAGAGGGAAGGAAATATTCTGTTATTTCTCTTAATTTTCTCCACTATCAAGAAATAATAATGCAGAACAATTGTGGTGACTGCCCATAATTACATTGCAGACTTAATAAAATATAATAAAGCTTTCACTTTTAAATTAACTCTTTTTTTTTTTTTTTTTTTTTTACAGGGGAACTTGTAGCCTTTGTTGTATTGTTGCAGTTAGGTTTTATGATTAATTGATTTAAGATGAATGACTCTGATCCCATAATTGATTATTTCCTACTGTATTATCTTACTCTTGGTTTACAGCATTTATGTTCATTAGAGGTTTGTCTTGTTTTCAGAGTTTTCAAGCAGAAATTAAGTCTTTGTCTCTTGGTAGGTTGGAAATTACAAGAGGACAGTAAAACGAATTGATGATGGCCACAGACTTTGCAATGATCTTATGAATTGTATTCATGAACGGGCACGGATAGAGAAGGGCTATGCTCAGCAGCTCACAGAATGGGCTAAAAGGTGGAAGCAACTTGTGGAGAAAGGTAATGCTGAGTTTGAACTCTAACAACTTTCTCAAATGGAAAAAAATGTTTCTGTATATCTTTGTTTTGGTAAGTATGAAGTAGAAATACTGTATGTTTTAGCCTATAATGGAGTCTTTGCAAGAGGCTCAGTGATGAGACAAATGACCAAGCTTTTTCTGATGAAAACCCAACCAAGCAAAGCCCTGCTGTTTTGCAAGTTCACTTGTTTCTTGCTGAAGCAGATGAATCTTGCCTCCAGTATGGAGTCATGTTCTAGAGAACTGTCTGTTTCTGGATAATTACCAGTACAGTTTGAAAAGGGATTCTGAATAACAAGGGGGCAGTGACTGTGGGGGAAAGACTAGTAATTAAAGACCTAAGCATTGTTCTAATGGAAGGCTAAGCTGATGCTGTTTAATATATTCTGTAATAGTTTGTCCTTCCATGGTTATTCACCCTTCAAAAAGTACATTGAGAAACTGAAGGCAGTTCAGAGGGGAGCTCACATGTGGAATACTGAGAATTGTGGTATGGGGTAAAGATTAAATTAATATTATTTTTTCTGGCTTAAAAGTTTGTAATACTCCAAATTTATATGAAAAAAATTGTTCCCTTTTCTAGGTTTGCCTCAACATTGCTGTTTATAAGTGAATATAAGTCAATAGTTTCAGGTAGTTTCTTGGGAATATAAGTTCCATGTGGGTGATGGTTACTGAGAATGACACTTTTTGTTGTGTTTAGGCCCACAGTATGGAACAGTAGAAAGGGCTTGGTGTGCTTTTATGTCAGAAGCTGAAAAAGTGAGTGAACTACATCTAGAAGTAAAAGGTTCACTGATGAATGAAGATTTTGAAAAAATCAAGAACTGGCAGAAGGAAGCCTTTCATAAGCAAATGATGGGAGGATTTAAGGAAACCAAAGAAGCAGAAGATGGATTTAGGAAAGCTCAGAAACCCTGGGCAAAAAAGCTGAAAGAGGTACAGCAGTAGATTATGTACTAGATATCCTGTGTTATAATATACTAATGTTTCAAATCTCTATAAGGGAGTAAACTCCCTATTCTTTCTGCTGGACCCTCCTTTCTTTTAAAGATCTCTTGCTTTCTGTCCTCTTCTGAAAATAAATATTTTTCTCTTGGTCTCTCCTAGTCTTGCTGAGTTCAGTGAAAATCTGGAAAAAGTGGAATTTAAGCTATCATTTTAATAGTATCTGATTTCATTCAATTGAAAGCTATGAATTGCTCAAATAAATGAGGGAAAGTGTGTTTGTGGATATTTTTCCCCTCTCATATGACATAATTCTTAAATAACAGGTTGGTAGAAAAAGGGGCAGCAGGTGAACATGGGCATGAAGGAAAAGTGTTTAGTTGGGGACTTTCTGTAACCCTTTTGTTGAGTCTCTTCAATACTTCTCTGAGCTGTATGAGTGACATTTCTTGTATGGTGAAAGAATGCTCTAATAATTTCCTTATGTTAATTCATATGTGTTGTTCATTCTTTGGCCTAAATGAAAACAATTTCCCATCCCCCCCAAAAAAATAGAAAAAGAAAATCATCCTGAAACAAAACCTGACCATTTCTTCATTGCAACGTGATTTTATGGCTAAGATTTTATGGTTGCTGTAGGCTGTTCCAGATGCAAAGACTCAAATCTCCTTTGTAGGTGGAAGCTGCAAAGAAAGCTTACCATGCTGCCTGCAAGGAGGAGAAACTGGCTATATCCAGAGAAACAAACAGCAAAGCTGACCCAGCACTGAATCCTGAACAACTCAAGAAATTACAAGACAAAGTGGAGAGAAGCAAACAAGATGTGCTAAAGGTATATTGATGTTTTTTTAACCTACAGCTTGTGCATATTTAAGCTTTTTTCCTCCTGAATGTGCTGTGAACACTAGTTCACATAGCCAGTTACAGTCCTGTACCAAAGTTTAGTTTTCTCCCAAGAATAGTTTTCTTGCCAGATTTTTCTTCTCTGAAGATGAATAATGCATGGCCTCTATTTTATTTAAGTACTTTCAGCAGGGAACTAAGCACAAGTAAGCCAGCAAACTTCTAGGGCAGAGTTCTACTTATTTACTAGTGAGGACTGAGCTATTTCACTTGAGAATCAGAGAGAGATGCCTAAAACTTGCTGACAATTAAGTATGTCATCATTCTTGACTGCACAATGCATTTTTTAAAAAATGAAGCTGATATAATACAGTTGAATAAATGCTGTTCTTTTGCACAATTTGATTTATCCCTCCAGTGGGTTGCTACTGAGAGGCTTTTTATGTGTCATTCCTCGGGGATGTCTTTTTCCTTTGGGAATGCTGTTCTGGGATCTGGAATGTTGTGTTCCATCAGTTGAGATCTTTTAATTCCTGCCTGTGGACTACTTCTGTAAATGAGTGCAGAGTCTGAGGTTGTATCTGTTAGCTGAACTCACAGTGTATGCAATTTATGTTCACAAGGATGAACACAATGTTTGAGGTTTTGGTCATAAATCACAGTGGACTATGTAAATTACTAAAGGAGAAAAGAAAAGACAGCACTTTAAAAGATCTTAACTTGAAAGACTTCCTGCTCTGATTTACTCTGTAGTTCCTTTGGTTTTTATCTTTAGTGTTACATTAGCAGTTGTTGTGGCTTCTGTTTAAAAGCCAGAGAAGAGGCTTGGAGGTTTATTGTAATTGTTTCTGCAGTTTAATTAGGTCACTCTCATTGTGCCCTAAGGTGGGTACAGAGATTGCAGCTTGGCAGTTTCTGGTCTAAACCTCTGCCATTACTGCATTGATAAGTCTGTATTGTAGGGCAGTAATAAAATATATTGCTAACAGTTTGGTTTTGTACCCCCCAGACAAAAGAAAAGTATGAGAAATCACTGAAAGAATTAGATAATGCTACTCCTCAGTATATGGAGAACATGGAGCAGGTATTTGAGCAGTGCCAGCAGTTTGAGGAAAAACGGTTGCGCTTCTTCCGAGAAGTGTTACTGGAGGTTCAGAAACACCTTGACTTGTCCAACGTTGCAAGGTAAAACTGTAAGACTTCAAAATCAATGCTGAATATTCTTTTCCTTAAAAATTACTTTTTTAAGCTTACAATTACTTTTCTGGTGAAAAGTAATAAATGTTTCAAGTAGATCAGAGTTCAGTGTTCTGATTTCTTTCTAATGTGTTGCTTCAGTTTGAAAGTGTAAGTGAAAGAGATTAATTCTTTGTTTTGTCTAAAATGAGATTAGTACGTATCTCTAGCATTTGCCAGAACCAGCAAACCTTCATTCTTGTGGTATTTTATAATCAAATATGTTCCAATTAGAAAGGATTCAGTGCTTAGAATCAAAAAATGCTGAATCAAAGATTGGGAAAAAAGGGGTTTGGTGTATTGTGTCCTGCATGTTTATTGGAGAACAAATCAGAATTTATTAGTGCAGGACAGCATGAAATTTGTAGTCAATACATTTATTGTTAAAATATTAGAGCTCAGTAATGAAATTACCATAATTTGGGGATAAATTTAAGATCCATAAGTTAACCACTGCTGAACTCTTGTCCATCTTAATCTCAAAGTCTGCTCTAATTTATACTGTCATATGTATCAAGCATGTCTTGTATTTTGTTCTTTCTGCCTGAGCCCTCACTGTATTCCAAGAAAGCTAAACTTTTGGTAGGGAGCTCCAGACACAGGAGTACTTGCAGTGTACTGTGAGTGCTGTAACCATGGTGGTATTTTACATCCCACTTCTAACAGCAGAGGTCATGTGAACTCTGGTGAGCACTTCAAGTGCAAGGAGAAAAGGAAGAACTGAATTTGGTTTTAATCTGAGCAGTGTCCCAAACTGCCTTACTATGCTGTCACTCAAATGTTAATGCTGGCATGAGGGAAAGGGGGTGATACAGAGGCAAGAGCAAAAAAAAAAAGCAAGCAGATAAGGATAAAACCACTTATTTTGGCATCATTACCATTTTGGGTTGCTTCAAAGTTCTTATGGAACTACTGTGGGAGATAGGCTCTTTTTACTCTCAGAGTAGATAGATGGTAGAATTGCTGCCCGTTTGAGTCATTTTCATCAGGTTAAAGAAAATTACAAAACAGAAATAAATGACCACTAGTTGACCTAGTGGACAAGGTTGGGGGAAGACCACAGAAAATGACTGAGTGGAGAGGCAATGATTTCCTTTTAAGATACTCAGAATTCCAGGGGTGGTCATAACAAGCATCAAACAAAGAACAGAGCCATTGGGGTGAAACAAGGGAAAAAGCAGCTGTAACTGTTTATCTGTTTCCTTATCTTTGCCTCTTTTAGTACAGAGATAAAAAGTGTATAATTAGTCTTGAAAAGAAAGATTGATTTTTAACTTCAGTGATACTAAAAAGCACAGT
The DNA here is from genome assembly GCA_030060385.1 of Muscicapa striata striata. NCBI lineage: Eukaryota > Metazoa > Chordata > Aves > Passeriformes > Muscicapidae > Muscicapa > Muscicapa striata. The sequence continues at coordinate 22,146 of JAREIS010000293.1, read as the reverse complement.
CCAGAAAATAGCCTGCCATGCTTTCTACAAATGTAGACCTAAAGTTTGTTGATTTAACTGATGGCTACTAATGATGTATTCTCTTTCTCAAAACACATGGCTCTCTATTGCTTAAATACATTGAAATGACTGCTGATGTAGAAAAAACCTGACTGTGTATATGTTAAAGCAATCAAGTATTATATAGAAATTGAGAAATGTGGAAATGTATTTTGAGAAAGTTTTAACTCCTTGACAATGTAGCACTCATGAATTGTAATTCTATGTCTTGTGTGATTAAGTCTGGAAGGACTACCTTGAGTATAATAGCATCTTAACTATATATAAAATAATATAATGGCAGTTCTGTGTCTTATTTTAAGCCTTGTGTTGAGATTTTTTTATACTCTGAGTTCCATATTGCACCTTATTGGTGGCTTTGATATAAATGTATTGTCATGCACATTACCATGTGCATGGTCTGGGATCAGGGCATCAGAGCTGTATCTGCAACATGACTTCTATGCTGTTAATGAAAAACAACTAGAATAAGAGATAAGAAAACAATAGTAAGGTTGTTTTTCACAGTTCTTGATGTAAATAGTATGAGAGTACCCAAACCAGTAAAAGCAGTTGGCAGATATTATACCTGCATTGGAATATGTTTAATTCATTTACCTCTGCTTGAAGTTTTGGGGAGTTTATTTTTATAATTGTTTACAATTCTCACTGGATTAAAACAGAAGTTTTCACAGAGTCCTATGAACTTAGCACAAAACCAATTTCTACTGTCTTGTGGATATTCTTTGAAATTCAAGGAACTTCAAGACTGCAGTTCAGTAGTTTAAATGCAGCCCTATGTATATATATATTTTTAATGGGACCCAATTAAGTTACATAGTCATAATTTTAAAATCTGGTAAACAAGGATTTTATGGTGTCATGAACTTTCAGCAAGTTTTCTTGTTGGACTGCTCTTCCCTTTTTACAGGCAGTTAACAGGTCTGTCAGTTTTTAAAAGGCTGTCTTGCTATCAGTTTTTTCAATGCTGTTGTGAATTTTAAAATATGTTTTTAAAAAGCCATCAAGGGATTTGCCATGATTCTAAATGTTATACTAAATTAAAAGACCAATTTGTTTTGCAGTTACAAAAATATCTACCGTGAGCTGGAACAGAATATCAAAACAGCAGATGCTGTTGAAGACTTGCGGTGGTTTAGAGCTAATCAAGGTCCAGGGATGTCAATGAATTGGCCTCAGTTTGAGGTAAGGTCACAGTACTTAAACCCCAGAATTGTTTTGTCTATTTTTTTCTCTTTGCTTTTTGTAATATTTCTTTCTGGTGTAATTCTGAAGTTCAAGCTTCCAAAACTGAATCTTTTTGTTTTACAAGTCATAGTAGTTTTCTTATCTCAATTTTCATTGGGCTCTTCTCGTCCCACAATTTTTGGAGGTGATTATATTGAGCATCTATTTAAAGAAAAAAATGGGTAAACCAGAAAACTACAGTCACTTTTATTAAGCTTAAATCATTAGTGAAATTGTTAGCCATAGTTTAGTTGATGCATCTCTGACACCTGCATATGTTATCCTTTATGTTTTACTTCTCCCTTTTGGTGTCAGACTTCAATTTGAATCTCACTACTGATAGCAGTTAATTGTAGTGTATGTTGCAAAGACTCTGGAAAACTCTGAACCAAACAGTTTTTTGAAAATTGGTATTTAAACCTCAATACTACTGTATTTAAAAAGTCACCTTTACCCAGCTGGTCGTTTTATTGCTGGATGCAATTTTTAAAAGGAAGTTTTTCTAATCAGTGCTCTGATAAAATAGCCTACAAGAAATAAGTACAAAAATGTGCCAGTGCAGATCATGCTACTTGTGTGTGATAGCTGGAAGTGGAAGGAGTTGGACCAGAATCAGGGGTTTTGCTGAAATAAGTTCTAGACATGAAATTATTGGAGTGGAAGCATAAACTCTGGAGTGTTTCACTGTTCCCTGATTAACCAGAAAAGAAAATAGCACTTGTTTTTAAAACACTGAGTAACATTAGATTAGAGGTTTGAGGAAGAAAATTTATCACAGTAATGTAGAATTTCTTTGCCTGAAACACTGAAGTGCAGTTACTTCTGTGTGAGGAAATTACTATCCTTTTTCTTAAACATTATAATTAACAAATGAAATGCTCCTGTTACTGTTTTCCTAATCAAGGTTTTTCTCGTTTACATGCTACAAGGATGACGTAAGTAAAAAAGTCATGATCAAATGACTATGACATTGCATTGTAAACTGCAAATATGCATAGGTCAGTGGTCTTTAAACTGTGGTAACTCAGAAATCCAATATGTATTTTACAAAGTTAAAATAATGAGGTATTTGAAGAACTGTGCAGAAAGCACTGCACTGACTGTGCTACATAGGAATAATAGCAACTCTGAAAACTTCCATTTCCTGACAAAATACTTATCACAAATGCCATCTTTTGTATAGCAAACTCTCTCCTGACTTTTTTTTTGCCTTTAAGACTTTTGAGAGGAAATATGTCTCATCATAGGATATTTGCTTGTGTCCAGTTTGTTTTATGTTGGTTCCTGCTTTGTATCAGTATAGTGTATATAGTATAACAGGATATCAAAGCTTAACTTTGAATTGATTCAGGAGTTGTCACCATGCTTGTCCCATCTGCCTCTGAATGGTTCAAAACATCAAGGAGGGTCTACAAGTGGCATCATTAGTCTTGTCAATATTTGTGTTGATTTGAGCCTTAACTCCTATAGATGGCTTTTTAGGACAATGAATTTCACTAAATCCAGAGTGAAGTACCTGAGGGGCTTAAATCTTAGGCACAGATTTAAATTAGCTTCTTCTTTGTAAGTCATCTGAGAAGGAAAAGAAAACCCTGTCTTACAATGCCTTTTTTAATTGAATGTTAGAATTAGCTTTTAAAGCCAGATGTCTTGGCATTATTTGAAATTGTGAGCCCTCACAGTGCATCTTTTAAATATCTGTACTGGCCAGCTCTTCTGATTTCTCCAGTTGAGTGCCAGATGTCTGGTATTTTAAGTCTTTTCAAGGGGTTCAGGATACTAAACAGGGAAGTACAGGTAACCTTGGGATTTTGTGAGTAGCACAAGTACCTGTTTGCATTGCTGGAGTAGGAACTAGGTGAGACTTGTAAATGAAACCTTTAGAGTGACTTGTCTTTAATAATTGTTGGTAGTGTCGTATGTATAGATGTATGTTCCATAACTCAGTTTGAAAATTAAATGTGATGATTACTTGTTCAAATGGATTTCTCAGTCACAATTTGCATTCATTGGTAGGAGTGGTCTGCAGACCTGAATCGCACTCTGAGTAGAAGAGAAAAAAAGAAGGCTTCTGATGGAGTGACTCTGACCGGTATTAATCAGACGGGAGACCAAGTTTCACAACCTAACAAACACAGCAGGTAGCTTTTTTATGCCTAAGAACACTAATTGGAAAAGATTGTTGCCTTCAAATACACTAAGCTCTCCAGGATCAAAAAGTCACTGTTAAATCAAGTGATAATTATCTGCGAGCATTTTTAGTGATGTCTCTGCACTTCATAAATTAATGTGGGAATTATTCTTCATTTTATAGCTCTCTTTCCATTGGGAGCTGAAAGAAACCAAGCTTCATGAGAAACTGAACTTTCTGTGCCTGATCTGGTGGTCTCTTCCTACCTTCCCATATCTAGAAGTGACAATAATACTTTGAGATCTTAGTTTGCAAAACATTTAGTCACATCAGAATTCTGGATGTGATACAAAATACAAATAATATGAAACTATTAACATCAACTGCTTTAAAAAGGAATTAAGCTTGCCAGAACAACTGCATTGCCTTTTATTGCAGGCAGTAGGAAAAAAGAAATTGTGGTCCACAAAGGATATTCTAATATCCTTTGTATTGTGGAATATGGAATACTCCATATGTGAGACTTTCCAAGTTTTCTTGAGCCTTATGCTGCATTTGATAGATGTTTTGTTTTTGTTTAGTTGTTTATTTAAATGTTTTTGGCTGAAGGAGGGGTCTGCTAAGAAACTGCTTAGTGGGACACCAGTGACAGTGTTCTCTTATACAGATAGGGTCACCATAATGCTTTTTCTTTTCCAAATTAGCAGTGTTAGTGTCCAGAGTAACACAGTGCAGTCAGTACAATCAAGTTACAATCCCTTTGAAGATGAAGAAGATACTGGGAGTACTGTCAGTGAAAAGGAGGACAATAAGATCAAAAAGTTGGTGAAATGTTGTTTTTTAATCGTTTCCACATTTGCACTTTCTCTATCCAGGGTTTCTATTTTCGGTTTCTATAACACTACGCTGGTCAAGTGCATGAAGTGTTTTTAAGCAGTTGTGTAAGCAACACTGTAACCTAACTTGTCTTTCCTAACAGATGCCATATCTGTTGCTTGATCTTTGGTTTCAAACTACCGTGGTTATTGGCAGTTGCTAACAGAACTGCTGCTGCTTTTTTTCCTTCCTTTCCCGGTCCTATAAAATAAAACTGATGTGTTTTTCTAGTGAAACTGTTTCTGGAGCTTTACTGCTCTGTGTCTTCTTACTGAATAAATCCTTTCAAGATGCTTTCTTTTTTTGTTTAGGACCTTCTTGAGCAGCTGCCTGTTGCTTCAGTGTACACTCTAGGGATATTCCACTCTCTTAACTGGCATGTGCATGCAGAACACTGAACTTCCCTTTAAATGATCAAGCTGTTGCCGTATAATGAAGTTTTTTATTGGTGGATTACAATATAGAAAAAGTATTGGAAGCTATTGTAAAGATGCATAGAGATTTGGGAGGAAGGTTCTGCAAAGCAATTTAAATGTTTTATCTAAAGCAGATAATCCCTCTCATCGACTATGGCATCCCTTTTGTCTTTCCAGAGTAAATTATTCCATGGATTATGTGGATTTCTTAATAGAGAAGTTTTTTGTGTTTGTGGGGAGATGGATATGTGTTGGCTTTGCCTTTTTCTAGCTTTGTAGATGCATTACAAGGATGTTTTTATTTTTTAGTGAGGTGTTATCAGTTAAAGATAGATGAGAAGACAGCAGAAAGTAAGTTTCAAAACTGAACCTTAGAGGAGTGGAGTTTAAGCATATTTAGGGGTATCTTAGTAGTATTTCTAGTCTCCTATTTTAAAACCAGAAGAGAATAATTTCAAAATTGATTTTTCAGTGTTAGCAGCTATGAGAAAAACCAAAGCTACCCTACAGATTGGTCTGATGAAGAGTCCAACAACCCCTTCTCTTCCACTGACGCAAATGGAGACACCAATCCCTTTGATGAAGACACCCCTCCCACCATGGAGGTGAGAGTACGTGCACTCTATGACTATGAGGGCCAGGAGCAGGATGAGCTCAGCTTTAAAGCTGGTAAGTTTGTAATGTTTACTTAAAATATTTGTAAAAAAGCCAGGAGATTTTTTTTTTTCTTTTCAGCTTTTATTTTCTGAGGTCATCTGTTTCTCTGGATGTTTCTCTGGATGACTCCACATACAGGATCCTGTCAAACCATCATCCTTCCTAATGCTTTTTGGTATTCCCTGTTTGGCAGCACTGACTCCTAGCTCTTTGGAATGTATTGAGTTGCCTCTGAGATACTCCTTTCTTACCATCTTAAGTGAAACAAAATGACCTGCAGAACTGAAAAACCTCTTCCTCCCTTTTCTTCCTTGGTGACAGTAACAGCTGCTGATTTTAGGTGTCTGGAAATGCCAACCCTACAGAGTTGTTATTTAAAGGAAAATACTACAGCAGCTATGCTTGAAACTGCATTTAATCAATTGATAGTTTCACTGTTTAAATGGAAAGCATCCAATTTTGAACATCCAACTTTCTGCTCTGCTTTTTAGGGTTGAGAATTTAGCCACAGACAGGCACTTTTTTAAACTGTCTCTTTCCACCCCTCTTCAGTGTATGCTAAGCACAGGAATTGTCTTTACCTGGGTTTTTTTTAGTCCTGTGTTATATTAGGGTACACTTAGTACACCTCTTCCTTCTTAAGGTGTTGTATCTCCCTTGAGCTCTAAACCCTTTTTTCCCTCACTGTTACAGGAGTTGAGAGAACAGAATAGATGCAACTTATGGTGGAGAACCATCACACATTGTTTCCACTCACAGGAAGGTGACATCAGGGTGTGATGGCTGCACACCACAGGTGCTGCTGCCTCCAGCTGAAATCTACCCCCTATTCATGACTTTCAAACCAATTGTTCAACTGTCTTGGCCAGAATTGCAGGAGATATTTTCTGACCAGGAATTCCAGAACAAGATTGAAGGAGTAGTTTAGGAATCGCAAACAGAACTTCACTTTGTGCAAATGAGATAGACACTCTTTGAGTTTGTCTCTTTTCCCATTTGCTTGTCATTTATTCCCATCTCCTGTAACAACCAGATGAATTGTAATAGAAAAACAGGATTTAAGTGTTGAAAAGAAACTTCAGAAAGCTTTTGGTTCTGCCTGCCTTTCAGCTGGGGTTAGTAACAAGTGTGCTGTGTCTATACCACCTGCTGTGGTTCTTAGGTGGATGTTAGGGCTGAAAGTTGGGACACCAGTCCGTGTTGTAGCTAGTCAGGGAACTGCAGGATTTCTGTTCTGCTGGTGGAGAAGGGTGGTGCTCAGAACAGTGTGTGCCCAAGTCATACTTTAAATGCAGCTTGTGCTTTCTGAACCAAAACAACCAAAACACCCCCCAGCTCAGGTGATGGTGCTCTGCCTTTAACTCACCTCCTTCCTTTTTTATTAGTGAAACCACTGAATATCTGACTTTTCTTCTTTGTAGACAAGTGTTGTAGGCTTCCAGGGTGGAGGAATGGGTTACTTGTCCATGAACTTTGCTGAATTGTGCCCTGACAGAAGTACAGTAGTAACAAAACATCTGTTACTTTCTGTGGAATGCACACAAGCCAAAACTTACTTTTCATTCTATAGACTTTAGCTGCTCCTTTTTTATCAGCAGGGGATGGAAGCATGCTAATCCTCTTGAAATGTGTCTATGGTTCCTGTGTAGCAGCAAGGGTTTATAGTAATGAGTCTTTCTTGGCAAAACTATGCAATGTTTATATACACAGATGTAATGGTTAAATACAAAGTTAGGTGTTCTTTGCTGGAGTACCAGCTGTGTCACTTGCATTAAACCATTGAACCAAGTGGCTCTCAGTGTGGGAGGTCTGTAGAAATAAAGTAGAGGAGATATGAACTGTGAGATGTATGCAGACTTCACTTAAAAAGAGTTCAGTACTTTGAAGGAAGAGCATTAAAGAATGTTACAACACCAAATTATGGGATTAATACAATTATAGGAAAGGGATAATGTGCTAGACCATGAATCCTCTTAGAGATGCTGAATTACAGGATGGGTACTTAGTTTTTAGGCAGAAGTGTTAGTGTGACTAGCTTTACACTGAACATACAAAAAACTAAGGAAAAGAACTCACTAGGTCAGGTGGGAGCCAATTTTAAATGTACTTAATTCTGTGTTCCTTTGTAGATATCCCTATGCTCCTAAACAGCTGTCAACAGTGGATTAATGCATTTTAAGGATTTGTTCAAATGTACATGGATATTCTCAGATGAGATTTCCTTGGGTATTCAAAGAATTTACCTACAAAATGCTTCTAAATACATGTTACAGAATATATACTCTGGACAGTGTCCATTAAACGTACTTTAATACATGAAACTCACTTTTTTAGTGGAGTACCTTTACATCTGGTGTTTTTTGACTTTTTTTTTTCTCTTGGCAAGCAGCTGTGGGAGGCTTCCAAACAGCAAGAATAACTTTATTCATATCTTGTGAGAGGTTTTATAAACATGTAAAAGGATGGGATGTAATTATTTACAATATGTCTGTCTCATCCTCCTGTGGCCCTCTGTGGCTGAGAATAGTACAGGAAATGTTGGCTCTGTGAGATAGTGTCAGAATATATTATTGTGTGTTCTGCTTTTATAGTCACAGTGGTTTCATTGTAACTGCTATGCAGATGATACTTGAAAGTGTTAATATTTTCTTAGACCTTTAGGATCACCGAGTTTCCACGCCCAAGTTTTGATACAAATGCATTTGTTAGGGCATGCTGTCACTGAAATGTGAATTTTTGGTAGTCTTTGTTTCCACTCTTTATTAACACGTGCTTCCTGGAAGGTTTGAAATTGTACTGTCTCATTCTGCAGCACTGGAAAAAGTGGAAAAAGTGTAACATGTAACGTAAACCAAGTTGAGTCTGAAGGGCCAAACATTTGTTCATAATGGCTATTAGTTTTCTGATAAACTTTAAAACTAGAAGAGATGAAGCTATAACCTTTATATCTAAGAGAAAAGCTATAAAGATAAGTGTCTTGAGAAGATTTAATATGAGGCTTGTCCATTTCTACCAAAGAATTTAATAGTCCTTAGGCCAGTTTATATTCTCTTAAATGGCATCAAGATTCTCTACTGTTTGGGACTATAGTAAGTGATTAATAAATACCTTCATCATCTATTTCCTATTGTTAAGGTAAAACACAAATCAGTTTTATCTAGTGAAATCATTTGACACAAGCAAGTTGCAAGTTGTTAACAAATAAGTTGCAATAATTGTTACTCAATGTGGCCTTTTTTGCCTGGCTGAGGTGGAGCTTCCTTTGCTCCTATGGAGCATCTTGGAGTCTGCAGGCTCTCAAAAGTCAAACTATTCCCTGAGGATATGGAATGTCAGATGTGTGTTGTAGTCAAAATGAAGTTATCTTATAGTTCATGAATGTCTGAATGTATTGACTGGAAGTTAGGAAGGAAATTCTGAGTTACTTAATCTTTGTAGCATTTTCTTCCATGTTTCCCATAAAACCTTAAGACGATAAGCCTAATGAAACATTTTTTTGACTTGCACTAAGTTGGGGAAAATGTTCCTTCTTTTTTTCAGGGGATGAGTTAACCAAAATGGAGAATGAGGACGAGCAGGGCTGGTGCAAAGGACGCCTGGACAATGGACAAGTTGGTTTATACCCAGCAAACTATGTGGAACCAATCCAGTGACAAAGGACAAAATAATAAACAGAAGTGTCACAAGAGCTCTGTACAGTGTATTTAGGTGAAGTGAGAAGAAACTGAATGGATGTATAGAGTGTAAATATTTTAATGAAAAGATGAGAGCTTGATACCAAAATAAGGCTGAATGAAAGACAAAAGCTCAACATTGTTTTCACAACTTGTACACAATGCAAAGGAAAGGAGTTAGGTTGAAAAAATAGTATGATAGGAAAAATACTTTTTAAACTTTTTCTTCCCACATGGTCTGTTATTGTGGATCCTAAACATTTTTGCATTTTCTATGCTTATGCCTCATCCTACCCCAGGTATGTGGCTTATGCTCACTTTTGTTTAATCAGTTATTTTAAGTGACCTTCAGTAACTTGCAACTTGAATTTTGAAGATTATTATAGTTAATTTTTTTATTTGTTCTTATCAATGTCTGAAAGATGCAGTATTTTTTTATTTAAATGCTATGTAGTTAAGTACCTTTTTATATGCTTCATCAATTAATACTTAAATTATGACATAGATTTAGTCACCACTTGACTGAATGAAAGCTCTTTCCATGTTGTAGTAATCTTTCTGTGTTGTCAGCATGGCTTGAAGTTGTAAATGGAGTTGTAAAACAAAATACTGTATTTAATAAATATCTGTTACAGAAGGTTATTTGTAGCAGAGATATCTGCAGGTGTCATGGGTTGGGATTTATTACAAATGTTCTTTATATGGGTTGACACTTGAGCTAAGAGTTTTCCATCTAGATCTTAAGTGGCATTCAAAAGAAATATAAATTATTCATAAGCCCCAGAAGAGTGGCTATTTCCAGCACATGCTTGCAGGAAGAAAAAAAATCTCCTTCTAACTGCTAATGATTTTTGGGTGATTTGAAATGTTAAATCTGTGAAGGCTGATTATCTTGAACAGAGAAGACTGTAAAATAGACTAAATGCTTTTATTAAGAGCCTATCTATGTTGTGTATATGTATATATAATTTGATATTCCAAAATATGAAGAGCATGGCTATTAGTTATCAAGCCTTTTGGTGTCAATAAGATTTAGACTATTTTAAGAGTTTAAATTATAGGTATATTTAAATCTGCTTTCCTGCCATATTCATTACTGTACCATAGACAAAGTATTCTGTGATTAGATTTTTCAGAAGTACAGTAAATACACTAATATACTCAAAATCAGTATTTGTGGATAAATTAATGAGTCAAAATATAAACTAGCTGTAGTCCAAACATGGATTATTGTAGCAGAACACTGTAAAATCTACATTTGTTTGCAGTTACAACTTGGCCAGCTTGGTGTCAAATATGCATTTGTGACATTGAAAACTGGGTTTTGTAAAACTATGGCAGATCTGTGTTAAAACTAAGTATCAGGTAAGTAGATATGCCATGTTAGGAAGCTACACTGTAATGAAGTTAACAAATCTTTTTCAAGGTAACTATAAAACACTGTTGGTAATCTTGGACTTTATCATTTGCTTTTTGAGCTTATAGATATATTTAGTCATCATTTTCAGTGAATCCAAATGTGCAAGCTTAGAAAGTGGATGTATGTATATGTCTGTCAACAAAAACTTACCAACATATTTGTTCATCCACAGGACAGTTGCTAAAATTGTCAGGAATTACTGGTTTGGGTCTCTGTATTGTAAAATATTTTAGAAAACAATAAAAGCTGGTAATCTCTTAAATACAGAATGCACCTTTTACTATTTCAATATATGTGAAAATAGTCCTATGAAACAAATAATCTGTGCATTTCATTCCAATTCATGGTGACAAAACCTGCATTGTGTAAAAGAGCCATAAACAGGAGTGTGACATTGTGCCATTACCAAAAAAGGAAGGTGCCATGCACAGGAATTCATGGCAAAACATTCCAGCAAAATCTTCATGGAGGAAGAGGAAGCTGTCTTTCATGGTTTGCAGAGTCTGCTGTGATGCTGCTTTCTGTGGTGTTGTCAATCTCAGATAGCGTGGGTGAGCTGCTAAGCTTTTTCTTTCTTTTTAGATATAGTGCCTGAGTATTTTCTGCCTTTGAGCTTTCCTGTTGACTGGCAGTGATTAATGCAGTGCTGTTTGTGACAGCTGGCTGAAGGTTTTATCTCATCTTCCCCATCAACACCTGCTGAACAGCAGATCCCAGAGGTTCGTAATCAGTGGCACAGGGTCTGGTTGGGGCCTGTCACCAGCGGTGTCCCCCAGTAGGAATTGTTTAATATATTCATCAGTGCCTTGGGTGAAGGGTCAGTGGTGACACAGAGCTGGGGGGAGCAGCCAGTCCCCCTGGGGGCTGCACAGCCCTTCCCAAGGGCCTCAGCAGGGTGGAGAGATGGGCAGAGGAGCTCTCTGAAATCCAGGAAAGGCAAATGCAGAGTCCTGCACCTGGGGAAGAATAACCCCGGGCCCCAGGACAGGCTGGGGGTCACCTGCTGGAGAGCAGCTGAGGAGAAGAGCCTGGGGGTCCTGGTGTCCCTGAGGGCAAGGAGATCCATCACAACTCTGTAAGGTACTTATGCAGCTGCTTTACACTTCTGTGATCATAAGTAACTTATTAAATAATCAACTGCCATCCTTCTACTTAGGCTTTTAATAAATCTACATGTCTGAACAGGAATCCCTCTGGAGGATGCACAGGTATCCTCACGCTTTTTATTACTGTAGTCAGTAACTGATTAAATGTTCATTTATTTCATAGCAGTTCACTTCAGCTTTTATGAGGGACATTAGCAAGAGCTTTGAACATCCAAGTCACTGGTTACCTCAGCTAGATCATCTTGACACATGAAATCTCCAAGCATGCAAGGTAAAAAAGCAGATCAATTGTCAAGTACTGTGGTGACAGACACTTCTAGAATCCGTATGCAGAAAACACTGAAATCTGACTGCCCTGGCACAGATTAAACATTATGTGGCAAATGCAGGTGGGTTTTGCAATGGGATGCTACATGCAGCTGGAGCCCTGCACTGCTGGTGCAAACAGCATCCTCTCACTACTGTTGCTGCTGTAAATCCTAGTATATAGCATGAGTTTGGCTTTGCACTGGGCAATGGTGTTAGGATGTAGACACTTCCAAGAGTGGAGAGTCCATGAAACCTCACCTATCTAAAGTGGTTATGCTTCATGATATTATCAGGACAAACACTGCATTAGTACTAAAAAAAAGTTGAACTGGTTTCATCAACTGGTTTTTAAGTTAATCCTAAACTTCACATGCATGTGTTGGGAGAAGCATTTGAATGTTTGATTTTTCTCTTCCATTGAAGGCTTTTTCTGTATTAATTATTTGTGCTGCAGTCATACATCTGTGACCATGCTGTGCCTTTGAGGTCACCATTTGCAGAGGGCTGGCCTGAAACCCGATGAACTTGAAGCAAGGTATTTACAACATAGCTGTGAGCAGAGACAAACTGCTTAGTGTGACCAAGCTTTCCAAAGGGCATCAAGCAGAATTTTTACTTACCTGAGGGACCCTTTGGCACTGAAAAGCAGTGAAGGTGTAGCTGGCATGACCTGGGGTTGTACCTATATCCCACCATTTCTCAGCAGCACCATGAGGAGAAACCAAACAAGGAAAGAGGCTTGATTATAACTCGTAAACCACTGATAGAATTTTACAGAACTAAAAGCTTTAAGTATTGGAAATGACAGCAAGTTTCTTGGATCTTTGAAAAAGTAGGTGTCCACTGAAACTGTAATACCACACAACTCCAGGCAGATGCAAATGCAAGTGCCAAATCCTGGTTATCAGATCAGCCAAGGAACAGACTGCTCTCAGGAGATAATTCCAAATGGTTCTCCCTAGTATTTATATGCTCTGGCAAGGCCTTGCAGGAGCCCAAAACTTACTGTGGCAGTTGGATAGGTGAGAGTAGGAGAAAGTTACTTTGCCTGTGCTTCATCAGCTCACAGAGCAATCCTTGTGCCCAAAAAATGTGTATTCATCAAATAATACAGGAAGAACCCTTCCATTTCAGAATGGCTGTGCAGAAAATGGGGAATTAGCACAGGATCAAGCAGGGAGGAAGGGGCTCCAAATGTCTTCAGCCTCATCTCTGGCTCAACACTGAACTTGGAACAGCTTTGCTGACAACCTCCCAGGACAAAGTTCCCACAGCTCCTGTGGACAAACTGCTCCAATATCTTATTGTCCTCATCATGAAATCATCTCTTCATATCAAATTGGAGCTGTATTCTGGGTTAGTGTGAATTAAGACCCCTTGGTTTTTGATTTGCAAACCAGCCAACCCCCAGCATCATACTCTGGCAGTGAATTGCTCTCATTTGCACATATTTAGAGAGCTCCTAATGCAGGGCAGGCTGCACTTCCCAGGTGTTTGTTTCTGAGCATACATGTATAACAGTGTTCCTCCACGTACCTATTTGTCAGACCAGCTGGCATGGAAGCAATTCTTAAGGGGTTCCCTGTGCTCTGAGAGGACAAATATGTGTTCTGTCCATTCCTGGAAACCACCAGCAAAATGTGATATTGCCACACTGAGGTACAATTGGCAAAGTAGCACTTGTGGACCACTTTCTCACCACTGCTGCTGTTCTCTCTCTCTGCCTTCTCTCTTTCTGTATTCCCCTCAAATCACAAACTTGCTGAAGAGTGAGACGTCCACCTCTATTCCCTGGAAAAATTCATCACTTTTCACAGTTTATTCTGATGGGTTCCATTATTTATTCTGCCCTGAGCCTGGGGAATTACCATTAGGAGAAGAATAGGAATAGGGGGTGTATTTCCAAAATTTCTTGGACAAATTGGTGTTCATTCTCATGGCAAAAAAAATGACAGCCCAACACACCATGGATAGTGGTATCAGGGAAGGAATCTGTGGGCTTTGATAGATTTTGTCAAGATGGAGCTCTGCTGAGAGGATATAAACAGTGTCAGCCCAGGGGAGTCAGCGTTGCTCTCAGTGCTGGTCTGCTACTGGGTCTGAGTAAGGACTTGCATCGTTCACCAAAGCAGAGAATACTCAGGGCCTAATCCACAGCCACCCTTGAAGGTAAGTTGTCTGGTTTGGGAGGTTTTTTGTGTTTCAGTTGTTCAGGTTTACTTTGAGTTTTTTTTCTATTTACTCAATGTGCAGAGCAGTCAGTGAATTATAAGTACTGCCTTTTCCTTGCTGGAAATGGATCAGCTCATCTCTTCTTTCATGCTCTCCATTCTCTGTATTACCTGTCTTCCACAGCCTAGGGGCTGCTCTGTGATTGCAGGACCTGCTGATCTCCTTCCAGTTCACAGAAATGCTTTGATTCCATTTTGTCCAGAACTCACCTCCTGGCAATCAGCTGAGCTTGCAGTCTGCAGCAGGAATCTGTCCAGCATGCACAGCCACAGACAGAATTGCCAAGTGTGGCCTTAGGACAGAGGTGCTGTGTATTTCTGAGCACTGTCGTGGGCTCATTTCCCTCTGCTGCCTGGATGGAGACCTGTGGCTGCCTGCACAACGTGGCTTTGAACAGCAGCAGCTTTTTGATATCCCACCTTGGGACAGAGAGGTGCCACTTCCTGGGACAGGTCAGCAAAGACAGAGAAACCAGCCCCCCTGTGGTGCTACTTGCCTGTAACTCCCAGAGATGCGTTTTTTGGGGTCTCACAATGCTGCAGTGGCAGCACCTTGTTTTTCTGATGTTAAAAGTCCCAGTTAAATAGCAAGATTGTACCACTCTTTTTTTTTTGTGTGGTGTTTTTTTCTGTTTTGTTTTGTTTTGTTGTTGTTTGTCTGATTAGTTGATCTTGGTTTTTGTTTTTGTTAATTTTTTAAAAATCCTTGGCAGGATAACTGGAGCCTGACTCCTGTGGATAAGCCAGGAGCTCCAGGGTCAGGGCACACTTCTGGGTTGCCAGGCTGAGTGCCCAGTGTGGGGACACCACTTGGCACATGCTCCAGCAGAGATCCCTGTCCCAGTACTCAGGTCTCTGCTTCTCTGTGGCTGCCTCAGGCAGTGTGGCCAGGACTGGCAGTGATGGGTGTTACCACCCCAAACTACTTCCCCAGAGACTGGTAAGAACTGGGGCTTCTGAGCTGCTGGGGGAGACCAGCAATCTGCTGGATTTAAGGCACAGAAGGTGGTGCAGACTAGAGGCTGGGGCAAAAGCTTTGGAATTGATTATTTAGAAGCTGAATGATCCAGTCTGTGGAGGGGAGGGCAACCCAAAACTTGTGCTTGCAAAGGAGTAAAAGGCGTACCAAGGAAAGGGCCTGTCACAGGGAAGATATTTTGCAAGCTCCTGAAATTCACTGGCACTGTGTCTAAGAGACCAGGGAGTTCCATAAGGCCACTGTGATGCTTTCTCTGTATTGGTATCAGAAGAGAAGTAGAAAATACTGCCCACACCTGGTGAAGGTGGAAAGCCTGAGGATGGAGTGCCTGAGACAGTTCCCCTGCTCTGAACTCACCCCCAGGCAAGGCTCTCTGAGGTGGGCTGGTACCTGTGGTCACTCAGCAGACCTGTCTCTCCTTGTTGTCACAGCAGATGCCACGCAGGAATTTAGTGCTGATATCAACAAAGCCACATCAGCACACTGTGTGTGCCACTCTCAGGGGCCAGAACCAGCTCAGGCACAAAGAACTCCCTGACACTGCAGGGAAGCCTTGTTGAGCTGCAAAGACAGAGAGGAAGGAGAGTCAGAAATATCAGCAGCTCTGATCACACAACTTCCCCATGGATTAATTAATTCTGTATTATTCATGTTATAGACAATATAGCTCACATCACCAACTTCAGAGAATATTTCTTTTGATGTGTTAAACATCTTTAAAGGTAAGACACATTAAGTAAATATAATATACCATGTGCATTTAAAGCTGATGGAAAGTTCCCCAAATGACACTTTGAAGAGCTGTGATTATGGTGCCTCAGTTACAGATTCCATTGATATGGTTGTCTATTTATTAGTTTAAATTTTAGTAAAGATACTGTTTTAGTTACATGATGCAAGCTTAAGTGGTTATATGGTATCTAAATTGCTGAATGAAATTATTCTGCTAATTGGATTTAGTACCAACCGTCCTCTCTCCTGTGACATGTTAAAAAATTTCTTCCCTAACTTTATAATGTTGATTCCTGAATGATGAGATTAGCTTGTAACCTTTTTGATAGAGTTCATAGTTGTTGGTTGTTTATCTTTTGCATGTAGTGGGAAAAGCCTTGAGAGATTATTTGCCTCAGAGTAATTTTGGAGAGCAGGTTATAGTCCTGTCCTGCACAGTGCTGAGTGCTCTGTGGCACTGCCACCCACCCTCCTGAGAGCAGGCACTGCAAACCTCATAGCCCAGCCCCACAAGCATCTCCTGTAATCCACACCTTAGCCTGGTACTCACTTTCAACACTCCTCCAGAGCCCTGCTGATCCCCAAACTTCAGAAAGCACCTGGCAAACAAAGCACCTCCCCAGCAGAGAGCAAACACAACCTGGTGACAGGAAACAAGACACTGCAGGTATTCAATACCTGTCTGGGTACCCCAGTGCATTCCTGCTTCACAAACTGCAATTTATGTTTTAATTGAGCACAATGCAAAGTGCAGGTCAGACATCACATGGGTAGTAGATATTGGATTTTTACTGAGCCTGTGATGGATACAGAACTGTGTGAGTGGTAGTTGTCAGTGAATGGCTTAAAGAGCTGCCATGACTGAGACTTTTCTTGCCGTTCAAGAACTTTTTGGTTGCCCCAGTTACAGGGTTTTGTCAGATTTCTCAGTCCTGAAAGAAAATGAGTGATTTCATACAGGTTTGAAGTTAGCCCTGCTCTAAGCAGAGACTGGGACTTGTTGACCTTCCCATGCAAATTTTTCTGAGGCTCTCAAGTGGTGATGGTTATGAAAAGGACTAACAGGATATATTTAGATTCTTAATGTATTTTAATTTATTCTCTATATATTATATAATAATTGTGTTCATTTTTCTTGCACTTTATAAAACTATGATCTATGCCATAGCTGGAGCATGATACTACATGTGATAATCCGAGGGCATTTACGAGGTGAAAGGTGAGGAGAACAAACCAGAGAGTTCTGCTCCCCAAGGTTTGGCTTTGTATCTAAGTGCACAGTTCAGGCTTCAACCACCACACTGGCTCAAGGTCCCAAGATGATTTCTCTGTAAAATTCAATTTATTAATCCAAATGCTGCCCAGAAATTACTGGGGATGCGTATGTTCCCAGGTCCTTAGCTGTCTGTGCACATTCCACTCTTCCCTTTCTCCCTCAGCTCTTGTGCAGCTTCTGGATCCCCCCCAACAGTTACTGCTGAGGAGTTGACCTCCAGCAGCTCCTATGTGATCCTGCCTGTGGATTGGGTACTGGGATTGCAATACCTCTTTAGGGAATCTTCTTTGTGGGGTTAAATAATGAAAATATGAATTTACTGGGCAGATTATGCTGGTGTTTCCTGTATGCCCAAAGCACCCAGGGAAAAAGACAAAAATGGCTCTCCAAGAAACCATTCTTTTGTGCATGGAAACAGGGCATGGCACCAGCTTGGGCAAGTCTCTGCAGTGAAAGGAGAACCCACCTGCTGTTTCTCAATTACAGGTTTGATTTTTTTCCTTATTCCTCCATCTTTTACTGCCATCTGCTGGCTCTGACTGAATGGCTTCTTTGTTGGCCCTGGAGTACTTTGATGTATTCACTTAAGAGCTACAAGTTTTGAAAAGGGACCCTCAAAAAGAGCTTTGGAGATGGATTAACTGAGAAACATAATTAAGTGAGAAACATAACACTTGTAAAATGGTAAGCTCAGACCATAACTGGGAAGAAATAATGGATAAAGAAAGGAGAAGACATTTCTGAAAAGTCAGCCCTTAAGTATTGCATTTCAGCATTTTGAAAACAAGTAATTTTGGGTTTGTTTTTTTGTTTATTTATTTTGAGGAAAAGTTTTTGTTTATAAAACAACCCCCCAGAACCCTCCCAATGTTTCACTTTAAACAGGTCTATATAAAAGGTGCCAAAATGCATCTGGAGAGTCAATTACATTTTTGTGGCCTTACCTGCAGCCAGGGCTAGCAAAATGGCTCCAAGAAGAACCTCAAAGCTCTCTCAGGTGAGGAAAGTATGTGCTTGCTTGGACAAGAGTAACCTGCAGTTTGCTTCTCTCTGAATGTGCTGTCAGGGAATAACATCCTGCTGCTTGGCTGTTTCATGGCTCCAGGAAACTGCAGGTAATATTATAACTATCAGTGTCCTGTGAATGATCAGATGGGCATCGAGTCAGGAAAAAAATCATTTGGAAAATCATTCAGCTTTGATTTTGCTGTTGATAAAGGGGAGCAACATTAGAAGGATCTTTATTTTGGTTGGGCCCCGACAAATTTCTTCTTCTTTCCTCTTACACACAGCTTCTGGGTAAACCCACCTGCTCCTGCTCTCAGAACAGGAAAGTAGAGAAGGCTTTAATCCAGCTCTTCCATGTTGCTGCAACACAACCAAGTGTTGAACCACTTAGCTGTCAGCAGGTCTCCTTCTGCCAGGAACAGACTTGTGACTTCTCTGGGGTAGGTACCACGTGGGCCAGGATTATGTTTTTTATTCTGGTACATCCTTTCCTAAGGAAAGCCCTGGAGCTGAGTACTGGCTCAGACAATTCTCTTCTTCATTTGTCATTTCCAACTTTTAAAACATCTTTAATGGCTTGCTGCAAATCCTTGAACTGATGGCCTATGTATTTCCCCACTCACTTTGCCTGTAGGAGGTGCTACATTTCAGCTGGCTGGGGACAGGCTCAGGGGAAAAGGAGAAAGCTCTTTTCAGAAGGGCTTCATATTTAAGAATTGAATCACAGTGTCCAAGTCTGCTTTGATACATACCTCCTCCATGAAACTTACCAAGGACAAGAAAGTATGCCTGATGGCATACTCAGGAGCAGAGGAGAAACTTCCTAACTCTGGTCTCTAATCAGCACAGGAAGCAAGGGGAGAACTCAGTGCCACAGGGACATATCAGAACATCCTTAATCCTGGTATAGTACTTACAGAAAATTTACTTTCTACAACATTCATGGGTAGAGGACACTTCTCAGCAATAAACACCCTTCTCTGAGTGCATTATTTATGCTGTGTCAGAGACTAGGGTTGCACTCCTTTCACACTTTTCCATACAGAACAATAGTGAGCAAGATGTGATTATTCAACCGCCAAGCATGCTGAGGAGGAAGATGAGGAGCTGTGGGAGGATGGAGGCAGCAGCCACCAAAGGCTGGGGAAGGCACAGGGCCAGGTAGGAGACCTTGCCTTCCAGGGAGAGGGACTTGTCTGTCCTGATGGAATTTGGGATGTGAGGCCAGTGGAACAAAGGAGCTCATTTTCTTACTCAGGTTCTAATGTGCCTTAAAAGAGATTTGTGCAAAGGTCATTATGCCTGATGGAATCTCTGAACAACAGGCATTGAAGCTTTCTGAAGTGGCCCAAACCTGCCTGCATGGATCCAAATGCAGCCCAATCCCTGGTTTTGGGTGCAGCAGGGATGAGACCTCAGCTGCTGTTACTTGCCAGCTCCCAGGTTGTGCAGCTCAGAGTCTGCAGCCCTAAAGGGCCAGGCTGTGGTTAAACAGCCCAAGGTACCAGAGCTGGAGTCACTTCCTAGCAGGGAGCTTGACTTGGAAGCAGCATTCCAAACTTTTGTCCACATTTATTGTATCTCCGACATGGAGACACCTAAAGAAGCAGAGGTGGGATATTTCTAACAAAAGCACATTCAAATTAGGACACTTCCAATTCCTTAGTATGAGTGGAATTTAAATGAAGTATCCAAATCCTGACAAGCTTGTATGAACTCCAAAGTGTTTTATAGCCAGGGAGGGAGACAAGAGTCTGGCATCTTTCTCCTAAACCTGGCTGCTGGTTTATTTGACCAGGCACAGGAATAATTGTGTATTCCCTGGGGCTGTCCTTATGGAGAAAGGTTTATTTATGTGCCCTGGGTTCATTCAGTGTATCTCCAAAACGATGGAACCTGATGTCATTGAAATGCCAGGGGGGCCAAATGCTTTCCCCAGCCAGAGCTCAGAGCCAGCCCTGTGGGAAGGGGTTCTGTGCCCATTTTCCCAATCCCTCGAGGCAGCAGCACTGGAGCACCTGCACCCAAACATGGCCAAGGTGCTGAGTGCTGGCAGGAGGCAAATCCAGGGATTGCACAGTGGGAGTTTGCACTGCTGCTGCAGTCCCAGACTGGAGCTGTGCTTTAGAACTCCCAGCAAACTCCTCACTCAAACCCCATTTAAAGCTCAGCATCCTTCCTGCTTCCTTGGAATAATTGTTGCTCCTGTTGCTCTTTCCCAACACCATTATGATTATTATTGTCAATTCCCACTCCCTTTCTTCCACAGTCCTTTGCTTCCCAGAGGTGGTGCTTTAGGAAAACCCCTCCAGCCTTGGGAAGGTGCTTTTGGCTCCAGACACATTCCCAGTCCCCAGGAGCAGCTGGACCTGTGCTGTCCCCAGCAGGTGAGGCAGAGGTTTCCTTCCTTCCTTCCTTCCTGCACTTTGGCTTCTCGAGGGCTCTCTGGGGGAGAAGTTCTTTGTCATTCCAGGGCAGAATAACCCTGGTCCCACTAAAAGCAGGAGGAATAATTTCATCCTTGTTTTTGGCAACACATTTTGCTGTTTTCTCTCTTTTGCTGACACCATGTGGTGAAGCAGCAGCTCCCAACCTTGCTAGTGCTGCTCCCTGGAATAGTTTGTTTTACAAACAATGAATTCCCTGCTGGAATCCCAGTCACAGCCCCCCAGATCAATGTGCAGTTTAAGGTCTTACTCCCTGACAGAACAACTTTCTGTCTCTAGACATGGAAATGGGGGAAAACTCAGCCTGGACTGGAGCCAGAATCCAGGATGGGGGAAAGTGAGGGAGCTTGCTCAGCCCAGGCTGGGGCTGGCACAGGGGCTGTTCCCCTTTGGATGACACCCATGTGGAACAGATCCTTCCCCTCCTTTGTCCAAAGGCCAATGGCAAAGCATGGAAAAGCTCACAAGTGTGGCCTGGAATGAAATGGTTCTGTTAAAATTAGGCAAAGAATGCAAGAAGAAAAAATGGCCATCCTTTTTATGCATGAAAAAAGTAGGGGAAAAATGTTGAGAAAGGGCACTTTTATTTGGTGCCACCTCTCATTCCTTATTGATAAAACCCTACAGTGAGCAATCAGAGCAGAAGTGGGAAATCCAGGAGCCTTTGCCTTCCATTGTGGACTTAATTTCTGTTTTCTCTTTCAGGACAGGAAAACCCACTTAGCTTGTCCCATATTTGCCAGAGCTGTGGTGTTGGAGCAGCCAAACCCAACAGGCTCCAGCCCTGCTGGCCTGCACTGGAGGGCCCCTGGTCCTGCCTGTGGGGTGAGTCCCCAGCTGTCCCCAGCGTGTCCCAAACCCACAGGACCTGCCCTGGTTTCAGGCTGTCCTTGCCCTGGTCCCTGCAGTCCCCAAAGCCTGGGACACAGGGAGAGCCCTGTCCAAAGGGGCCTTTGGCACCTTGGCAGGAATGTGGTGGCAGCCCAGGGAGCAGCTGGAGCTGAGAGCTGGGGCAGGTCTGAGGCTGATCCAGGCCAGGGCAATGTTTACCTGGGGGGTTTGGCCCCACACACTGAGTTTAAGCAGGATCAGGGTGACAGATGCTGCATTTTGTGCATCCTGGGAGTTTCTGTCCCCCCTGGAGATTTCCTGCTGGGATGTGGCAGTGCAGGGAGCAGAATTAAACCTGCACCTCCCCTGGGCACTGCTGGCCTTTGTCTCTCTGTTGTGCCACCAGACTGGGGGAATTTGCTGCTGTCACTGCCACTGCCACTGCCACCTGGGGCTGTGCCCTCCTGGCAGCCCCTGCCAGCCCCACTCCAGAGGGGCCTCTGTGCCGGGTTGGGAGCAGTTGCTGGGAATGTGCCTCATCCCTGGGAGGATCCTTTTGCTCCAGAGCAGCCAGACAGAGCTTCTGGGCTTGTCAGCTTCACAGGTTGGTTGAAAAGTCCCTGAAAGGGAGAAGGACAAGGAGGTTTGTCAGAGGGGTGCTGCCAGACCCCACCTGACAGTCTGGGCTTTGTGTGTGAGGTTGTTGTGTGTTTGCACTGCAGGGAATGAATGTCCCCTTCCCAATTCAGCCCAGCAGATCCCAAGG